>CM031378.1:47713610-48446778 GCA_018208015.1 Medicago ruthenica
GATCTCTCCTCAGCCACTTAAATGTGCCACAGTTAAAGATCTGGAGAGAAAAACATGTATACTCCTGAGAGTGATACTTCAGCTTCCGAAACATCCAACAACACCTCTGAGCCCTGCACTTCAACCTCTGATGAAAACAGTTTCTCTGTTAGACCTCCATCCTTTAATGGAGATGCTGATTAGATTTCCTAGTGGAAAATCAAGATGTACAATCATATCATAGGTGTTGATGATGAAATGTGGGTCTTTATTAAAGATGGTGTTACTTTTGAAGTTGATACAGAAGGAATTGTGACAGACAAAAAGTGTCTGACCTCTGCTCAAAGGAAGGTCTACAAGAAGCATCATAGAGTGAAAGGAATTCTGGTGGATGCGCTACCTCATGCAGAATACACCAAGATTATGGACAGATCGACTGCAAAAGCCATCTTTGAATCACTTTGCTCTACCTATGAAGGAAATCAACAGGTAGGCTAAGGCTAACCAACTGGTTCACTAGTATGAGCTGTTTAG
Organism: Medicago ruthenica; assembly: GCA_018208015.1. Lineage (NCBI taxonomy): Eukaryota > Viridiplantae > Streptophyta > Magnoliopsida > Fabales > Fabaceae > Medicago > Medicago ruthenica. The sequence goes on from CM031378.1 coordinate 47,714,124, forward strand.
AATGAAGGTAGATGAAGATATTGAAACCATGTATTCAAGGTTTCAAACTCTTGTGTCTGTTCTGAAGAAAAGCTATGATGTGCCTGACCATGTCAAGAAGATTCTTAGGAGTCTTCCTACCAAGTTCAGACCTAAGGTTACTGCCATAAAGGAGGCAAAGGATTTGGACAAGCTAAGTTTGGAGAATCTGATAGGCTCTATCAAAAGTCATGAGATTGAGCTTGATGGAGATGAACCGGCTAAAAAGCCTAAATCCATTGCCTTGACCTCAAAGGGTAAATCAGCCAAAGCTCTTCAGTCTCCTGGGTCAGAACTAGAAACTCCAGTCGAAGAATTTGACAATGATTCAGAGCTTGAAGAGATGGCGTATTTAACCAAGAGGTTCCAATACCTGACAAATAAGAGAAGGTTTCCAGGTAGAAACAACGGTTCTAAAGGATCAAGTTTCAGAAACAAGAAAGAAGATCAGAAAGGAGGATGCTTCAAGTGCAGGAAACTTGGTCACTTCATAGCTGACTGCCCAGAGTTACAGAATGGTAAATCAAGGAAGTAAAGCTCTAAAAAGGAGAGCTACTGAAGAAAACTCAAGGAAAGCTTCATGGCAACTTGGCAGACACTTAATGAAGAATCAAACTCTAAGAAAGGTGAAAAAGAAACCAAACTGGGTCTGATGGAACGAAAGGTGTCTGCAGGCACGTTATCACTCAAACGCTCAAGTCAGTATAGGAAATGAGGAGAAGTGTGTAAAAAGTGTGGGAAAAGTAAATCATACCTTGGGGGTGAAGCTAAATCACCCTTATATAGGCGTATGTGAAAATATCCGCTTCTGTGAGATGCAGCGCCTAATCGTAAGGCAATTAGAGGAGACATGTACGACGTCTGATGCACGGGGGAGTACTCCAGTGGGGTAAGGTGCACCAATGTTGGCGTGTTCCTTCAGGCGATGTGCCTTAGTCTGGTGGACATTCGGTCCACGTGTCAGCGTCGGATTGACCTTCTAGTCAGTCCAGATCAAATTAAATGTAAGGATGATCAGTTTTGGAAATAACGGGAACCCTGATTGACCATCACACATATGTTATAGTTTCAAATATACTAGACACATGTAACACCCACACTAAATTATCTAGAATATTTAGTATGTGTATTAATCTGATACTGGGTACATTAAAATTTTCAATAATAAATACAATATAAAACTACTGAATGAGTACAAATAGCTCGTTTATACAAATATCCAGATATCATTTACATTTACACTCTCATATACATAGATAATCTGTCAACCTCCTGAGCTTGTCCTTGACGAGCATCTGCACTCCATCCAGCGTCTTCCTGAAGATCTTCATGAACATCTCTTGCTAACCTGTAAACCTGCACCAGAAGGATTGGGATGAGACATAATGTCTCAGTGAGCTCCAGCCCAACCTACTGTTGGCAACCACGGGGAAAACCTAGGGTCGCCGTGCCTACTCTCGGCAATCTTGGGGATACCTATGATCGCCAAGTCTTTCTCTAAATATTTAGCGATCAAGGGGGAAGCTTAGGATCGCTACTTGTCTTTATCATGTCTTTTCATACTCTAACTTTAAACTTTAACTTATACTTAGTGATCTGGGGACATCCTATGATCACTTTCTTTCTCTGTTGACTACTTGTCGTATTCTCATCATAATTCATAATCATCAATATATATGTATATGTTTATATCATTCTTAAACATTAAGTTAGTAAGTCAGCGTTGAACAAACAATATTATCTGAGTTCATTTTACGGAGTGCATCCGGGTGGAGTAACCCCGAAGTACATCTCCCTTCTTACCGGTGAAAATTCCTATCATATCAGGCTAACACCGGACTCCTCTTTCTTTGTGTGGCTGCTCTCGCGAGCGGTAACTTCACCGTCCCAGCTGCCATTTAAGGCGGTAACTTCACGGGGACCCCCTGTATCCTAACTAACGAGCATACAGGAGACACATTAACTTTATAGACTTGGATGTGTAGCTGCCCTCACGAGCGGTAACTTCACCGTTCCGGCTGCCATTTAAGGCGGTAACTTCACAGGAACCCCTCGTATCCTAACTAGCGAGCATACGAGAGACACATCAAGCCCATCTTATAATTACTTTGTTCTTATTCTTTGTATATATATATATATATATATATATATATATATATATATCTTATAACTTTAACTTATGCATATCTGATGCATTCTTGGATAATTCATTCTTAATTGTTTAACCTATAAAAAGGTTCTTAACTTTGATCATTGGACCATTCTTATTCCTCATTAATTCTTAACTATTGTACTTGTAAGTACGTCTAATGATCTACCATAAGCTTTGCATGTTAAATGCATTTCTTGAGGGAACTAATCTTCCAAAACATAACCTATATGTATAGGATCATAGGCTTATCGTTATCATAAGCCACTACATAGTTGCTAGATCATTTGTATATTCGTTTAGACTTTGCCCTCTTAATTCAGACTAATCTAAGTCAATGCACAATCCTTGTTCCATACATTTTCATCCTTTTTGGGAGCCTCTTGAATGTGTTAGAATGGTGGTGAATGTTTCTAAAATGTTTATGGAGAAAACGGATGCGAAAAACCATGCCTACACGCCCCAGAACACCCAAAACAGCAAAGCTGTCAAGTGCTGTCTGGGCCTGCGCGCTTGTAGCGACAAGCCTGCGCTTGTAGCGACAAGTCTGCGCTTGAAGCGACAAGCCTGCGCTTGTAGCGACAGTAGGCAGAATAAAATTCTGCCTGGTCGCTGTAGCGACCATGACAGGTCCAAAAATCTCAAAATTGATATTTTTCATCATTCCAACCCATCCCAACACTCCCAAGCTTCCCAAATGGCATAAAAAGGATTTTCTTAAGCTTATAAATCATTTAAACATGGCTGGAACAAGGAATTAACATTTAACATAAATTAGGGCACTTTATAAAAATTGCTCTAAGAGTAAACAACTCTCAAATGGGTTATAAAACCCAAGGGAGCTCACCTTTGCCTTGTTTGATGCTTGTTAGATCCTGAACTTCAAACTTTAACTTGCTCCTACTCCTTTCTTTAATTCTTCTTCAACTTCTCTTGTCCTAGCTTCCAAAACTAAGCTTGTTTTGCTCAAAACTCTCAAGGAATTGGATGAAAGCTTGATGGGTTGATGAGAGGTGGAGGAGGGCGTGAGTTTGAGGGAGGAGAGGAGAAGAAATCAGAATTGGAGAGAGAGAGAGAGAAGAGAATGAAGAGAAAATATCTTCCCCCCTTCTTTTTTAAATAAACTCCTCCTTCCCTTTATTTACGAAAATGTCATTGCTTCATATTACAAAATTGTCATGCTTGCTTAGCAAGTTTCTAACACTGATAACTGTTACATTTAAGCGGGATATTACAACACACCTCATATTGCCTCTTCTATCCATCTGAGAAACGTCTAAGACACATGAGGAATCCAAATTGAGGAAGAACCGCAAGTCAAACAGAAGTTTGCCATCCATCTCTTTTTTCTTTGTCATTTCAAGATCAATGTCAAGAGGCTATTGTCAATTTTTTATGGAAAATTGTCATTCAATGCATTAAAATTTAAAAAGTTAACTTTTTTAATAATTTTATTTTATTTAGAACAATTATTCAAATACTCGTTAATTTAATATGGGTCGGGCACTAGGGCTCTCATCCTTTCCTCTCAAAAAAATTAATATGGGTAGGGACAAAGCTGTAGTTTGGTCGTTTGAATTTGAAGTATATACAGTTGGTATATTTCCAAATAAGTCCTTTTCACCTCTAAATTCAAGACACACATTGTCGGCCAAAAGAATGATGAGAAAAATGTCCAACTCATGAAGAAGTAAGGTCCTGATTCATCAATTGGCCAAGAGAAGAAGGTCACATGACCCTTGTGCACACTGGAAATACTTATTCAATGTAGTTTATTTATTTGTGTCTGCTTGTTTTTCTGCTACAGTTTTTGGTTCCCAATTTGTTTTATTTCTGTTCCTCACCCTTGTGCAAACCAAATGAATATGATTAAAGCATCACTAACAAAAATTAGTTTAGTTGATAAAGAGTTGACTCATATCCTGTAGGAGTGTGAGTTCAGCTACCGCTACAGTGTTAACCTTGATGTTTGATATGACTCTATTTAGTTCCCGAAGCTAAAGTCGCATGATTTCTTTTTATGAAAAAAATATGACTGAGCTTCGTAACTAAATTTTCTTTTAGAAGCTGGAGAGAAATGCTCGTATTCTGTTGACAAAGAGTCTTCATTGTCTACTTTGTTGTATAAGGTCGTGGCCATTGTTTGCTGAGGAACACTTCTTTTGAGTTACAATATTGCTAACATAATCATTTAGCTTGTATTGGGTTGAATTGTATGCAATTTTGAAGAGTTTCTTTTTGTTGCTTCGATGTGATGTAACGTTGTATTCTGACTTGTTGATAAGTCCAATTTAGGCACTCATTGTGCTTCTTCATAAAATAAATAAAAAAATCTAAATTTTTCATTTTATTTTAAATTAAATTTCATTTATTTCCATTTTCTATTTTAAAACTTTTGACTTGATATACAAAACATGACAAACTATTACAATTCTTTTTTTTTTTGTATTGAAATCTTTACCATTTTATTTAAAATGATAACTTTTGTTATTGAATAATCATGTGTTGTGATAAAAGTTTAAGTTTGTAATATCAAGTGATACGATCGAATCTCAATTATAACAATCGTAAAATTATTATTAATATCACTATTATTAATACTCTCCGTCTCAAAATAATATTCGTTTAAGGTTTGTGTACGATTTTTAAGGAAGTGATTATTGTGTTGATTTTAATAGTAAAATCAGTATCATTTACTAAAATGCTCTTATTAATTGTAGTTAGTAGAGTAATTGAGTTGGATGAATTTCAATAAATAAAGGTATAATAGTGGAAAAGAATAATAAATGTTGCATTCGTATTCTAAAGTGAAAATTATTGAGACAAAAAAAAATGCTAAAGCGACAATTATTTTGAGACGAAGGGAATAATAATTTTTCATTTGCCATTTTTTTTAAACTAAAAGTTTGAAGTGATTTTTTATGAGGGAATGTTTGTGTTAAGTAAAAAGGTTAATAGAGTTGAAGTATTTGAATTAATACAACATTGTATAGTTATAAAATACAATATTTTCTTTTTTGGAAGAAGCCAAAATAACATTATATTACCACAGAACAAATGACCTCCCAGCACAAGGGGTGCAAGGAATAATTAGCAAAAGTTTAAAAGATTACAATGTTAAAGAAAGAAATGAGGAAAACATGTAAAGAACAAATTAAGTAATTGCACGCAAGCACATAAGAGGGTAAAGCCACGAAAAATGATAATCGAAAGAAAAAGTAGTGGTTTTTGCTTTTAACCACCAGGACGTTTGAAGCTTAATTTTTTTTCAATTATATGATTCACAGAGTGTTCCTCGTGCTTGAAAATTAGACCATTTCTTTTGTTCTAGATCACCCAAACGCATGAGAGCCATAAAAGATGCATTGATGATCGATTATTCTTTCTAGATCCTCCTAAATGACCAAATTGAAGCAAATGATCTGAAATGTGAGCCGGATTCACCATGATGAAGTCTAACCATTGCAAAACCAAAGACCAAATTATTACAAAAAAAAAAAAAAAGACATCGCATAAACAAATGCTCAACATCCTTAGTTGTACCACAACCTGCAAACCCCGCCTATGAAGGGTATCCGTTCTAGGAATGTGATTTTGAAGAATCCGCCAAGCAAAGAGACTTATTTTTAAAGTCACCGTCTTGTGCCAAGTGATATTTGCTAATTCAGGAATTGTAACATTTTCCAAAGTCGTCAAATAGTGATAAGTGCTCCTAACTATAAATTTTTTAGATGAGTGTAAATGTCATTGCCACCTATCTTCCGCTTCATTTTGCAATACAATATTATTTAACAAAGCATTGTATTCCCCTACCTGCTCTTCCTCCCAAGCCAATAAATACCTATGCCATTTCCAAGCTTCCCAATCCTCCCCCCATCCTAAATGACTCATATCTGCAACTGACACCATTTTGTTCTCGACTAACTCAAGATTCTTTTGAACCCAACCTTCATATCACTCATCCAACCAAGGGTCTCATCATAATAACGTGGTCTACCCATCACCAACACAACACCCTAAGTTGTCGTTAAACCAGTTCCCACACCCAATCCAATCATGTCGCCAATATTAATTATGTTTTTCCACTAAACATATTCTTACCTTCCTCCATCGTCAATCGTACCTCCTTCTTTCCCATAACGTGCTACTAAACCCTATACCACAATCTCTCACGCTCCTCTCTCAACCTAGAACATCATTTTTTTCAAAAGAGTCGCCCTAAACTCCCTAGTTCTCCTGACCAATCTTCCATACTCATTTTTCATGCAAATCGTTTCCCATTTAATACAATTTATTTTCTTAAAATCCCCACTTCCTCCCATAAAATGCAATTAAAAATAGATTTGATAGAATAAATAATACATGTGGGTGCCTTGAAGAAGGAAATAAACGTAGTTTCTAAAAAACAATAATTTCAGATCAAAATAACCTAAATAGTTCCTTCAGCTTATTTGAGATCAACATAGTATTTGTCCAATTTAATTGGTATATATCCAACTAAAACAATTTAATTTACTGCTAGTTGTAGCCAATATTACGATTTTGGTCCGGAGCTGGTTTAAAGTTACAATGATAAAAGACCAACTGTACAATGTGTTTTTTTAAAGATTTATACAGTGTGGACTTAAATATAAATAAAAAAGTGATAATATTTTTGGTGGACAAAAATATATTAAAATTTACTAATAACAACGTGGACTCGAATATAAATAAAAAAAGTGATAATATTTTTGGTGGATAAAAATATATTAAAACTTAACTAATAACTTTTATATTGTTACATTTTGACTTGTTAAAAAAATATATCATATTGTTACAAAACCGACTTATACGGTGAGGAGATGTCTAACAATAGAGGATGACCCGATCAATAGAATGTGATACCACATTATAGTTTTTTATGAGTTAATAGTCACTTTGGTCCCTGAATGTGTAATGAGTAGTCACAATAGTCCATTAATGTATCAAAATTTCAAAATAGTCCTTGATTGTGTACTCTGTTGGTCAAAATAGTCTTTGACGTTAAAATGATTCATTAATATTGTCAAGTCAATCCCTTAATATACTTCCTTGATGTCATATTGATCCTTATAAGTATTTGTTTACTGTCATATAAATCGCTATAAAAAAAGGGTTAGTGTCAACATTGAAGGATTATTTCAACGTTAAGGACTATTTTGACTAACATAATGCATAACCGGGAATTATTTTGAAATTTTAATTCATTGAATGACTATTGTGACTATTCATTACACATTTAAATATTAAAATGACTGTTACCCCATTTTTTTAATATTGAGTCTAACATATCCATACAAAATTAGTTTGTAAAGTGGAGTTGTCACTCTTACAAAATTGGCTTGTAAGAGAAGTTTTGGAAATACATTATTTTTGGATTACACCAAGAAATTAAAATAGTTTAATCAGTTTTTTTAATCTATGTATAGCAGTATAGTGGAGTAACCTGTTTTGTAATTGTAGTTGTGGTGGGGTAAAACATTTTGTGAATGTTTTGACTGTGCGTGCTACTGTTGGAATGATGGTGTGTGGGCATGTGGGTTTGGTGTTGTTGGAAGGGGCGGGTGGCTTAGGTCGGCAGATGCTTGTAGTAATTTGTATTCCATGGCACGGTATATCAAATATGATGAAGCTTATTGGGTGTTGTTGCTGAGTGATGGTTTTGGAAAAGGGAAGGGTACTGCAACAGTAGTGTTGATAATCACCTTAAGGATTGCTTTAGATTATACTCTGTTTTTTTAATGCACATTTGCTGTTCTTTTTCCATCATATAAATATTGTCAATTACAATATTATTTGTTAATTATTACAGATTTGCGGGAATCGTAACCGTCAAGCGAGGTTAAAGGCATGTGGGGTGAGATGTTACCATTCAGTTTGAATTGGTCTCCAAAGGTGCTTTGGGCACCTCCCTTGCAGAGAGGGGGTGTATAAGGAGCAGCTTGACCCAAATATCATTTTCGGGAGACTGCTTCCTACGTTGCTGAGCTACAACGCTAGCAGTAGGACTAAGTGTCAGCTGGTAACAAGGTACACTAGGATCAATTTCGGGAATCTTTGATGCACTCCATGCAAACAGATCTGCATTCTCTAGGAGGTAGGCTATCAGCTGTGCTCGAACGGGTTCTAGAAGCTTCTTTCAAATCTTGAAGTTCTTGGTCAGGTTCTCGCCAAAAGGGATAAACTCGAAATCCCCATCTAGGATATGTATTAAGATTTCTTTGTCGAGTGGGTCCTTTTTCTTCTGCTCCTTTAGTTCGGATTTGCTGAAGTTGGAGTCGATTTCTACCGAGTTGGCTTCGACAGTGCTCGCAGTAGTTTCCTTTTCTTTTCCCTTAGAGGGAGTTTTTGGGAGAGAAATCGAGCTCTAACTTTTGTTTGCTAGGAGGAAACATCTTTTGGTAGCCTCGATGTCTTCGTGTAGTGTGGGGATTGTATCATCTCTACCGTGGTACTTCAGTTTGAGGTAAGCAATGGAACATGTAGCTCCTAGTTCTGCAAAGGTTGATCTCCCAATGATGCAGTTGTAGAGGGACGAGTAATAGATCACCAAGAATTGGACTTTCACAATTCTTCTCGCTCGTCCTTGGACAAAAGTAACTAGTAGTTCTACATAGCCCCAAGGTTTTGTCGAGGAGCCGTTAAATCCGTAGATTTCCGATCCAACGTAAGGAGCAAGATTCTTCTCCGTCAGCTGGAGCGTCTTGAATAGGCTAGTGTACATGATGTTGCATGAAGCCCCAATGTCGACCAAGATTATGCGCTCATCGAAGCTCGCCATGTATGCCTGGACTAGCAAAGGAATTGCTGAGTTTGGAGCTCCGCCAAGCAGCTCATCATCATAGAATGCAAGAGGTGGTTGTCCAGCAGCCCAAGCAGAGGCGACAACCATCTAGTTTATGTTTAGCAGCTCTTCCACCTCCTCTGATCACATCAATGGTAGGAAATTGTTCCAGAGTAGAAGAATATGGAGTTACCCCAATGTGCTCGGGAAAGTGGGAGAAGTCCTCTAGTTGATCCACCACCATTGCGACCGCTAGATCCTTGTCAGCAACATCAACAACCGACTCGCATCTTTTCTTTCAGTTGAGGCATTTTTTGTGAATTGCCTCAGCCTTCCTAGTTGTACGAGGATTTCAATCACATCCTTGAGGTGGATGCAATCGTCTGTGGTGTGCCCATGACACTTGTGGAAACGACAGTATTTACTTTTGTCTGCTCATGCCTTCGGTGCAGAAGCCTCTGGGTACTTGATTTTGATTCCTTCCTTGTCTGCGGAAGCAATCTCAGCAAGTATTTTCTCCCTCGACACCACAAAAGGATTAAGAAAAATGGGCGCAGACAATTTTTCTTCATAACAAGGATTATAACAACACAAAAGGATAAGGTATAACATGGATTCATCATAATAATAATTAAAACATCAAGGATTAAGAACCTCTCACTACCAACATAAATATACAACCCTTATTGTTGAATATAACTCCCCCTTACCTCAATGATTAGCAGAAATAGTGATTCCTACGGTTGAATCTCTCCCTAGCCGTCTCTCTATCCCTTCTTTCCTCTTAACCCTAGTTTCCTTCTTTTGCCTTTGCTATCTTTTTCTCTGTTTTGTTGTAACCCTAATTCTCTAATGTTCTCCTCTATTTATAACCATTCAATTGGGTTTGTTTCTCACTTAATCTTTTTAACAGGCTTACTATTTGCACCTCTAATTTGGTTACTATTATTTTTGTCACTACATCGCCTTGCTATTCACACCTCCCTCTGCTTAATTCATTAAAATACTACACAAGTTATTACTTACACCTCTTTTTCTACCCAGTCTTACTATTGCACTATTGTTTGCACCCTATCTCTTTATTCTTGCTAAACACGCTATTTCTTCCTAAACATTATTTCCTCTATACTTATTCTCCCAATAAATACGGTTAATTAAATTAATAACATCTAACAACCCAATACTAATAATAATAATAATAATAATCATAATAATAATAATACAAATATTATCTAATTATAATATTAATAGTCTAATATGAAAATTGGGGTGTTACAACTCTTCCCCACTTAAAGAATTTTCTCCCTAGAAAATTACCTAAAGGAAACAGTTCTGGATAAGATCTCTTAATTTGGCTCTCTAACTCCCAAGTTATGCTTCTCCTAGCAAGTCCTCCCCACGTCTCCCCCACTTTTCTAATCCCCACCAGTAACCTATTTAGAACGAGTATCAACGGTGTCATACCCCATTTTTGACCCATTTTCATTTTGTTTTTCTCGTCCTTTTAAGCCGGAAATTCTCGTCGTTTCAGACGAAATTTCGGCAGAGAGGTATTTTAAAATACCTCATTTTTTTTGGTTCGTTTTAAGGCCACTTTTTATCTTATTTATTTTTATTTTATTTTTACTTTTTATCTTTACTTTTTGTCTCAGTTTTTATTTATTGTCATTTATTCCATTTTTATTATTACTATTATTACTATTTAATTATTTCCTTTTTTATTATTATCATTTTTTTTTATTTTTTAATTTTTATTCAAAGGTCAATGTCACTGTACACTGTCTGCGCCCATTTTTCTTCTGTTTTTCTTTCACCAAAATCTTGCCCAAATCTTCACCAATGTCACTTCTTCCCCTTTTCAAGGGATGTTAACCATTTTTTTTGCCAAAAACACACACCAAGAAGCCTATAACAGGGACGAAAATCAGGCACAAAAGGGGAGTTTTTCATCAGAGCAGAATAAAAAAAACAACAGCAAAAAATCACAATATCAAAAATTTCTAAAACAACTCTTCTCATTTTCTTACCACAAACAAACACAACAAAACTAAACCTCCTCCTCCTAACCCCAAAAATTCGGCCCCCTCCCACTCTTCCATAATACATTCGGCCACTCCCTCACCAAACACCCAAAGCCTAAATCCGAACCACCTCCTACCACCACCTCACACGGCCAGCCACTACCCACCTCCCACAAACCACACGGCCAGCCACTGTTGGAACAAAATGTATGAACAACTCTCTTTTGGATAGAGGGAGATTGTTGAAACAAAATGTATGAACAACTCTCTTTGAGGTTTTGATGATAACAAAGTGTTAAAAAGAAAATTGGTATTGCTAATATTTTGTTCTTAGTTGTGCAGAACCATGTTCTTAATGATTGATAATTAATATTGGATATGGAAGAACAATCTAAGAGCAAGAAGGAAAGCTTAGAAGCTATGTTGCAAGTTTGAAGGAAAACTGGGTCTGAAGGCTGAGTCTGAAGAGTGCTTCTGAAGGCAGAGTCTGAAGACTGCGTCTGAAGGCAGCGTCTGAAAGTCAACGTTGGTCAACGTCTGAAGGCTGAGTCTGAGGGTCAACGGAAGTCAACGTCTGAAGGCTGAGTCTGAAGGTCAACAAAAGTCAACATCTGAAGGGAGCGTCTGATGAACAGTGCTTCTGAAGTGAGCGTCTGATGAACAATGCTTCTGAAGTGAGCGTCTGATGAACAATGCTTCTGAAGTGAGCTTCTGAAGTATTGTGCTCCTGAAGAAGCTTCTGAAGTCTGACGTGGAAAGAAAAGCAACTGTTACCATCAGCATTTAATGCCTGCAGTGTCAGAACAACTCCAATGGAACAGTTGCCTCCCTTGCAGAAACATTCCCCAGCTTTTAAGGAAAGCAAATTCAAAAATGGCTGCGTGACTCTGTTTTTCTGCTCAATTTTAGCTCACAAACTCAGCTGGACCTAGCTTCCAATTGCAACGGCTCTTTGCTACAAATCAAAGCAATTCTCAACAGCTATTTTCTGCTCTATATAAGGAAGAAGATTTGAAGAGAGAAATTGCCAAGACTCTAATAAACAAAAGACTGAATCGTGCTCTGTTTTTGCTGTCAACATTTACAAAGTCACTAAAACTCTTAGGAATTCTTTCAAACTTGTGTATCTTAGCATTCCTTAAGTACAGAGTCTAAACCTGTGTTGTATTAAGTGAACACCTCTGATATTTGATCAAGTGTTCAACTTAAACTTTATTTCTTTGTAATACAGTTTGAACCAAAGTCTCAGTCTGCGTGCTGGGCATCCTGAGTCTCATTACTTAGTGTTCTGAGCAACTAGAAGTCTCATTACTTTGTGTTCTGAGCATTGGAAGTCTCTTGAATGTGTGTATTGAGCAGGGAAGTCTCATTACTTTGTGTTCTGAGCATTAGAAGTCTCTTACTAGGTGTTTGAGCATTGAAGTCTCATTACTTTGTGTTCTGAGCAATTGTAAACAGTTTGATTATAGTTCAATTCTCTTGTTAGTAACAAGGGGACTAGACTACTTCCAACTTGTGGAAGGAACTAGTATAAAAACATTGTGTGTCTCTCTTTCCTTCTCTCTTTACTTTTGAATCCGCTGCATAAACTCTCTTAAAAAGGTTCAGAACCTGATTCTGAACTCAACCAAAGTTTTGAGAAAGAAAAAGAATTAAAAACTGCCCACACACAATTCAACCCCCCCCCCCCCCCCTTCTTGTGTGTTTTTCTCACCTTCAGCCACCACCCCACAACCACAACACACTCGGCCACCACCCCAAAACTCCCATAAACTAACACAAAAAAAAAAAAACAACAGAAAACCCCCAAACAGCAACATAAACACAACCTAAAACCTCCTCCCTCAACCACCACCACTAAACCGAACCAAAAAAGGAGAAAAGAGGTAGTTTTCAAAGTTTTTTAAAACCTAGATCTAGGCTTTTTCACAAAGGTTTTCAAAAAAATAAGGCCGGATTCGGAAAGAACTCGAAAAAGGATTCCAGAAAAGTATAAAAAAAATTAAAAAAGGAGGTTTCCGAACTCCGGCACGGTGGCGCCGCCGCTTTGGCCGGCGGCCACCGCGCCGGAAATTTTCCGACCGGACAGTTTTAGAAGAGAGGGGAGAGAACTTGAAAGGAAGAGAGAGGAAGAAGATAAGAAAATGAGAAAAACCAACATTTTGGTGTATTTATATGAACACTGAACCGGTTCGGTTCGCCCAGACCGAACCGGTCCAGTTCTTCCCTCCAGCCCATTTGCGCGGCCCAGATTGTTGTCTTCCTCTCTTCTTCTTCTGATTGCTTTTTACACCCCCCCTGTTTACTCCTGCACTCCCTTTTCTTTTGTCTTTTAATTTCTTTGTTTTCTTTATTTATTTCTTGCATTTTCATTATTTCATTTATTTTCTTTTTACATTTTTTTGCTTATTTGCTTTTATTATTTTAGGTCATTTCACTTTGCTTCATTTGTTTATTTTTATTTGCTTTCTTTATTATTTTTGTCATTTTTTTTCTTTATAGCTTAGATTTATTTTAATGCATTTTCTTTTTTTAGTATAGTTTATTTTCATTATTTTTGCACTTTTATTTAAATGTCCAGCATACCATGCATTTTACTTTTATTCTTTTATCTATTTATGCAACATATTTATTTAATGCCTTGCATAACATGCATTTTTATTTTTTTTTTATTTTTTTATTTATTCCAATGCAACATATTTATTTTATGTCCAACATTTCATGCATTTTTATTTTCTTCTTTTTACTTTATGCAACATGTTTACTTAATGTAAAATCCATCTCATGCATTTTCTTTATTTTTATTTAGTTTTGTGTATTTCGCATATTTATTTATTTTTTATGCACTTGCAATTTATTTTTCTTTATTTATTTCTTTATTATGCTTATTTTATTGATACTTAGAATGTATTTAGGGACAATGTAAGTATAAATGAGAATATTGCACCGACACACACACATTTATTTATTCCGCTTTATGTCGAAAAATGATAAAAGTAACGAACGTATCCGAGGAAAAGGGGCTCTCACTTTGATCCAACGTCTTTGTGAGAAAATCCTCGCGCTTAGTTTACTTCGACCACCACTTAGTTTATTTTTGTTAATTAACTTAATCAAAAATAAAAAACATTTCAAATAACAAAAAGCCAAAAAATCTTTTCTCAATTGAATTTCATTTTCAAGTCAATTAATTCCTACATTTTCTTAAAAAACAATTTCAATCAATTTTAATTATTTCAAACTTTTTTTTTAATTAAAATCAATCAAACTCACATCTTTATCCTTCTATGCCATTTCGGCCTCATATCTTCCTCAAACTTTTTTCAAACGTTAAAATCAATCAAACAAATCACTCGGCTTTTTACCCCGAACTACTTGATTTTGATCCCATTCGGGTATGTAGGCAAAAGACTTTGTCTTTCCAAATCAAAAAATAACAAAAACATTTTCTTTCTTTTACTCTTATCATTTTAATCCTTTTACACTTAGGCATTTATTTACAAAGCAAATAATCAATTTAGCATAAAGATAATTAAAAACAAGAGGTTCCTATAGAATACTATAGACGTTTAGGGTGCTAATACCTTCCCTTTGCGTAACCAACCCCCGTACCTTGATCTCTAAAAAATCTAGGGTTTATACGAACTTTTTCCCTTTTCCTTGGAAAAAATAAAAGATCGGTGGTGAACTTAATTTTGTGAGTCAACGCTAATCAATAGCTTGATGTCCGAAAATCACCGCGACAGAAATGGCGACTTCACTGGGGATATGAAATCCTAAGTGGGTTAAACCTATCTTGCTTTTCTTTATCTTTATGCTTTATTTCTATTTGTAATTGTAAATACGTGCTTAAGTGTTTATCTTTTTACGTGAGTGGTGAGATAAGTCCTACACCCGGACTTGAGGGAAACATAAGATAGGATGGTGGTATAATCAAAGTGTCTTTCCAAGAGTAAATTTTGGATGTGGCACATGTGATAACCCCACTCAATGGAGGAATCTTGGAAGTATTACTATGTCGGCATGAGTAGTCATGTTTGGCGTCGTTATTTTCAAGTGACCTATGAAGTTGAGGACCTTTAGTTACCTTTAACCCATCTTGGACTTTTAGGACGTAGTGTGGTGGCTAACCAAGAGTAATCTTGAATTAGTTGATACGCGATACTACACTCAAACGAGACTTTCTTACAAATATTGTTGGACCGGGAGTCAATCTCGTAACCCGATGATATTTGGAAGGGGTTGAGGACTTTGGGAACTTGGTAGAACCCGTGATACATGTACATATGAAACCATAGTCCTTACCAAATGGCGTGTTTACCCTCGACTCCAACATTTTTGACTTAACCTCACCATGTCTTCTCCGCTCTTTAGTGTAACACCCTAACCCTTAACCGCCGATTATTAACTTTAATAAAACAAAACGTTAAGGACATAGGAAGTTACAACATAATGAAAACGCATTTTCATAAACATCAACGGATCAAAATATATTTGATTCACATATTCAGCAGCGGAAAAAAAATAACAAACAGATAACAAACAGAGACGATACCCCTTCTAACAGGACAACAGGATACCCCTTCTATGCTCATACCCCTTCTATGCTCCATGCTCACAAAATCGATTGCATCATTTTCTTTCCGTTTTCAAAACACATTACAACATCTCACATGTTTATACCAAAAACCAATTTAAAACAAAGACGAGAGAAAAAGACGTAAAAACATAAATGTGAAAATGCTGTCACAGCACAAATCCACTAAAACCTCCTCTGAGTATTTTCATCATAACTCAAAAACTAAAAGTCATTTTCACGTCAAACCAAAGCCACTGGAAAGCTAACAAAATTATCTAAAACTTTCATGTTTACACCCAAGGCCAAATCTATACTGATCGGTACCAGTTTTCGTTTCAAAATCGGAAGAGTTGTGCAGAAAACTCTTAAAAATTCACTGTGACATACAGCAGAAATTCAACCATAACTCAAGTTCAATAAATTGTTTTGACATCAAACCAATGGCATTAGAAAACTAACATCCATATCTACAACAGAGATTATCACCAAAGTTATACATACACGTTCAGATACCCAAAATGGTGTTACAACTATTAGAGCCCTAAACTCTAACTAGGATACAACACCTAGTACAAAAAAGTAAGGATAGCTAAGCTATGTCCTCACCACTACGCAAGCTTCTATACGACAACAGCTAATCCTCGACGATAAGCTCGTCTTCCTGAAAATCTGGATCCCCAAAGATCCAGCACATAACACAAAACAGAGAGTGTTAGTATCACAACCAATAAACATGTATAAATAACACATTATTATACATAACTAAAACACAACACGTAATCGACAAAACACAAAACTCATCAACCACACACGAAACTCATCAATCACACACGAACTCATCAACCACACACGAAACTCATCAACCATACACGAAACTCATCAACCACACACGAAACACAAAACCTCAATCCCACGCGAACTCAGAATTCTCAACCCCACACGAACTCAGGATTCTCAACCCCACACGAACTCAGGATTCTCAACCCCACACGAACTCAGGATTCTCAACCCCACACGAACTCAGGATTCTCAACCCCACACGAACTCAGATAATATCACTTAGCAACCATTATGCACACCTAATTCTTCAAACACAAAACTCATCAATAACAATTATTACTTAACAACCATTATGCACACCTAATTCTTCAAACACAAAACTCATCAATAACAATTATTACTTAACAACCATTATGCGCACATAATGTCACAAAAGATGCATGCCTCAAATGCATTCACTACTACATGTGGTACCAAATCATTTCGGATAACTTATATCCTTATCAAGCACTCTTGATAACCAAGCGCTCTTGGATTTCGCGGATAAACCTATATCCTTACCAAGCACTCTTGATAACCAAGCACTCTTGGATTTCGCGGATAAACCTATATCCTTACCAAGCACTCTTGATAACCAAGCACTCTTGGATTTCGCGGATAAACCTATATCCTTACCAAGCACTCTTGATAACCAAGCACTCTTGGATTTCGCGGATAAACCTATATCCTTACCAAGCACTCTTGATAACCAAGCACTCTTGGATTTCTCCTTTCATCGACTGCACCTCGGTCGTGCATATGACCAATAATAATTGGATTTCATTCTTTCATCGACTGCACCTCGGTCGTGCATATGACCAATAATAATTGGATTTCATTCTTTCATCGACTGCACCTCGGTCGTGCATATGACCAATAATAATTGGATTTCATTCTTTCATCGACTGCACCTCGGTCGTGCATATGACCAATAATAATTGGATTTCATTCTTACCCAGGCACTCATGGCCAATCATAATACAAACATGCATAAATCATCAAACATGGTTCACGACATCATCAGCAACATCATACTAAACCAAACTCTCAACATCATCAACAACATCATACTAAACCAAACTCTCAACATCATCCACAACATCATACTAAACCAAACTCACAACATCATCAACAACATCATACTAAAATCTCAAACACATAAGGGTTTCAAAGGAACACCCACACACTTTGATAACTTATCCATTTCAACATATTCATCACTTCTCACACCTTAGTCTTTAATATTACTAAGTCCAAATCCACTTTCAAAACCTTAGACACACTCTATTAGTTCCTAACAGCCATTTCAAACATTATATAACTCATACTCACACAACCTAATGACCTTAACAAAAACCACCATTGTTAGGGTTCCCGCAAGCTTTCCTTGAACAACAACAACATTTTCGAATACCCAAACATAGATAACATCATATAACTTCAATTAAACATACCATCAACATTACTAAGCATCAAATGAACATAATATAATCATTAACAGCATTTCTATCAAAACCTAGACAAAGTGAAAGGAAGTTTGGGATGGAGAAATAGACATTCTCCCCTTCTCAATCACTTGTAAATAAGCAATACTACCTCTCTTACCTAGCAATCGATGAACCAACGAACGTTCCAAGCTTTTCTCTTCTCTTTCTCGTGAGCTTCTCTCTTCTTGCCCTAGTTTCTCTCCTAGCTTCTCACGTTCTCTTTTCTCCCTTCTCCTTCACGTTTTCAGCTTTCCAAAAGATAGTGAATAGTGATGACAAAGTCTTTGTGGTTATCTTTATAACCCAATCCAATTAATCATGGTCATCCATTCTTACTAACTCTCTCATGATCAATCCTAGCCATCCAATCCAATCCAAGCTCACTAAATCTCATCTACTTGATCATTACTACTCATAAACTCAAAAGCCCAATACTATTCACGCTTTAAGCCCAATTCGCTCAAAACCTTAAAAACTCGATTACGAACTTACGCTCGCGCTAAATAATTATTTATCGATTACGAGAAAATATTTTTAAATGCCAAACAATAAAATAAAATATATAAAAATATAATATACGAAAATAGGGTCGTTACAACTCTACCCCCCTAAAAAGAATTTTCGCCCTCGAAAATACCCGAAAACAACTCTGGATAGGAGTCCCGCATCTTGCTCTCGATTCAAACCAACACAAAGGTGTTCTACATCCTCTCCCATACAACGCTTCAATAGGTACCATACCAATGCTCGAATGAAAACTGTTGTTATACGTAAACTCAATCAATGGTAAGCAAGCTTCCCAACTCACTCCTTGTTCCAAAATACATGATCTTAACAAATCCTCCAATGATTGAATCGTCCTCTCCGATTGACCATCCGTCTGCGGGTGATAAGCAGAACTCATCCGCAACTTAGTCCCCAACGCCTCTTGCAAACTCTCCCAAAACCTTGAAGTAAAACGGGGATCTCGATCTGATATGATACTCGACGAAATTCCATGCAATCTCACGATTTGCTCGACCTAAATCTCAGCCAACTTCGGTACTAGCATACCGGTCTTGATAGCTATGAAATGAGCAGACTTTGTTAACCTGTCGACAACTACCCAAATCATATTGTTATCTTTCGACGTCTTCGGCAAACCGCTTACAAAATCCATCGCAATACTATCCCATTTCCACTCTGGAATAAACATAGGTTGCAATAGTCCCGACGGCTTCTGATGCTCCACCTTGGACTTCTGACAAGTCAAACACGCGAAAACAAACTCGGCGATCTCTTTCTTCATCCCTTGCCACCAAAACATTTTCCTCAGGTCTTGATACATCTTAGTAACACCAGGATGAATACTTAAGTTGCTTCTATGACCTTCCTCCAAAATCATCCTCTTCAATTCCGGCACATCTGGTACACATAACCTCCCTTGACATCTCATCACGCCTTTCTCATCAATCTTGATGTTCACTTTTTTCCTTTGCTCGATGAGTGTCTTAAACTTCATCAATCTCACATCGATCTTTTGTTTCTCCACAACCTCTTCGAGAAAATCATTCGTCAACCTCAACATTCCCTGCTTCACACTATAAGACGTTCGTTCACAAACCAAACTGAGGTCTCTAAACTCTTCAATCAATCTCATTAACAGAATCCGGCGTTCCCCAATTTTGCACGGCCTCTACCTTAGCAGGATCCACTGCTATACCACCACTTGAAATGACGTGACCCAAAAAGCTAACTTTATGCAACCAAAATTCACACTTAGAAAATTTTGCATAAAGCTTCTTCTCGCGCAACACCTCCAACACAATCCTCAAATGCTCGGCATGTTCCTCTTCCGTCTTCGAGTATATCCTTCGCCTTAACTCTTATCTGGTGATATCCCGATCTCAATTCAATCTTGCTGAACACACAGGCTCCCACTAACTGATCCATCAAATCATCTATCCTCGGAAGTGGATACTTATTCTTGATAGTTGCTTTATTCAACTGACGAAAGTCGATGCACAAACGCATACTACCATCTTTCTTCTTCTCCAACAGAACATACGCACCCCACGGCGATACACTCGGTCTTACAAACTTCTTCTCTAACAGTTCTTCCAATTGTTCTTTCAACTTTTCAAGCTCTGCAGCTGACATACGATACGGCGCCATCGAAATTGGACTAGTACCAGGTACTATGTCAATTGCGAATTCAACCTCTCTCGGGTGGTAAATCCAAAATGTCATCTGGAAAAACATCTGTGAAATCACGCACTACCGGCAACGCATCAATCTCATTCTTCACTTCCGCTCTCCACGAAGCAAACATAGCAAACACGTCCTCTTGAGCCTTCACTGATCTTACCACTTCTCGACAACACATGAGCTTCGAACACAATTCTGGCTCCGGTCTTGGAAACATAACCGTCCTCTTACCACAGTTGATATGAACACGATTACATTCTAACCAGTTCATACCAAAGATAACGTCTATTCCGCTCAACGGAATGCAGACTAAATCCATTCCAAAGTGTCAACCATGCATAGTGACTGGACAGTCAACACAGACTAGAGTAGTCGATACCGAACCACTCGCAGGCGTTTCTATAACCATGCGTCCCATCATATTTCTACTCTAAGACCCAACCTCTTCACGCAATCCACAGAAGTAAACGAGTGGGTAGCACCCGTATCAATAATAGCAGACAAAGGAGTATTATTGATAAAGCATGTACCTCTGATCAAGTTGTCCGCCTTTGCATCACCACCATCTAAAGCAAACACCTTTCCTCCAGCCGCTCTAGGCTTCTTACATACGTTGCTCTTATGACCCGCTTCTTTGCAGTTGAAGCACACAATACCCTTCTTGCACTGATCAGTTTTGTGGTTAGGATCACCACACTTGAAACACTTTCTATCATTCTTCGGGCACTCATAGAAACGATGTCCCAGCTGTCCACACTTAAAACAATTCTTACCACCTCCAGTTTTACCACCACTGCTTCCACCTTCATCCGGCTTCTTTCCCCGGTTATCATAAGGCTTTCCTCTTCCGAAAGCTCTCCTCCTCTTCTCATTCACAGCCTTGTAGTAGTTAGTCTTGGCTTCCTGTGCTGCTCTATCAGCCGTCCTACTCACAGCCTCCTGAACCATGGCATTCGCCATCAATTCCATCGCATCGGCAAATGCTTTTTGCGCCATAACCTGAACCAGCACCACGCACCACGAGTGAGGATACACTTCGTTTCCTCAAAACAGTATAAACAGTGTTTTCCTAACACATGTTACACAAAGGGTAATCTACACCTAATTGATCCAATGGATCGACCTGCTCTGATACCACCTATTGTAACACCCTAACCCTTAACCGCCGATTATTAACTTTAATAAAACAAAACGTTAAGGACATAGGAAGTTACAACATAATGAAAACGCATTTTCATAAACATCAACGGATCAAAATATATTTGATTCACATATTCAGCAGCGGAAAAAAAATAACAAACAGATAACAAACAGAGACGATACCCCTTCTAACAGGACAACAGGATACCCCTTCTATGCTCATACCCCTTCTATGCTCCATGCTCACAAAATCGATTGCATCATTTTCTTTCCGTTTTCAAAACACATTACAACATCTCACATGTTTATACCAAAAACCAATTTAAAACAAAGACGAGAGAAAAAGACGTAAAAACATAAATGTGAAAATGCTGTCACAGCACAAATCCACTAAAACCTCCTCTGAGTATTTTCATCATAACTCAAAAACTAAAAGTCATTTTCACGTCAAACCAAAGCCACTGGAAAGCTAACAAAATTATCTAAAACTTTCATGTTTACACCCAAGGCCAAATCTATACTGATCGGTACCAGTTTTCGTTTCAAAATCGGAAGAGTTGTGCAGAAAACTCTTAAAAATTCACTGTGACATACAGCAGAAATTCAACCATAACTCAAGTTCAATAAATTGTTTTGACATCAAACCAATGGCATTAGAAAACTAACATCCATATCTACAACAGAGATTATCACCAAAGTTATACATACACGTTCAGATACCCAAAATGGTGTTACAACTATCAGAGCCCTAAACTCTAACTAGGATACAACACCTAGTACAAAAAAGTAAGGATAGCTAAGCTATGTCCTCACCACTACGCAAGCTTCTATACGACAACAGCTAATCCTCGACGATAAGCTCGTCTTCCTGAAAATCTGGATCCCCAAAGATCCAGCACATAACACAAAACAGAGAGTGTTAGTATCACAACCAATAAACATGTATAAATAACACATTATTATACATAACTAAAACACAACACGTAATCGACAAAACACAAAACTCATCAACCACACAAGAAACTCATCAATCACACACGAACTCATCAACCACACACGAAACTCATCAACCATACACGAAACTCATCAACCACACACGAAACACAAAACCTCAATCCCACGCGAACTCAGAATTCTCAACCCCACACGAACTCAGGATTCTCAACCCCACACGAACTCAGGATTCTCAACCCCACACGAACTCAGGATTCTCAACCCCACACGAACTCAGGATTCTCAACCCCATACGAACTCAGATAATATCACTTAGCAACCATTATGCACACCTAATTCTTCAAACACAAAACTCATCAATAACAATTATTACTTAACAACCATTATGCACACCTAATTCTTCAAACACAAAACTCATCAATAACAATTATTACTTAACAACCATTATGCGCACATAATGTCACAAAAGATGCATGCCTCAAATGCATTCACTACTACATGTGGTACCAAATCATTTCGGATAACTTATATCCTTATCAAGCACTCTTGATAACCAAGCACTCTTGGATTTCGCGGATAAACCTATATCCTTACCAAGCACTCTTGATAACCAAGCACTCTTGGATTTCGCGGATAAACCTATATCCTTACCAAGCACTCTTGATAACCAAGCACTCTTGGATTTCGCGGATAAACCTATATCCTTACCAAGCACTCTTGATAACCAAGCACTCTTGGATTTCGCGGATAAACCTATATCCTTACCAAGCACTCTTGATAACCAAGCACTCTTGGATTTCTCCTTTCATCGACTGCACCTCGGTCGTGCATATGACCAATAATAATTGGATTTCATTCTTTCATCGACTGCACCTCGGTCGTGCATATGACCAATAATAATTGGATTTCATTCTTTCATCGACTGCACCTCGGTCGTGCATATGACCAATAATAATTGGATTTCATTCTTTCATCGACTGCACCTCGGTCGTGCATATGACCAATAATAATTGGATTTCATTCTTACCCAGGCACTCATGGCCAATCATAATACAAACATGCATAAATCATCAAACATGGTTCACGACATCATCAGCAACATCATACTAAACCAAACTCTCAACATCATCAACAACATCATACTAAACCAAACTCTCAACATCATCCACAACATCATACTAAACCAAACTCACAACATCATCAACAACATCATACTAAAATCTCAAACACATAAGGGTTTCAAAGGAACACCCACACACTTTGATAACTTATCCATTTCAACATATTCATCACTTCTCACACCTTAGTCTTTAATATTACTAAGTCCAAATCCACTTTCAAAACCTTAGACACACTCTATTAGTTCCTAACAGCCATTTCAAACATTATATAACTCATACTCACACAACCTAATGACCTTAACAAAAACCACCATTGTTAGGGTTCCCGCAAGCTTTCCTTGAACAACAACAACATTTTCGAATACCCAAACATAGATAACATCATATAACTTCAATTAAACATACCATCAACATTACTAAGCATCAAATGAACATAATATAATCATTAACAGCATTTCTATCAAAACCTAGACAAAGTGAAAGGAAGTTTGGGATGGAGAAATAGACATTCTCCCCTTCTCAATCACTTGTAAATAAGCAATACTACCTCTCTTACCTAGCAATCGATGAACCAACGAACGTTCCAAGCTTTTCTCTTCTCTTTCTCGTGAGCTTCTCTCTTCTTGCCCTAGTTTCTCTCCTAGCTTCTCACGTTCTCTTTTCTCCCTTCTCCTTCACGTTTTCAGCTTTCCAAAAGATAGTGAATAGTGATGACAAAGTCTTTGTGGTTATCTTTATAACCCAATCCAATTAATCATGGTCATCCATTCTTACTAACTCTCTCATGATCAATCCTAGCCATCCAATCCAATCCAAGCTCACTAAATCTCATCTACTTGATCATTACTACTCATAAACTCAAAAGCCCAATACTATTCACGCTTTAAGCCCAATTCGCTCAAAACCTTAAAAACTCGATTACGAACTTACGCTCGCGCTAAATAATTATTTATCGATTACGAGAAAATATTTTTAAATGCCAAACAATAAAATAAAATATATAAAAATATAATATACGAAAATAGGGTCGTTACATTTAGCATAATCATGCATACATGCATAAACTCTTTTCTTTTTCATCCCAAATCATCGAAGGACTTAAATAAACTTTTTGTAAACATTGTAGATATGGACATTCCACGGAGAAGCACTAAAAAGTATCTTTTCAAGAAACCAGACTTGTCAAGGTTAAGGGAGCTAGGGTCTTTAGTAGGTGATCCAACGGATTTTCGAACTCATCATGGGAAGCTACTTAGTATCCTTAGAGTAGATGTTGAGGAAGGATGCTTAGAAACCTTGGTCCAACTCTATGACCTACTCTACTATTGCTTCACTTTTCCTGATTACCAGCTTGTCCCTACACTTGAAGAGTATTCATACCTGGTTGGTTTACCCGTGCCAGACAAGATACCGTTCCACGGCCTTGAGCCTATCCCTAGACCCTCCGACATCGCAGCCGCTCTCCATCTCGAAACTTCCCTCATCCAAGCAAACCTCACCTCTAAAGGAGGCCTTCAAGGTCTGCCTACCCATTTCCTCTACCAACAAGCCTCCACATTTGCTGAAGTAGCTAGTACACGTGCCTTCCATTCCACCCTAGCCCTACTTATATATGGCCTCATACTTTTCCCAAATGTTGACAATTTCGTTGACATCAATGCCATCAAAATCTTCCTCGCCAAAAACCCCGTACCCACACTACTAGCCGATACCTACCACTCCATCCATGACCGAACCCAGGCCGGCCGTGGAACTATCCTTTGTTGTGCACCACTACTCTACAAATGGTTTATCTCCCACCTACCTCAAACCCATGCTTTCAAAGCCAACCTTGAAGATCTTCCTTGGTCTCACAGAATCATGGCCCTCCATCCCTCTAACATAGTTTGGTACCAGGCAACCTGTGACGTGGGGAAGGTTATTGTTAGTTGTGGTGAATACCCTAACTTACCTCTTCTTGGTATGCGTGGCGGGATTAGCTACAACCCTTTCCTAGCCCGACGACAGTTTGGTTACCGAGTGAGAACTAAACCAAACAACCTTGCCTTGACTAGTGAGTTCTATCTCAATCATGAAGACCACTCAAACAGAAGAGAAAAATTCACACAAGCTTGGAGTGCCATCCGCAGACTCAACAGGAGCTAGTTGGGGAAGAAATTTGAGTATGTGCACGAATCTTATACTTAGTGGGTTATTGATAGGACCATGAGCTTTGGCCTACCTTACCATTTACCTAGATACTTATCCTCCACCATCCCACCATCATCCCTGCCTATACCCTTCGACACCAAGGAAGAGTTTCATGAGCAGCTAACCAAGGAAAGGCAAGAGAAAGAGACTTGGAAGAGGAGATACCAAGAGCTTGAGCGTGAATATGAGACCTTGAAGGGAAAGCTAGCACAGCAGGACCATGAGCTCTTCGTCCAAAATCAGAAGATAATTGAGAAGGATGACTTACTTCGTCAAAAGGACGCTTTGCTCAGCCAGGATTCTAGGAGAAAGAAGAGGTTTATGGATTCGTTCTCTAGTGCACATCCAGATTTCGAGGATCCATCTACTCCAGGAGTTTGAGTTGAAGTTCTTAGGACCTTATGTTAGATTTTAGCTTCCAAAAATCTTTCGACTTGTAAACAGAAGTTCCGCCTCCCTTCGTTCAACAATCAACACCGGTTCCTCAACCCGGCCCGCCTTTTCCCCAAGCTGCGATGATCTATTTCGCGCCTCTAGTACACACAGTTCAGGATCATGGACCTATTTTTCATACCGAAAGTGTCGCAGCTTTCGACAGGGTGGACGATCTGCAGGATAAGTATAATGAGATGCAAAGGGAAATGAAGGCTCTTCGGGGAAAAGAGTTGTTCGGCTCAAATGCTCACGAGCTTTGTCTAGTCCCCAAAATGGTAATCCCGCATAAATTCAAAGTCCCGGATTTCGAGAAGTACAAAGGAAATTCTTGTCCCAGGGCACACCTAGTGATGTATGCGAGGAAGATGTCCACGCAGACGGACAACGACAAGCTTCTGATTCATTACTTCCAGGACAGTTTGACTGGCGCTGCTATGAGATGGTACATGGACTTGGATGGTGCTGATATCCGTACTTTCAATGACCTCGCAAATGCCTTTATACAACAATACAAGTATAATTCTTATCTGGCCCCGGATAGAGATGAGCTCAGGGCAATGACTCAGAAGGAGAAGGAGTCGTTCAAGGAATATGCACAAAGATGGAGAGAGTTGGCAGCGCAGATTCGCCCTCCCTTAGAAGAAAAAGAATTGACCAAGCTGTTCCTTAACACACTTAGTCCTTTCTACTACGAGAAAATGGTTGCAAGCGCTCCCAATGACTTCACAGAGATGGTAGGGATGGGGATGAGAATCGAGGAAGGTGTTCGAGAAGGACGGTTAGTGAAGGAAATAGCCCCTGTTAACAATGCTAAGAGGTTCGGGAGTAGCTATCCGAGAAAGAAGGAGCAAGAGGTAGGTATGGTCGCCTACGGAGGACCCCAGTTGAAGTACCCAACTTACCCACACATTGCCAATGTTTCACCACCCGTAACACAAAATTTCCAAATACCTCAAAGACCACCCTCCCATTACCCACAAAATTTCCAACAGCCTCGCCCACAATCATCCTACCCTCAACAACAACAAAATCGCCCACAAACCCCTCAGCAACCATATCACCCACAAAACCACCAAAGAACAACCTTTGATCCAATCCCGATGAAGTATGCTGACTTGCTCCCTGCTTTACTCGCCAAAAACCTTGTCCAAGTTAGGACACCTCTCCGTACACCAGATATCTTACCTTCTTGGTACCGGCATGACCTGACTTGCGCCTTTCACCAAGGAGCACCTGGGCACGATGTTGAGCATTGCCTTGCTCTTAAAACCGAGGTCCAAAGGCTGATCCGGGCGAAACTTCTGACCTTCAAAGATTCCAACTCAAGTCCCAACGTCCAGGCCAATCCCTTACCCAACCATGTGTCCTCTGTTAATATGGTCCAAGATGACCAAGAAGGTTGCTCTATTCTCAATGTTCAAAACATCATGACACCTCTGGTCCCGATGCACACAAAGATGTGTAAAGCAGGTTTGTTCAAACATATTCATTTGAAGTGTAAGGTTTGCTCTGTGGATACCCAAGGATGTGCGCAAGTACAAGACGACATCCAAGGCTTGTTGGACCACAAGGAGTTGTTTGTGATGAGGAAAAGTGAGAATGTTTATGTGATAACGCACGAATTTCATATTCCTGAGTGTTTAGAATTAACCCTTGATAATCAAGAGAATGCTGTTGTTACTCCCTTGGTGATCTGTTTACCAGGAGCCTTACCACACGCATCATTGAAGGTGGTGCCATATAAGTACAATGCAACTATCCTGAGCAATGGACAAGAGTCCCCCATACCTCCTTTGCCGACTGGTGGCAACATTGCAAACAATAGCAAAGTTTTGAGAAGTGGGCGCATTCTCCCAACCTTGGTACAAGATCAGACCAATGCTCCAGTTATCAAACCAGTGCCAGCTAGCGGGAGTGGATGTTCAGAATCAGATGAAGTGCTGAAATTAATAAAGAAAAGTGATTACAAGATCATCGACCAACTGTTGCAGACACCTTCAAAAATCTCAATATTATCCCTGTTATTGCATTCCGATGCTTACAGAGAGGCATTGATGAAAGTGCTAGACCAAGCCTATGTTGACCATGACGTGACTACTAGCCAGTTTGGAGGGATAGTTGGCAACATAACTGCTTGCAACAATCTGGGATTTAGTGATGAAGAGCTCTCAACCCAGTTCGGTGACAAACACACCTACGTCTGGAGGATACCAATCCAGGAAGGAAATCCACTAAGTAGTATCAATTCAAAGACTCAAGACACAGCCCCTGTTCCCAGCCTTATCACTTAATCACTACCCGTATAGACTTCTACCTAGGAACTCCTAGATATAAGAACCCACTTACTTCCCAATGAAGTAATCACAGCCCAGTGATTATCAGACACTTAAAACAAATCAAGTACAAAGACACTCTTCAAAAAACAATTCACTTGTGCTTAAAAGCTTTAAGTGAATTACAACTCTATAACAAAAACAACCAACTCTGAGTGGTGCACAGAAAAACAGAGCAATAGCTCACAGACTCAAAAACACTAAGACTCTTTTACTGACAACTTCTGGTTTTTGATGTACAATTCTTCAATAGCAACGTCCTCCTTAAATAGTCTTCAGCAGCACATAATTCTAATCACAATAATCTTCAACAGATATATTTCTGAAATTCTTTAGAAGCTCATAGAAGGAAATATATTTCTGAAATATATTTTGCAAAGATTCCTTTGAAAATATATTCATAAATAAAAGAAACCAATCTTCAATAAAGATCTTCACGCGAATTAATCAGCCTTCTAGAAACATCAGCCTAGATAAATCTTCAAACAAATCTTCGAAAGATACTGTGAAAGAATTAACAGAATTCAGACGCAGAAACCAGCTTCTGAAATGCAGCTTCTGATGAACAGTGCTTCTGAAGGTCAACAAAAGTCAGCGTCTGAACAGTGCGTCTGAAGGTCAACGAAAGTCAGCGTCTGAACAGTGCGTCTGAAGGACAATGAAAGTCAGCGTCTGAACAGTGCGTCTAAACACCAGCTTCTGAACAGTGCGTCTGAAGTATTGTTCCAGTTTCTGAAGTGTACGGTCAGCTTCTGAAGAACCAGTTCAGCTTCTGATAGGCAAATTTTAGCTTCTGAAGCACAAATTGCTTGTCTATTTGATTTTAGCAAACATGTAGCCAACACTCAAATATCCAACACAAAGGAAAGTCTTCAAAAGCTCTAAAAGCTTCTAAATCTGATGAAGAATTTCCTGAGGGAAGTTCTGAAGAAGATTCAGAAGCTGAGGAGCTGGCAAGGCTTTCTAAAAGAATTAAGTGCTTGATGAAGAGACAAAAGAAATCTTCTAACAGGAGCAGCAACTTCAAAGGATCTGGTTCCAAGAAGGAAGAACAGAATGGTTGCTACAACTGTAAGAGAACTGGTCACTTTATAGTCGATTGTCCAGATTTTCAAAAGGACAAATCAAAGGAGAAATTCAGAAGGACCAACTCAAAGTCAGGCAACTTCAAAGACAGATTCAGGAAAAGTCTTATGGCTACATGGGATGAGCTTGACAATGAATCTGAGTCTGAGAATGAAGATGAAGAAGAAGCAAATCTAGCTATGATTGCTACAACATCTTTTGATGAAGAATCAGGTTCAGACTCTGAAGATGAGGTATATTCTGAACTCACTCGTTCTGAACTTATTGATACAGTTAACGATTTTATGAACCACCTCAGAAGCAAGTTAACTCAATTTAAGTCTTTGAAAAAGAAAAATAACTTGCTAGCTGATGAGAATCTTCAACTTCTGAATCATATCAATGAGATTGATGAAGAAGTTAAAGAACTCAGAGAAATGGTTCATAAGAAACCTGATAAAATTCCAAGTGAACAAGAAATTGTATTTCAGGATTTTATCTTAACTGGAATCAACAGAAGTAAGATTGCTTCTATGATTTATAATATCAGCAGAAACAGAGGAGAAGGTATTGGTTTCAAAAATGATTCATTCAATCATTCAAAAGAAACAAATATACCATCCTGTTCTGAAAATATTATGAAAGGTACTAAGCTGTGTTTTGTACCTACATCTGAGATTTCTGAGAAACTGAATTTACCAGAAACAGAGACTGCTGACTCTGAAGTTCTGAACTGCTCAGAATCCAAAACTTCTGAACCTAAAGGAAAGATGAAGGCAGAATCTAGAATTTGCCAAAGTCTAAACCAAAAGGTTCTAAGTCTAAGACTATGAGGAAAACAAACTTTAAATCTGAAAAGGTTCAAAGTCTGAAGAGTTCAGAACCTAAGACAAGCAAGTCTCAAACTCTGAAAAATTCAGACTCTAATTTCAAAAAGGCTGTGTTTATGAAATCTTCAAAAGATACTAAACTAGTTTATACAAAACCTTTTAAATCTCAGAATGTCAGACAAAGGATACAAAAGAAAGCCAATATGTCATCTGATTCTTATTGTATTAAGAAAGGTTTGAAAGTCTGCCTTGAGTCAGGAGTAGGCAAAACTAAAGTTCTTAACAAATCAGAACCTACTACTTCTGAATCCAAGATTCTGAACAAATCAGAATCAAAGACTCTTAAGTCCAAAGTTCTGAAGAAAACAGAACCAAAGCCTTCAAAGGTTCAGACTCTAAAAAGCTCAGAACCAAAGACCTTCAAGTCTAAGGTTCTGAAGAAATCTGAGTCAAGACCATTGAAAGCTCAGGTTCTGAAGAACTCAGTGTCTGATACTAAGACTTATTCAAGATTAAAGGATTCACATCCAAGGTATCTGAACAAGTCTGAGTACTATAACTCCAGACATAAGGTGCAACAAAAGACTAAACCTTTCAGAACTAACCCAAGAGGACCCATATGGGTACCTAGGTTTGAAATTATTTATGTTGCAGGTATGATTAAGAACCAAACAAAAGGGGAAGTCATGGTGCCTGGACAATGGCTGCTGGCATTACATGACAGAAGGAAAGTCTATGTTCCAAACCCTGACCATGAAAGAGGGAGGAACTATGGAATCTGGAGGAAACCACAAAGACTAGATCATTGGTACTGAGCTATTGAGAGCTCTGCAGAATCTGACACTTCTCCTGAAGCCAATCAAGAGCATTGTTGGAACAAAAATGGGAGTTCAGCAACAAACTGAATGAACAAGGAGAGGTAGATCATAAGCTCAACAGAGGTATGTTTTGTTCTCTGTTATACTTAACAGTTTCTACACCAATGTGAAAGACTATCAGATTCTTAAAAACAACATAATCATCTTTGTGATATTACTGCTGCAATCTGTTTGTCTAAAAATTCAATTCTATATTCAAGAGCCAAGCATATTGTTTTTAAACATCATTCTATTAGAGATTATGTTCAAAAGATAAATTTAATTTTATTAAAAAGAATCTGAACATAGATTTTATCTCTGGAAAAATTGCTTGACTCTGAATAGAAACTGAGAACCTGAAGTTCATCAGAAGCTAAGACTTAACAGACACTCACTTTGTGAGTCTGAAGATAGTTCAGTTTCTGAAAACATCAGAATCAGAGTTTCAGAATCTGAATTTTTGTGACTTCTGATAAAACTCATTATAAGTGGACACTTTACACGTGGCCCACTAATGAGAGTGAATCTTCACAGTTGTCTAACACTTGGTCAAAAACTGATAAGTTAAAACTGCTGGCCAGTGATGAATTAAGCTTTGAAAGTTGTACTGTGTCCCTCCTAAAGTCATTAATGTGCAAATCTGTTAAATGTTTTTCTGTTTGCAGTTTCTGAAAAATTTTAACAAACACACTCAAAACACAGTTTTCAATTTTCATCTTAGATGTTCAGTTTTTCAGACCCAGTTTAAAAACTCTCAAACAATTCTGTCTGAAACAGTTCAGCAGTACTGAACAAAATGTTCTGAACCATTGGTTCTGTAACAATTCAGTGGTACTGAACATAATGCTCTGAACATTTTTATCTCACATTTTCACTCTCTTAAAAATTCTTGAATTTTCTTTTTATTGATGACAAAAGGGGGAGTAAAAGTAACAAGTATTTCAGGCTCTGAGCTCAGAATATAAGTTAATTACTGATAATTAATTAACTTATGAGAACAACTTTTAATCTCTTAGCCTCTGAATTAAATTCTGTGAGATATATTGAATTTTCAATTCTGTGAATTCAACTGAATTTAAATAACTTATATAAAACTCAAGGGGAGCTTACAAACCTCACATTGTATATTATCAGACTTAGGGGGAGCTTACAAACCTCAGATCCTGAAGTCAGTTTGTTATTTAAATTCTGAATGTATTTACTTTTTGATTTTTCATCTGTTTGATCTAAATGGAATTTAATTAACCTGGATAAGAATCAGGGGGAGCTTACAAACCTCACCTTGTGGATTATCAGACTCAGGGGGAGCTTACAAACCTCAGACCCTGAAGTCAACTTGTTAATTAAATTAACAACAATTTTCTATTAATACTTATGTTTGTCATCATCAAAAAGGGGGAGATTGTTGGAACAAAATGTATGAACAACTCTCTTTTGGGTTTTGATGATAACAAAGTGTTAAAAAGAAAATTGGATATGCTAATACTTGATTCTAGTGTGCAGAACCATGTAGTTAAAGATTGGTATCTTACATTGGTTATGAAAGAACAAGTTAAGAGCAAGAAGGAAATTATAGAAGCTTATGTTGCAAGAATAAAGAAAATCAGCGTCTGAAGCAGCTTCTGAAGACAGCTTTTGAAGACCAGCTTCTGAAGGCAGCGTATGATGAACAGTGCGTCTGAAGACCAGGTTTTGAAGAATGTTGGAACAAAATGTGTTAAACAACTCTCATCTGAATTAAGGGGGAGATTGTTGAAACATTTATGTGTAAACATATCTCTCTTTACAGTTTTGATGATAACAAAGTATTAAAGAGAAAATTGGTTACTTGCTAATGCCTTGTTCAAGTGTTTCAGAACCACATGCTTAATAAGTATTGATTGATAATGGTTATGAAGAACAAAGCTAAAGAGCAAGAAGGAAAGCCAAGAAGCAAGGTTGCAAAGCTAAGAAGAAACTGGTCCTGAAGAAGTGCTCCTGAAGTGAAGCCTCTGAAGTGGTCCTGAAGAAATGCTCCTGAAGTTCAACTTCTGAAGACTGGGTGCTTCTGATAAAGTCAACGCAAAGTCAACATCTGAAGACCAGCTTCTGATCCGTACAACTGAAGCAGCTTCTGATCACTGTTCACTGAGAAGCTTCTGAAGCTGATGTGGCATGGATTTTTGATCAGTACTGTGCGCATTTAATGCCTGGAGATGTCAGAACAACTCAATGGAACAGTTGTCTCCCTGACCCAAACATTCTCCAGTTTTTAAGGTGGGCCAATTCAAAAATGGCACCTGCCCTGTTCTGACAGATAAAGTGCAGCACACAATTGCAGCAACCTAGTCCAATTGCAACGGCTAATTTCCTCAATTCAAGCAAATCTTCAACAGCTCTATTTTCATCTATAAAAGGAGGAAGATTTGAAGAAGAATATGCCTAAGACTCTTGTAAACAAAGAACTGAACTCTTGCTCTGTTTTGCTGTCAAAAATTACGCAAGTCATCCAATCTCTTAGAAATTCTTTCTTCTTTGTAACTTAGAATTTCTTAAGGTTAAGAGTCTTAACCTGAGTTGTATTAAGAGAACACCTCTGATATTTGATCAAGTGTTCATCCCAAACTATTTTCATTTGTAAACCAGTTTGGTCCCTCAAGTCTTAGTCTGTATACTAAGCAATTGTAACCTCATTCCTTTGTGGTTTGAGTCAGAAGCCTCTTGTCTTAGTGACTTGAGCATTGGGAAGTCTCTTGTCTTAGTGACTTGAGCATTAGAAGCCTCTTCCTTGGTGGTTGAGCATAGAAGCCTCTTTCTTTGTGATTGAGCAACTGGAAGTCTCTTCCTTGTGGTTGAGCATTGTGTAATCTTCAGATTATAGTGAACTCTCTTGTTGGGTACAAGGGGACAGGACTACTTCTCACATTGAGAAGGAACCTGTATAATTTCTGTGTGTCTCTCTATTCCCTTACTCCTTAACTTGTTTTAATCCGCTGCATTTAACTTCTGATATTTGTTCAGAACTGATCACATCAGCTTCTGAACTGAACCTTTAGTTTTAAAAACAAGTAAAAACAAGTTTTAGAGTCACACAATTCAACCCCCCCTTCTTGTGTGTTTGTTTTTCTCACCTTCAAAGAAGTGCTTCTGATGAACAGTGTCTGATGCCAGCTTCTGAAGAACTGCGTCTGAAGGCATCTTCTGATGAACAGTGCCTGAAGCCAGCTTCTGAAGAGAAGCTTCTGAAGTCTGAGATTCAGCAGTCAACGTTTGCAACTGTCAACAGTGAAGTACTGTACTGTCAGAACAGCTCAATGGAACAGTTGTCACCCTGTACGAAACATTCTCCATGTTTTAAGGAAACAATTCAAATTCCTTTGAACTGCTGCTCTGTTTTCGCACACAATGTCAGGGAAGAAATTAATGCTGGACATAGCTTCTATGGCAACGGCTTTTTGGTGAAAACTGGCTCTTCTCAACAGCTCTTTAATTCTCTATAAAGGATTGAAGATTTGAAGAAGTAAACTAAGACTCTGTTCCAGAAAAACACATGCTCTGTTTTACGTGACAGTCATCAAAAACACTTAGAAATTCTTACAAACTTATTATCTTAGAATTTCATAAGTAGAGAGTCTTAATCTGAATTGTATTTTGTGAACACCACTGATAGTATATCAAGTGTTCAACTCAAACTTATTTCTGTTGTAAATCTGTTTGATTCGAAGTCTCTAGCCGGCGTGCTTGACCAATTAGAAAGTCTCATACTTTGTATGTGAGCAAGGAAGTCTCTTACTCTGTGTTTGAGCAAGAAAGTCTTAGACTGTGTGTATGAGCAGGGAAGTCTCTTAGTTGGTGTTTGAGCAGGGAAGTCTCTTACTTGGTGTTTGAGCAAGGAAGTCTCTTACTTTGTGTTAGAGCATAGGAAGTCTCTTACTTTGTGTTTGAGCATAGGAAGTCTCTTGCTTTGTGCTTGAGTAATTGTAATCTTTGTGATTATAGTGAAAATCTCTTGTTAGTAACAAGGGGACTGGACTACTTCCGGGTTGTGGAAGGAACCAGGATAAACTGTTGTCTCTCTCTCTCTCTCTCATTTACTCTTTACCCGCTGCAAACAACTCTGAAAATAGTTTCAGAATCTGATCAACATCTGATTCTGAACTAAACATAGTTTTTGAGAAAAAAAAGAAAAAGCCAACACAATTCAACCCCCCCTTCTTGTGTTTTTCTCACCTTCAGGCAATACATCAATGTTTAGTAGGAATCATTAGGTTGATAATCTAACTCCAAGTTCTTTTGTTAGCCTACTTTCCCAAATATATTCCACCTTAACCTAAGCCATGTTACAACCCTGAAAGACCTCAAAGTGTGTATATAATCTGATCTTGACTGTCTGTTTATAATTGTCTCAAATTTACAGCAAGGTACAATCATGTGACGATTAGAGTGGACAAATGTCGTGACCAGCTCTACTGGCTTTAGGAGATACATACATGTATCCTGGAAAAGAGTGTGGCTGAGTATATGAGCTATCTTCTCGAAGCCTGTCCCGCTTGAATGAAATGAGGTAAGTAAGTCAATTCTGTAAATGGGATGATATGAAAATCTGAGCAACATCTTCGGAAATGTATGTTTTTCCTATAAAAAAATGCAAAGAATAAAATATGTTTTTCTTTCATTACTTGAGGACAAACAACAATTTAAGTTTGGGGTTGTGATGATAGGTCATCTTACGTTATTCTTAGCATGTTTTTCAATCATTTTCAGTAGGTTTTACATCTAGAATAGAGGAGTATTAGAGCAATTGCTTTTGATTTCGGGACATTTGTAATGTTTTCTATATTTGAGTCATGTAATTCTATTCTTCCCGAAACATAGCAATTCTAAGGTGTTTTGATGTAATTCACGAAGAAATCATGCAAATCGGCAAAGCAAGACATCTGAAGACTTGTGAAGACCATGGGAAGATCAAGAATGAAGATTAAAGAGACCTCAAAAGACATTACAGATGGAGAAATTTTGTTCCCAGGACAGAGAAACAGAGGTTTATGCACCGAAACACACTCTCATGCACCCCGAGCATGGTCCATGCTCCCCGAGCATGGGCTGGGCTCCCCGAGGGTGCATTTTTTGCACTCTCATGCGCCCAGGGCATAGGCTGTGTGCCCCTAGCACGACTGAAATAGGCCAGAACTGATTTTTGCTACTTTTAAGTTGAAAAAGCTCAGTTTTTGAGCCCAACTTCAGGTGGAAACTCTCCCAATAAATACTAAACCTTCATTTATAATTTCTCATTCAGAACAAAGTTGTTCAAGAGGAAGGCAAGCACTATGAGCTTGAAGGGAGGAGTTTCTCTCTCCTCACTCCAAGTCTCTAGGGTATGTTTTCTTTCTTTTCTAATTTGTCTTTAGTTACCATGAGTAACTAAATCTTTTTAGGCTAGGGTTCTAAGATGAACCTATATTCTGTTTGTTGGATATTTATTTAATTTAAAGTCTTTATTCAATTATTTGTCTAATGCTATTTAATTTTGTTGTGATGCGTAAGATTTGTCTCCTCTAGAGCACAACCCTGATAACTAGGCACTTAGAGAGGTGACATACCTAATATTGGTTTATACCTGTCTAATCAGGACGTGATTAGTTAGTAACTAGGGAAACAAGCCATATAGCAAAACCCTGAGAGAAAGGTACTTAGGGAGGTGACATACCTAATATTGGTGCATACCTCCTAGAATAAGGAAGTACCTAGTTAGTAATTAAGGAAAAAGGTGACTTCACGACTTAAATCCGCCCAATAACTTCATTCTCCTTGCACCTTCGTATGGTAGACACTGATAGGGCTGCCCGCTTGTAGAACTACCAAGAGTTAGAGTGTGATATGTTCTTCTAAGATTCAATAGGCGAGGGAACCTTTAGGATACTTTTATTTTAGGAACCCTATTATCCATCATTGTTTCAAATACCTCTGAGAAAGTAAGAACCTACATGTAAACCTCCGAGCGTAAGTGTACCTCTCTCTAAACACTGAAACTTGTAGGCACTCTGGTGTAATGGTTGCAACTGACAGATAGAGGGAAAGAACCCATATCTCTGAGAGAGTATTGTTGGAACAAAATGTGAACAACTCTCTTTTGAATAGAGGGAGATTGTTGGAACAATATGTATGAACAACTCTCTTTAAGGTTTTGATGATAACAAAGTGTTAAAAAGAAAATTGGTATCGCTAATGCTTTGTTCTAAGTTGTGCAGAACCATGTTCTTAATGTTGATTAATTAATATTGGTTATGGAAGAACAAGCTAAGAGCAAGAAGGAAAGCTTAGAAGCTATGTTGCAAAGTTGAAGGAAAACTGAGTTTGAAGCCTGAGTCTGAAGGATGCTTCTGAAGGCAGAGTCTGAAGCCTGCGTCTGAAGGTAGCGTCTGAAGGCTGAGTCTAAGGGTCAACGAAAGTCAACGTCTGAAGAAGTGCGTCTGATGAACAGTGCGTCTGATGAACAATGCTTCTAAAGGTCAACAAAAGTCAACGTCTGAAAAAGTGCGTCTGATGAACAGTGCTTCTGAAGTTTAAGTCTGAAGAGAGCTTCTGAAGTACTGTTCCTGAAGAAGCTTCTGAAGTCTGACGTGGAAAGTTTCCTTCAGCATTTAATGCCTGCAGTGTCAGAACAACTCCAATGGAACAGTTGTCTCCCTGACTCAAACATTCCCCAGCTTTTAAGGAAAGCAAATTCAAAAATGGCTGCTGCTCTGGTTTTCTGCTGAGTTTAGCTCGCAATTTCAGCCTGGCCTAGTTCTATACTTGCAACGGCTCTTTGCTTAAATCCTGGCAATCCTCAACAGCTCTAATTCACTCTATATAAGGATGAAGAATTGAAGAAGAAAATTGCTAAGACTCTTGAAATAAAAGAAATGAACTTGTGCTCTGTTTTGCTGTCAAAAATATGCAAGTTACCAAACCTCTTAGAAATTCTTACAAATTTGTAATCTTAGAATTTCTTAAGTGTTGAGTCTTATTCCTGTGTTGTATTAAGTGAACACCTCTGATATTTGATCAAGTGTTCAACCCAAACTTACTTTCTTTGTAATTCAGTTTGGTTCAAGTCTCAGTCTGCGTACTGAGCATCAGAAGTCTCATTACTTAGTGTTCTGAGCATTAGAAAGTCTCATTACTTTGTGTTCTGAGCAAGGAAGTCTCATTACTTTGTGTTCTGAGCATAGGAAGTCTCTTGACTTAGTGTCTTGAGCAGGGAAGTCTCATTACTGTGTGTTCTGAGCATTGAAGTCTCTTCCTTTGTGGTTGAGCAATTGTAATCAGTCTGATTATAGTTCAAATCTCTTGTTAGTAATAAGGGGACTAGACTACTTCCAACTTGTGGAAGGAACTAGTATAAAAACATTGTGTGTCTCTTTCTCTCTCTCTCTCTCTCTCTCTCTCTCTCTCTCTCTCTCTCTCTCTCTCTCTCTCTCTCTCTCTCTCTCTCTCTTTTAAGCTTTAATCCGCTGCATTAACAATCTCTGAAAAAGGTTCAGAACTGATTAACATCAGGTTCTGAACTTAACTTAAGCTTTTGAGAAAGAATTTTAAAAATCTGCCCACACACAATTCAACCCCCCCTTCTTGTGTGTTTTTCTCTCCTTCAAGTATGACCCCACACGTACCGTTCCGTGTGATCAGCAGGTGTAACTGACAGTTAATAGGTAGTAAAGCCCAGCGAACTCATCACTTGAATAGTCCCCCTTTAAAACTGAAATATACTTGACTGTTACTTAATTCCAACAAATAAATAAAGGGGATTCAAAGAATCCTAACTGCCGCTAACATTCTGCAATCAAAACAAGTAAACTTTGCTCTGTTGCAAACAAATTAAATTGCAAAACTCTAAACCATTATCTTTTATTTATTTTTATTGTTACCAAATAAGTAACGCGAATTATTTTATTGTTATCACTTTATTACTTGGTAAACGATTTGGTACATTTGCCTAAATCCGACCATCATTACTTTTACTCTATTTTCAATATTAAGTTATATGAAAAATACGAGACAAATATTCGTCATTGATACATAAAATATACGTCATAAATATTTGTCATTAATAAATATAAAAAACAAAACACATCATAAATATTTGTCATGGATACATAAAAAACACAAGATAAATATTTTCCATTGGTAAATATATCAAAAAAGAACAAAGGACAAATATTTGTCATTGATAAATATAAAAAAAAAATGCCATGAAACAAATATTTGTCACTAGTGTGTGTGTGTGTGTAGACACACACGCATATACACACACGACAAATGTTTGTCACGGGTACATGGAAAATATGGGACATGCAATTGTCATTGATAAATATTGAAAAAAAAATTAGAAAATAATTGCCACTGATACATATAAAAATTGAATAAATATTTGTTGCTAATACATAAAAAATTTGGATAAATATTATATAAAGAAACAAGGGGCAAATATTTGTCACTTCTTTTTTGTGGAAAAATTGGAGAAAGTTGCATCATGGTGAAACATTGACGTTCCAACTATGTTGGCACTCCAATGCACTGCAAATCATGTACATTCGCACCAAATATTTTATCAATATGAAAAAGGAAAACAAAGGATTGAGGGCATAAACCAAATCCACCGAAACAAGATTAACCGAAATGATAAGGTAAAGAAACTATGTCTCTAAAGAATTTTTTAGAACAACTAGGTAAGTGATCACATCTGACTAAACCATATACTCCCTCCGTCCCAAAATATAAGCAAAAATTGGTCAACAAAAGTTGATGTATTTAGTACAAAATTTGTACCAAATACATCAACTTATGTTGACTCATTTTTGCTTATATTTTGGGACGGAGTAGTACAAAGAA
The DNA here is from genome assembly GCA_018208015.1 of Medicago ruthenica. Lineage (NCBI taxonomy): Eukaryota > Viridiplantae > Streptophyta > Magnoliopsida > Fabales > Fabaceae > Medicago > Medicago ruthenica. Next base: position 47,753,964 of record CM031378.1, read on the forward strand.
GCACGCATTGACTAGTTTGTCTACAGAAGTATTCACCTCTTTATAAATATGAAAAATCTAAAACGAAATTTTTTTCTAATAATATGAAGACAATTATTTCATTTGACATTAAGTTGCCAAGGAACCAAATTCACATTAGTAAAAGCATAAACCACAAATAGTCACACTCAAGCTATAAATTTGGCCAACTCTTGCATGAGAAAAATCAATAGAATAAATAACGGCATAATTTCCATAGAAAGAGAAGTTGCAACACATATATTAGCTGAAAATACACATAAAAAAGTATCAAATAAGGTGATATCGAAAAATGCCACCACAAGAAGAGACCATGTGATGATCCTCTAGATGTCTCATCGGTGTTGCGCTTAACCTAATAGTAAGAGGGTATAATATCCAGTTGACTAGCTTAATAGAAGAAGGATGGTGAGTATATGAAAATCTACGCCAAAATGCTTAAGAATAGAAACTTATTTGGTTGAAGAAACTTTTTGTCATTGATAATTATAATTTATTGTAAAATCCATACACAAGACAATAACTTTAATAAAATAAGTTTACTGCTTTAATAAGTTTTACACAAAAGCGTATGATAACTTCATTATATATATAACATTTTGTTTTAAATATATTACTACATCTATACCAAATTATAAGTCGTTTTATAATATTAATGAACTATTAGTGTTACTTTTTCTATTATACTATTAACTATTTACTACTCTCACTTCTTTCAATTCATTAATTTATATTTTTTATACTTCCTACGTGTCAAAATAATTGTCTTTTTTTCATTTTTTTTCTCTGTCTCAAAATAATTGACAATTTAGAATACTAATGCAACATTAATTATTTTTCCACTATTAAACCCTTATTTATTTAATTTCATCCAATTTAACTACTTCACTAACTACAATTAATAAGGGTACTTTAGTCAATGATATTAATATTATCATTAAAATCAACACAATTAATCATATCCTTAAAAATCGTACACAAACCTTAAACTGAGTATTAGTTTGAGACGCAGGGAGTATCATTTATTAAGGACAATTTTGTAAAACAACTCATAATATGTCATTCTCATATAAAATTAATTACATTTATTAATATATGTGAAATGTCTAAAACATTTTATAATTTATGATAGAGTGAGTAACATTCAACTCATTGTTCAACTCATTGTTCAACTCAAATACATTTAAACATTCAACTCGCTTTAAAGTTTAACATTCAACTCACTTTCCACTAAGTCAATTCATTTAAAGTAAGTTTGTGTGCATAGCCAAACATGCACCTAATCTCTTAAACAATAAATTAGGTTGTTGTAATTTCATCAAATCTAATCTCATGAACAATGAACTTGAATATATTTCCACCTATTTTCATTGAATTATAAAATTCCTTTTAAAAAAATTAAATTATAAATAAATCATATCCAGGCTGGCATCTCCCTGAAAACAATACTACTATTTCAAAAAAAAAAAAGTTTATGCGTGAGGAAATGAACAAATGAGGTAAGCTTTTGTTGGGAAGGAGCAGCAATAGTATAGTGATGAAGTATTATTATTAATGAGAAGAGATAGAAAGAAAGCAAAACTAGAATTCATGTGTTTGTTTACATTTGCAGGGTTATGAGGTGGCCCAGTTGGGTCTATAATGTCCTTTGATACAAAGCAACAAGCTAGCACTCACCACCACCACCTGAGTGAGTAAATGGCCACGTAACGTACGTACCTTCTCTCTCCCTTTAAGACTCGTCTGCAGGAGACACTGACTCTTGTGTGAATCAGTGACCTCAACGAATATATTCTTGCCTAATAATTTCAGACAAATTTATTGCCCCCAACTAACACATGTGATACTTAAAGGAACCATCACAAACTATCATTAAATCAAAATTAATGAATCACATATGTTAGATCAACATCTAATCTAATGCAGTTTAGAGTAGTGTTTAATGCTTTAAAATACGAGTAAGTACGATATGTGTTTGGATGAGCGTTTAGAAAATCAAAATCCTCTTTGCGAAAAAGTATTTACGTCGAAAGTCACTAGCGGAGTGAGAAAAAATTGTTTGGGTGGGCCACAAAAATAAACTAGAATATATATACACAAAATTTACGTTATAATAAGCATTAAACACAATATTGACCATCAAAAAATTAAATTGTATACCTTAAAAATTCAAGATAATTATCTATATATTTCGATTGACTTGAAATTGTGCTAATAAAACATACTGAAATGGAGAAGAGGATGGACCGCAAGGTAATTTTAGTTAAAAATCAAAAGATATTTTAACAATTTCCCATGTAAAAAAAATTAATTTTTTTTAGTGGGGTTGGGGTGGCCCACCTTGGCCCTAAAGGCCCTCCACCACTGTCGAAAGTACAAATCTGATTCAATTTTCTTTTATTTTTTTTTACCTCTTTTCCATTAGTTTTACTCTTTTATAATGATTTAATTGGAATGTATTCAATGTAAAGATTTTTTATTGCTATTATACTAATTATACTAAAGTTTTCTTTTTATCTCGTTCCACACAAGGATTTAATTGGTATGTCATCTTAATGTAAAAATAATTATAATGTCGATCAATTTGTCGAATTATCACAAATATTTGACTTTGATAAAATTATATTTAAAATCACTTATAAGATCGGTTTGTGATTGTGTAAAATACAATTTTATTTTGCACAAATAGTATATCAAAATCAAATTATTTTTACAGCCATTTGAAACTTGTTTTTTTTTCTAAAAAAACAGAAGCGTCCGGATCGTCACATTTTTCGCCTTATTTTCGTTCTCCAATGTGGACTATAGTTAGCCTAGACGAAATTATGATTATATTTATGGATATAACTTTATTATTTAGTATTATTTTATTTTATGTACTATATTTTTAATTTAGAATTGAATTAAGATTGTATTTTTATATGATTTCTTACGATTAATTTAAATATTAGATTTTATTTAAATTAAATTAGATCAATTTTGACTTGACTTAGAATGAAAATGAGGATGTTTTTATGGATACCGGAATAAAAAATTAGGATTAAATTTAATTATTTGATTAATTAAAAATTATAAAATTACAAATAAATGTTTTTAAATGAATGATAGAATTAAAAAAATTGCACAAAAACATGATATCTCTTTTATTATATCAACATAGGGATGACAATTAGACCCAGGTCCGATGGGCACCCGCAAAAAATACCCGCAATGGGTAGGGTAAAACCCTGCTTTCATGGGTCCGGGCTTAGGTCCGTGTAATTAGTCGTAAATTTAAATGGGTATGGGCGCGGGTAAGGGTACTATATTGCTCAGCCCCGCAACCCGCATATACATATTTATATAATATGATAAATAATTTATTTATTTTTGCTATATAATTAATTTATTTATTTAGTTATTTAAGCCTAAACTTAAACCTAAAAACTACTTAATACAGTAACCGCTTCCTCCTACTAGTGTACAATTTTTTAGGGATATTTTGGATGTTTTTATTTGGCTAAATACTACGATTGGTACTATTTTATGAGTTTATTGGAAAACTTTAGGACCATAGTTTTATTTCAATTGTGATGTTTTTATTGTCTTTTCATAGTTAAAGTGCGGGTAATAGGTACATGTATGAGCAATTAGGTGCCCATAGAGTATGGAGAAGGGCATTAAAGTTGTTGCCCACAAAAGTACGGGCTCGGGTGAGTATTTTTTACAAACGCGGGTACGGGAAATGACACTGTAGTACCCTACCTAAAGGTGCCCATTTCCCTCCCTATTATCAACAAATCTGTTTTTTTTTTCTTTTGCTTTTCTAGAAAGAAAATCTCAGTAATCCTTCATCATAATAAAATTTAAGTCTGAAGTCGTAGGCGTAGTAGTTCTATACTTCTATAAATTAATGTATCTTTACTTTAATTACAATGTATTTTTAATTATGATTGATATTTAATCTGGATTTGATTTTTTATGATTGGTTTAAAGTAAGATAAGATTTGATATAAGATTGGATGAATGCTTTTTATAAAAAAGATTAGAACAAATTTGATTTTTTTATAATCATATCAAATTTGATTTCATCTAAATTTAAAATTAGAACAAAATTTAATTATGTAATTAAGTAAAGAGAGATTTTTTTTGACAAGAATTAAGTAAAGAAAGAGTAAATAAAAAAATTATATTTTCTTAATATATAGAGATAGACATAATTATTTTTTAATGCTATGAATGTGTTCTCTTGTCATATGATTAGCGGTTGAGATTTGGGACACTGTTTGTATTGCTGTAACCCTCTATCTCTTCTCTTGATAACCCCATTTAAACCTCAGATTTTGTCATCACTTCTCATTATAACCATCATCATCACACTCTCTCTACCTCCATAATCATAATCACCAATTCTCTCTTCCAAACAAACCATTATCCCTTCCCCTTGTTTTTTTCCTCTTGTTCCCTTTCCCCTTTCAACCCTACAACAACAATTCATCAAACACTTCAAACCCTAATCTCCCTATTGTATCAACAAGACACAAGACCCATGGACATGACCTCAAGAAACATAGATGCAGATTCTCAAACACAACCCAACAACACAACACCAATAACCTTAAAGTCTTCACCTTTCACAAACGGCACACATAAACGCCAACTCACAACCAACACTCCACCACCACCGCCACCACCACCGCCACAACAACCACCATCATCCATGGTTTTTTCTTACAAAGAATGTCTCAAAAATCATGCTGCATCCCTAGGTGGACATGCACTTGATGGTTGTGGTGAATTCATGCCATCATCATCCCTCAATCCCAATGACCCTAGATCCCTCAAATGTGCTGCTTGTGGATGCCACAGGAATTTCCACCGCCGTGAGCCACAAGAACACATCCTTACCACCACCACCACCACTGCCACAGCCACCACCAAAAACAGCCCCCCTTTTCTTAGCTGTATCTACACAACACCTTCAACAACAGTTCCACCACCACAACCACCACCACCATTACCACTACCACACCGTGGCCCAATTAGCAAAAGCACAAGCCCAAGTGAAAGTACAAGCCCAAGTAATAGCCCAAGTCCAATTTCAAGCCCATCATCACCACCACCACTCTCACATTTACCACCTTCTTATCATCACTCTTCAGCTCCACACATGCTTTTAGCTCTTGGAGGAAATGCTTATTCAACACCACCACAATCTGATCATGATCAACACCAGCACCATCACCAAAACCATCTTCAAAGGAATCTCAATTTTGCTTCATCTGTTGTTAAACTTGAGAGCCACAACAACAACAGCAACAGCAACAATAACAACACAAGTAGTGGGAAAAAGAGGTACAGGACAAAATTCAGCAAGGAGCAGAAAGAGAAGATGCATGGTTTTTCTGAGAAATTGGGTTGGAGAATGCAAAAGGGTGATGATGGTTTGGTTCAGAAATTCTGCAATGACATTGGTGTTTCTAGAGGAGTTTTCAAAGTTTGGATGCATAACAACAAGAATAGTAGCTTGAGGAAGAGATCAGAATCTGATGTTGGAATTGCTACTCAAATTGCCACTCAAAATGATGATAAGAATAATGTTGGTAATGATGATGTTTCCAACAATGTCATTCATCATATGAATGAAGATGGATGTGTCAATGTTCATGTTTCTTCTGTTAATGGTTTATCCTCTTAATTAGTCTTTTCTTTTATTTTTTAAGGAACTAAGATAAATGCGAGTTAAACTTAAGCTAGTAGAGATTTTATTTTTACCATGATCTGTGGTTATTTTTATTTATTATCATCCTTTGTAGTTTTTCCTCTTTTTTAATCCAAGGTCTTAACTTTGCCCAATAGTGTAATTTTGGTGTCTCTATATGATGACAACATAAATGTAATTGAGACCACATCTATTTTATTTAAGTGAAATTCTATGCATTAGCAATGATCTTGTTTCTTTATTGTTTATTTTTATGTATTTGCCATAGTTAATGAATTCTTGTTGTTAGTTATTTTCTGTTAAGTTAATAACTAATGGTGATATCTTTATTAAGAAGTTAAACTAACCCTTTAAATTGTCGTTAGAGATAAATGAACTTGAGACATTTTAGAAGAGCATATTTCAAGATCTCAATTCAACATTATCCGACCAACCCCAATGGTTTGAGATAATTGAGTTTGTATTCTTGATAAATCAATCTTTGTCTTGACTTTACTTACCTTCGTTAAATTAATTTAGAAGTATCTCCCATCTAAATTGAGACTAAGGCTAGATTAGACGCAGTTTCTTTTTATTGGAGATCAGATACAGTAAACTACAACAATTTAAAACCTTGGAAAAAAAAAACCAATTGTCTCAAAAAAAAGACTGAATTTAATTACTATCATCCCAAACCACACGTTACATATCCTCACCTAGGTGCTCATAATAGCTAGCTATAATTGTTGTCACATTTTCCTCTTGATAACTGATTTTGCTTTAACTTGAATAACGTTAATATATTAATTACACATCTAACTACTTTCGTGGAAGAATCCACCTCTCAAAGTGCCCATACTTGTTTGTGCTGCACATAACACAAGCTTTATCAAATATGGGTTTGAACTTATCTGCAAATTTGTCTTTATTCATTTATTAGGGTCTCCTACTTTTACAGGATTCTGTACCAGGGATAATGCTATTGTTAAACATTGCATAAGATAGTAATGTTCATATTAATTTCTTTTATGATTTTAATTTAATTTTTGTGTGTGTAAGTGGTCCTAGAGAATTTTTCACCAAAGAAAGAAAAGAAACCCATTTATTAAATGGAAAATGACATTAGTCCCAATTTGCCTATTTGGTGTTGTTATCTTCCAAATGGAGTTAATTCCCCTTGAAAACCGTGCAAGCATATGTTTTGGTATACTACCTCCGTTTTTTTTTAATTGTCACTTTTTGACATTTTACACAAATCAAGACAATCAATAAATGTTACTACTTTTGATACAATAAGTTATAATTTTACTATAATGACCTTATTCATTTAATATGTCATTTCATACATTTCTCTCTCCGCAATAAATAATTAAGGGTATTATTGATAAAACAACATTTAATGTTGCATTGAACTTTGAAAGTGACAGTTAAATAAAAACAAAAATTTTCTTCAAAAGAGACACTTAAAAAGGAACGGAGGGAGTAAAAAGGAATCGAGGAAAAGGATAATATTTTGGAATTAGGAAATGGCGTTGAGATCATGTGAATAGTCTATGGTCATGTTTGTTTATCAATTCATTATTAAACATTATCTAATGTTGTTGTGAATGGCGGTACACATACATGCAAATCAATGTTTAATTTTGGTGAAGTCAAAATTTATTTTAAAGTACAACTGAGTTTGATAAGTTTGAATATTCTAAAGTAAAGTTGATGTTGTCTTTGAAATTGGTTCTGATTTGATATGTTTAAGTTTGCAGTTTTTGCCTCAACAATTGAAATTTATTTTTTAATCTATTTTAATATGAATTTGAAATATAAATTACTTATATATTTAACTCATTTTTAATTAAAATCAATTTTACAAATTAAGTTATTAAAATTTGATTTTTAACTTCAAAGCTGCCAAAAATTATGGTATATCATTTGCATATATGGCAGTACAAAATGTTTGAAGTCTCACATGTTACTTAGATTTTCGAATAGTTGAATATATAAATATGTTTGAGCGCACTTATTCTTTAAATTAATTTTTAAGATGAGATTCGAATTCATTTAATATAGTATTAGAGTTGGGAGGTTCATGCTAAACGTCAAGGTAGATATGAGACCAAAACTCATTTAACATGGTATAAAAGTGGTCATAAAGGTTGCATTGTGAGAATTTGATTCATGACCCATGCCTAGCAGAATTATTCTGGTCTTGGAACTTGATAGGGGCTTGTGTCGACATAATAATCTAGTCAATCAAAATCAATCAGGCAAGAAAAATAGGACTCATTTTTTTATTGATTTTGGTCCAATTTTTTTTTTATATGATGTTTTAATGTGGGTGCCGAATTAAAAATAATAATATCAATTCTGCAGATCAAACGAATCCGTACTTTTCTTTTCTCAAATCATGTTATAGATATTAAAATAATTACTAACTTTTTAAATAAAAGATTTTCTGCATTACAAAAGGCTCGTATTTATCACTGAAAAAAAAAACAAAAATTGGTTGTATTTACACACGTTAATTTATCTTAAAAATTGATTGGTTAACGAGTTTTATTAAAGATGAATTATTTCAAAAAACTTAATTCGATTTCTGTGAAGAACAAGGACAAACTTTATTTATTTTTTATGGAACTTTGGATTATCAAAAACCTTTTTTTATTGATTTAAGATCGATACCTCCCATTACATTCACAAAATTATCTTTAAATGATCTATGTCTTTAAATTTAAATTTCAATTGAGATCGAACCAAAATTAAATATTGTGTCACATGTAGTTAGCCCAATATTTTCTGCTTCCCATCACAAAAATCAATTTTATTTTTCGAAAGAGTCGCAATGTTCAAATTGAAATGTTGTTTGTGTAGATGTAGATTACAGTCTGATTTTCATTAATATCACCTTAATGTTGGTAATAAGTCGGTATGTTTGTTTGGCAATAAGATATTTGCATTATAATACAAACATATTTTACTTTTAGTTTGGTTAGTATACTTGTACTACTGATTATTATTTTTTTATTATCGTTGCTCAATATATATTCAGTACCTGTCGTGATTATTTTTCGTCAAAAAGGGCAAATAAATTCATTGCGGAAACAACCAAATATATAAGGAGTGCCCACAATCTCTTTTACAGGACCCTGTCCATAGAGCTAAATTTGACAACCCCAAACCATCCAAACAAGCCATTGCCATTTATTTGTTATATCCCCCACCTCTTGTAAAGTTGTAAGTAAACGAAATTGTACAAATAAAAGGGAAAAAAATGCACTTTTATACGGTAAAGGACATTGGAAAATAAATTTTAATTAATTGAAGGGTATTTTTTGAGTTAATAAGTTTTGCCTATATTATATAGAATATCATTATATTGTGAGAGTTTGTATCCAAAGCCTTTTATCTTTGCCTTTAACCTGCTAAAAATTATTATGAATTTCACATCGTATGCCATCAACTCTACATCCTTGATTACAATCAATAGTTATTCAAGTAAACGAAAACATCATACTCTTAACACTGTATTCCTTGATTCCTTTCTTAAATATACATAATTTCTTGATTTTTTTTTTTTAAGTAGCCTAGTGAGTAGTGACTGGAGCTCACACATTATAAAGGTAGAGAAGTGGAGTATCCGGGGTACGAACCTCGGCCCTTACATATATTATGCAATATCTCTACCAATTAAGCTAAACTTACCAGAGCAATTCCTTGATTCCTTTACTAAATATACGTGTAAGGTTTGAGATTTATGAGTATGTTCTTTTTTAAGTCCCGTGTTCAATCCTTCGTTTGCTTTCCATTAGTAGACGGTAAAATTAATCCTAGATTAACCGATACTTCAGCCTAATACGGAGTTTAAAGATATATTTTCTTTGTCACCATAAAAAAAGGAATTGAACTTAAATGATATAAACAAGAGCAAATTTCTATCAACATAATTTTGGATGCTTCTAATATGTACATCGACCACTGAGTTTATTTGCTATAGCAGGTTAATCTGAATTTTTTCCAAACCCACTTAAGAAATTCTTGTTGAGTCACTTTTTAATCTAATCAGAACAGAACAATAAATTATTGTACAATCTTTTGTCTGTCTCTACTTAGAAGTCAAGCAGCATGCTTTGGTTGATTGGTTAATTAATTAATGGAAAGTAATGCCGTAGTGCAGAAGAACTAATCCGTCATCTTTCTATATTGGGTTGGATCAAGAAAGCGGCAAGTTTTGTTGTTTTGTGCTGTTATTTCATATTTAATTAGTTGACAAAGTTTGAGCTTGAAGCAAGTTTTCTTTGTCTATTTTAATCATATACTCCTTCGATCCTATTTATAGAAAAAATTAGGTCCACAAAAGTTGATATATTAGGTTAAAAAATTAGGTCAAATACATCAATTTTTGTTGACTCAAATGTCTCTTATAAATAAAACTCGAGGGAGTATAAGTGTAAGGGACTAATTTTGCAAGAGCTTACCTACAAATCCATATGAACGAAACAGTGTTCTTTTTTTTTTGGGAGGACGAAAGAGTGCTTGTATTCAACTTTAAGTCATGCAATTATTGTGACCGTTAAGTGTAAAATTTGAATATTTGTTTTTGAGTCGGTTGATAAGATGAACAAAGAATATTTGGGGCGTTCCTCGAAAGCTCACACTCAAAATATGCGTAAAATCAATGATATGTTACCACTAGTGCACGGTTAATATCGCGTAATAAAAATATCGATCCACGGGGAGTTTAGTAAGTATCGATTATGTTTCCAGAGTATGTTAGCTGAACAGGTTATAATTTTGAGTTGGAAAATTGTTTTTGGTTAAGTTTTATATAATAAAAAGCATCTTGGGATTATTGATATATCTAATGACAGAATCTTAAATGGTCAAGCCTATATTTCTATTCTATATTTAATCTATTTTCCAAAAGCAAGATTCTCTAAGGTAATTCATGTTTCCTCTCGAAATACACGAATGTATCCTAATAGCAACCACGTACGCCTTTTCTCTTGGTTGATTGCTATTTGAGACCCATTAAGTGGGAATCTTATGGCCTCAAGACATTGTAAAGCTATTCATTTGGGGTGTTCCCATCAAGTTTTACAATGCCTTGTCTAATCTCATTTTTTCCAATATCAAGCTTCTCCGTTCGATAATTCACTTGATATTTGAAATGATGAAGTAGTAGTTGTTGAACTTCTCCGTTCGGTACTTCGTTCAACACTTGCTACTGAGTTTAAAAGCGATGAGATTACATAGGAAAATGATTTTTAAAAAATAAGAGTCTAGGCTTGGTTTGATTAGGATCTAGTCATTAGACTTTTCCAACAATCCCAAGACTAGACTAGTCTACTCACAAGAGTTCATTGTAGACATTTGAAAAAATGTAAATTGCATGAATTGTAAAGACAAGAAAGTAAATGACAAGAATTGTAAATGTGCAATAAAATAAAGTGCAGAAATTTAAAGAACAATAAAATAAATTCCAAGGAAATGTAGAAATGCAGAAATTTTATAAAGTGTTTGAGCTTAGAACAAGATATAGTTACAATCTCACTATAGTAACTTTAGACTCATTCAAAGATGAGAAACAACTCTGACTAGAGCCCTATTTATAGCCTAAAGCCATGGACAAAGCATTAACCATGAATTATACAGCAATAATTGGCAAAAACCAAGAGTTTTCAATCATAATTTTTGACTGCATAACGCGCACGACCGTGCTATATGGGCGCACGGTCGTGCCAAGTTCCAAAACTCCAGAATCTGAAGAACTTGATAGGCGCACGACCGTGTTCTCTGAACGCACGGCCGTGCGTGATCCCATTGCTTAGGATGGCACGGTCTGCCCAGGATGGGCGCACGGTCAGTGTAAATGATGGCACAACCGTGTTATCCCACTTTTGCCTTGAAACTTGACTTTTCTTGCCCAACTCTTTGTGATTTTGCTCCAAAGTGCTTGCTCATCATTATTTTTGCCTAAAAAGAAAAACAAAGGTACTGAAGTGAAATTCCTGGCAGGACCTGGTTCTGAACCGTAAAACAGAGTATGCAAACAGCAGTTCAGAAGCAGAAATATAAAAGACAGAAAGTAAAGGAACACAGTTGATTTGTTAACCCAGTTCGGTGCAACTTCACCTACATATGGAGGCTAGCAAGCCAGGAAGGAAATCCACTAAAATAGTATCAATTCGAAGTCCTATGACACAGCCCCTGTGACAACAGCCCCTGTTTCACAGCCCCTTCTCACTTAATCACTACCCGTGGTATTTCTACCTAGGAACTCCTAGATATAAGAACCCCTCTTACTTCCCTCAGTCAATCACTGCCCCAGTGATTATCAAACTCTAAACAAAACAACTAAGTCGAAGACACTCTTCAAAACATAAAACAGTCACTTTTTCTTAAAAGCTTTAAGTGAACACAACTCAATAACAAAACAACCAACTCTAACACATGAGTGGTGCATAGAAACAAAGCACAAGGCTTACAGACTCAACAACCTAAGACTCTTTCAATTCTAGCTTTTTGTTGAGATGTAGTTCTTCAATAGCAACGCCTTCTATTTATAATCTTCAGCAGCAACATCTTGATCCTAATCTTCAAAGATATAATCCCAGAATTCTTTAGAAGCAAATAGAAGCTCACATATTATTCAGAAATATATTTTCCAAAGATTTCCTTGAAAATATATTCACAAATAATTGAATCAAATCTTCAGAACATATCTTGCGCTATTCTTTTTTCTTCTAGAAACACAGCTTGGATAAATCTTCAATTAAATCTTCGAAAGATACTGTGAGAGAATTAACAGCTTGAAGACACAAATTCTGAACGCAGAAACCAGGTGGGAATTTTCTAGGTCACTTTGTTACCATGGTGTTTATTTGATTTTTGGGGAACTGCAGAGGCATTTTTTCATTTGAAGATTAAACATATCATTCCCAGGAAGTTAGTGATGGCGAGTCATACCAACCCAAGTCAATGTCTCTTATTTTTAATGCTCTCTGACCCTTTTTTTTAATTTATTTACACCTTATTTTGACCTTTTTATTTCCCCACACTAGCTTATACTACTTTTTGTTTGAAATATGTTGAGTATTTTGGTGTTGGCTGCATATTTTGGCAAATCCAATGTGTTGAATAGAAGCATCTCCATGTTTAGAACAAGTCTTCAGTTACAAGAAATTGCATTTGAAGCTGTTCAGAAGCTAAAAATTCCATCAGAAGCTGAAAGTTGCTTTAGAAGCACTGTAGCACTTCAGAAGCTGGAATGAGAGTCTGATGTCCGCGTTGACTTTAGTTGACCTCATCAGAAGCTGGTTTTTTCTAAATTGTTTTGGCGCGAATCTTTGCGAGATTTAACAAGGATTTATCCTCGCATATTGCTTCTAGAATGCTGGTTGATTTGGAGAAGATTTAATGAAGATTTGGCTTGTTTTTATTAAAACACGTATTTTCCTGATGGTATCTTTCAAAGATACATTGCAGTTTTATTTAGCCATTCATAAATTAGTAACAAATCATATTCAGAAGATTGGATTCAATTTTATGTTGATTGCTGAAGGCTATATAAGGAGTGCTTTGCTGCTATTCAAGTACAAGACGAAGAACAGAGTCTTATTCAGTATATTGAGTCTTTGTGTTTAAAACCTTAGGGTTGTTTGTGCACCACTCTGTTAGAGTTGGTTTAGTGTTTGTTTTGAGTTGTAATTCATTCAAAAGCTTTTAAGCAAGAATGAAGTTTTTGTTTTGAAGAGTGTTCTTCAAAAACTGGGAAATTTGTTCAGAACCGGTTTAGGTTCAAGGTTAGTTCAAGTGACTGGGCTGTTGCTTGGATAGGAAGTTAGTGGACTCTAATACTCATGCGTGGGTAGAAGTCTGACTAGGTGGAAGTTAATTGCTTGGGATAGGAACTGGGAGTCAGTGTCTGAGTCTTAAGGATTAATTCCAATAGTGGATTTCCTTCCTGGATTGGTATCCCCCAGAGTAGGAGGTGTTTACTCCGAACTGGGTTAACAAACCTTGTGCCTTCTCTTAGCTTTCCTGCACTTTTATTTTTTGCTGCTTATTTGCTTTTATACTGTGCTTAGACTTGTTCAGAACCTGTTAGTCTTTTATTGCCTGGCCAGAATTTCAACTGGCATCAGAGCAGGCACCCTGCCTGTGTTTTGGGTGAGATACAGAGGAGTTAATTTCTGGCAAGCATGGATAGAGAAGGAGGCTATGTCAATAGACCACCCCTACTTGATGGCACAAATTATGAGTACTGGAAATCCAGAATGTGTGCATTTCTAAAGTCCATTGACAGCAGAACTTGGAAAGCTGTGCTTAAAGGCTGGGATCATCTTGATGTCTTGGACAAAGATGGTAACAAAACTGGAGTTTTGAAGCCTGAAGAAGAATGGACCAAAGCTGAAGATGACTTGTCTCATGGGAATTCAAAAGCCTTAAATGCTATATTCAATGGTGTTGATAAGAATATGTTCAGATTGATCAAACAATGTACTGTTGCAAAGGATGCTTGGGAAATATTGAAAACAACCCATGAAGGAACTTCTAAGGTGAAGATGTCCAGGCTCCAGTTGCTGACCACCAAATTTGAGAACCTGAAGATGATGGAAGATGAAACTATTCAGGACTTCTACATGAATGTGCTGGACATGGCAAATTCCTTTGATTCACTTGGGGAAAAGATGTCTGATGAAAAGATAGTAAGAAAAATCCTCAGGTCCCTGCCCAGAAGATTTGATATGAAGGTCACAGCAATTGAGGAGGCTCATGATATTTCTGCTATGAAGGTTGAAGAGCTCATTGGTTCTCTGTTGAACTTTGAGACTGCTTTTTGTAAACAGCCTGAGAAGAAAGGAAAAGGTGTAGCTTTTACTGTGAATTCTGAAGCTGATGATCAACAAGAGTCTGATGAGGATGACTTATCAGAAGCTCTAGTGTTGCTAGGAAAACAATTCAACAAGATTCTGAAGAATGTTGACAGAAGAGCCAAAGCCAAAGGACAGAACTTCAGATTCAACAACAAGAAGCAACAAACTGATGTGAAAAAGACCAAGTCTGAGGAGTAGAGTGAATCTGCTAAGGTTAATACAGGCTTGATGGTAAGGTTAAAATAGAACTCAGGAACTGGTTCAAAGTCTGATACATTTTCAGAGTCTAAGACATTTTCTGAGTCTGACTCAGAGTCTGTAGCCTCATCTGTGTCTGAAGTTGCAAAACTCTCATATGATGAACTGGCTGAAAATTACAAGAATCTATACATCAGAAGTTTAGAAGTTTGCAATCAAGTAGTGGATCAGAAGAAGAACATTTGTCAACTGGAGGCTGAGAAAGGTGAACTTTTGGTACAAAACTCTGATTTAAAGGATAAAGTGTGCCAACTGAATTCCCAACTTGATCAGATGAAGAAGCATGTTAGGATGATGAACTCTGCTACTGATAAGTTGGAGGAAATTCTGGATGTCCAGAAGCAAGGAAAAACTGGGTTAGGTTATGTTGATCAGAGTCTGAAGCTCAAGGAGAAAAATCATGTTAGTCAGTTTGTTCCTGCTACTCAAACTCGTGATTCTATGGTTGGAACACCAAAGAGGAGACCTCAGAAACAAGCACAGATGCAAGGTCAGAAGCCAGCTCAAATGATACCTCATAAGTAAGTTCAGACGCTGCCTCAGAAGCATGCTCAGAAACAACCCCAGAAGTTTAATAGAAACAAGAGAAGTCATACATGGATCTGTCATCACTGTGGGAAGAAGGGGCATATCAAACCATTTTGTTTCAAACTATATGGTTATCCTGAACACTTTAATCACAGAAGGGTTGAACCTGCTCCTAAAAAGGTCAATGTTCAGAAGGTTTGGAGACCTAAAGGTGAGACTGTTGGTCTAATGGCTCATACTTCTCAGAAAGCTCTATCTAAGAAGGACTGGTATTTTGATAGTGGCTGTTCCAGACACATGACTGGTGTGAAGAAGCTGTTAAGCAACTTAAAGCCTTATCCTAGAAAATATGTAACATTTGGTGATGGAGCAAAAGGTGAGATTATTGGAATAGGTTATTTAATTGGTGATGGTTTACCAAGGCTTAATGATGTGTTGCTAGTTAAAGGGCTAACATCTAATTTGATCAGTATCAGTCAGTTGTGTGATCAAGACCTGAAAGTAAATTTCAATAAGAAAGAATGTTTGGTAACTGATCAAGGAAGTAATGTTCAGATGAGGGGCCACAGATCAGAAGATAATTGTTATTTGTGGGAATCTGAAGAAGACAAAGTCCATCAGATGTTTGAGCATTTAAACATGAAAGTTTTGAAGAATATCAAGTCTGTGCAACCCAAAGTCAAGGTTGTTGAACCTGGAGTAGAAAAGAAACTGGATGATAGTGAATCTGAGGAATTTGCTGCCATCAGACTCTCTGTGCAGAAGAGAATTGATAGACTTCAGAAGAAGATTGCTGAGAGGAATAAGACTGTTTGGAATTCTTCAAATGTTTGCCTGTACAAGGACTTATAGCAATTACACCAAGCTGGATGTGAGGAAGATAGAGTACCTGCCAGTTTTGCTAAGGCTAAGAGTGTTCCTGAACCTGTGTCTGAGTCTGAAACTGGGACTGTGTTTGAAAATTTTTGTGCAGTTGCCTATTTGATTTTTAATCCCTATGTGAAGACTGAGTTTTGTCATAATTTTGTGGCTAAAAAGGGGGAGAAAAGTTCAGACTGGAGCTGTTCCAAGTGTATCTGGTGCAAAATTAGTGTGGTTCAGAAGTTGCATGTTTTGCTCAGAATTCATAACCAATGCAACATGAGATGTGTTGGTGATATTGAGGGGGAGTGTGTGTCTCAGGGGGAGTACAAGGGTATTATATTCCTGAGTGTTTGTGGTCCTGAAGTGTTTCAAGCTTTCCAGAATTTTTCAGAAGTTACTTATTTTACAAGTTACTGCAGTTCAGAATTAAGGGGGAGTTTTTATGGAGTAATGTTGAATGCTGAGTTGCAGGGGGTGTGTTGTGAAGCTTCAGGAGTGTTTGTGATGATCAGGACTTGATCAGTAATTGTGTTATGTGTGTATCAGTGTTCAGAAGCTGAAACTGATTGTTTTATTATGTGAACATAGCTTGAATCCGCTGCTAATCTGTTTGCTATGTTATATTTTTGTGGAGTTCTTCATTGCTGAGTTAATTTGATGGGAGATTGAAGAACTTGAGTGTGTGAACATTGGTTTTAGCCAAAAATTTGCCAAAGGGGGAGATTGTTGAGTATTTTGGTGTTGGCTGCATATTTTGGCAAATCCAACGTGTTGAATAGAAGCATCTCCATGTTTAGAACAAGTCTTCAGTTACAAGAAATTGCATTTGAAGCTGTTCAGAAGCTGAAAATTCCATCAGAAGCTGAAAGTTGCTTCAGAAGCACTGTAGCACTTCAGAAGCTGGAATGAGAGTCTGATGTCCGCGTTGACTTTAGTTGACCTCATCAGAAGCTGGTTTTTTCTAAATTGTTTTGGCGCGAATCTTTGCGAGATTTAACAAGGATTTATCCTCGCATATTGCATCTAGAATGCTGGTTGATTTGGAGAAGATTTAATGAAGATTTGGCTTGTTTTTATTAAAACACGTATTTTCCTGATGGTATCTTTCAAAGATACATTGCAGTTTTATTTAGCCATTCATAAATTAGTAACAAATCTTATTCAGAAGATTGGATTCAATTTTATGTTGATTGTTGAAGGCTATATAAGGAGTGCTTTGCTGCTATTCAAGTACAAGACGAAGAATAGAGTCTTATTCAGTATATTGAGTCTTTGTGTTTAAAACCTTAGGGTTGTTTGTGCACCACTCTGTTAGAGTTGGTTTAGTGTTTGTTTTGAGTTGTAATTCATTCAAAAGCTTTTAAGCAAGAATGAAGTTTTTGTTTTGAAGAGTGTTCTTCAAAAACTGGGAAATTTGTTCAGAACTGGTTTAGGTTCAAGGTTAGTTCAAGTGACTTGGCTGTTGCTTGGATAGGAAGTTAGTGGACTCTAATACTCATGCGTGGGTAGAAGTCTGACTAGGTGGAAGTTAATTGCTTGGGATAGGAACTGGGAGTCAGTGTCTGAGTCTTAAGGATTAATTCCAATAGTGGATTTCCTTCCTGGATTGGTATCCCCCAGAGTAGGAGGTGTTTACTCCGAACTGGGTTAACAAACCTTGTGCCTTCTCTTAGCTTTCCTGCACTTTTATTTTATGCTGCTTATTTGCTTTTATACTGTGCTTAGACTTGTTCAGAACCTGTTGGTTCAGAACCTGTTAGTCTTTTATTGCCTGGCCAGAATTTCAAAATATTTGAGGACAAATTTACCGTTAAACTTAGACAGTGTTCCTTAAAATACCACCTCGCACACTTACTCAAAGTCTGCAACTTTGTGCTTTTTCTCAAAGAGAGAATTTTCACAATGAAGCAAGTATGGGTTTAGTGGATGATTTTGAAGCAAAAAAGGTTTACTTTACAAACACGACAAGAATTGTAGCCTTTTTAAAACGAATTTTTTTTTACACACACTAAGAATTTGTTGCTTACATGCCTTTCCCTTAACAAGACAAACAATTATTCAAACAAAGGGGAATTGAAAAACACATTAAAAACAAAACTAATTGAAAAAAAAACAAACTAAAACTAAGTAATTTATTTACCCCCCCCCCCTCCTCCAATGCTTGAAACAAGCATTGTCCTCAATGATTCAAAATTAAAGAAAACAATAGGGAAAGGGGTAGGAAAGCTCACATTTAAAATGGACCAGGCGGTGGATGCTAGATGTGGAATTGCTGCATCATCAGCTCGAGCATTTGGCTTTGTCTTTGTTGCTCGATGCCTTGCCTTAATTGTTCGGCTTCTTGCCTTTGCACCTCCGCTTCCATTCGAGCATACCAGTCTTGCTCAACATGTCCTCCTTGGACTAGTTGCTATCCTCCCATCTTCTCCTCCTGCACATTCTCTTTCTGCTGTACCTGCTGGATATCGTCAAGATAGAGCCAATTTGGCCTCAATCTTGGGTTAGTTCGTGCCGCATCGGGCAATAAAATGGAGTTCCGCCTGTTAACTAATAATTGAAAATAGTCATTGTTAGCAAGCCTAATCACGTGCATGACCACAAGAGAGACTATATCAATCCAGCTACTCCCCTCTATCTTATTAATCCCCAGCTCTCTAGTTTCTAACCCAAACCTTTCAGCAATGCACGAAATCATCCCTCCCACAACTACTTCTCCTTTCTCTTGCTGAGCAACAAATGCAAGATGCTCAAGCAAGTAGAAGCAAGTGTTCACCGGAAAATTATTAACAACAACCCACAACACAAACAACTCTCCCACCCTCACAATCCCCGTTTCCTTCCTACCAAAAATGGTACAGGCCATGATCCTATACAAATATCAAAAGAGTCCCTGCCCAGGCTTCAAAGTTGCCCTGCCCAGTTATCTAGCTTTGGCAGCTCAGGCTTCAAAGTTGCCCTGCCCAGTTATCTGGGCCCAAAACTCATGGGGGTTATAGTTAGTAAGCTTTGAATCTGGGCTTCAAGAATCATGAATGAGTCCTGTAACGACCCTATTTTCGTATATTATATTTTATACATTTTATTTTATGGTTTTGCGTTTAAATATATTTTCTAGTAATCGTGGAATAATTATTTAGCGCGAGGGTAAGTTCGTAATCGAGTTTTTAAGGTTTTGGGCCTAGAGGGTGAATAGTGTTGGGCTTATGAGTAGTAATAATCCTATGTGGATGGATGTAGTAAGCTTGGATTAGATTGTATGGCTAGGATGAGTCCTTGTGAGTTAGTAAGAATGGATGGCCAAGATTGAGTGGATTGGAATATAAGAGATAACACTACAACTTTTTGAAACACTATTCATTTCTTTTTGAGAAAGAAGAAAAACGTGAGAGAGGAGAAGAGAAGAAGAGCAAGAGCTAGGGCTTGGGATTGAAGCTTGAAGATTGCTAGAGAACTTGGATTTCAAGGTAAGAGAGTTAGTATTGCTTGATTACAAGTGATTGAGAAGGGGAGAATGTCCATTTCTCCATCCCAAACTTCTCCTCACTTTGTCTAGGTTTTGTTAGAAAGTTTTTATGGTTTAGAGTTGTAAATGATTATGTTTTGCTTGATTAAATGCTGATTGATGTTGTTAGCATGATTTGTTGGAGTTGTTGTGTTGTGGATTCATGAGAAAAGTTTATGAAAAGTTATTGTTTTGAACCCTAATTTCTATGCTTGATGCAATCTTTGTTTGTGATGGTTTTTACATGATGTTTTATGATGGAAAGTGGTTTTTAACAAGTTCTGGAACCTTGGGTAACCATAGATGGGCTAAAATGGTGGAAAAATCACATTTTTTATGACTGTGTACTGATACGGTCGCTTGTAGCGATGGAACCTCGCTTGTAGCGACCAGGCAGGATTATTCCCTGCCTATCTGCGCTTGTAGCGACCACACGGACGCTTGTAGCGACCAGGCTCGCTTGTAGCGACCGAAGGTCCGCTTGTAGCGACCAAGCAGGATGATTCCCTGCCTATGTTCGCTTGTAGCGACCACATGCTCGCTTGTAGCGACCAACCCTGGACAAGCCCTTCTTTGTTGAGTTGTTCTGGAGGTCCTGGTGCGCGCGGAGATGTCTTTTTGCTACTGTATTTTTTATAATACATTTTTGGAAACCTTGCCCACCATTTTAAATCCATCTCTAATGTTTTCTGAAGAGTATTTTGTTTTCCGAGAAAGTTTTGAGTAAAACCCTAACATGTGTGTGGGTTATCAAAGTGTGTGAGTTTCCCTTTGAAACCCTTATGGGTGAGAGTTTGATATGATTTGATTAGTTTATTTGAGATTGATGAACATGGTCGAGTAATACATGTTATGTCTTATGATATGGTCATGAGTGCCTAGTGTTGTGTTTTGTTGTTGTTGTTGATGTTGTGATCATTATCAGAGAGCTGATAATTAGTTGTGTTAGTAAGTATAGTGATAAGAGTATCATATATTTGCTAAGTGAAATATCATGCATTTCATTATTTGATGATATCCGGAGCGGATATGAAATCCATGAGAGCGTGGTTATCAAGAGAGCTTGATAAGGATATAAGTTTATCCAAAATGATTTGGTACCACATGCATTAGAGAATGCATTTGAGGCATGCATCCTTTGTGACATTAGTGTTCATTTAGGAAATTATGTGTGCATAAGGGTTGTTAAGTGATATTATGTGTGCATAATGGATGTGAGTGGTAATTGATGTTTTGATGAGTTATGTGGGAAATTATATGTGCATAAAGGTTAATGATGAGTTATTGTTGATAGATGTTGTTGATGAGTGTTGTGTTTTGTCAATCATGTGTTGTGACTTGGTTATGTATAATAATGTGTTATTTATACATATTCATTGTTTGTGATACTAACACTCTCTGTTTTGTGTTATGTGCTGGATCTTTGGGGATCCAGGTCATCAGGTTGACGAGGTTATCGTAGAGGAGTAGCTTGCTGTTTAGAAGCTTTTGTAGTGGTAAGGGCATAGCTTAGCTATCCTTACATTCTTTTGTACTAGGTGTTGTATCCTAGTTAGAGTCTAGGGCTCTGATATTTGTAACACCATTTTGGGGTATCTGAACTCGTATGTATGAATTTGGCAATGGCCTGTTGTAGAATTGCCTCTTTTGAAAATATTATGTATATATTTTTGGTGTAATATATGCATGCTTGATTATAAGCATTTGTTTTGTTGTTTTCCGCTGCTGTGTTTGAAAATCAAATATGTTTTTGATTTCTGCTGATGTTTTTATGAAGATGAGTTTTCTTAATGTTGTAACTTCCTATGGCCTTAACGTTTTCTTTTATTAAAGTTAATAAATCGGCGGTTAAGGGTTAGGGTGTTACAATAGTTGGTATCAGAGCAGGTCGATCCATTGGATCAATTAAGTTTAGTATACCCTTTGTGTAACATGTGTTTTCTTAAACACTTTGTTCTCACTTGTGTTATGTGATGTTTGGTAGTGTGTGAGATGGCGCAACGAGCACTTGCTGATGCGATGGAGCGGATGGCTGATGCCATGGCTCAGGATGCTGCTAGTAGGACTGCGGATAGAGCCGCACAACAAGCTAGAGGAGGCGGAGAAGATGAGCTGAGACTCGAGAGGTTTATGAACAACAAACCGCCTATCTTCAAGGGAGGATACGATCCAGATGGAGCGCAGACTTGGTTGGAAGGGATTGAGAGAATTTTTGGGGCTATGCGTTGTCTGGATGCGCATAAGGTGTTGCTAGGGGCGTATGTTCTCCATGATGAAGCTGATCATTGGTGGGGAAATGCTAGTCAGAGGTTGGGAGCTGGTGGAGCTTTAGTTACTTGGGCTCGTTTCCGGAGAGAGTTTTTAACCAAGTATTTTCCGGCAGACGAGAGGAACCGTAAGGTGATTGAGTTCATGGAGCTCAAGCAAGGAAGTTTATCTGTTTCGGAATATGCGGCCAAGTTTGAAGATTTGTGTCGTTTTGCTCCTCATTACAACACGGTGGAAGCTGAGGAAGACAAGTGTGTGAAATTTGAAAATGGGCTGAGGCTGGATATCAAGCAGTTGATTGGGTTTAGCGAGATCAGGAATTTTCCGATGTTGGTGAATAAGAGCCGAATATGTGATAAGGATGGTAAAGCTAAAGCTAATTACTACAAAGCTGCGAATGAGAAGAGGGGAAAGGACATGGCTAGAGGTAAACCGTATAGCAAAAGTGGAAAGAAACCTGATGAAGGCGGGAGTAGTGGTAACAAGTTTGGAGTTAATAGGAATTGTTTTAAGTGTGGACAACCGGGACATCGTTTCTTTGAATGCCCAAAAAGTGATGGAAGATGTTTCAAGTGTGGAGATCCTGGCCACATGGCTAATCAATGCAAGAAAGGTCTAGTTTGCTTCAACTGCAAAGAAGCGGGTCATAAGAGCAATGAGTGTAAGAAGCCTAGAGCGGCTGGAGGAAAAGTGTTTGCTTTAGATGGTGGTGATGCGAAGGCGGACAACTTGATCAGAGGTACATGCTTTATCAATAATACTCCTTTGTCTGCTATTATTGATACGGGTGCTACCCATTCGTTTATTTCTATGGATTGTGTTGAGAGGTTGGGTCTTAAAGTAGAGAATATGATGGGACGCATGGTTATTGAAACGCCTGCGAGTGGTTCTGTAACGACTACACTAGTCTGTGTTGATTGTTCAGTCATTATGTATGATCGACTCTTTGGTATGGATTTAGTCTGCATTCCGTTGAGCGGAATAGATGTTATCTTTGGTATGAACTGGTTAGAATTTAATCGGGTTCATATCAACTGCGGTGAAAGGACGGTTACATTTCCAAGACCGGAGCCAGAGTTGTGTTCGAAGCTCATGTGTTGTCGAGAAGTGGTAAGATCAGTAAAGGCTCAAGAGGATGTGTTTGCGATGTTTGCTTCGTTGAGGGTGGAAGAGAAGATTGAGGTTGATGCGTTGCCGGTGGTGCGTGATTTCCCAGATGTTTTTCCAGATGACATTTCGGATTTACCACCCGAGAGAGAGGTTGAATTCGCAATTGACATCGTACCTGGTACTAGTCCAATTTCAATGGCGCCGTATCGTATGTCAGCTGCTGAACTGGAAAAGTTGAAGGAACAATTGGAAGAATTGTTAGAGAAGAAGTTTGTAAGACCGAGTGTATCGCCGTGGGGTGCGCCGGTTCTGTTGGTAAAGAAGAAGGATGGTAGTATGCGTTTGTGCATAGATTATCGGCAGTTGAATAAAGCAACTATCAAGAATAAGTATCCACTTCCGAGGATAGATGATTTGATGGATCAGTTAGTGGGAGCCTGTGTGTTCAGCAAGATTGATTTGAGGTCGGGATATCACCAGATAAGAGTTAAGGCGGAGGATATACCGAAGACTGCTTTCAGGACAAGGTATGGTCACTACGAGTACGCCGTTATGCCTTTTGGAGTTACTAATGCACCTGGAGTGTTTATGGAATATATGAATCGTATATTTCATTCCTTTTTGGATCGATTCGTGGTGGTCTTCATAGACGATATTTTGGTATACTCAAAGACGGAAGAAGAACATGCCGAGCATTTGAGGATTGTGTTGGAGGTGTTGCGCGAGAAGAGGCTTTATGCAAAATTTTCTAAGTGTGAATTTTGGTTGCATGAAGTTAGCTTTTTGGGTCACGTTATTTCCAGTGGTGGTATAGCAGTGGATCCTGCTAAGGTAGAAGCCGTGCAAGATTGGGGAACGCCGGAGTCTGTTACTGAGATCCGAAGTTTTCTTGGTTTGGCCGGTTACTATCGGAGGTTCATTGAAGGATTTTCTAAGTTGGCATTGCCGTTGACGCAGTTGACTAGGAAGGGTCAAGCTTTTATTTGGGATGACAAGTGTGAGCAGAGTTTCCAAGAGCTGAAGAGGAGGTTGACATCTGCACCTGTGTTAATTCTGCCACATCCGAAGGAACCGTTCGTGGTTTATTGTGATGCGTCGAAGATGGGTCTAGGTGGTGTGTTGATGCAGAGGGTACAAGTTGTTGCTTATGCATCAAGACAGCTGAAGATTCATGAGAGGAACTATCCTACGCATGATTTGGAGCTGGCTGCTGTTGTGTTTGTTCTCAAGATTTGGAGGCACTACTTGTATGGGTCAAGATTTGAGGTTTTCAGCGATCACAGGAGTCTGAAGTACTTGTTTGATCAGAAGGAGCTCAATATGAGGCAAAGAAGATGGTTAGAGTTTCTTAAGGATTACGATTTCGAGTTGAGTTATCATCCGGGGAAGGCTAATGTGGTAGCCGATGCGTTGAGTAGGAAGTCCTTGCATATGTCGTCTCTGATGGCGAAGGAACTGAGATTGATTGAAGAGTTTAGAGACCTCAGTTTGGTTTTTGAAAGGACAACCAGAAGCGTGAAGCTAGGAATGTTGAAGCTGACGAATGATTTTCTTGAAGAAGTTGTGGAAAAGCAAAGTATGATGTGAAATTGATGAAGCTTAAGACGCTCATCGAACAAGGGAAAAAGGTAAACGTTGAGATCGATGAGAAAGGCGTGATGAGGTGTCAAGGAAGGTTATGTGTACCTGATGTGCCTGAATTGAAGAGGATGATCTTGGAGGAAGGTCACAGAAGCAACTTAAGTATTCATCCTGGTGTTACTAAGATGTATCAAGATCTGAAGAAAATGTTTTGGTGGCAAGGGATGAAGAAAGAGATCGCCGAGTTTGTTTTCGCTTGTTTGACTTGTCAGAAGTCCAAGGTGGAGCATCAGAAGCCGTCGGGGCTATTGCAACCTATGTTTATTCCAGAGTGGAAATGGGATAGTATTGCGATGGATTTTGTAAGCGGTTTGCCGAAGACGTCGAAAGGTAACAATATGATTTGGGTAGTTGTCGACAGGTTGACAAAGTCTGCTCATTTCATAGCTATCAAGACCGGTATGCTAGTACCGAAGTTGGCTGAGATTTATGTTGAGCAAATCGTGAGATTGCATGGAATACCGTCGAGTATTGTATCAGATCGAGATCCCCGTTTTACTTCAAGGTTTTGGGAGAGTTTGCAAGAGGCGTTGGGGACTAAGTTGCGGATGAGTTCTGCTTATCACCCGCAGACGGATGGTCAGTCGGAGAGGACGATTCAATCATTGGAGGATTTGTTAAGATCGTGTGTTTTGGAACAAGGAGTGAGTTGGGAAGCTTGCTTACCATTGATTGAGTTTACGTATAACAACAGTTTTCATTCGAGCATTGGTATGGCACCTTTTGAAGCGTTGTATGGGAGAAGATGTAGAACACCTTTGTGTTGGTTTGAATCGGGAGAAAGTGTGGTGCTTGGACCTGAGATTGTGCAACAAACGACCGAGAAGATCAAGATGATCCAAGAAAAGATGAGAGCGTCGCAGAGTCGCCAGAAGAGCTATGCCGACAAGAGAAGGAAGGATATAGAATTTCAAGAAGGAGATCATGTGTTTTTAAGAGTTACATCGACTACGGGTATTGGACGGGCTTTGAAATCGAAGAAGTTAGCATCGAGGTTCATTGGTCCATATCAGATTTTGAAGAGGATTGGGAAGGTGGCGTATAGGATTGCGTTACCGCCGTCGTTGTCGAATCTTCATGATGTTTTTCACGTGTCTCAATTAAGGAAATACGTATCGGATCCGTCACATGTGATTGAGTCGGACGAGATACATGTGAGAGAGAATTTGACGGTTACAACGGTACCTTTAAGGATTGAAGGACAGGAGATGAAGAGGCTCAGGAACAAAGAGATTTCATCGGTGAAAGTCGTTTGGGGAGGCCCAGCCGGTGAATATGCGACGTGGGAGCTCGAAAGTAAGATGCGGGATTCCTATCCGGAGTTGTTTTCAGGTATTTTCGAGGGCGAAAATTCTTTTTAGGGGGGTAGAGTTGTAACGACCCTATTTTCGTATATTATATTTTATACATTTTATTTTATGGTTTTGCGTTTAAATATATTTTCTAGTAATCGTGGAATAATTATTTAGCGCGAGGGTAAGTTCGTAATCGAGTTTTTAAGGTTTTGGGCCTAGAGGGTGAATAGTGTTGGGCTTATGAGTAGTAATAATCCTATGTGGATGGATGTAGTAAGCTTGGATTAGATTGTATGGCTAGGATGAGTCCTTGTGAGTTAGTAAGAATGGATGGCCAAGATTGAGTGGATTGGAATATAAGAGATAACACTACAACTTTTTGAAACACTATTCATTTCTTTTTGAGAAAGAAGAAAAACGTGAGAGAGGAGAAGAGAAGAAGAGCAAGAGCTAGGGCTTAGGATTGAAGCTTGAAGATTGCTAGAGAACTTGGATTTCAAGGTAAGAGAGTTAGTATTGCTTGATTACAAGTGATTGAGAAGGGGAGAATGTCCATTTCTCCATCCCAAACTTCTCCTCACTTTGTCTAGGTTTTGTTAGAAAGTTTTTATGGTTTAGAGTTGTAAATGATTATGTTTTGCTTGATTAAATGCTGATTGATGTTGTTAGCATGATTTGTTGGAGTTGTTGTGTTGTGGATTCATGAGAAAAGTTTATGAAAAGTTATTGTTTTGAACCCTAATTTCTATGCTTGATGCAATCTTTGTTTGTGATGGTTTTTACATGATGTTTTATGATGGAAAGTGGTTTTTAACAAGTTCTGGAACCTTGGGTAACCATAGATGGGCTAAAATGGTGGAAAAATCACATTTTTTATGACTGTGTACTGATACGGTCGCTTGTAGCGATGGAACCTCGCTTGTAGCGACCAGGCAGGATTATTCCCTGCCTATCTGCGCTTGTAGCGACCACACGGACGCTTGTAGCGACCAGGCTCGCTTGTAGCGACCGAAGGTCCGCTTGTAGCGACCAAGCAGGATGATTCCCTGCCTATGTTCGCTTGTAGCGACCACATGCTCGCTTGTAGCGACCAACCCTGGACAAGCCCTTCTTTGTTGAGTTGTTCTGGAGGTCCTGGTGCGCGCGGAGATGTCTTTTTGCTACTGTATTTTTTATAATACATTTTTGGAAACCTTGCCCACCATTTTAAATCCATCTCTAATGTTTTCTGAAGAGTATTTTGTTTTCCGAGAAAGTTTTGAGTAAAACCCTAACATGTGTGTGGGTTATCAAAGTGTGTGAGTTTCCCTTTGAAACCCTTATGGGTGAGAGTTTGATATGATTTGATTAGTTTATTTGAGATTGATGAACATGGTCGAGTAATACATGTTATGTCTTATGATATGGTCATGAGTGCCTAGTGTTGTGTTTTGTTGTTGTTGTTGATGTTGTGATCATTATCAGAGAGCTGATAATTAGTTGTGTTAGTAAGTATAGTGATAAGAGTATCATATATTTGCTAAGTGAAATATCATGCATTTCATTATTTGATGATATCCGGAGCGGATATGAAATCCATGAGAGCGTGGTTATCAAGAGAGCTTGATAAGGATATAAGTTTATCCAAAATGATTTGGTACCACATGCATTAGAGAATGCATTTGAGGCATGCATCCTTTGTGACATTAGTGTTCATTTAGGAAATTATGTGTGCATAAGGGTTGTTAAGTGATATTATGTGTGCATAATGGATGTGAGTGGTAATTGATGTTTTGATGAGTTATGTGGGAAATTATATGTGCATAAAGGTTAATGATGAGTTATTGTTGATAGATGTTGTTGATGAGTGTTGTGTTTTGTCAATCATGTGTTGTGACTTGGTTATGTATAATAATGTGTTATTTATACATATTCATTGTTTGTGATACTAACACTCTCTGTTTTGTGTTATGTGCTGGATCTTTGGGGATCCAGGTCATCAGGTTGACGAGGTTATCGTAGAGGAGTAGCTTGCTGTTTAGAAGCTTTTGTAGTGGTAAGGGCATAGCTTAGCTATCCTTACATTCTTTTGTACTAGGTGTTGTATCCTAGTTAGAGTCTAGGGCTCTGATATTTGTAACACCATTTTGGGGTATCTGAACTCGTATGTATGAATTTGGCAATGGCCTGTTGTAGAATTGCCTCTTTTGAAAATATTATGTATATATTTTTGGTGTAATATATGCATGCTTGATTATAAGCATTTGTTTTGTTGTTTTCCGCTGCTGTGTTTGAAAATCAAATATGTTTTTGATTTCTGCTGATGTTTTTATGAAGATGAGTTTTCTTAATGTTGTAACTTCCTATGGCCTTAACGTTTTCTTTTATTAAAGTTAATAAATCGGCGGTTAAGGGTTAGGGTGTTACAAGTCCCACATTTGAGAAACCCATTCTTTCGCAAAAATCATCAAGTGACAACTCGAAGCTCGTATTCATCAGCCTAAAACTGATTGTGTGTTTGGGTTCCGTCAAATTGGCCCTATCTTTAGTAAAACACAAAGAGCTCAAGAACTCAAGAGTATAATTTTCAAAACTAGGGTAAGGTTTGAACAGATCAGCCCAACCTAAGCTATTAACCATCATCCCTACATATTCTTTTATCCCTAACCTTTGTTGAGTGTAAGAATGAAGATACCTGGTTGAAGCTTGCTCTCTATTGCACAATTTCTCATACCTTACCTTCTGGTCTTTGTTTCCGAAGACAATACCATGCTCATTGCTTCCAGCTCTTCTCTTGCCAGTTGAAGGCCCAACAACATCTACTCCTCTATTCCTTGAAGCCATTTATTTTTGGTTTTTGTGTTTGAAAAAGGTTGGGTTGATGTTTGGTAATGAGGTTTAAGCTTGTTTTTGGTGTTTGGGAGAGGTTTTGGGTTTTTTTTTTAAGGTTTTGGCTATGGTGTTTAAGGTTACACGAATTTTTTTGGTTTTTTAGTGGGGTGGATGATTTTGGATTTTTGGTGGTTTGATTGTGTTGAGAATTTTGTGGGTTGATTATTTGATGAGTTTTTTGTGAGGTTTTGATGGTTTATGTGGAGGTTTGAGAGTTATGGGTGGTTATAAGGTTTTAAGGATGTTTTGGGAGGTTTTAGTTTTTGAGAAGTTGAAGGGATAAGAAGAAAGAAAGAAGTTGAGTGGTTAAGAAGAAGGGGAAAATCTGTTTTTTCCTATACTAAGACACGCGCACGGTCGTGCGCTTGGATGGCACGGCCGTGCGTAAACACACTTTTAGGACTAGACTTTTGGCATGCGCACGGTCGTGCACCTGGATGGCATGGCCGTGCGAAATTTTCTGGTTCAACATGATTGAATTTTTCAGTTTTTTTTCGAAAATTTCTCGCTTCTTCTGGCAAAGACCTCTTCATCAAAACTTTCCTACACCCAAACCATTTTTCTTATGAACATTTTCAGACTTTTATTCTTGCTCTACCCTGCATAAAACAAACAAAAGAAAAGAAAAAAATCGTAAACTCGTGGGTTGCCTCCCACGCAGCGCTCTTTTAACGTCATTAGCTTAATGATAAAAAAATGGTTCATTAATCTGGGTCCCTTAGACCATTGCATGCAGTTGATGCTATAGAGCATTCTTTCACGCAATGGTTGACTACATCGATCATGAAACATGAATCCTCATTTTAGGGACTTTTCATTAACTTAGCAATCTCAAACTCCACTTTCTCATCACCTACATGGAAAGCTAACTTCCCATTCTTCACATCTATCACCACACCAGCAGTGGCCAAGAAAGGTCTTCCTAAAAGAATAGGGACATGTGAATCTTCCTCCATATCCATCACAACAAAATCTGCCAGGATATAAATTTGTCCTACCTTAATAGGTATATCCTCAAGAATTCCGGCAGGATGTATGATGGATCGATCGGCCAACTGGAAGGTTATCTTAGTGGGATTCAGATCTCATATGCCAAACTTTTTAAAGAGCGACAAAGGCAATAAGCTCATGCTAGCCCCTAGATCACATAGGGCTCTCTCAATTTTCTCATTTCCGATCACACACGGAATAGAAAAGCTGCCAGGATCCTTCAGCTTAGGCGGCAGTTTGTTTTAAAGAACCGCACTACATTCGTTTGTCAATGCCACTGTCTTGTCATCCTCTATTTTTCTCTTTTTAGACAAAATATCTTTCAATTTTTTTGAATAAAGAGGCATTTGAGACATGGCATAAGTAAAAGGAATGTTGTAGATCTTCTTCAATAGATCAACAAACTTTTTAAACTACGCGTCTAAGTTAGGCTTGACTAGCCTTTGTGGGAACAGAATTTTTGGCTTATTTTGCACAGCTGGTCCTTCAACTACTCCATTAGTTCTATAGTTTTCACTATCTTCCTCAACCTCATTGGTCTTGCATTGATGTTCCTCTAACTGCCTACCATTCCTAAGACTAATAGCATTAACTTAGGCTTTGGGATTGGTTTCTGGCTGGCCTGGAAATATTCCGGGTGTTTTCGAGGAAGAGGTCACTTGTTGGGCTACTTGAGAAATCTGGGTCTCAAGCATTTTTCTGTGGGTAGTAATCGAATCAACTTTTGTGGATAACTTCATGAGAGAGTCGTTCAAAAATCCGGTTTGGTTCTTAAACTCTTGGTTTTGCTTAGTTTGAGTTAGAATGAAATTTTGCAGCAAGAGTTCTAAGTTGGATCTTTGAGGGACTCTGAAATTCTGGCCAGGCAATAACAAAGAGTAAACTGGTTCTGAACCAAACAGGTTCTGAACTATAACTTAGAACAATTAAAAACAGTTAAGTAGCAGAAATTAAAAGTGCAGGAAAGCTAAAGAAGGCACAAGGTTTGATAACCAAGTTCGGAGTAAACACCTCCTACTCTGGGGGATACCAATCCAGGAAGGAATTCCACTATAGGAATTAATCCTTATGACTCAAGACACTGACTCCCAGTTCCCAGCCTAAGCAATTAACTTCCTCCTAGTCTTGAATTCTACCCAACACGTTGAGTATTAGAGACCACTAACTTCCTATTCAAGTAACACACCTGTTACTGAACCCCTTAAGCAAAACTACCCTGTTTTGAAGAAATACTTCAATAACAAACTTTCATTCGTACCTACAGGCTTAGAATGAATTTACAACTCAATAAAAACACTAAACCAACTCAAACAATGAGTGGTGCATAAATAAAACTCTAAATTTAACACACAGACTCAATTCTCTGAATTTTCTTCAATAATCGTACCTCTTGAATAGCAGCAGCACTCCTCCTTTTATAACCTTCAGCAAGCAACATTAATCTGAAACAAATCTTCTGAATTGATATGATTCTGAATAATGAATGGCTTGAAAAGGAAACAAATAAAACTGCAACATATCTCTCAAAGATCACTTCAGTAAAATAAGAGCATTCATAAACACGAGCCAAATCTTCAAAGATCTTCTCCAATTTAATCAGGCCTTCTAGAATCAACATGCTTGAATAAATCCTTGTTAAATCTAGCAAAGATTCGCGCCAAAATAATTCAGAAAAACCAGCTTCTGAAGAAGTCAACGAAAGTCAACTCTGCTACAGTGCGTCTGATGCTTCAGAAGCACATTTCAGCTTCTGAAGTAACTTTCAGCTTCTGAAGGTGATTTCAGCTTCTGAATGACTTCAAAATAAAAAACTTGCAACTGAAGATTTGTTCTACACAAGGAAATGCTTCTATTCAACACATTGGATTTGCCAAAACATGCAGCCAACACCAAAATACTCAACAATCTCCCCCTTTGGCAAATTTTTGGTTAAAACCAATGTTCACACACCCAAGTTCTTCAATCTCCCATAAAATTAACTCAGCAATGAAGAACTCCACAATAATATAACATAGCAAACAGATTAGCAGCGGATTCAAGACACTCTCTGAGCTATGTTAAACAGCAGCTTCAGCTTCTGAACACTGAAACACACATAACAGCTTCTGATCAACTTGAAGCACATAAAACACAGTCACTGATCAACTCCTGATCATCACAAACACTCCTGAAGCTTCACAACACTCCCCCTGAAACTCACATTACTCCATAAAAACTCCCCCTTAATTCTGAACTGCAGTAACTTGTGAAACAAGAACAGACAAGTAACTTCTGAAATATTCTGGAAAGCTTGAAACACTTCAGGACCACAAACACTCAGGAATATAATACCCTTGTACTCCCCCTGAGACACACACTCCCCCTCAATAACATCTTGACAACTTTTGTTGCATTGGTTCTGAACTCTGAGCTTCACAAATAACTTCTGAATAGTACTGAAAGCTGAACATCTGAAATCTGAACTAATTCTGAGCAGCAACACATCTTCATCTTCTAATTCTGAACAACTCAAACATAAGATTTTCTCCCTCTTTTTAGCCACAAAATTCTGACAAATCTCAGACTTCAAATAGGGAATAAAATCAAAACAAGTAACACAGATCCTGGAAAAACTATCAGACTCAGATGCAGGATCACACTCAGCATGAGCACAACTGGCAGGTACTCTATCTTCCTCACATCCAGTTTGCAGTAATTGCTATAATTCTTCATGTAAACAAACACCTAACTTGCTCCTCAGATTTTCAAACTGTTTAGCATCTAAAGCCTTTGTGAAAATGTCAGCAATTTGATTCTCAGTATCCACATGTTCCAGCTGAACAATCTTGTCCTCCACAAGGTTTCTAATAAAGTGGTGTCTGATATCTATGTGTTTAGTTCTGCTGTGCTGTATGGGGTTTTTAGAGATATTAATTGCACTTAAATTGTCACAAAACAATGACATAACACCTTGTTGAATATTATATTCTTCAAGCATCTGCTTCATCCAAACCAGTTGTGAACAACTACTCCCAGCAGCAATATACTCAGCTTCAGCAGTTGACAATGAAACACAATTTTGTTTCTTGCTGAACCAAGAAATTAAGTTATTTCCTAAAAAGAAACAACCTCCTGATGTGCTCTTTCTATCATCAGCACTTCCAGCCCAGTCAGCATCACAAAATCCCATTAAATCAGAACTTGAACTATGAGAATACATGATTCCATAATCACTTGTGCTGTTTACATACTTCAGGATCCTTTTAACTTGTGTTAGATGACTCATCTTAGGATCAGCTTGATATCTGGCACACACTCCAACAGCAAAGGTGATATCAGGTCTGCTTGCAGTCAAGTACAATAAGCTTCCTATCATACTTCTATATTGGCTTTGATCTACTGAAACTCCATGTTCATCCTTAGTTAGTTTCAGATGAGTAGCAGCTGGTGTTCTTTCATGAGCAGCAGATTCCAGTCCAAATTTCTTCACAATATTGTTAGCATATTTACTCTGAGAAATAAAGATTGTATCCTCCATTTGCTTGACTTGCAATCCAAGAAAATACGTCAGTTCACCAACTAAGCTCATTTCAAACTCTGACTGCATCTGCTGAACAAATAACTCAACCATTTTATCTGACATTCCACCAAACACTATGTCATCAACATAGATCTGAGCAATCATCAGACTTCCATGTTCATTCTTCACAAATAATGTCTTATCAGAACCACCTTTTCTGTATCCTTGAGTCACAAGAAACTGAGTCAGTCTTTCATACCATGCTCTTGGTGCTTGCTTTACTCCATATAAGGCTTTCTTCAATTTGTACACATGATCTGGAAACTGATGATCCACAAAACCCTTAGGCTGTTCAACATATACTTCTTCTTGCAGATATCCATTCAAAAATGCACTTTTCACATCCATCTGAAATAGTTTGAACTTGAGAATACAGGAAACACCCAACATCAATCTTATGGACTCTAGTCTGGCCACAGGTGCAAAGGTTTCATCAAAATCCAATCCCTCTACTTGAGTATAACCCTGAGCAACCAACCTTGCCTTGTTTCTGACTACAATACCATTTTCATCTGTTTTATTTTTGTATATCCATTTAGTGCCAATAACATTCAACCCTTCAGGTCTTGGAACCAGATCCCACACTTCACTCCTTTTGAATTGATTCAACTCATCTTGCATAGCTTCAATCCAAAATTCATCAGTTAGGGCTTCTTTCACATTTTTGGGTTCAAACTTAGACACAAAACAAGAATCAGTAGCAGTTGAATCTGATCTCCTGGTTCTGACCCCTTGATCCAAACTTCCAATGATAAGCTCCTTAGGATGATCCTTCTGAACTCTAATTGATGAACCTTTATAGGTAGGATCATGTTCTGGATGCACTTCTGCTTCTTCAGACTTAGGATGATTTTCTGCTTCTGAAGTTTGTTCTTCTGAGGCTTCAGACTCTGGAATAACTTCAGATTGATTCTTTTCATTCTCAGCTGACAGATCATCAATAACCACATTTATGCTCTCCATCACAACTTTAGTTCTTGAGTTAAACACCCTATAGGCTCTGCTGTTTACTGAATATCCCAAAAATATGCTCTCATTAGACATGAAAGTATTTCACAGTTGGCTTTCTCCCTTTCCATAATTCATATAAAGTACAGGCTGTTCCCTTCTTCAAAGTAACTCTGTTATGGATATAGCAGGCAGTATTCATGGCTTCAGCCCAAAACATATAAGGCAGTTTCTTAGCATGCAACATGACCCTTGCACATTCTGCTAATGTTCTATTCTTCCTCTCAACAACACCATTTTGCTGAGGTGCGATAGGTGCAGAGAACTCATGTTTTATACCTTCAAAAGCACAGAATTCTGAGAAACTCTTGTTTTCAAATTCTTTGCCATGATCACTTCTGATTCTGATAATACCACAGTCTTTTTCTCTTTGTAATTGAATGCACAGCTCTTTAAATACTTCAAAAGTATCAGACTTTTCTTTAACAAAAACTAATGTTGCTCTGCTACAGCAGCTAGGAAGAGTCCAAACCTACACAACAAGACAAAAATTGTAAAACACAACAATATTACCACTTCATCACATATTTCTGCATGAGTTTTTTTTTTTTTTCCAGTGGTGTGTATACTTCTAAATTTTGCTCTACATTTTTTATTCTTCTCACTACATTTTTTATAGCCAGAGTTTCTGTTATTGCTTGAGTCAAACTTGTGTACTCCACATAAGTATTTTGCAAACTGTACCGTAACAGAACTAATTCTAAATCTTGTAGAACCTCTAAACCTTAGAAAATCCACCCAAAACCTCGATAGAATGGCCTTGTAAGTTCAAAGCTAAGCAATAACTATATATCAAAAGACAAAGAAATGTGTCTCAATAAATGGTTATGCCACTGTAAACATCGCATATAATCACAATCTGAATAAAAAAATTTAACTGATTAAATGGTTATATTATGATTACATTTCATTGTCAATAGTTAGTTTCAAGAAAATATCAATCTCCAAGTATTACACCTATTGATAAGATTCCTCATAGGACTTAATACGGTGAATTTACCTCCTGAAGGAGTGTGGTTAAACAAAAAATAACTAAATGTCAATGTTACTAAATGTCATTATTGTAGTAGTGAGCTCCTTGTGCACCAACACTTTATGTAACAATTAAAATAAGTCATAAATACAAAATGGTGTAGTCAAAGATATGATTTAACTCAAAAAATTGTAGAACCTGGATCTTATGCAAAATAAATTAAAAGAATACAATAGCTAAACTAAAGTAGGAAAAAAGTTCAAACTATATTGGAATGATTTAAAAAATAGACATCAAGCTGAAATCTTACTCATGAAAAATGATCTTCACTTTTGTTAAATCTGCAATAAAATATAAAAAATTATTCTTAATTATTGATACACGGATAATGAATATGATAGACTTTTGTAGGCATCCACTTCTAGGCTTTATAGTATTCAATTCAAATAATTTACAAACTAATTATTCCAAGCATACTGCGTTCAATCTATCTTGTTTTCACTCCCACCAGCAGCATGGTTGGCACTAATTCATCAAAACGGCATCCCCTGCACTAAATGGTCCGGGAAGGGGTCCCACCATTTTGGTGTATTGTGACTTGAACCTGTGACCTTTCAGTCATATGAAGACAACTTTACCGTTGCGCTAAGGCTACCCTCTCACTAATTCATCAAAATGAATGCTAAAATTATATCAAAAAAGTCATTACACCATTTATAAGACTCCCAACATATAATTGATGCATCATTTTACTATTGACAGCATCACCACACCATTCATATAATTTCATTTACTCCAGCCATTTTACTCTTCTACGCCAAGAACTCATGCCAAATCCAACTATTGCAATAAAAGATGAAAGAAATTTAACAACTATCCACATCATTGAATAGAACTAACCCCGTCATCCACTTGGCCTTTATCGTAAAATGTAAAGATGACTTTTTTGGTTTCTACATTGAATAAACTTGGACCAAAGAAGTTGGTTTCTGGACTTCCATTGGTCAAAGTATCAACAAACGTGTGTGAAGTTTGCTTGGCAGGAAAGCAACTAGAAACTCATTTCAATCTCAAATGTCTATGATATCGAAAGAGGTACTAGCAGTTGTACATTATGATGTGTGTGGACGATTTGAAGTTCTTTCACTTTGAGGTAATTGATACTTTTTTTTCATTTGTAGATGAATTTAGTAGAATGATATGGGTCTATTTGATTGAAACAAAATGTGAAGCACTAAAAGTGTTTAGAAGATTCAAGGTAGTGGTTGATAAACAAAGTCAGAAACCCATTAAATTGTTGAGAATACACTGTTGGTGATTTAGAAAATAATGGAATCACTTTAGAACCAAAAGTTGTAGTTCTTCATTGTTTTGGGTTCCAAAAGTTGTAACTCTTCATGAGAATCATTCATATACATTAGAACATTATTATTTACTGATAGATAATGAACCATAACATTGATTCGAGTTAGAAATATGATGTATATGATCATAACCTTTGGCAAATGAGTGTTTTCTCTCATGTGGAGGGTCATATAATGCACTATAAATGCTTGGCATCAGTAGGCACACGAATTTTGCTCCATTAATAGCATAATTCTCCCTCATTCTCTTACTCTAAATCATCCATCAATTCTCTAATGCATGAGTGAATTGCTGGAACCATAAATCTCTAAAATACTGTTAAGAGATACGCCTGGTGTGATTGTGCAATACACATCAAGGAACTCATAGTATTATGAAGGGGATTTTCTGGTCATTCCTATTGCATCCAATATACAATTATTGGTGGGGGCGAATCGAACCTAAATGTTAGTGTAGCAACCCCATACGCTTTGAGTTTTATGTGCATAACCATTAAACTTTTCAGATTTCAAGTGCAGCAGCCTCTTCCCAACAAACAAGATTTCTAACAATCTTTA
Organism: Medicago ruthenica; assembly: GCA_018208015.1. NCBI lineage: Eukaryota > Viridiplantae > Streptophyta > Magnoliopsida > Fabales > Fabaceae > Medicago > Medicago ruthenica. The sequence goes on from CM031378.1 coordinate 47,791,321, forward strand.
GGTTCGATTCATGATTTATTTGTGGATAATGAAGTCGCTGCATCATTGAGAAATAGATGAACAAATTTATTCTATTTATTTATGACCATGGTGAAAAGGTACACAAATTATTTTATATTGATATATGATATGGTTGATGTTCTAAATTCATGTATATTATTTAACATCAGGTGTTAGATTTATATATGGGTGGTTCAGAAGTTATTAGAGCATGTGAATTTCGTTGAGTGTATATATTTGGTTTATAATAATGTATGCAATTTTCATTATGGTTTTTCGCCTGAAAACTGTCCGTGTCTTGGATAATTTTCATCGAGAACTTCTCTAGTTAATATATACTGAAATATGTCATATTGAATGAATTTGTTTTACATTAAATTTGTTAGATTCACATATGCATGAATTAAAAACTCTTTAAATATGTGTGTTTTGTCGCGGTGATTTTCGGATGTCAAGCTATTAGTTAGCGTTGACTCGCAATTTTAAGTTCACCACCGATCTTTTATTTTTCCGAGGAAAAGGGAGAAAGTTCGAAAAACCCTATTTTTTGAGAGATCAAGATCTGGGGGTTGGTTACGCAAAGGGAAGGTATTAGCACCCTAAATGTCTATAGTACTCTAGAGGAACATCTTATCTTTATCTTTATGCTAAATTGATTACTTGTTTTATAAAAAAAATGCTTAACTGTAGAAAGACTAAAGTGATGATTAAAAAGAAAGAAAAATGTTTTTGTTATTTTGTTGATTTGGAAAGACAAAGTCTTTTGCCTACGTACCCGAGCGAGATCAAAATCACGTAGTTCGGGGTAAAAAGCCGAGTGATTTGTTTTGATTGATTTTAAAGTTTGAAAAAAAAGTTTGAGAAAGATAAGAGGCCAAAAAGGCATAGAAGGGTAAAAATTGTGAGTTTGATTGATTTTAAATTGATGAAAAAGTTTGATGAAATTAAAATTGATTAAAGCTTGATTAAGAAAAGAAGAGGCACTTGGTTTAAAATCCAAGGTTGATTTTTGAATTTTTGACTATATGAAATGTTTTTGATTTTTTGACTATTTGACTTTTTTTTGAGAAAGTTTTGATTAATTCCTAGGGTCCAAGACTAGAGTAAGCTGAGATATTAAAGCGCGCCGGATCCCTCAAAATGATGTTGGATCAAGTGAGGGTCCTTTTCCTCGGATACGGTCATTATTACATTTTTATCGTTTTAGACATAAAGCGGAATAAATAAATGTAAGTGTCGGTGCAATATTCTCATTTATATTTACATTGTCCCTAAATACATTCTAATAAAATAAAAATGACAAAATAATAAACAAAAATAAAAATTGCAAATGAACTAAAGTAAATAAAGAAAATAAAAATGCATGAAATGCAAAACAATAAACAAATATGTTGCATAAAGTAAATAAAGAAAATAAAATGTATGTAATGCAAGACATAAAATAAATAAAGAAAATAAAAATGCATGAAATGCAAGACAATAAATAAATATGTTGCATAAAAGTAAATAAAGAAAATAAAAATGTAAAACAATAATTAAATATGTTGCATAAAAGTAAAAATGCATGAAATGCAAGGCAATAAAATAAATATGTTGCAGAAAAATAAAAATGCATGGGAAATAAATAAGGGCTTAAAAAAAAGTAAATGCAAGAAATGAAATGAAAATAAAAAAAAATGGAGAAAGGGGGAGGTGCAGAAGCAGGGAAAGGAGGTGCAGGAAGAAACTGAAAGAAGTAGCAGGAAGAAGACAGAAGCAGGCCGAATTGGGCTGCGGGTCTGTGTACTTGGGCCTGGCTATTTAAGTGTTTTTTTTTCTTCAGAAAATTTCATTTCCTTCCTCTTCTCCTTCTCTCTTCACCTTCTCTCACTAAGTATTCCTCTCCCTTCACTCTAGATTTTTCTGACCGGAAAAGGTTTCCGGCGCGGTGGTCGTCGGCCTAGACAGCAGCGCCACCGTGCCGGAATAAAAAAAAAATTCGTTTTTTCAAAAAAAAGATTAGGTTTCTTAAAGCTATTTGTGTCCTTTTTTCAAATCTTAAACTAGAATTTCCAAAATCTTCATCAAATCTACTAGATCTAGGTTTGAAACCTTTTTAGAAAACTACCTTTGTTGTTAATTTTTGATTCGGTTCTGGATTTCTATGATGTTTTGGCGTTGGATTTCGGTTTTGGTAGGGGTTTGGGTTCGGTTTTTGAAGTTTATATGGTTTGGGTGAGTTTGTGTTGGTACGTGTTGCTGGATAGGGTAAGGTTGGGTCTGTGTGTCGTTGTTGGTATGGGAGGGAGGTTTGGCCGAATTTGGTTTGTGATGATTGTTGTTCTTGGCCGAATTTGGTTTTCTGGAAAAAAAAAGAAAGGGAAAGAAAGTGAGTTAGGTTTTTTTTTTTGTGGTGATTTGTGATTTTTTTATTTTTTGTGGTGGTTTGTTGGTGGTTGGTGGTGGCTCTGTGGTGGCCGGATTCTGACTATGACTGACTAATTCTTGGTTGATTGGGATCCGTGAACAGTACCATTAATGGTACTATTTATAGGACCAATTTGGGTTGGTGAAAAAAAATTTGGACAAAAATGCCCCCTGGATTGGAAATTGGACTACAAATGACTAAATTAAAAAATAAAAACTAAAAACAATAATAAAAATAAAAACGAAAATAATTAAAAATAAAAAATAAAAGACTAATAATAAGACTTAAAAATAAAATAAAAACAAAATAATAAAAGTAAAAGAAAGAAAGATTAATAAAAATAAAAACGGTCGCCTTCGGAACAAAAATGAGGTATTTTAAAATACCTCTCTGCCGAAATTTCGTCTGAAACGTCGAAAATTTCCGGCTTAAAAAGACGAGGAAAACGAATTAAAAATGGGCCAAAAATGAGGTACGACAGATGCCCCTATTTAAATTTCTTCGTTACGGAGATTTAAAAGTGAAATTTTTAATTTGACGGGTCGAAGAGACTTAAATACAGAGTACACCATTTTTGACCAATTTCGACTGCGAAATGCTATGAATGCAATGCTATGAATGCGATGCTATAAATGTGATGCTATGCATGCAATGTTGTGAATGTTCGCGATGCAGGTATGAATGCAAGACGACAAAGATGACTGGACTGGGGATAGCAAAACAAAAAGATACCCGAGTCTGTTAAAGAACAGGGTCCGACTCCACTGGGGATAACATGGTTTCACTGGGGATAAATGTTAGCTGTTCGGGTTATTGCCGAACTAGCCAACTGACGACAAGAAACAAGGAAAAATGTCAGCTGTTTGGGTTATTGCCGAACTAGCCACAAGAAACAAAGGTAAATGTCAGCTGGATAATATGAAAGTAATTGTTAATTTTTTTGTTTATCTTGATATTACAAATAACATGGGTGTATTCTGGATTATCTAAAGGATATTGGGGTGAAGCAATGCAAACAACATGTTACATCCTCAATAGGGTTCCAAATAAAAGGAACAAAATAACCCCATATGAACTTTGGAAACAAAGGAAGCCAAATCTTAATTATTTAAAAGTTTGGGGTTGTAAAGCAATTGTGAAAGTGCCTGAACCAAAAAGAATGAAATTGGGTGAAAGAGGAATTGAATGTGTATTCTTAGGCTATGCAGAAAATAGCAAAGCATACAAATTCTTAGTTATTGAATCGAATGACTTATATTCTGTTAATATAGTAATTGAGTCAAGAGATGCAATTTTTCAAGAAGATAAATTTAACTCAATCTCTTATCCTAAGGATATTGTTCATTCTAATGTACAAAATTTGGAAAACAATGAATCTAATGTAGATACATTGGATGATTCAAAACTTAGAAGAAGTAAGAGGATCCGAAAAGAAAAAGATTTTGGATCCGAAAATAGTTATGGACCAATTTGCTTTAACCTTGAGAGTGATCCGGTAACATATGTAGAGGCTATAAAGTCTCAAGATTCAGCCTTTTGGAAAGAAGCTATCCAAGAAAAATTGATTCATTTATCATACTTAATATATAATTTTGCTTGCTTGGTAGATTTGTATCCTCCTGTGAAATATATAATTGAACAAGTGAAAAATTTCATTTCCTCATCTGATTGTTGGAGTTACTGTTTGCACATAATCAATCTTGAAATGTTGAGATATTTTTTAATAACTTGCTTCCGTAGCGCTTTTGCTTCCCCAAAATGTGCCTAACTATATCTCATTTCATTATTACATGACCTTTGGGTGATAGCAATTGAGGTAAAGGAGTAAAACAAATAAACTTCAATAGCAACAAACTCTATGGTCATGAAATCTGCAACAGGTGAGTTCTCTTCTCTAATCTGATAACTATTGATGTTGAATAGGAGTATGTAGTCCACTTTGAGTGATGATTTTGGTTCTTATAATGAATGATTGTTGTCCACTTTGAGAAATTGAATCAAGCTTGGTGTTGTTCTTCCTTTCATTTGTTGTGTTTTTGTCTTTCCTATATAAGTCTCTTCTCAATTTTTATCAGTTTGTGTTCTAGGGATGCTCAATGATCAGTAGTTGTGTTTTTTTGCCTCTGAAATGATTTCTGCATTGTATAATTTCTATTGTAAAAGTTCTTAAAATGAATATGCACTACAATCGTACAACTCAAGAATCTGTTTTATATGGGCATATGGCTTAGAGATAGATTTGAGGGGACTATAAATCTTTTGAGATTTTTTCTTTATATTTTTTATTGGTATATTTTATACAGAAATTTATCAAATTGAGAATTGACAGTGAGAGGAGATGTGATGAACAAAGAAGTGAGAAACCATTTACGAGTGAGTGTTTAATTTACAACCCTTATCTTTTGTTCTTCAAATTTACTCAATTATTTCTTCAAAGTAATGGTCTTATTTTAAAAAAAAAATTGCAGTCTTAAGCCTTTTCATCAATAGCAGAAGGAAGTGGCAACTATATTAATGCAAAGGAAGGGTTCGTTGGGTGTACTTACCTAAAGGATGACGTTAACTTGGTGGTCTTAATTCCCTAATAAAATAAAATAAATCGATTGTATTTATCGTATGATCGAAGTCGTTGGCTGAAAATTTTATGTATGGGTTTTCTAAGTGTTTTGTCCACTTAAACAATGTTTGTTGGGTTTATTGCCAATGTTAATTTGTAATTAAGTTAATATCAATTCTCTAATGTTTAAAAGAAGGTTTGGTTGTAAAGATGGATTTTCCATTAAGTTATAATAGATCTTTTGAACATTATTAATAGGGTATACTTCTTTTTCTTTTTGTCGTCAAATCAAACAAATAAATTAAATAAAATTTATTTTTGATTCATTGGAACTAAAATGAAACTTTTGGTAAAACCTGATTGCCTTTAAAGGTGAAATATTAGAAAATTTTGGTCTAATTAATCTATCTCTATGAAGTTTTTGTTAGGTTTTTTTACATAAACCCGGGCATCGCACGGGTCAAAAAGTCTAGTGGGTAATAAAACTTGGAAAGTGGTAGATCTCCCACCCGGATCTAAACCAATAGGTTTTAAATGGATCTTTAAAAGAAAAATGAAAGTGGATGGTACCATTGATAAATTCAAGGCTAGACTAGTTGCTAAAGGGTTTACACAAAAAGAAGGCATCGATTATTTTAATACATATGCACCTGTTGCAAAAATTGCATCAATCAGAGTGCTAATTGCACTAGTATCCATCCATAAGTTTGTAATCCATCAAATGGATGTTAAAACTGCTTTCCTAAATGGAGAGTTGGATGAAGAGGTATATATGAAACAACCGGAAGGGTTTGTGATCAAAGGTCAAGAAAATAAAGTGTGTAAATTAACTAAGTCTTTATATGGGTTGAAACAAGCACTCAAACAATGGCACCAAAAATTTGACCAAGTTGTGTTAGCCAACAGATACATTATAAATGAATCTGACAAGTGTATTTACAACAAATTTTAAAATGGAAAAGATGTCATGATTTGCTTATATGTAAATGACATGTTGATCTTTGGTACAAGTATAAATGAGGTAGAAGAAACTAAAGTTTTCTTATCCAAAATTTTGATATGAAAGATTTAGGAGATGCTGATGTGATTTTAGGAATTAAAATCATAAGAGATGGTAACCATATTGGTTTATCCAAATCTCATTACATAGAAAAGGTGCTTCAGAAATTCAATCATTTAGATTGTAAACCGGTCTCTACCCAATTTGACCAAAGTGTCAGTTTGCAACCAAACAAAGGTTGTCCGGTGGCACAACTTGAATATGCTAAAGTAATCGGATGCTTGATGTATGCTATAACTTGTACTAGACCTGACATAACATATGTTGTTGGAAGGTTAAGTCGGTATTGTGCGTTCTCTAAAAAAACGCTCGAGCGTACCAACGCTCGGAATGACTACGGAGTCGCCACCAAAGTTTTATTTTTAAAGGGAAACGTTGATAAAACCCTTGACAAAGTGGAAAGGATGGTCTTCGAAACCATTAACGGGTTCGGGAGTCGATTATGCAAGGGGAAGATATTAGCACCCCTCACATCTGTTGTACTCAACGGGAACCTCCTAGTTAGTTTAGGGTTAAAAGTGTTTTAAAGGTTTGCTTGCTACGTTTTAATATTTCAAAGGGGAAAAAGAAAAAGGGGAAAAAAGGAATTTTTTATTAGTGTGCTTGACAAGAATGGGATCTTGCTCCTACGTATCTCCTGGTGCGATGGAGAATTCAAAGCTACATAGTTCTTTGGTCGAAAACGTTTGTTTGTTGGTTGATTTTAAAGAGCGATATTTTTGATCGTATTCTAGCGGTTAAACGTAGCTTGTATGCTCGCGCGTGGGAGGCATAAGCGTTTGTTTGTATCGCGTTAGTATTGATAAAACATCGTGCTTTTGTGAAAAGAGATTTGAATTTTAATTGACCACGGGGGGCCAAAAATTAGTTTGGTGTGTGATTTTAAAGAACGATGTTTTTGATCGTATTCTAGCGGTTAAACGTAGCTTGTATGCTCGCGCGTGGGAGGCTTAAGCGTTTGTTTGTATTGCGTTAGAATTGATAAAACATCATGCTTTTGTGAAAAGAGATTTGAATTTTAATTGACCACGGGGGGCCAAGAATTAGTTTGGTGTGTTGGATTTGTTTTATGTTTTTGTACTTTGAAAATGAATGACGATTGTCCGAACAACGAGACATACGTCAAGTGCTCGTGCAACCGGGGAATGGGAAGGCATACTTCAAACCACTCCTTTTTCATTCAAGTTTGTTATTGAAATTTAGTAAATTACAAATAAAAGCAAAAACACTTGTTATATTTTTGAATAAAATGAGTTTCAGCCCTAAAAAGAGTTTCAGCCCAGGTTCTGAACCTTCAGAAGCGGGAACTGACTTTAGAAACAAAAATGTACTGCTTCAGAAGCTGCTTCTAGAAGCTCTTCTGCTACGGTCGCAGAGCGACCAGGACTTTGCTCTGCGAAGCCTTCAGAAGCTGACTTCAGACTCTGAACTTCGGAAGCACTGTTCTGCTACGGTCAAAGAGCGACCAGGACTTTGCTCTGCGAAGCCTTCAGAACCCGACTTCAGACTCTGAACTTCATAAGCACTGTTCAGACGCTGACTTTTGTTGACCATCAGACGCACTGTTCACACGCTGACTTTTGTTGACCTTCAGACGCACTGTTCAGACGCTGACTTTTATTGACCTTCAGACGCACTGTTCAGACGCTGACTTTTGTTGACCTTCAGACGCACTGTTCAGACGCTGACTTTTGTTGACCTTCAGACACACTGTTCAGACGCTGCTTAAACTCCTAGCCAAAGCTTCAGATGCACCAAAAATGAAAGGAGCTTTTGAGTGGTTGTGGTTTTTGCAAAGATGGAAGTGATGGAGAAGATGAATAGTAACAACAATGGTGTTTTGCTACTATTCTTCTCTCTTTGTATGATGTTTCTTATGATTTAGTTGTTGTTTTGATTCTGTTTGATTTGTTTGTGGTGGTTTGTAAAGAAAAAACAGAAACACAAAGCTTCTTTCCTTTCAAAGGTTTTGATATATGGTTTTGCTATTTCTTGGTTTTCAGATTCTGCTCTAAAAATTCCTTTTTTTGTGATTTTCGTGCCTCTTATTTAGGCAAATTTGTGATCATTTGTAATCATGAAATCCCTTGAAAGGTGGGCTTTTTTGTGTGCTATGGCAAAGACTTTGGTTAACATTTAATGAAAAGGGAAGGAAGTGACCTTGCCTTGTGATTTTGGAGAAGATTTTGGGCAGTTCTGGACAACTAGGGGATGAGTTTGACAGAAGTTGATGGAAGAAAAGCAGGAAAGGAAGGGTGCTGTCCTGACAGAGGTTGAGAGAAAACAGGGAGAAGGGGCGCTGCTTGCAGGGGCAGCAGCTTGCAGCCTTCTTTGACAAAGAAAAATGGAAGAAAATGGAAAGGAAAGGATGTGCTGGAACAGGGAAGCAACTTGCAGAAACAGGGGCAGCAGCTTGCAGCTTATTTGGACTTTCTTGACAAAGAAGAAAGGAAAGAAAAGGGAAAGGAGAGTGCTGAAAACACAGGGGCAGCAGCAGAGAAAATGGAAAGGAAGAGGTGCTGCCCTGTGCAGCCTTCCTTGACTTTGTTTTTTTTTTTGCTTTTGTATATATTTTTTTAGACAAACAAAACATAATAATAAATAAAAATAATAAAAGTAATGATAATAATAAAAAGAAAGATAAATAATAATAAAACTTTTTTTATTATTATTTTTTTAAAAAAGAAGAAAATAAAAATTGATTTTTTTGTTTTGCATGATGATGATCTTTTTTGAAGAAAAGACTTGGACAAAATTAGGGTACAACAGCTGCCCCTACTTAATTGTGTCTTCGCGTAGAGAATGCGAGTGCTGAGGGCATCACGTAAACTCTTTGTGAAGAGCAATTAAGTATAAAGGACCCAAATTTTGTCCTTTAAAATGAGAAAAGACTGAAGAAAAATGATGTAGGAGATAATATGAAAGTATTAAAATGCGGAAGTATGGACACAAAAGTAAGTGCAGGATTGCCTTTGGATTGGCTACCGGTGCATAGACTGAAAAAATAAATAGATCCTCGCCTCGGGGGGTGCTTAGATCTAAAAGATAAGTCGTCGCCTCGGGGGGTGCTTAGACTGAAAGATAAACAGATCGTAGCCTCGGGGGGTGCTTAGATCTAAAAGATAAGTCGTTGCCTCAGGGGGTGCTTAGATCTAAAAGATAAGTCGTCGCCTCGGGGGGTGCTTAGACTAGAAAATAAACAGATCGTCGCCTCGGGGGTGCTTAGATCTAAAAGATTAGTCGTCGCCTTGGGGGGTGCTTAGACTAAAAGATAAACAGATCGTCGCCCCGGGGGGTGCTTAGATCTAAAAGATTAATAGATCGTCGCCTCGGGGGGGGGGGGGGGGGGGGGGGGGGGGGGCTTAGATCTAAAAGATTAGTCGTCGCCTCGGGGGGTGCTTAAACTAAAAGATAAACAGATCGTCGCCTCGGGGTTTGCTTAGATCTAAAAGATTAGTCGTCGCCTTGGGGGGTGCTTAGACTAAAAGATAAACAGATCGTCGCCTCGAGGGGTGCTTAGATCTAAAAGATAATTCATCGCCACGGGGGGTGCTTAGACTAAAAGATAAATAGATCGTCGCCTCGGGGGGTGCTTAGATCTAAAAAGTCAAGTCGTTGCCTCGGGGGGTGCTTAGACTGAAAGATTAGTCGCCGCCTCAGGGGGTGCTTAGACTACCTTGGGGATAAATGTATCGTCTTTAGACGTGACTGGTACTTAGATTGTCTGAAAAGAAAGATGATTGTTGATGCATGATATGCTTTAAGTTGCTCTATGCAGTATGACATGATATGAGTTAGACTCAATAAGGAGTTTCTGCTGGGGAAACTTAATGGCCATAGGTAAGTTTAACGAGAATTGGGATAGTTTGTGAAGGGACCCGTTGGTTTCCTTTTTGAAGAAACCTACTGGGGAAGTTCTTGAAGGAGGTCCACTGGGGAACACTGGGCTAACTGTTGGTGAATGTCGGTGAATATGGGATACTCACTGGGGAGTGTTTGCTGGGGAGCATGAGAAATTGTGAGGGAGAGTATGATATGAATATGAGATGCATGCTAATGAATGAGTTTGATATGATGCATGCATTATGCTGACATGTGGGATAAGCAGATGACATGTTGAGCTTCGGTTATGATCGGGTGCCGAGCACGGTCGGGCTTTGGTTGGAAATTGTGTTTGGGAGTGCCAATGAAAATTGAGCTTTATTTGTGATTAGGTGCCAATGACGATTGAGCTTTGGTTGTGATTAGGTGCCAATGATGATTGGGCTTTGGTTGGAAATTGTGTTTGGGAATGCCAATGAAAATTGGGCTTTGGGTTGGAAATTGTGTTTGGGAGTGCCAATGAAAATTGGGCTTTGTTGGAAATTGTGTTTGTGAGCGCCAATGAAAATTGGGCTTTGGTTGGAAATTGTGTTTGGGAATGCCAATGAAAATTGGGCTTTGGGTTGGAAATTGTGTTTGGGAGTGCCAATGAAAATTGGGCTTTGTTGGAAATTGTGTTTGTGAGTGCCAATGAAAATTGGGCTTCGTTGGAAATTGTGTTTGTGAGTGCCTAATGAAAATTGGGCTTTGGTTGGAAATTGTGTTTGTGAGTGCCAATGTAAATTGGGCTTTGGTTGGAAATATAAGGATCATCTTGAAAGCTGATTGATATCCAGCCTTAGTGGATGAATAAAAATGTGGGGTATGCTTTATTTGGGGAATTCCGTCCTTCCGACATCCGGGATCTTTGCGTTTCATGTACCGTGAGCTACGCACTTGTTTCTGCTGAAGAGTAAGAACCTTAAAATGACTGATGAAGAGTTTCAGGCCTTGAGTCCTTTGATGCAATACTGGAGACCAACGAAATTCTTTCGACATTTAAGAAATTCAAGTAAAATACATTTTTTTTTGCAAGTTTTTATATTATTTCCCATATTTCAATGCATTATTTATCACGAATAAAAACAACATTTTATGAGCCACAAAACAATGAAAAGGCTTAAAGATGATTTTTATTCAATGAAACTTGATCCCTTGAATGGGTAACAACACATGAAGATGTAATCCTTGTAAGAAGTGATTACTAAGATAGAGAAAAGAAAAAGCAAAAAACAACTGGAGATTTGCTTGGGTGTTGCTTTGATACAACACGTTCTATTTTCCCTATGACTTCGAAATCCTTTGCCTCTGAAAGATGATAACGAGACCGTTTCTTCCCCTCTTGAATTCCGTCAAGATCTCGAATGTTGCAGCCTTCTGCCTTTCTTATTTGTTTTGGAACCCCTAATTTTTACCTGGACCGCTCTTTCGAGTTTTCAGTCCATTGGGGTATATTTCCTTTTTTGATGTCCTTAATTTTTGCCTAGACCGCCTTTTCAGGTTTTTGATCTACCAGGACGCTCTCTATTGCCTAAACCGCCCTTTCGAGTTTTCGATTTAGCGAGCACTTTTTTTTTTTTAGGCATGGTATTTTTTGACTGCGTCGGAGTTTATTGAGAGGGGAAACTCCTCTCCATCGATAGTAGTGATGATTAAGGCTCCGCCAGAGAAAGCCTTTTTTACTACGTATGGTCCTTCATAGCTAGGAGTCCATTTCCCGCGGGGATCCTTGTGGATGGGTAATATCTTTTTCAGCACTAAGTCTCCTTCTCTGAATTCTCGAAGACGAACTTTTTTGTCGAATGCCTTCTTGAGCCTCTTTTGGTACCACTGTCTATGACACAATGCTGTTAGACGCTTCTCTTCTATGAGGTTCAGTTGGTCGAATCTTGTTTGGACCCATTTGGCTTCCTCTAACTTAGTTTCCATCAAGACCCTTAATGAGGGAATTTTAACTTCAATGGGAAGCACGACCTCCATACCGTATACTAAGGAAAACAGGGTTGCCCCAGTGGAAGTGCGAACTGTTGTTCTGTAGCCGTGTAGCGCAAAGGGAAGCATCTCATGCCAATCCTTGTAGGTTTTTACCATCTTCTGGATGATTTTCTTGATGTTCTTGTTGGCTGCTTCTACCGCGCCGTTCATCTTCGGCCGATATGGTGAGGAATTATGGTGCTCCATCTTGAAGTCTTTGCACAACTCCTTCATTGTGTTGTTGTTTAGATTTGCCCCATTATCTGTGATAATTTTGTGAGGAGTGCCGTAACGGCAAATGATTTCTTTCTTGATGAATCGAGCCACCACTTGTTTTGTTACGTTTGCATAAGAAGCCACTTCAACCCACTTGGTGAAATAGTCGATGGCAACCAGGATGAACCTGTGTCCATTTGAAGCCTTTGGTTCACTCATTTCGATCATGTCTATGCCCCACATAGAAAATGGCCAGGGTGCCGTCATGACATTCAGAGGAGTTGGGGGCACGTTCACCTTGTCGCCGTAAATTTGAAACTTGTGACATGTCTTGGCGTAGTGGAAACAGTCAGCCTCTATAGTTAGCCAGTAATAGCCCGCCCTTAGAATCTTCTTTGCCATTGCATGTCCATTGGCATGGGTTCCAAAGGACCCCTCATGGATTTCTTTGATGAGTATGTCTGCTTCATGTTTATCTACAGACCTGAGTAAGACCATGTCATAATTTCTTTTGTAGAGTGTGCCCCCGCTGAGGAAGAACTGCGATGCCAATCTCCTGAGGGTTTTCTTGTTTGTTTGTGAGACATTCTCTGGATACTTTTGCTCTTCGAGGTATCGTTTGATGTCGTAAAACCAGGGTTTGTTGTCGAGTTCTTCTTCGACTACTGCACACACAACTGGTCTATCCCTACGATCCATCCTTATGATTGGTGCTTCGTTGTGGAAATTCACTTGGTACATGGATGATAATGTAGCTAAAGCATCCGCTACCTGATTCTCTTCAATTGGAAATGATGAAAGGTGATCTCATCGAAATGCTTCATCAACTCTACAACACGGGCACGATAGGGGATCAAATTGGGATATTTTGTTTCCCATTCGGCTTCTTCTTGATAGATGACTGGTGCTGAGTCCCCGTATACTTCAAGGATTTTGATCCTTAGGTCAATTGCTGCTTCGAGGCCCAAGATGCACACTTCATACTCTGCCATCTTATTGGTGTAGTCAAAGCATAACCTTGCTGTGAAGGGTTGATACCCATTTCTTGGTGATATTAGGACAGCCCCGATCCCGTGCCCCATGGCATTTAAGGCACCATCGAAAGTGAGCTTCCAATCAGCTCTTGGTTCCGGCCCTTCATCATCACTTATGATCTTTTCGTCATTCAAGGCTACAACGTCTTCATCGGGGAAGTCAAATTGTATGGGTTGATAGTCTTCCAAAGGTTGGTGAGCAAAGTGCTCGGATAACATGCTCCCTTTTATAGCCTTTTTAGTAACATATTGGATGTCATACTCGGTGTACTTGCTGTGAGTACAATGTATGGAAACTAGGGTTTCTCAGTTTTGTTTAGGTCATGCCTTGGGAATGATCCCAAGGTTACTATTTGTAGCCTTTACTTGGGCCTATCCGGTCATAGTTTTGGCCCTTTATGATTTGGGCCCAAAACTATGATTAGGGCACCCTCGTAGGCTGTTGAGGGCGCCCCCAAAGAGTGTCCTTCAGGGAGGTCACCTAGGGTTACTTATGACTGTAAAGTGGGCCCTGCTTCCTCTTGGAGGATCTCAAGGCCTAAATGGTGAGATCTACGGTCCACAGCCCAACAAGCACAAGTCTTGGGACAAGGCGAAGTGATTAAACTGTTAACGGGGGGATTTGCCTATGACCTTTTACCCAGCAAGTGGGGCTTACTGATCAAGAAGCTATATGAAAAAATTTTATGAGTACTAGCCCAACATGGATGCTTGCCCAATCATGGGTTCTCGCCTACGATGGGTGCTAGCCCAACATGGATGCTAGCCCAACATGGGTACTAGCCCAACACGGGGACTATCCTAACATGGGTACTAGCTCCATGCTTCTGTTTTGAGTGCCTTAATGGGCGCTAGCCCAACGAGAGTATTCATAGCCCAACAAGCACGAGCCTTGGGATAAGGCGAAGTGATTAAACTATGTGTCGAAACGGCTCCTTCGAGTAGATTAGATCGCCGCGCCGGGACTGGCCCATTGTGGGCGTGATCCCTTTGAATGTTCAGGTTGAGGACGCGCCTTAGTGGGATCCGACGGTTCACGTGAGCTGTCCTTTCGCTCTCGCTGACGTGTTCGCATCGCAACGGCTCTCGGAAATCATGTCAACTTAAGTGACGTCATCTGCGCGTTTTCCCAGGCTTTTTACTTTGAACTGCTTCTCGGAACTACTTTCCCTGTCCCTTGTTCAGTCTTTGCCTTTTCACTCTCTCCTCTTTTCTCACTCAAAAATGCATATCCTCCACAAACCGTTAATAGTTTTGAGAATCATCGCGCTCTCCAAAACCAGATTATTTCTTTTCTCCTTGCCGCTTTCTTTCATACAAAACAGGTAATCCTTTTTTGAATTCGCCCTCTGTACGTTAGATTTTCGTTTTTGTATTTCGAGTTAGGATATGGTAGTTATCAGGGAGTGTGATAGGGAGGGCAACGTAATATCTCCGGCCAATTCGGAGGAGAGGGATATGTTATTGAGAGAGGCGGTTAGACTTGCGAAGCGATCGGATGGAACCACCGATTGGGTTGCTTTTGAAAATGCTTATTATGGCCACTCTGTTTTAGGAGAATTTTCAAGCGATTCGAGCGATAGTGAGGGGAAAGATGATAGTGGGAATTCGTCTGATTGCATTATTCTTTCTGTTCGTCCAAGTCCCTCCCACATGAGAGAAACTCGCTGTATGGCGTCTGCTAGTAGTTCGAGACAAGGGGATTTTGCTGGCGAAGTGTTGCGCTCGGAGTCCATGTATATGGATCCTCAGCGAGTGGCACTTTTTCGAAGTAAACTTAGTGTTTCCTTGACAGGATTCGAAAAAGACGTGATTCTTGAGCCCTGCCGCCCTGGTGAGAAAGTGTATTTACGGATGCCAAAGGGTATAGCTCATGAGTTCTTCTATATGTACACGGCTGTCTTTGAAGATTTGGGCGTGAAGTATCCCTTCACGCCCTTCGAAGTAAGTGTTCTGAAGTGGTTAAACGTGGCGCCCTCGCAGTTGCAGCCCAACAGTTGGGCGTTCATCCGGGCTTTTGAGATCGTGTGCGAGGGTTTAGGCTTTGAACCCTCTGCTGGCTGCTTCTTTAGTTTTTACGGTACCAAGGGGGTAGACAAGTTGTCCTGGGTATCTGTTGGCGCCCATCCTGGAAAACGGCTGTTTCCACCTTACGCTTCCCATTACAAGAATTGGAGACAAACCTTCCTTAGGACGAAGGGGGGAGAGGATTTCGAGGACGCCGCCGTGCGCGTACAAGGCGAGTTAAAATTTCCAACCTGCTGGATGAGTTCTCCGGCTTCCATTACCGGGTTTTCTTACGAGAAGTTGAGTGAGTATGAAAAGGATGTCGTTTGTTTCTTGGACAAGATGCTGCCCATGGATATCCGGGAGTTGCTGAATAGGGAAGGGAATGTCGATAGCTTGGAGACTTATTTGCGTGAGTTGATTTTGTAACCTTACCTGTTTGGCTTTTTCGCCTTTTCTGTTGTTAACTTGTGTATTGGTTTTGGTCTTTGACTTGTAGAATCAATGGCGCCTTTGACTGCTGCGGAGAGGAAGAAGTATTTGGATGAGATGAAGGTCAAGAAATCGGTCGGGGTGTTGGTCGCCAGCGATCCTTCTGGGCTTATCCTTCGCAAGTCTAAAAGGAAAGCTGAGGTTGCTCTTGACGCTCAACCTAAGTGTGACGTTGTCGCTGAAGTGGCGCAAGAGGAAGGTCGAGAGGAGAAGAGGAAGAAGGCGCAAGATGGGGAGGAGAAGATGATAAAAGAGAGGAGGTCCAAGAAGGCGCATTCTCGTCCAGCCGCTGAATTTGTTGGTCCCAACCGGGAGGTCCAATCTTTTTGGGACAAAGACTTCGATTACAGAGCTTATGTGAAAGAAAAGATGGTTTGTAATCCTGATGATGTGGAAGCTGGGACACAGAACTTCGTTCCCTTTATGACGAGAGATGTTGGTGTGAACTGTTTGCGCTCTATTATGCTCCTGATGGCCGTGGATTGCAAATATGAAGAGTCGGTGCGTAATGGAGAAACGCTATTGGGTAAGGTGAGGTCATTGGAGAAGGAGTTGCAAGAAATCCAAGAGAGCAAGGAGAGGGAGATCAGAGAGGCTAAAGAGGCGATGAGGTTCGAGTGTGATGAACGCATTAGTGATCTGAAGATTGGTCATGACGCCGACTTAGATGGGAAGGATGCGGTGATTATTCGATTGAGGGATGAGGTTGCCTCAGGGGGTGAGAGAGAAATGGCGTTGAAGGCTGAGATCTCGGAAGCCAAAGGAGAGCTGGCCCTGTCCTTTGAGAGTCGTTTTGATCGCGCAAAGGAACAGGTCGCCTTTCTTCATCCAGGCGTTGACCTCTCGTCTCTAGATTCTTTCAAGGTTGTTATAGACTGCGCCCTGGAGGACGAACCATAGTCTTTTTGTTGTAATTTTTAATTTTGCTTTGTTCGTAGTGAACTTCTTTGAATTCGTAGTGATGCACTATTTGTACTATGTTGCTTCGGATTTCTTCTTTTTAATGGAGATGCTAACAATGTTTCCTGGGCGGTAACTATTACTTGTCTATTTCGCGACTAGCTAAAAATTGTCAAACCGTTTTTTATTCTCAGCGTTATTGTTTTGTTGGGGCATCTTTTTACGTGAACCCTTCTATTTTTGCAACGTCTTAGAGTTCCCCTTTTGGGGGTAAGGAGTTAGGTGGCGATCTCGTTTTCTGCTCGCGACGTCTTAGAGCCCTCATTGGGGTTAAGGAATTAGGCGGCAATCTCATTTTCGGCTCGCGACGTCTTAGAGCCCTCTTTGGGGTTAAGGAATTAGGCGGTAGTTTCTTTTTCTGCTCACGACGTCTTAGAGCCCTCATTGGGGTTAAGGAATTAGGTGGCGATCACATTTTCGGCTCGCGACGTCTTAGAGCCCTCTTTGGGGTTAAGGAATTAGGCGGTGATCTCATTTTCGGCTCGCGACGTCTTAGAGCCCTCTTTGGGGTTAAGGAATTAGGCGGCGATCTCATTTTCGGCTCGCGACATCTTAGAGCCCTCTTTGGGGTTAAGGAATTAGGCGGCGATCTCATTTTCGGCTCGCGACGTCTTAGAGCCCTCTTTGGGGTTAAGGAATTAGGCGGTGATCTCATTTTCGGCTCGCGACGTCTTAGAGCCCTCTTTGGGGTTAAGGAATTAGGCGGCGATCTCATTTTAGCACACGACGTCTTAGAGCCTTTTTAGGGTTAAGGAATTAGGTGGCAACCCTCGCTGGGGTTTGGCGATCTCTTTTTAGCACACGACGTCTTAGAGCCCTTTTTAGGGTTAAGGAATTAGGTGGCAACCCTCGCTGGGGTTTGGCGATCTCTTTTTAGCACATGACGTCTTAGAGCCCTTTTTAGGGTTAAGGAATTAGGTGGCAACCCTCACTGGGGATTGGCGATCTCTTTTTAGCACACGACGTCTTAGAGCCCTTTTTAGGGTTAAGGAATTAGGTGGCAACCCTCGCTGGGGTTTGGCGATCTCTTTTTAGCACACGACGTCTTAGAGCCCTTTTTAGGGGTAAGGAATTAGGTTGCAACCCTCGCTGGGGTATGTCGATCTCTTTTTCTTGGCGTTGTTGATCTGTTGCGGGCGGTGTCTGCAATACAAAATAGATGATATAGATATAATTTAATAAGAAAGCGGGGTGCCTCATTAAAACCCTCCGCTACTGCGGGGAAAAGAGTGCTCCCTGCTTTTTACATTAAACAAAAGGTACATGAAACTAAAACAAGATAACCAATGTGACGGCTTCACGAGCTTCTGAGATCTCCCTTCGGATTGTCATGGCGAATGTCTCTCTGTTGCGGGCGGTGTCAGTGTGACGGCTTCACGAGCTTCTGAGATTGCCCTTCGGATTGTCATGTCGAGTGTCTCTCTGTTGGCTGCAAAGTCTGGGATGTGGGCGAGTTTGTGTAGTTCTTGAATTGAGTTCGCTCCATGCGGTGGGCATGTCTCACTAGCTTTCTTTGTGAAACTACCATGACGCTAGGTTGGCGTGTTGACCGGCTTGAATCCTGGATCTACAACTAGGCGATGACACACTTCGGCGGGGTTGATGCTGAGCATATCTGTCTTCCACTATTGTTTAGGTTGAAAGCTGGGCGGCCTATTATGATGTTGTAAGAACATGGCGAGTTGACCACTAAATATTTAACTCTGACGGTTTTGGCACTGTTACTCATTCAATCCTTGACGGACGTTGATGAGGCTGGTGGATGATACTTTGCGGTGGCGACTTGCTGAAAACTGGTGCGTTAGTTTACGTGTCATGTATGGGTAGTTGATGATGGAAAAACGGGGTAGGTTCATATACCATCTGAGGGCGGCGTCTTTGAGTGTTCCTGCCAACAACTTGCACTTGAGCGAGTCAGCGGGGCCGATGATGGCCATTTGAGTGTTGAAAGCTGTCACATGCTCCATCGGGTCGCTTTTTCCATCGAAAGGTGAAAGAGAGGGTGGCTTAAAGTTGAGGATCTGGGACTGGCGCGTTCCATACTTCGGCGGAAAGTGGTTGCGGATCTGGATCTATTGATTCGTCTTGTTGGGATTCGTTCCCTTCAGCGTGTTGTTGCTGGATTGTCTCCATTGTCGGTTGCGGGGCTTCGTTGTGGTTGCGAAGCTGCTGGATTTGTTGTTGTAGGGCTTCTAAGGCTACTGGGTCCGCCATCGACGGCGACGATGATGGTTGTTTGGGTCGGTTATGAAGACTAAGGCAGGTGGTTGAAGATCAGCGGTTAGGATCGAAAATGTCAGAGAAAGGATTGGTTTCTGAACAAAGAACGGGTTAGGTTGAACGTTTGATGAGGGTTAGGGTTGAATCGCGGCGGATTCGGAAGTTTCAGGGTTGCTCCTGAGAAATACGGTGGATTCACGGCGTCCTGATGGTTTTCAGAGGCCGCGGATCGACCGCCTTTTCGTCGAAGATGGTGGCTAGGTTAGTTTTACCGCAGCCCCATGGTGGGCGCCAACTGTACTTGCTGTGAGTACAATGTATGGAAACTAGGGTTTCTCAGTTCTGTTTAGGTCATGCCTTGGGAATGATCCCAAGGTTACTATTTGTAGCCTTTACTTGGGCCTATCCGGTCATAGTTTTGGCCCTTTATGATTTGGGCCCAAAACTATGATTAGGGCGCCCTCGTAGGCTGTTGAGGGCGCCCCCAAAGAGTGTCCTTCAGGGAGGTCACCTAGGGTTACTTATGACTGTAAAGTGGGCCCTGCGCCCTCTTGGAGGATCTCAAGGCCTAAATGGTGAGATCTACGGTCCACTCGGATAGCAGCATTTGCCAACGGGCTATCTTTCTTGTGAGGTCAGGCTTTTCAAAGATGTATTTGATGGGAACCATCTTTGATATCAACCAAGTGGTGTGAGTCAACATGTACTGTCTTAAGCGTCGGGCAACCCATGCTAAGGTGCAGCAAGTCTTTTCAAGGGAGGTATACCATGATTCGCAATCTGTGAACTTCTTGCTTAAATAGTAGATGTCGTGCTCTTTTCTTCCCGTTTCGTCCTGTTGTCCTAGCACACAACCCATTTGTTGGTTATTTAAGTGTTGGCTACATTGTTTGGTAAAATCAAAGTGCTCAAGCAATGCGCCTCCATATATTAAAGAAGTCTTCAGAAGCAAGAATTTGGATTAGAGGAGGTTCAGAAGCTGAAATCTGCAACAGAAGCTGAAATCCTGGTTTACTGTTCATCAGACGCAGAATGGACCTTCAGACGCAGAATGGACCTTCAAACGCAGGATGGGTCTTCAGACGCACTGTTCAGACGTTGACCAGCGTTGACCTTCAGAAGCTGAACTTCAGAAGCTGCTTTCAGAAGCTGGAATTTTTGCTTTCTTTATGATTAATTCTGTGTGTATCTTTGGAAGATTTATTGAAGATTTATTCAGGCATTTGTTTTCTAGAAGGCTGATTAAGTTGTTGAAGATCTTGGTGAAAGATTGGCTTCGTATTTATGAATGGATATATTTTCAAAGGATCTTTGCAAGATTGAATTCAGAAATATAAGTTTCCTTTTTGTGCCTTTGAAGAATTTCAGAATTGTATCTTGAGGTTTATTTGATTTTGAAATATATGCTTGCTAAAGTCTATATAAGGAGATGTGCTGCTGCTATTGAAGACTACGAGTCAAAAATCAGAAATCAGAGTTTATGAGTCTTTGTGTTTTTGTCTTTGTAAGCTTAGGCTTTATTTGTACACCACTCATATGTTCTGAGTTGGTTTAGATTGTTTGAGTTGTAAATCATTCTAAGCTTTTAAGTACGAATGATGTCTTTGTTATTTTGAAGTGTGTCTTCATAACTGGGTTGTATTCAGAAGTTTGTTAGTAACTGGGTTGTTACTTGATTAGGAAGTAAGAGGGGGTTCTTATACTCAGGTGTTGCTGGGTAGAAATCAAGACTAGTGGAGATTAAGTCAGAAGACTAGGAACAGGGGGTCTGTGTCTGAGTCTTAGGATTAATTCCTCATAGTGGATTTCCTTCATGGATTGGTATCCTCCAGATGTAGGTGATGTTTGCACCGAACTGGGTTAATAAATACTTGTGTTATTTACTTTCTGCACTTTATTTTAGCTGCTTCTGAACCTGTGCTATTGTGCTCTGTTTTGCAAACATCGTACTCTGTTTTTAAGTTCTGATCATTAACTGCCAGAATTTCACCATTGATCCATCAAGCACTGTTAAGAATAAGATGAGAGGTCTACCAGGGACCGAAGGTATCAAAATCGGTGGCTCTTATAGGTATCGTCTGATCTTATCAAACGCCTCTTGGCAGTCTTCATTCCACTGAATAGTTTGATTTTTCCTTAGCAATTTGAAAATTGGTTCACAAGTGGCCGTCATGTGTGAGATGAATCTAGCAATGTAGTTCAATCTTCCTAAGAATCCACGAACCTCCTTCTCGGTATTTGGCGCTGGCATATCTTGTATGGCTTTTACCTTGTCAGGATCAACTTCAATTCCCTTTTGGCTGACTATGAACTCCAATAACTTACCGGACCTAACACCAAAGGTTCACTTGTTAGGATTTAGGCGTAGCTTGAACTTTCTCAGGCGCTCGAACAACTTTTGCAAATGGGATAAATGATTCTCCTCCGTCTGGGATTTGGCAATCATATCATCGACATAAACCTCTATTTCCTTATGAATCATGTCATGGAAAAGAGTCACCATTGATCTTTGATATGTTGCCCCGACATTAGCTAATCCGAAGGGCATTATCTTGTAGCAGAAAGTTCCCCATGGGGTGATGAACGTGGTTTTCTCCATGTCTTCTGGAGCCATTTTGATTTGGTTGTATCCAGAGAAGCCGTCCATGAAAGAGAAGACTGAAAACTGGGCGGTGTTGTCTACCAATACATAAATGTGAGGTAGTGGGAAGTCATCCTTTGGGCTCGCTCTATTCAAGTCCCGGTAGTCCACACACATTCTGACTTTGCCATCCTTCTTTGGGACTGGCACAATGTTGGCAACCCATTGTGGATACTTGGTCACTGCTAAGAAACTGTTGTCAAACTGCTTTTTGACTTCCTCTCTAATCTTGAGAGCCATGTCGGGTCTGGTTCTTCTCATCTTTTGCTTTATTGGTGGGCATTCTGGCTTGAGTGGTAGTCTATGCACGACTATGTTGGGGTCTAATCCTGGCATGTCCTGATATGACCAAGCGAACACATCTACATACTCTCGTAGTAGCTTAATCAGCTTTTCCTTCACGTCTTATTGCAGGGAGGCTCCCACTTTGACCTCTTTCTTGTCCTCTTCGATCCCTAAGTTGATCAATTCAACTGGTTCTTGGTGAGGTTGTATTACCCTATCCTCTTGATCCCCAAGTGTGGACAATTCTTCAGGAGGTTCATAATCGTCCTCTTCATCGTCTTCCGTTTCGTTAATCGGGAAACTGAAGTCGTAAGGGATTATAGCAGTGTTATTTTCGGTGGGTGTATTTATGGATCTGCATGAGTATGTTTTTATTTTAGGTTTGCAGAAATTTTAAAAATATTGCTATTAAAGAACAAAAGAAAGAAATGAACTCAATTGAACACAAAATGCAATTTTATTAATGATAGAAATAACTTGAAATTTTTTTTCAAAAAACAAAAAACATGATAAATTACTTGAACAAGGAAATGATTTCTGGAATTTCTATGGCCTTCCAGTTGCTCAGGATCTCATCTGAAATGCAGTGGTACACCAGGTCGGGTACTTCTTGATCTGTGTCTTCTAATAGAGCCACCTGGTCTTCATAGCTAAATCCAGCACTGTAAAATGTCTCAGAATGAGAGGGATTCCTTGCTAACGAGACTTTGACGAGGCTTCCACCGATGGCTGATATCCTAGCCCGAAACGGTTCTTCTTTTCTGGTATGTCTACCAGCTTGCCCCATCCTGTAAGGCTACTCTCCTCTAGAGCCTCTCTCACGGCCCTCCATGAGGACATGGCTGTCCTTGCCTTCTTTTTGTGCTTTGAGCTCATGGTCACAACATTTGCCACTTCCAAAGATTGAAAGGAAATATCTACAGCTTCTTCATCCGCCTCTATATAACGGAAGGACGAAAGATGGCTCACCATCATATCTTCCTGGCCGGAAACTATGATCATTTTGTCACCGACAATGAACTTGAGTTTCTGGTGCAGAGTGGAGGTAATGGCTCCGACGGCGTGGATCCAAGGTCATCCTAGAAGACAACTGTAGGTCGGATTGATGTTCATGACCTGGAAAGTGATGGTGAAAATTTGAGGCCCAATTAGAACGGGTAAGTCAATTTCTCCTACGACGGCCCTTCTAGACCCGTCAAAGGCTTTCACCACTAAAGCACTCGGCTTCATCATTGTTCCTTCACATGATAGCTTCAATAGGGTGGTCTTAGGCATCACATTCAAGGATGATCCCGTATCCACCAGCACTCGGGATAGGATGTGGTCCAAGCATTTTACAGAGATGTGTAAGGCCATATTGTGAACATGTCCTTCGTCAGGTAGTTCGTCATCATTGAAACCCAGATAACTACTTGTGGCATTGTTCGCCACTATTCCATCAAATTGGTCTACAAGGATATCCTTAGTAACATGCGCCTCGTTAAGGATCGTCAATAATGCTTCTCGATGGGCCTCCGAGCTTAGCAATAATGACAAGATGGAGATTTTAGAGGGAGTCTGACCCAACTGGTCAATTATTTTGTACTCGCTCTTTTGAATGATCCTCAGGAACTCTTCGGCCTCCTTTTGTAGTACTGTTTTCTTGGAGGGTCCTGCTTGGTTCTCCACTTCTTCCACATTCTTCTCTTTGAGCGGTTCCCTTGGTAGTTCTGTAGTAGTCTTCCTGAGATGCTCTGGAGTGAAAACTCTACCGCTTCTTGTCATACCTCCAATGCCGGTAATGTTAGTGACGTTAGATTCTATTTTTGCCAATGGCTTGCCTTCCATATAAGCGATAGTCTGGTAATTCGATGGTACTCTCCTTGTACTCTCAAAGGAAAAAGGGGCAGGCACATGGAATATTATGGGATTTACCGGTATTTGCACCTCTTTCCTCTGATATGGGATTTCAATAGGTTTTGGGTCTTGAGACTCCAAAGTGGAAACGTCTGCGCTATCCTTTGAATAGCCAATTTGGACCCAACCTTCGTCCATCAACTTTTGAAGGCATTTCTTCATCTTTTCACATTCGTCCGGATTTATCATGCAGGCTTCACAACTGGCATGCATTTCCTCAAACAAGTCATAACCAATCAACTTCTCTCGTACGACCGACATAGGAGTCTTTACATTAATCACCTCTTTGATCGGGCCAATGTTTTTGAGTTCTTCCACTGCGTTCATAGATGGACCCGCATGTCCCGGTAATGGATTATTTTTCACATTTGGGTTTTCTTCTTTGAAAGACAGCAACTTCTGGTTAATGAGTTCTTGGACTTTGTACTTGAAAGCTTTACAACTTTCGATGTTGTGCCCCGGTGATCCCGCATGGTACTCACATCTAGCATTTGCATCATAAGTAGGTGGATATGGTGGCATTACAGGTTGTAGCGGTCTTGGCTCGACCATCCCTTTCTGGATTAAGTAAGGCAGGATTTGACCGTAGGGCATAGGCACGGGATCAAACTGCACGTTTTTATAGTTATTCCTCGGGCCTGTTTGATTCCTTGGTGGGTACACGTTTCGTTGCTGCTGCTGATTTTGCTGAGGCATTACTGCCGGTTGTTGAGGTGGAGTCGTAGGGCTTACTTGATATGGGTATTGCCCCTGAGCTACTGCTGCCACATAAGGATAATGGTAGTGAGGCATCTGAGTTGAGGGTGCCCGAGGTGGTCCTACCAAAACAGCGTTTGTCTCCCCTTCTTTCTTCTTCTGATAGTTATTGGGGGATCTCTTGGCTCCACTTTGAGCATCAGGAGGGCCTTAAATCTTTCCCCTCTTCAATCCATCTTCCACTCGTTCACTGATTATGACCAGGTCAGAGAAGCCTGATGATGTGCTTCCCACCATTTTATCATAGTATGGGCCTTGTAGTGTGCCCATGAAGCTCTCAACCCGCTCTCTTTCCAACAGCGGTGGTTGCACACGAGATGCCAATTCTCTCCATCTCTGAGCGTACTCGTTGAAAGATTCGTTACTCCTTTGAATAAGGTTTTGTAACTGCATCCGATTGGGAGCCATATCGAAGTTATACTTGTACTGTTTCAAGAAAGCATCAACCAAGTCTTTCCATGTTTGGACATGGGTGCGCTCCAACTGCATGTACCAATCCAAAGATGCTCCGCTTAAACTATCCTGGAACACATGGATCATAAGCTTCTCATTTGTAGCATAGGCAGCCATCTTCCTACAAAACATTCGCAAGTGATTTCTGGGGCATTGAATACCTTTATACTCTTCAAAGTCTGGTACTTTAAACTTTGGAGGAATAACCACGTCGGGAACCAAACACATGTCCAAGGCATTGTACCCATATGCGCTGAATCCTTCAACAACCTTCAGCGTCTCCTCCAAGACACGATACATCTGAGTGGACTCGATGTCTTGGTGAGTATTGTTGGGAGCAGAACGTCTAAGCTGGGCATCTTCCATAGCATGAGAGACATTCTCATTTTGAGTGGTGGAATTCCCTGGGGGATGATGCTCTTCGTTCCTAATTGGTATGGTAATCTGTGGTTGTGGGGGTGGAACAAGGCTATCACTTTCAGGAGGGGTATAACCCTGAGGAAGACCGTACGGGGGCCATGATACATTTGCCGCATTTTTGGTTGGGTGAGGGTTGTTTTCCCTGTTGGACAGAGCTTGCATGAGCTCTAGCAGCTGATCCATTTTTTCTTTCATCGCATCCCCTCTCAAAACACTCTAATTTTGCTCCAAGTTATCCATGATCCTTTGATGGTTAGCACGCGTCCCGTGTGGGTGTCGGAGAACAGGCTCTTGGGCCAATTGCTTTCTGGGCTTCCTGGCTATGATTGATTTCCTTCCTGGAGTTTTGGGGGAATGATATGAGTGTTTTTTCTTTAAAAATGCATGAAAATGCATGTATGCGATGTAGATGAAAAAACATGCCCCCTTTTTTGTTTTGGGAAGGAAAATGTATATGCGAAAATTATTTTCATGGATGCAAATGATATGGCATGCAGAGGTGTGGTTAATAGGTCAAGGCGTAGGTTGCCGAAGTAGGAACGTTCAATACTTCCCCCCATTCTCACATGTAGGTTCTAGATTTTTTTAAAAGGTCCCTAGAGTCATGGATCCTACAAGGAAATATTTCCGCCATTGCAAATATTCGCAAGACAACAATACTTCCAAGAGAATCTACTCTAGGCGGGGTTTTCATGCCAACCCTACAAGACATACGTCAGGAAGGCCAGCACTACGCAACCACCATATTATCTTTAGTTTTTCTCAAAGCTCGGGTATAGAGCTTCACTCATGCGACAACCCACAGTTGACATATCAATATGAACATAAAGCATAATGAAGCATAGATATAGAGGCTGAAGGAAAATCGACATGTAAAGGCAGCGGAAGTTTAAAAAATTTTCGATTTCCTTTCCTTGGATCATTACGAATATTACATGAATCAGTGATAGAATTGTTACCTCTTGTAGTGCAGAAACAATTTCGTTGATCACAGCTAAGCAGGCAAGCGAAGCCTCTACTCGACCACACGAATGGCTTCCTCTGGTTCCCGGTGCTAGCCAAGCGATCAGAGGTTAGGAAGAGAAGTGGGGTTACGATTTTTGGCTTTAAGGTTACACGATTTTTCACTCCTGATTTCAGCACTTGGAGCTCTATTTATAAAGCTCCTTGCTGCACGAAATCAGCCATCATTGCTGAGCTTCCATAAGCCCATTAACCCATCAGCTTCCGCTAACTAATTAGCGTCAATTGCTAAACACACCCCATCATATAAGTATTACTTATATTTCTCCTTTTTACCGTTCTATTGTGTGTGACCCTATAGGTTCTTGTAACGTTGGCAATAATATTAAATCCCATATTTAATATTATAAACAGTGAGCGGTATCTAGCAACACATCACTGCTACCCAAGTGACAAGAATGATCAAGTGATCTGACGAAAACCTTTTTCCATGATAATATCTATGTGTACGATTACTACTTTGTCCTGATATCTTTATTGAACACAAGGCATAGATTGCGTCACCCTTATTTAGCTCAATGTTTATATTTCTTGATCCCGAAATATACTGAATAACGAATAAGTCCAATATCTCATATTGACTTAATTCGGCATGGCCATGCATTTTTCCAGTCATATTTCATCAAGAGGCCTAAAGATATATCTCCTGTTATGAGGAGGGACAAATCCCATCTAGGACACTCATGTCCCTCAGCATGATTCGTCGAGTGCCCATTAACCAACGTTATAGTTATCTTGTTACAGATAACGTTTGAATGGCAATAAAACACTTGAGTCCACATCTAGGGATCACAGTGGTTTCAGGTCTAAGAGTGATATACACTATTATCATTATGAGAATAACTTATGACGATTTCATAACATACTATGTAGTATTCTCACGATGGGTCAATCCAGTATAAATATTACTCCTAACACTCATACCTATGTATAGACTTAATATTTCATATTCATGACCCATGAGATATGGTCATCAGTCTACATACATAATAGTCTTCACGCTTTATTATTATCCCAATTCATATTAAAGCTTGACTACGGATACCTTTAAGAATAGTGTTCTTTCTGTTGATGTAATCTCATGATTAAGTCACACTTAACATTCCATCACATGAACCAACTATTCTAGGGACTTTATTTATCTTATAACAAGTGTAATAAAGAATGCCATATTTTATTTAATAATAAAAGTCATGATACATATGAAAAGTTTAACATAAACTATTGGCCTCTAACGCTTACACCAACAATCTCCCACTAGCACTAGAGCCAATCAGGCATAGACCTAATACCCATAGATCTAGTATGACCATCATGCTTCTGCTGAGTTAGAGCTTTAGTCAGTGGATCAGCAACATTGTCTGATGTTGGTACTCTGCATATTTTCACATCTCCTCTATCGATGATTTCTCGAATGAGATGATAGCGCCTAAGTATGTGTTTGGATCTTTGGTGAGATCTAGGTTCTTTAGCTTGTGCGATTGCTCCATTGTTATCACATAATAAATCAATGGGATCCACAATGCTTGGAACTATACCAAGATCGGAGATGAATTTCTTGATCCAAACAGCCTCTTTTGCGGCATTAAATGCAACAATATACTCGGCCTCGGTTGTAGAATCAGCGACTGTTTCTTGCTTTGAACTCTTCCAGCTCACAGCACCGCCATTTAAGCAAAACACGTATCCAGATTGCGATTTGAAATCATCATGATCTGTCTGAAAACTAGCATTTTTGTAACCAATTACAGAGAGCTCTTCCTGACCTCCATAGATCAAGAAAGTATCCTTAGTTCTTCTCAAGTACTTAAGGATGTTCTTGACAGCAACCCAATGATTGTTGCCAGGATTAGACTGGTATCTGCTCGTAGCACTTAAAGCATACGAGACATCTGGTCGAGTACATAACATAGCATACATGATAGATCCAATTGCGGATGCATATGGAACATTGATCATTCGATCCCTTTCTTCATCAGTTGAAGGGGATTGTGCTTTTGACGAACTTATACCTGATGACATAGGTACAAGTCATTTCTTGGACTCATACATATTGAAACGTCTCAAGACTTTGTCTATGTATGTACCCTGACTTAAGCCAAGCAATCTTTGTGATCTATCTCTATAGATCCTGATTCCTAATATGAAGGAAGCTTCACCTAAGTCTTTCATAGAAAAGCATTTCCCTAACCAAGATTTAATTTCTTGTAGTGTAGGGATGTCATTTCCGATAAGCAATATGTCATCCACATATAATACCAGGAATGAGACTATGCTCCCACTAACCTTATTGTAAACACAAGGTTCATCTTCATTTTTAATGAATCCATACTGTTGTACAGTTTCATCAAAACGAAGATTCCAACTTCTGGAAGCTTGCTTCAATCCATAGATTGATCGCTGCAATTTGAATACCTTTTGGATGTTATTAGGAATGCCAAATGAAGGAAAATCGTCATGAAAAAGTGCAGCGGAAGTTTAAAATTTTTTTGATTTCCTTTCCTTGGATCATTACGAATATCACATGAATCAGTGATAGAGTTGTTACCTCTTGTAGGGCAGAAACAATTTCTTTGATCACAGCTGAGCAAGCAAACAAAGCCTCTACTCGTCCACACGAACGGCTTCCTCTGGTTCCCGGTGCTAGCCAAGCGATCAGAGGTTAGGGAGAGAAGTAGGGAATTCGGTTTAGCCTCTTAGGGTTACACGAAAAAGCACTTGCTGATTTCAGCACTAGAGCTTCTATTTATAGAGCTCCTTGCTGCACAAAATCAGCTTGAGCTTCCATAAGCCCATTAACCCATAAGCTTCCGCTAACTAATTAGCGTCAATTGCTAAACGCACCCCATCATATAAGTATTACTTATATTTCTCCTTTTTACTATTCAATTGTGTGTGACCCTATAGGTTCTTGTAATGTTGGCAATAATATTAAATCCCATATTTAATATTATAAACAATGAGCGGTATCTAGCAACACATAACTGCTACCCAAGTGACAAGAATGTCAAGTGATCTGACGAAACCTTTTCCGTGATAATATCTATGTGTACGATTACTCCATTGTCCTGATATCTTTATTGAACACAAGGCATAGTTTGCGTCACCCTTGTTTAGCTCAATATTTATATTTCTTGATCCCGAAATATACTGAATAACGAATAAGTCCAATATCTCATATTGACTTAATTCGGCATGGTCATGCATTTTTCCAGTCATATTTCATCAAGAGGCCTAAAGATATATCTCCTGTTATGAGGAGGGACAAATCCCATCTAGGACACTCATGTCCCTCAGCATGATTCGTCGAGTGCCCATTAACCAACGTTATAGTTATCTTGTTACAGATAACGTTTGAATGGCAATAAAGCACTTGAGTCCACATCTAGGGATCACAGTGGTTTCAGGTCTAAGAGTGATATACATTATTATCATTGTGAGAATAACTTATGACGATTTCATAACATACTATGTAGTATTCTCACGATGGGTCAATCCAGTATAACTATTACTCCTAATACTTATACCTATGTATAGACTTAATATCTCATATTCATGACCCATGAGATGTGGTCATCAGTCTACATACATAATAGTCTCCATGCTTTAATATTATCCCAATTCATATTAAAGCTCGACTACGGATACATTTAAGAATAGTGTTCTTTCTGTTGATGTAATCTCATGATTAAGTCACACTTAATATTCCATCACATGAACCAACTATTCTTGGGACTTTATTTATCTTATAACAAGTGTAATAAAGAACGCCATGTTTTATTTAATAATAAAAGTCATGATACATATGAAAAGTTTAACATAAACTATTGGCCTCTAGGGCTTATACCAACAATCTCCCACTAGCACTAGAGCCAATCAGGCATAATCCTAATACCCATAGATCTAGTATGACTATCATGCTTCTGCTGAGTTAGAGCTTTAGTCAGTGGATCAACAACATTGTCTGATGTTGGTACTCTGCATATTTTCACATCTCCTCTATCGATGATTTCTCGAATGAGATGATAGCGCCTAAGTATGTGTTTGGATCTTTGGTGAGATCTAGGTTCTTTAGCTTATGCGATTGCTCCATTGTTATCACATAACAATTCAATGGGATCCACAATGCTTGGAACTATACCAAGATCAGAGATGAATTTCTTGATCCAAACAGCCTCTTTTGCAGCATTAGATGCAGCAATATACTCGGCCTCAGTTGTAGAATCAACGACTGTTTCCTGCTTTGAACTTTTCCAGCTAACAGCACCGCCATTTAAGCAAAACAGGTATCCAGATTGCGATTTGATATCATCATGACCTGTTTGAAAACTAGCATCTGTGTAACCAATTACAGAGAGCTCTTATTGACCTCCATAGATCAAGAAAGTATCCTTAGTTCTTCTCAAGTACTTAAGGATGTTCTTAACAGCAACCCAATGATTGTTACCTGGATTAGACTGGTATCTGCTCGTAGCACTTAAAGCATACGAGACATCTGGTCGAGTACATAACATAGCATACATGATAGATCCAATTGCGGATGCATATGGAAAATTGATCATTCGATCCCTTTCTTCATCAGTAGAAGGGGATTGTGCCTTTGACAAACTTATACCTGATGACATAGGTATGAGTCCTTTCTTGGACTCACACATATTGAAACGTCTCAAGACTTTGTCAATGTATGTACCCTGACTTAAGCCAAGCAATCTTTGCGATCTATCTCCATAGATCCTGATTCCTAATATGTAGGAAGCTTCACCTAAGTCTTTCATAGAAAAGCATTTCCCTAACCAAGATTTAATTTCTTGTAGTGTAGGGATGTCATTTCCGATAAGCAATATGTCATCCACATATAATACCAGAAATGAGACTATGCTCCCACTAACCTTCTTGTAAACACAAGGTTCATCTTCATTTTAAATGAATCCATACTTTTGTACAGTTTCATCAAAACGAAGATTCCAACTTCTGGAAGCTTGCTTCAATCCATAGATTGATCGCTGCAATTTGCATACCTTTTGGATGTTATTAGGAATGCCAAATCCTTCAGGTTGTGTCATGTACACATCCTCAAGGAGATTTCCATTAAGGATAGCAGTCTTGACATCCATCTGCCAGATTTCATAATCATGGTATGCAGCGATAGCAAGTAAGATCCGAATGGATTTAATCATTGCCACTGGTGAAAAGGTTTCATCATAGTCTACACCATGAATTTGTTTGAAGCCTTTAGCAACCAATCGTGCTTTGTAGGTGTTTACCTTTCCGTCCATGTCAGTTTTCTTTTTGAAAACCCACTTGCATCCTATAGGATTAATTCCTTTAGGTGCTTCGACCAAGTTCCAAACTTGATTTGTGTACATGGAATCCATTTCAGATTTCATGGCTTCAAGCCACTTCTCAGATTCAGGACCAGTAATGGCCTTTTGATAAGTCATAGGTTCATCTTGATCCATGAGCAATACGTCACATTCTTCTGATATGAGATACCCATATCTCTCAGGTTCTTGACGTATCCTATTTGACCTACGTGGTTCTTGTGTTGTTGGAGTAGGATTTTCTGTCACAACAGTTTGTGTATCCTGCTCTTGTTGCTCCATTGGCGTACTACTACTTTGTGGGTCTTGAACTTCTTCAAGATCTACCTTTTTCCCACTAATTTCTTTGGAAACAAATTCCTTCTCAAGGAATACTCCATCTCTAGCGACAAACACTTTGCCCTCAGATGGTTTGTAAAAGTAGTATCCTTTAGTTTCTTTAGGATTTCCCACAAAGAAACATTTGTCAGATCTTTGTTCAAGTTTAGTGGACATTAGTCGTTTCACATAAACGTCACAACCCCAAATCTTTAAATGTTTCACATTGGGTTTTCGACCACTCCATATCTCATATGGTGTCTTTTCTATCGCTTTGGATGGAACTTGGTTAAGTGTATAAGATGCAGTTAATAAGGCGTGTCCCCAAAAGGAGTTTGGAAGATCTGCATGACTCATCATAGATCGGACCATGTCTAACAAGGTTCGATTTCTCCTTTCGGAAACACCATTCCATTGTGGTGTTCCAGGAGGCGTGAGTTGGGATAAGACCCCACACTCTTTTAGATGATCGTTAAACTCTTGGCTCAAATATTCACCACCTCGATCAGATCGAAGCATTTTGATTTTCTTGCCAAGTTGGTTCTCTACTTCATTTTGAAATGCCTTGAAGAAAGTAAATGATTCAAATTTGTGTTTCATTAGATACACATATTCGTATCTACTAAAGTCATCAGTGAATGTAATGAAGTAATAAAAACCTCCTCTAGCAGGTGTGTTTAGTGGTCCACATACATCAGTATGTATGAGTCCCAAAAGATCACTAGACCTTTCACCTGTTCCGGTGAATGGGGTCTTTGTCATCTTTCCCAATAAACAAGATTGACATGTCTCATATGATTCTAAATCAAAAGAGTCCAAAATTCCATCTTTATGGAGTTTGGAAATGCGTTTTTCGTTTATATGGCCTAAACGACAATGCCAAAGATATGTTGGATTCAACTCATTAGGTTTCATCCTTTTCGTATTTATGTTATAGATTGGCATATCAAGATCAAGAATATAAAGTCCATTACTCATAATGGCATTAGCAAAGTGAATATTATTCAAATAAATAGAACAACATTTGTCTTTTATTGTAAATGAAAAACCAGACTTGTCCAAACAATAAACGGAAATAATATTCCTGCTAATTGCAGGTACAAAATAACAGTTCTCTAACTGTATTAAAAGACCACTAGGTAAAGTCAATTCATAAGTTCCAACAGCTAAAGCAGCAACCTTTGCGCCATTGCCAACTCGTAGATCGACGTCCCCTTTTGCCAATGTTCTACTCGTTCTCAGCCCCTGCACATCAGTGCAAATATGAGAACCACATCCAGTATCTAACACCCATGATGTAGAAGTAGACATATTAATTTCTATAACAAAAATACCTGAAGAAGTGGAAGCAACTGTTCCATTCTTTTTGTCTTCCAGATATTTTGGGCAGTTGTGCTTCCAGTGCCCGGTCTTACCGCAGTAGAAGCACTTGCCCTCCTTAGCCACACCTCCAGTAGGCTTCAAAGCTTTGGTTGATGGCTTAGCAACTGCTTTGCCTTTGCCATTTCCCTTAGACATTTTAGGCTTCTTATTATGCCTTTTGACCTTTCCATTGTTAACCATCAAGATGGTCTTTCCCTTTCCCTTCATGTTCTTTTCAGCAGTTCTTAACATTGCTGCAAGCTGTGGAAGAGTTTTGTCAATGATTGCAAGATAAGATCAATAGCAAGTTCCTGCTCAAGGGGTAAACCCAATCGTGCGAGGTTCTCAACGTACCCAATCATCTTGAGTACATGAGGTCCTACAGGACTTCCTTCTGACAGCTTGGTTCCAAAAAGGGCCTTGGAGACAATCATACCTTTCATGCTTAGCTTGCTCTTCATAAAGAGTCTTAAGGTGTTCGATCATATCGAACGCAACCATGTTCTCGTGTTGCTTCTGAAGCTCAGAGGTCATAGTTGCAAGCATGATGCAAGCGACTTCCACGACATCATTGACATGCTTACTATAAGCATCTCTCTCAGCCCTGGGAGCATTTGCAGCTGGTGCCTCTTTAGGAACAGGTTCATCAAGCACATACAGCTTTTTCTCATGTGTGAGGACAATCCTCAAGTTTCGGTGCCAGTCTAAAAAAAATTGTTTCATTCAGCTTATCCTTATCAAGGATTGATCGCAAAATGTTGTTTGAAGTGTTAGTTGCCATCTACAATTTAAAATATACAAAATAAGTATCATGAAAATAACATATTTAATTTGGCCTTTAATTAAATACGCTCCCACTATTTTATTCAAATCAAATGACCTTCAAACATTTAATTCGGAAAATCACGTTGGAAGATTTTCTAGCGGGTTGAAATCCTTATTTCGCCTTGTTTTGAGTCAGCTAGGACTGATCACCCAAAACTCAGCTATTTAGGTAGGAACATTTCCAATTGTATCTCATACAACTTTCAAATCAATTGGGCGAGTAACTCTTACTCTAATCTATCGTATAGATATTTCCCAATTCTTGCTTCTAAATTTATTCTAATCATATTAAAATTAATTTAGTTAAGTTAAACCCAATAGAATAACAATCGGGTAAATGATATTACCGCACCGCGACTTACAAACATAGAACATGTGCTTCGCTAAGGCAGAACCCACACATTCGATATTAGTCTTGAAGGGTGTTATTCTTTTGGAAAGCATTAAACTTAATATATTACTTTGAAGGATTTTACTTAGTTTGATCTCACCTCACCACGGCTTATATATCATATATATTCGCACTCCAATCATTCAAGCATGCATAACAATTATACAAAATAAAAGTGACATGATTATGGCCTCCTAACGCTATGATTCTCTCAAGCCAATGAAAGAATCTAAACTAATCCTAGAAACGACCTTGCTTCTCCAAGCTAGACTTCTAGGGCTAATCCAACGTCAATGGTCCTATTACCTCCTTGTATTCTAATTACATTACATATAAAGAAACTCGTTTTACATACGAGGGATTGGATGAGAAGAGAATGTACATATAGAATTCAAGAGAGAGGCACGACACGCAGGTCGTATTTCAAAAATCCAAAATAAAAGAAATAATAAGACTAAGGCCATAATCATTCACACAACAACAATAAAACACCTTTTATTATTATTAACACCTCATAATTAAATAAATTAAATTAAAATTCGGCGATTGATCACACTACGCAGATTAGTCGGGGGTTCCGCTGCCTGGTCAGCTAATTCAATATGAACGATTCACTTTGAATTAAGGTGCTGTAAAAATCGTGTCACGATTTTGCCATCGTGTCACGATTTTGTAGGCAGAAGCAAACAATTTGCTGGGCATAAAATCATGTTACGATTCTACAAATCGTGTCACGATTCTGAACCAGGTTTCACCCTTTTCGTAACCCTAATCATGACGGCACAACACTTGCGGCGTTATGAATCCCGTTGTAACAATATGATCACACCAATCAAAGTACTCTGATTGTTTATCCAATATGAAGATCGAACTTAGAATGCTTCACCTGATACGGTTCCGAAGCTCCAGTTAACAATCATCCAATATGAACAAATATCATCTGACTTAATTTAATGAACGATCATCATGAGTATATCATATATACTTTTGTTACACAGAATTTATCAATCATATTTCTGTCGATATGGATAATCGATATATTGATGCTTCACCAGAAAACGGTTCCGAAGCTTCAAACAAAACGAAAAGCCATGCACAGAAAAGTGATACAATTTAATTATGTGCGTATGTGATCGAGCAACACATCTCCGTCGATATGGATAATTGATATATTGATGCCTCACCAGATACGGTTCCGAAGCTTCAAACAAATGGAAAAGCCATGCACGGAAACGTGATGCCTTGCCAATTTTAATTTGTCTTTATTATTTAATTGTATTCAATTATGTTTAATCCGATTAAAACATAAAGCAATAAACAAAACAATCCGATTCATGGTTACGTAATTGGCTCTGATACCACTGAAGGAAAATCGACATGTAAAGGCAGCGGAAGTTTAAAAATTTTTCGATTTCCTTTCCTTGGATCATTACGAATATTACATGAATCAGTGATAGAATTGTTACCTCTTGTAGTGCAGAAAAAATTTCGTTGATCACAGCTAAGCAAGCAAGCGAAGCCTCTACTCGTCCACACGAACGGCTTCCTCTGGTTCCCGGTGCTAGCCAAGCGATCAGAGGTTAGGAACAGAAGTGGGGTTACGATTTTTGGCTTTAGGGTTACACGATTTTTCACTCCTGATTTCAGCACTTGGAGCTCTATTTATAAAGCTCCTTGCTGCACGAAATCAGCCATCATTGCTGAGCTTCCATAAGCCCATTAACTCATCTGCTTCCGCTAACTAATTAGCGTCAATTGCTAAACACACCCCATCATATAAGTATTACTTATATTTCTCCTTTTTACCGTTCTATTGTGTGTGACCCTATAGGTTCTTGTAACGTTGGCAATAATATTAAATCCCATATTTAATATTATAAACAGTGAGCGGTATCTAGCAACACATCACTGCTACCCAAGTGACAAGAATGATCAAGTGATCTGACGAAAACCTTTTTCCATGATAATATCTATGTGTACGATTACTACTTTGTCCTGATATCTTTATTGAACACAAGGCATAGATTGCGTCACCCTTATTTAGCTCAATATTTATATTTCTTGATCCCGAAATATACTGAATAACGAATAAGTCCAATATCTCATATTGACTTAATTCGGCATGGCCATGCATTTTTCCAGTCATATTTCATCAAGAGGCCTAAAGATATATCTCCTGTTATGAGGAGGGACAAATCCCATCTAGGACACTCATGTCCCTCAGCATGATTCGTCGAGTTCCCATTAACCAACGTTATAGTTATCTTGTTACAGATAACGTTTGAATGGCAATAAAACACTTGAGTCCACATCTAGGGATCACAGTGGTTTCAGGTCTAAGAGTGATATACACTATTATCATTATGAGAATAACTTATGACGATTTCATAACATACTATGTAGTATTCTCACGATGGGTCAATCCAGTATAAATATTACTCCTAATACTCATACCTATGTATAGACTTAATATCTCATATTCATGACCCATGAGATATGGTCATCAGTCTACATGCATAATAGTCTTCACGCTTTATTATTATCCCAATTCATATTAAAGCTTCACTACGGATACCTTTAAGAATAGTGTTCTTTCTGTTGATGTAATCTCATGATTAAGTCAGACTTAACATTCCATCACATGAACCAACTATTCTAGGGACTTTATTTATCTTATAACAAGTGTAATAAAGAACGCCATATTTTATTTAATAATAAAAGCCATGATACATATGAAAAGTTTAACATAAACTATTGGCCTCTAGGGCTTACACTAACAAAGGCAAGAGAAAAAAGAAGATAAAGACATAAAACAAAAACATGCAAGCAAACAAACAAAAAAACACTTAGCCTAAGAGCTAACTAGGATAGGCTTGACTCGCTAGTGAGAAACTAAGGATCCCCAGCGGAGTCGCCAGCTGTGCGTTCTCTAAAAAAATGCTCGAGCGTACCAACGCTCGGAATGACTACGGAGTCACCACCAAAGTTTTATTTTTAAAGGGAAACGTTGATAAAACCCTTGACGATGTGGAAAGGATGGTCATCGCAACCATTAACGGGTTCGGGAGTCGATTATGCAAGGGGAAGGTATTATTACCCCTCACATCCGTTGTACTCAACGGGAACCTCCTAGTTAGTTTAGGGTTAAAAGTGTTTTAAAGGTTTGCTTGCTACATTTTAATATTTCAAAGGGGAAAAAGAAAAAGGGGAAAAAGGTATTTTTTATTAGCGTGCTTGACAAGAATGGGATCTTGCTCCTACGTATCTCCTGGTGCGATGGAGAATTCAAAGCTACGTAGTTCTTTGGTAGAAAACGTTTGTTTGTTGGTTGATTTTAAAGAGTGATGTTTTTGATCGTATTCTAGCGGTTAAACGTAGCTTGTATGCTCGAGCGTGGGAGGCTTAAGCATTTGTTTGTATCGCGTTAGTATTGATAAAACATCGTGCTTTTGTGAAAAGAGATTTGAATTTTAATTGACCACGGGGGGCCAAAAATTAGTTTGGTGTGTGATTTTAAAGAACGATGTTTTTGATCGTATTCTAGCGGTTAAACGTAGCTTGTATGGTCGCGCGTGGGAGGCTTAAACGTTTGTTTGTACTGCGTTAGAATTGATAAAATATCGTGCTTTTGTGAAAAGAGACTTGAATTTTAATTGACCACGGGGGGCCAAGAATTAGTTTGGTGTGTTGGATTTGTTTTATGTTTTTGTATTTTGAAAATGAATGACGATTATCCGAACAACGAGACATACGTCAAGTGCTTGTGCAACTGGGGAATGGGAAGACATACGTCAAACCACTCCTTTTTCATTCAAGTTCGTTATTGAAATTTAGTAAATTTCAAATAAAAGCAAAAACACTTGTTATATTTTTGAATAAAATGTTTCAGCCCTAAAAAGAGTTTCAGCCCAGGTTCTGAACCTTTAGAAGCAGTAACTGACTTTAGAAACAAAAATGTACTGCTTCAGAAGCTGCTTCTAGAAGCTGATCTACGGTCGCAGAGCAACCAGGACTTTGCTCTGCGAAGCCTTCAGAAGCTGACTTCAGACTCTGAACTTCAGAAGCACTGTTCTGCTACGGTCGTAGAGCGACCAGGACTTTGCTCTGTGAAGCCTTCAGAAGCTGACTTCAGACTCTGAACTTCAGAAGCACTGTTCAGACGCTGACTTTTGTTGACCATCAGACACACTGTTCAGACGCTGACTTTTCTTGACCTTCAGACGCACTGTTCAGACACTGCTTAAACTCCTAGCCAAAGCTTCAGATGCACCAAAAATGATAGGAGCTTTTGAGTGGTTGTGGTTTTTGCAAAGATGGAAGTGATGGAGAAGATGAATAGTAACAACAATGTGTTTTGCTACTATTCTTCTCTCTTTGTATGATGTTTCTTGTGATTTAGTTGTTGTTTTGATTCTGTTTGATTTGTTTGTGGTGGTTTGTAAAGAAAAACAGAGCTTCTTTCCTTTTAAAGGTTTTGATATATGGTTTTGCTATTTCTTGGTTTTCATATTCTGCTCTAAAAATTCCTTTTTTTTTTTTTTTTGTGATTTTCGTGCGTCTTATATAGGCAAATTTGTGATCATTTGTAATCATGAAATCCCTTGAAAGCTGGGCTTTTTTGTGTGCTATGGCAAAGACTTTGGTTAACATTTAATGAAAAGGGAAGGAAGTGACCTTGCCTTGTGATTTTGGAGAAGATTTTGGGCAGTTCTGGACAACTAGGGGCTGAGATTGACAGAAGTTGATGGAAGAAAAGCAGGAAAGGAAGGGTGTTGTCCTGACAGAGGTTGAGAGAAAACAGGGAGAAGGGGCGCTGCTTGCAGGGGCAACAGCTTGCAGTCTTCTTTGACAAAGAAAAATGGAAGAAAATGGAAAGGAAAGGATGTGCTGGAACAGGG
This sequence comes from Medicago ruthenica, assembly GCA_018208015.1. Classification (NCBI taxonomy): domain Eukaryota; kingdom Viridiplantae; phylum Streptophyta; class Magnoliopsida; order Fabales; family Fabaceae; genus Medicago; species Medicago ruthenica. The sequence continues at coordinate 47,830,698 of CM031378.1, forward strand.
CAGCAACTTGCAGAAACAGGGGCAGCAGCTTGCAGCTTATTTGGACTTTCTTGACAAAGAAGAAAGGAAAGAAAACGGAGGATGTTCCCAACCTTTCAGAACAGCTTTCCAGGTCTTGCTATCAATAGATTTCAGGAAAGCACTCATACGAGATTTCCAATATTCATAGTTGGTCCCATCCAATAGAGGTGGTCTGTTAACAAATCCTCCTTCCTTGTCCATACTTGGCAGAAACACTTTCCCTGGAGCTCACTTGATGCCAATTGAAATTCCTGGCAGGACTGAGTCTTAACTGTAAAACAGAGTCTGGAAATAGCAGTTCAGAAGCAGAAAAATAATGGACAGAAATTAAAAGGAACACAAATGATTTGTTAACCCAGTTCGGTGACAAACACACCTACGTCTGGAGGATACCAATCCAGGAAGGAAATCCACTAAGTAGTATCAATTCAAAGACTCAAGACACAACCCCTGTTCCTAGCCTTATCACTTAATCACTACCCGTATAGACTTCTACCTAGGAACTCCTAGATATAAGAACCCACTTACTTCCCAATCAAGTAATCACTGCCCAGTGATTATCAAACTCTTCAGTACGAAGTCACACTTCAAAACATCAAAGACATCACTTATGCTTAAAAGCTTTAAGTGAATTACAACTCAAAACAAACTAAATTAACTCTAACAGATGAGTGGTGTACAAGAGTGGTGTACACTAAGACTCTTATAATGATTACTGTTTTTTATACATCAATTCTTCAATAGCAGCATCCTCCTTAAATAGTCTTCAGCAGCACACATAATTCTGTACAATAAAATCTTCAAAGATATAATTTTGAAATTCTTTAGAAGCTCATAGAAGGAAATATATTTCTGAAATATATTTTGTAAAGATTCCTTTGAAAATATATTCATAAATAAAAGAAACCAATCTTCAATAAAGATCTTCACGCGAATTAAACAACCTTCTAGAAACATTAGCCTGGATAAATCTTCAAACAAATCTTCGAAAGATACTGTGAGAAAATTAACAGAATGAACGCAGAAATACAGCTTCTGAAATGCAGCTTCTGAAGGTCAACAAAAGTCAACGTCTGAACAGTAGCTTCTGAAGGTCAACAAAAGTCAGCGTCTGAACAGTGCGTCTGATGACCAGTTCAGCTTCTGATGAACAGTACCAGCGTCTGAAGACCAGTTCAGCTTCTGATGAACAGTACCAGCATTTGAAGACACAAATTAGCTTCTGAAGACGCATTGCTTGTACATTTTGATTTTAGCAAACATGTAGCCAACATTTAAATATCCAACAATTAGATCGAGTCTAGGTTAAAATTAGGTCATTTAATTTTAGGAGTCACATCATTTCATTTTGCATTTAGGATTAGGATTAGCATCTAGTAATAATAACAAGTAATAATAACAGTCAATTTAGATTGAGTCAGCATTTCACAAATAGGAATAGGCAATTTGTAGAATAAGAACCTAAGAGTATTAGGTCTAAAAATAATACACTTAGTCGATAAGAAGTAACTAAAACAACGAGTTAAAATCAGTGTGTAAACAATGAAGGTGAGAAAAACACAAGAAGGGGGGGGGGGGTTGAATTGTGTTGGCTTTTTCTTTTCTTTCTCAAAAACTTAATAATAGTTCAGAATCTGATTGGAGGTCAGATTCTGATGCTCTATTTCAGAGTTATAATGCAGCGGATGGAAAGTAAATGAGAGAGAGAGAGAGGGACACAATCAATTATCCTGGTTCCTTCCACAACCCGAAAGTAGTCTAGTCCCCTTATTACTAGCAAGAGATTTTCACTATAATCACAAAGATTACAATTTGCTCAAGCACACAGCTAGAGACTTCCTTAATCAAACACACAGTATGAGACTTCCTTGCTCAAACACACAGTATGAGACTTCCTTGCTCAAACACAAAGTAAGAGACTTCTAGTTGCTCAAGCACAAAGGCAAGGGACTTTTAATCAAACATAATTACAGTGAAATTTGTTTAACTTGAACACTTGATATACTATCAGTGGTGTTCACAAAATACAACACAGATTCAGACTCTATACTTAAGAAATTCTAAGATAAGAAAGTTTGTAAGAATTTCTAAGTTATTTGATGACTTTCGAATTTGGCAGTATGGTGTTTCCAGAAAACACAGTATTGTTTTTTAGAGTCTTGATCAAGTTCTTCTTCAAATCTTCAGATCTTTATAGAGGAAGAAATACCTGTTGAGAAGATGCCAGGTCATCAAAAAGAGTCGTTGGAATAGAAGCTTCAGCCAGTACAAGACAACAAGCCCAGCTAAAAAGTAAAGTGGTAAGATCTTAGATGTTGATATTACGATATCTTCCTCAAAAGGCCGTCAAAAGGGAGGTTGTCCAAACACGATTGGGGAACTACGAGTGAGAAGGGTAATAGGCGCACTCAGGCAAGCATTTAAGCTTGGTATTCGGAGGTCGGGTCTTCCTCAAGTGCACTCGGGATCTACTACTTATTTAATTACGATAGGACGACTAATCAAAATTCAGCTTCCCAGGGTTTATAGGATTTATATGTTCCGGGGGGGGCGCCTCAGTCCCAGCCTTGTCCGGTAAGTTGGAAGCAATAGGCTCTCCGGTGATTCTGATTGGGCGTGTGACTAAGCAACTAAAGGAAAGCTAAAAAAAGGTATTGGCGAAGAAATAAAAAATCAAAGAAAGGAAAGAGGCACCACTCGCGAATCCTTTCTTTCTTGGTTTCGCTACCTGTGATCAAAACAATTAACGTATTAGATCTATCCATCTTTTGGTCCAGTAAAGAAGGAAGATAGGAAGGCATCTGTCTATCTAGCCCTTAAGTACACATTACAGGTTCAAGTCCTCTATTTATCAGTCTTAGTTGTTCGTGGTTTCCTTCCTGTTCTGGTGTGCGAACAGAAAAACAGAGGAACACGTTTTGAATTGTTTCCTTAAAAATTGGCTGCGTGTTTCGTCCAAGGAGACAAAGGTTGCGGAGAGCGGTTCTGACTGTACAATACTTTACTGTTGATAGTGACAGTTGTTGACTTCTACGTTTCCTTCAGACTCAGACTCCCAGTCTGTTCTTCAGAAGCTGGTCTTCAGACACTGTTCATCAGACGCACTTCTTCAGAAGCTGGTCTTCAGACGCACTGTTCATCAGACGTTGTCTTCAGAAGCTCTTCTTCAGACGCTGTCTTCAGAAGTACAACACAAGCTTCAATATTTTCCTTTTGCTCTTAACTTGATCTTTCAGAACCACCATTAGATACAACAATTAAATATATGGTCATGCACACTTAGAACAAGTATTAGCATATCCAATTTTCTTTTTAACACTTTGTTATCATCAAAACTCAAAAGGGACTTGTTCATACATTTTGTTCCAACAATCTCCCCCTTTTTGATGATGACAAACACAAGTATTAATAGAAAATTGTTGTTAATTTAATTAACAAGTTGACTTCAGGGTCTGAGGTTTGTAAGCTCCCCTTGAGTCTGATAATTCACAAGGTGAGGTTTGTAAGCTCCCCCTGAGTCTTATCCAGGTTAATTAAATTCCATTTAAATCAAACAGGTGAAAAAATCCAAACTGTCTCTGAGTGATTTTTCACAGAATTTATCTCACAAAGAATTAATCAGAGGCTAAGAGATGAGAATATGTTCTCCTAAGTTAATTAATTTTCAATAATTAACTTATGTTCTGATATGGCTCAGAGCCTGAAATACTTGTTACTTTTACTCCCCCTTTTGTCATCAACAAAAAGAAAATTCAAGAATTTAAGACACAAGAGAGTTAAAACGTGAGATAAAAATGTTCAGAGCATTTTGTTCAGTACTGCTGTACTCTTTCAGACAGAATTGTCCAGAGCATATGGTTCAATACTACTGAACCCTTTCAGACAGAATTGAGAGTTTTTAAATGGGTCTGAAAACTGAACGTGTAAGATGAGAAAAAGTGAAAGTGTGACTATGTTTTGAGTGTTTTTGTTAACACATTTCTGAAACTGAAAACAGAAAAACATTAAACACAACTGCACATTAATAACATTAGGAGGGGCGCAAAGTACAACTTTCAAAACTAACTCATCACTGCCCAACAGTTATAACTTATTAGATTCTGACCATGTGTCAGACTACTGTTCAGATTCACTCTCATTAGTGGGTCACGTGTAAAGTGTCCACTTATAATGAGTTTTATCAGAAGTCAAAAATTCAGATTCTGAAACTGAGACTCTGATGTTTTCAGAGGCTGAACTTTCTTCAGACTCTCAAAGTGAGTGTTTGTTAAGTCTTAGCTTCTGATGAACTTCAGATTCTCACTTTCTATTCAGAGTCAAGTAATTTTTTCAAGAGATGAAATGCATGTTCAGATTCTTTTTAATAAAATTAAATCTATCTTCTGTGAGGGGTTTTGTAAATATATCAGCCCATTGATGATCAGTATCAATGAATTGAATATCCAAAACACCCTTCTGAACATAATCTCTAATAAAATGATGTTTAATTTCAATATGCTTGGATCTTGAATGTAGAATTGGATTTTTAGACAAACAGATAGCAGCAGTATTATCACAAAGATGGGTATGCTGTTTTCATGAATCTGATAGTCTTTCGCATTGGTGTAGAAGCTTTTAAGTATAACAGAGAACTAATCATACCTCTGTAGAGCTTCTGATCTACCTTTGAGCTTCTGAGTACTTCTCTTTGTTCATTTAGTTTGTTTCTGAACACCCATTTTGGTCCAATAATGTTCTTGTGCTTTGGTCTTGCAAATATATCCCAAACACTATTTCTTTGGAACTGATTGAGTTCTTCTTGCATAGCCATAATCATTAAGACTTTGTTCAGAAACATCTTGTTCTTGATTGGCTACAGGAGGAGTGTCAGCTACTGAGAGGTTTTCAGCATTTGGAGGATTTTCAGCTTCTGGAAGTTTTTCAGCTTCTGAACTTTCTTTAGACTCAGAAATCTGGTCAGGTTCTGAAGCATCTTCTGAGAGCTGAATATTAGTACCAGTGATCTTGCCTTTTTGGTTTTCTAAAAATCCCACAGTTCCTCCCTCTTTCATGGTCAGGGTTTGGAACACAGACCTGTCTCCTGTCATGTGATGCGAGCAACCACTGCCCAGGTACCGTGACTTCCCCTTTTCTTTGCCTTTTAAGCATATCTGTAATAGAAATAATTTCAGACTTAGGTACCCATATCTTTATGGGTCCTCTTGGGTTAGTTCTGAAAGGATATGGTTTCTTTTGTACCCTTTGTCTGACATTCTGAGATTTAAAAGGTTTTGCATAAGCTAGTTTAGTTTCCCTTGAAGGTATTCTAAACACAGCACTTTGAAAATGTGAGTTTGAATTTTTTATAGTCTGAGACTTGCTTGTCTTAGGTTCTGATCTTTTCAGACTTAGAACCTTTTCAGATTTAGAGTTTGTTTTCCTCATAATCTTAGACTTAGACCTTTTGGTTTAGATTTTGGCAAAGCTTTAGATTTTTCCTTCATCTTTCCCTTAGGTTCAGAAGTTTTGGATTCTGAGTTGTTCAAAACCTCAGGTTCAGCAGTCTCAGTTTCTGATGAATTCAGTTTCTCAGAACTGTCAGATGCAGATACAAAGCACACCTCAGTGCCTTTCATAATATCTTCAGAACATGGTAGAATTGTTCTTTTGAATGATTGAAAGGATCATTCTTGAAACCAATACCTTCTCCCCTATTTCTGTTGATATTGTAAATCATAGAAGCAACTTTACTTCTGTTGATTCCAGTTAAAATAAAATCCTGAAGAGCAATTTCTTGTTCACTTGGAACATCATTAGGTTTCTTATGAACAATTTCTTGTTCACTTGACTCAACTTGCTTCTGAGGTGGTTCATAAGTGAAATTCCTGGCAGAACTGGTTCTAAACCGTAAAACAGAGTATGAAAATAGCAGTTCAGAAGCAGTAATATAAAGGACAGAAAATAAAAAACACAGATGATTTGTTAACCCAGTTCAGTGCAAACTTCACCTACATCTGGAGGCTACCAAGCCAGGAAGGAAATCCACTAAAATAGTATCAATTCGAAGTCCTATGACACAGCCCTTGTTTCACAGCCCCTATGACAACAGCCCCTGTTTCACAGCCCCTTCTCACTTAATCACTACCCGTGGTATTTCAACCTAGGAACTCCTAGACCTGAGACCCCTATCACTTCCCTCAGTCAATCACAGCCCCAGTGATTATCAGACTTTAACAAATCAAACAAAGTTGAAGACACTCTTCAAAACATAAAACAGTCACTCTTGCTTAAAAGCTTTGAGTGATTACAACTCAATAAAAACAACCAACTCTAAACACTTGAGTGGTGTACAAAAAGACAGAGCACGAAGCTCAAAACTAACAGACTCAAAAACCTAAGACTCTTTCAATGCTAACTTCTGGTTTTTGATGTACATTCTTCAATAGCAGCTTCCTCTTTTTATAATCTTCAGCAGCACCATAAATTCGAACCAAATCTTCAAAAATATGTTTCCAAAATTCTTTAGAGGCAAATAGAAGCTCACATATTATTCAGAAATATATTTTCCAAAGATTTCCTTGAAAATATATTCACAAATAATTGAATCCAATCTTCAATAAATATCTTCACGAAAAAATACGAAGCTTGGATAAATCTTCAATTAAATCTTCAAAAGATTATGTGAGAGAATTAACAGCTCGAAGACACAAATTCTGAACGCAGAAACCAGCTTCTGAACATGCTTCTGAAATGCAGCTTCTGAAGGTCAACGAAAGTCAGCGTCTGAACAGTGCGTCTGAAGGTCAACGAAAGTCAGCGTCTGAACAGTGCGTCTGAAGGTCAACAAAACTCAGCGACTGAACAATGCGTCTGAAGTCCTTCGCAGAGCAAAGAGGGGTCGCAGAGCAAAGTCATCAGCTTCTGAAAAATTGTTCACCCAGCTTCTAAATCAGCTTCTGAAGAACTATTCACTCAGCTTCTGAATCAGCTTCTGAAGACACAAATGAAGATTTCAGCTTCTGAAGACGAACTGCTTGTACATTTGAATTTAGCAAAACATGTAGCCAACAACCAAATATCCAACATTCTCCCCCTTTGGCAAATTTTTGGCTAAAATCAATTTGAGCATAGCAACAAGCAAATTCTTCAAACAACAAGGAACGCAACCATGAAGAATAAAACACAAATGTAGCAACAGAGTCAGCAGCGGATGATTCACTACATTTCACACATAAACTCCTCCTGAACTACCTCTGAACAGATACTCAGGAACAGCTCAACTCAGGAACTCCCCCTGAAATAGACATTCAGGAACTCCCCCTGAAACAGATCTTCACAGCTCTTTTTGTATTGCTTCTGAATTCTGAATAAAACTGTTAACTTCTGACAAACAAAATATGAATTCTGAAACCAAGTACATTCTGAACAAACACATTCTGAAACCAAACACAAGTTTTTCTCCCCCTTTTTAGCCAAATAATCTTGAAAAAACACAGTCTTCACACAGGAAACACAAACTGACTTAGCATCAGACTCTGCATCAAAACCAACAGACAGAACTCATCACAGCACCAACATCAGGATCAGAACCACATAGCATCCACACACAGAACAGAACCATCACCAGAACTATTATCAGGATCAGAATCACACATAAACAGAGAACCCACACACATAGTCTTCAGACTCAGCAATAGATGATGTTTCATCATTAGACACAGCATCAGAAGCTGTTTAGTGAATGTGTGCTTCAGCCACATTCAGAACCTTCTTCCCAACAATCTTCTTCTGAAGTTCAGCAATCCTCTTCTGAACAGAGAGCTTGATGTCAACATCATCCTCAGACTCACTAGGATCCACTTCCTTTCCTTTTGGGGCCTTCTTCTTAGCAATGGGAATGGGCCTGCTATCAGCAGCAACAACCTTTCCTTTCCTAGACTTTAGTCTCTTTGCTACACTTTGTTCAAGCCTAATAGGTTCATCATCAGACTTCATATCAGAACCTACATCAGAACCTCCATTAGACTTAGATGGGGTAGATTCAGGGTTATCAACAACAACCTTAGAGTGGGACACAGTTGCATCATCAACACCCACATGTGATCTGTTGGTAATGTCTTCATTCAGATTCCCTATGATCAGGTCGTTAGGATGATCCTCTTGGATTCTAATATTTGGACCTTTGCTGCCTTCAACAATCTTGAGTTTGGGTCTCCATTCCTTCCTCACATTGACATTATTTACAATGGATTCCACTTTTCTTTGTTGAAAGTGCTTGGGATATCCATGCAACTTGAAACAAAATGGCTTTATGTGCCCCTTTTTACCACAATGATGACATACCCAAGGATGAGATGCCCTCTTGCTCTTAAATCCCTGAGTTGGGTTATGGTGTTCCAACTTAGGTTTATCACAAGTTTTAACAACAGCATTGGACCTTTTATCTGGATTTTGCTTTTTATTGTTCAAGGTTCTCTCATCAAATCCAATTCCATTTGGTTTCCCTTGGTTCTAACAATCCAATATATCCTCTATCATATCAGTACCAGTATTTAACATTCTGACTTGTTTCTTCATATGAACAAGTTGAGAGGTCAGCTGGGTTACCTCATCTTTGAGATTAGAGACTTGTGCTAGATGTTCTCTTCTTTCAGACTGAAGTTGACTAATAGTTCTCTTTTGTTCTTCCATCTGCTTGCACACTTCTTCAAATTTATCATACAACTTCTTGCAAAAAATAGCAGGTTCTTTGAAAGTCAATTCTTCTTCTGAGTCCATTATGCCAGAAAAACCTTCCCTGGAGCTCACCCAAAAACAGGCAGGGTGCCTGCTCTGATGCCAATTGAAATTCCTGGCAAAACTGGTTCTAAACCGTAAAACAGAGTATGAAAATAGCAGTTCAGAAGCAGTAATATAAAGGACAGAAAATATAAAACACAGATGATTTGTTAACCCAGTTCGGTGCAAAATTCACCTACATCTGGAGGCTACCAAGCCAAGAAGGAAATGCACTAAAATAGTATCATTTCGAAGTCCTATGACACAACCCCTGTTTCACAGCCCCTATGACAACAACCCCTGTTTCACAGCCCCTTCTCACTTAATCACTACCCATGGTATTTCAACCTAGGAACTCCTAGACCTGAGACCCCTCTCACTTCCCTCAGTCAATCACTGCTCCAGTGATTATCTGACTTTAACAAATCAAACAAAGTTGAAGACACTCTTCAAAACATAAAACAGTCACTCTTGCTTAAAAGCTTTCAGTGATTACAACTCAATAAAAACAACCAACTCTAAACACTTGAGTGGTGTACAAAAAGACAGAGCACGAAGCTCACAACTAACAGACTCAAAAACCTAAGACTCTTTCAATGCTAACTTCTGGTTTTTGAGGTACATTCTTCAATAGCAGCTTCCTCTATTTATAATCTTCAGCAACACCTTAAATTCGAACCAAATCTTCAAAGATATGTTTCTAGAATTCTTTAGAAGCAAATAGAAGCTCACATATTATTCAGAAATATATGTTCCAAAGATTTCCTTGAAAATATATTCACAAATAATTGAATCCAATCTTCAACAAATATCTTCACGAAAAAATACGAAGCTTTGATAAATCTTCAATTAAATCTTCAAAAGATTTTGTGACAGAATTAACAGCTTGAAGACACAAATTCTGAACGCAGAAACCAGCTTCTGAACATGCTTCTGAAATGCAGCTTCTGAAGGTCAACGAAAGGCAGCGTCTGAACAGTGTGTCTGAAGATCAACGAAAGTCAGCGTCTAAACAGTGCGTCTGAAGGTCAACAAAAGTCAGCGTCTGAACAGTGCGTCTGAGGTCCTTCACAGAGCAAAGAGGCGTTGCAGAGCGAAGTCATCAGCTTCTGAAGAACTGTTCACCCAGCTTCTGAACCAGCTTCTAAAGAACTGTTCACTCAGCTTCAGAACCAGCTTCTGAAGATACAAATGAAGATTTCAGCTTCTGAAGACGAACTGCTTGTACATTTGAATTTAGCAAAACATGTAGCCAACAACCAAATATCCAACATTCTCCCCCTTTAGCAAATTTTTGGCTAAAATCAATTTGAGCATAGCAACAAGCAAATTCTTCAAACAACAAGGAACGCAACCATGAAGAATAAAACACAAATGTAGCAACAGAGTCAGCAGCGGATGATTCACTACATTTCACACATAAACTCCTCCTGAACTACCTCTGAACAGATACTCAGGAACAGCTCAACTCAGGAACTCCCCCTGAAATAGACATTCATGAACTCCCCCTGAAACAGATCTTCACAGCTCTTTTTGTATTGCTTCTGAATTCTGAATAAAACTGTTAACTTCTGAAAAACAAAATATGAATTCTGAAACCAAGTACATTCTGAACAAACACATTCTGAAACCAAACACAAGTTTTTCTCCCCCTTTTTAGCCAAATAATCTTGACAAAACACAGTCTTCACACAGGAAACACAAACTGACTTAGCATCAGACTCTGCATCAAAACCAACAGACAGAACTCATCACAGCACCAACAACAGGATCAGAACCACATAGCATCCACACACAGAACAGAACCATCACCAGAACTATTATCAGGATCAGAATCACACATAAACAGAGAACCCACACACATAGTCTTCAGACTCAGCAACAGATGATGTTTCATCATCAGACACAGCATCAGAAGCTGTTTAGTGAATGTGTGCTTCAACCACATTCAGAACCTTCTTCCCAACAATCTTCTTCTGAAGTTCAGCAATCCTCTTCTGAACAGAGAGCTTGATGTCAACATCATCCTCAGACTCACTAGGATCCACTTCCTTTCCTTTTGGGGCCTTCTTCTTAGCAATGGGAATGGGCCTGCTGTCAGCAGCAACAACCTTTCCTTTCCTAGACTTTAGTCTCTTTGCTACACTTTGTTCAAGCCTAATAGGTTCATCATCAGACTTCACATCAGAACCTCCATCAGACTTAGATGGGGTAGATTCAGGGTTATCAACAACAACCTTAGAGTGGGACACAGTTGCATCATCAACACCCACATGTGATCTGTTGGTAATTTCTTCATTTAGATTCCCTATGATCAGGTCGTTAGGATGATCCTCTTGGATTCTAATATTTGGACCTTTGCTGCCTTCAACAATCTTGAGTTTGGGTCTCCATTCCTTCCTCACATTGACTTTATTTACAATGGATTCCACTTTTCTTTGTTGAAAGTGCCTGGGATATCCATGCAACTTGAAACAAAATGGCTTTATGTGCCCCTTTTTACCACAATGATGACATACCCAAGGATGAGATGCCCTCTTGCTCTTAAATCCCTGAGTTGGGTTCTGGTGTTCCAACTTAGGTTTATCACAAGTTTTAACAACAGCATTGGACCTTTTATCTGGATTTTGCTTTTTATTGTTCAAGGTTCTCTCATCAAATCCAATTCCATTTGGTTTCCCTTGGTTCTAACAATCCAATATATCCTCTATCATATCAGTACCAGTATTTAACATTCTGACTTGTTTCTTCATATGAACAAGTTGAGAGGTCAGCTGGGTTACCTCATCTTTGAGATTAGAGACTTGTGCTAGATGTTCTCTTCTTTCAGACTGAAGTTGACTAATAGTTCTCTTTTGTTCTTCCATCTGCTTGCACACTTCTTCAAATTTATCATACAACTTCTTGCAAAAAATAGCAGGTTCTTTGAAAGTCAATTCTTCTTCTGAGTCCATTATGCCAGAAAAACCTTCCCTGGAGCTCACCCAAAAACAGGCAGGGTGCCTGCTCTGATGCCAATTGAAATTCCTGGCAAAACTGGTTCTAAACCGTAAAACAGAGTATGAAAATAGCAGTTCAAAAGCAGTAATATAAAGGACAGAAAATAAAAAACACAGATGATTTGTTAACCCAGTTCGGTGCAAACTTCACCTACATCTGGAGGCTACCAAGCTAAGAAAGAAATGCACTAAAATAGTATCAATTCGAAGTCCTATGACACAACCCCTGTTTCACAGCCCCTATGACAACAACCCCTGTTTCACAGCCCCTTCTCACTTAATCACTACCCGTGGTATTTCAACCTAGGAACTCCTAGACCTGAGACCCCTCTCACTTCCCTCAGTCAATCACTGCCCCAGTGATTATCAGACTTTAACAAATCAAACAAAGTTGAACACACTCTTCAAAACATAAAACAGTCACGCTTGCTTAAAAGCTTTTAGTGATTACAACTCAATAAAAACAACCAACTCTAAACACTTGAGTGGTGTACAAAAAGACAGAGCACGAAGCTCACAACTAACAGACTCAGAAACCTAAGACTCTTTCAATGCTAACTTCTGGTTTTTGATGTACATTCTTCAATAGCAGCTTCCTCTATTTATAATCTTCAGCAACACCATAAATTCGAACCAAATCTTCAAAGATATGTTTCCAGAATTCTTTAGAAGCAAATATAAGCTCACATATTATTCAGAAATATATGTTCCAAAGATTTCCTTGAAAATATATTCACAAATAATTGAATCCAATCTTCAACAAATATCTTCACGAAAAAATACGAAGCTTGGATAAATCTTCAATTAAATCTTCAAAAGATTATGTGAGAGAATTAACAGCTTGAAGACACAAATTCTGAACGCAGAAACCAGCTTCTGAACATGCTTCTGAAATGCAGCTTCTGAAGGTCAACGAAAGTCAGCGTCTGAACAGTGCGTCTGAAGGTCAACGAAAGTCAGCGTCTAAACAATGTGTCTGAAGGTCAACAAAAGTCAGCGTCTGAACAGTGTGTCTGAAGATCAGCTTCTGAACAGTGCGTCTGAGGTCCTTCACAGAGCAAAGAGGCGTTGCAAAGCGAAGTCATCAGCTTCTGAAGAACTGTTCACCCAGCTTCTGAACCAGCTTCTGAAGAACTGTTCACTCAGCTTCAGAACCAGCTTCTGAAGATACAAATGAAGATTTCAGCTTCTGAAGACGAATTGCTTGTACATTTGAATTTAGCAAAACATGTAGCCAACAACCAAATATCCAACAATAAGATCTTTAACTGTTTCAATAAGTTCAGAACGAGTAAGTTCAGAATATACCTCATCTTCATCTTCAGAGTCTGAACCTGACTCTGTATCAGAGGATACTGTTGCCACTAAAGCTAGGTTAGCTTCCTCTTCATCATCCTTATCAGATTCAGATTCATTATCAAGATCATCCCATGTTGCCATAAGACTTTTCTTGAATCTGTCTTTGAAGTTGCCTGACTTTGAGTTGGTCCTTCTGAATTTCTCCTTTGATTTGTCCTTTTGAAGTTCTAGACAATCAGCTATGAAGTTTTCTTGCAGTTGAAGCAACCCTTCTGTTCTTCCTTCTTGGAACTAGATCCTTTGAAGTTACTGCTCCTATTAAAAGATTTCTTTTGTCTCTTCATCAAGTACTGAATTCTTTTAGAAAGCATTTCCAGCTCCTCAGCTTCTGAATCTTCTTCAGAACTTCCCTCAGGAGATTCTTCATCAGATTCTATAGCTTTTAGAGCTTTTAATGACTTTCCTTTAGATTTAAGTGCTATTGACTTTCTAACAGGTTCATCTTCATTGAGTCCCAGTTCATGCACTTTGAGAGAGCTTATAAGATCTTCAATACTTAGAGTATTTAGATCTTTAGCTTCCTCAATAGCAGTCACTTTAGGTCTCCATTTAGATGGCAGACTTCTGAGGATCTTGTTCACATGATCAGCAGTTGAGTAACTCTTTTTCAGGATTTGAAGTCCAAAAACCTGAGTCTGAAAACTTGAGAAAATAGTCTCAATGGTTTCATCCTCCTTCATTCTGAACAGCTCATACTGCTGAACCAGAAGATTTGCCTTTGCTTCTCTAACCTTCTTGTTTCCTTCATAGTTAGAGCAGAGAGAGGTGAAGATGGCTTTAGCTGTTGATTTATCACTTAGCTTTAGATACTCATTGTGAGGTAGAGAGTCCACAATGATACCTCTTACATTGTAATGCTTTCTGTAGATCTTTCTTTCAGCATCAATAAGGCTTCTTCTATTAATAGCTACTCCTTCTTCATCAACTGGTATAGTTATACCATCTTCAATGATGTCCCATAGACTATCATCAATTCCAATGATATGAGAAGCATCACCACTTCTTTGAGAGGATTCACCAGAATCATCAGAAGACATGTTTTTCTCAGGATCTTTACTGACTCACTATTAGGTGATTGAATATCAGAACCAGAGCTCTGATACCAACTGAAGGTGAGAAAAACACAAGAAGGGGGGTTCAATTGTGTTGGCTTTTTCTTTTCTTTCCCAAAAACTTAATGATAGTTCAGAATCTGATTGGAGGTCAAATTCTGATGCTCTGTTTCAGAGTTATAACTCAGCGGATGGAAAGTAAATGAGAGAGAGAGAGGGACACAATCAATTATCCTGGTTCTTTCCACAACCCGGAAGTAGTCCAGTCCCCTTGTTACTAACAAGAGATTTTCACTATAATCACAAAGATTACAATTTGCTCAAGCACACAGCTAGAGACTTCCTTGCTCAAACACACAGTATGAGACTTCCTTGCTCAAACACACAATATGAGACTTCCTTGCTCAAAACCACAGTATGAGACTTCCATGCTCAAACACAAAGTAAGAGACTTCTAGTTGCTCAAGCACACAAGCAAGAGACTTTTAATCAAACAGAATTACAGAGAAATTTGTTTGAGTTGGACAATTGATATACTATCAGCGGTGTTCACAAAATACAACACAGATTCAGACTCTATACTTAAGAAATTCTAAGATAAGAAAGTTTGTAAAAATTTCTAAGTTATTTGATGACTTTCGAATTTGGCAGTATGGTGTTTCCAGAAAACAGAGTATTGTTTTTCAGAGTCTTGAACAAGTTCTTCTTCAAATCTTCAGATCTTTATAGAGGAAGAAAAAGTTGTTGAGAAGATGCCAGGTCATCAAAAAGAGTCCTTGGAATAGAAGCTTCAGCCAACATTAATTCCTTCCTGTTCTGGTGTGCGAACAGAAAAACAGAGGAACACGTTTTGAATTGTTTCCTTAAAAATTGGTTGCGTATTTCGTCCAAGGAGACAAAGGTTGTAGAGAGCGGTTCTGACTGTACAATACTTTACTGTTGACAGTGACAGTTGTTGACTTCTACGTTTCCTTCAGACTCAGACTCCCAGTATGTTCTTCAGACACAGTTCTTCAGAAGCTGGTCTTCCGACACTGTTCATCAGAAGCTGGTCTTCAGACACTGTTCATCAGACGCACTTCTTCAGAAGCTGGTCTTCAGACACACATCTTTAGAAGCTGGTCTTCAGATGCACTGTTCATCAAACGCTGTCTTCAGACGCTGTCTTCAGAAGCTCTTCTTCAGACGCTGTCTTCAGAAGTACAACACAAGCTTCAATATTTTCCTTTTGCTCTTAACTTGATCTTTCAGAACCACCAGTAGATACAACAATTAAATATATGGTCATGCACACTTAGAACAAGTATTAGCATATCCAATTTTCTTTTTAACACTTTGTTATCATCAAAACTCAAAAGGGACTTGTTCATACATTTTGTTCCAACAAACAATTATCAGTAAATTCTTGCTCGAATACAGATTTGTTGTTTTATTGAAACAGGTAAATAAATTGTTGCGAAGGTTATTGATGGTGTTCAGTCAAAGTAACGAGTGCGAATGCACGTGGTGCCTTGACCAGAGAAGGACACCAGAATATCATCCAGGATCTGAACTAGCAGTAAACACGAACAATTCGGATGCAACACTCAATATGGTAGAGGAAAGACATTGGTCATGAACAATGACTAAACTGAGGAAGAAGATCAAATTAAAGCTGAAGGTACTGAAGCTTTCTCAGATGAAGTAGATTCCATAGCAGGGACGAACATGAACCAAGAAGGAAGCTTCCAAAAACTTGTACAATTGCTGATAAGGTCAAAAGTGGAGATGCTAACAAAGGAGATGCTAGAGCAGAACCCATGTTGCCTCAGAATATTACAAACTCTAGTACAGTTGAAGGAGCAGCCAACAACCATGGTGTGGGTATCTTTAACTAGAGATTGCCACGCCAACACCGAAGAAGAGACACTAATCAAAATCAAATATCTAGGAAGTTTCAACATTCCAGTTTCAATCAACAGTGTTTTTCTTGGGGAATCTTTGTGTGATTTGGGGGCCAACATGAATCTGATGTCAGTAGCAACATTTAGGAAGATCAAAGGTTTAAGGATGAAACCATTTGAAACTCTTATGGGTGTAGTTGATGGAACGATGACTGAACCAAAAGAAGTGCTGAGCAATGTGCAAACCGAAGTAGAAAATTTCAAATTCCTGGCAGATATAATGGTAATGGACATGGCTGAATGTCCAATAATGTTAGGCAGATCTTTCTTAGCTACAATAAAAGCTCAAATTAACATGGAATATAGGGAGATTTTGCTTAAGTCAAAAGGTCAATACATGATATATCATCTCTCACAGGGGAATGTTAGGCCAAATGCAGGTACCGAATGCCATGCAGTAGAAGTAACCAATCCTTACAGTTCCAATGGAATTGAAGAACCACTCTTGAATAAGGACAAGCTTAAAGAAGAAAAATGAGACAACATCAACATTTCGGCCATCATGGAAAGAGCTACGGGAGCTCCAAATGAAGATGAAGACTTCGAAGTCGGAGATCGTGTCATGTTGAGATCACCTAAAGAGTTCTATGAGTTTTGTGGGAATCAAAAACCAAGGAGAGGATGGGGTGGACCATTCACAATCAAGAAGATTCGCGAAGACAAACAAATTGTGATTTGGGATGAAGTCATGTGGCGCGTGTCCATTGACCCAAGTGAGATAAAGATGATTGAATACCATGTTGGAGAAGGCCTATCTGAAGAACACGAACTTGCTCCAAATAGGTTTAAGAGCAAGATTTAGACATATACGTCAGGCTCGAGACGTAAAACACGCGCTGAAAAGAAGGCGACCTATTTCGTCAAGCTAGTGACCGAAAAGAATGACCAATCATTTTATTTTTCCGCATTTTTCTTTTTCAATAAGCTAAGCTGAGATTTCCTTTCTTAACAATTTCCTTTCTTTTATTGTTGCTAATCCTCGTTATTATTTTTAATTTTATTTCTTTGCATTACATATATAACCTTTCCATTTATGCTTAATTTGTTTTAGTCTTAGAGAGTTATTTCAGAACATTTACAGCCGAGGCTAGGTTACCCTTACATTCAAGAGCACAATAACTTTTGGGGCTTTCTACTGAAGGTAATCATATTAATCACAATCTCTTTTTTGAATAGCATAATGATGACATAGCATCATATGACATTTTGGCTATGTTTTTTAGTAATTTTCTTAGAATTTGAAGACAAATAAGATGAGAGATAGAGGAGTTGTCAATGGTTTGAGGAACATATTGTATTGTTTTCATTCAAGTCGTTGTAATTCAGTTTTATCCTAGATCATGCAACTCCATAGGTGTTTTAAGTGTTTTGTAGTGAGGAATCATGTAAATCGACAAATCAAGACATCACGTGAAGGATAAAGGATATGAAATTGAAGATCAAGGGTTCTTAGAAGGTTGTTGAAGACAATACAAAGTGAAGAAAATTCATTTCAAGTTCCTAGGAGTTTTCAGACCGAAGAACGATCAAAAACTGGACGAAAATGCAAGAAATTGCACCTGAGGGGCTGCCTCAGGCGCCTAGCCCATGCGCCTGGGACAGGGAGAGCTACTACCTTGGGTGCCAAGGCTTGTATTCCCAGGCACCCAGATGCGGGTAAAAACCGCTTTTTGCTTGTTTTCCAAGCTGGATCAGTGCAAAAAGCCCAGTTCTCTTCTCTTAAACCCTAAGTAACCTCATGATATAAATAGAGACCCTTGCACACTATGTTTTTCTATTGTTTTCTTATGATGTCGGTTGCCATGAGCAACTAAACCTCTTGATTAAGGTTCCACGATGAACCCCTTCTTATTTGTTGGAATTTATTAATAAAGTTTTTCATTCAGTTTATACTTTGATTGTGCTCGATTTAAATTAGATTATGCTTGAAGGGATTTAAGAGTGGTTTTTCAAAAAAAAAATTAATCCTCTTAGCGGAACAAATCCCGTTGAAACGGATCTTGATTAAATCATTAATCACAAATCAAACACATACTTAAAGCTCATGTGTTTACCTCTTGAAGAGCAAAACCTTTGTGGCAGAATTGTTTCTGATCACGAGCAAAGCAACGTAGCGATGCCTCTATTCAGTCCACACGAACAGAACTTCTCCGATGACTGGTGCTAGCCAATTCCAATGGAGATTCAGAGAAAACAGGGTTTAGAGAGCGGCGGCTAAGGTTAATGCTTCACCACAAGGGTTCTATTTATAGAACCACTTGTGTGGTCAACAAGTCAAGCACTTAAATACACCGTACCTTACGGTGCACCATATTTCACTTAAACACACCATACCTTACAATGGACCGTGTTTCTCTATTTCATAAATTAAATAATAAGTCATACTTAATTATTTAATTACTAATAAGTCCTACTTATTATTTTATAAATAAGTCTTACTTATTTATTTCTCTCATCTATCTGTCCTTTGTGTGTGACCCCTATAGGTTCCCGTAATGTTGGCAATAATAATAAATCACCTATTTAATATTATAAACAGTGAGCGGTATCTAGCAATACATCACTGCTACCCAAGTGACGAGAATGTCATGTGATCTGACAAAACCTTTCCGTGATAATGATCAAGTGTATAATTACCCCTTTGCCCTCATGTCTATATTGAACACAAGGCATAGACCGTGTCATCCTTGTCTAGTTCAATATTGGGCCCATAGACAATTCTCCTGTTATGTAGGAGGGGCAAATTCCATCTAGGTCACTCATGTCCCTTAGCATGATTCATGGAGTACCCACCAACCAACCTTATAGTCATCCTATTACAGACAACGTTTGAATGGTGATAAAGCACTCGACTCCTACATCTAGGGTACATAGTGGTTCAGGTCAAAGGGTGGAATACACCACTATCACTATGAGAATATCTTATGACACTTTTCATAACTTTTACTATGTAGTATTCTCATGGCTGGTCAATCCAGTATAAATATTACTCCTAATATTTATACCTATGTGAAGACTTGATAACTCTTTATCTATGATCCGTGAGAATGTGATCATCAGTCTATCCACATAATAGTCTCTATGCTTTAATGTTATCCCATTTCACAATAAAGCTTGACTACGGATACTTTAAGAATAATGTCCTTTCGTTTAATGGATCTCACGATTCAGTCACACTTAATGCTCCATTAAACAGACTAATTATTCTAGGGAATTTATTATTTTGAAACTGAACAAAAGAATAAATAAATGCCTTATATATATATATATGTATATATATATATGTGTGTATATATATATATATATATGTATATATATATATATATATATATATATATATAAGTCATGATACAAAGCCAAATCCAATCAAAATAGATTGGCTATTAGGGCTTACTCCAACAATCTCCCACTAGCACTAAAAGCCAATCAAATATTAGCTCAATATATATTGGTCAAATGTTAGCATCAAGCACACTGTGTGCAAGATACTTTACTAGCAGATAAGGAACCTTTCCTATGTTGGTAGGTTGTACTTCTTTCAATTTCCACTTTCGATCTTCTATCAAAAGGAAATTGAAGTGTCAACATATACATTTGGATCATTGGTGAGATCTAGTTTTCATTGCTTGCAAGATTAAACCAATTTCACCTCAGATGGGATCCATGGAATCCACAACGCAATAAACACATGTTTTCGCTCATTTATGAGCTAAACGGTTCAAATCATATATTTGACATCTGTAATAGAAACAACAACTATCTAAAGCTTGTACTTTTACAAATTTTATAGTTGATATCTAAGCATAACATTTATTCCAGATTGCGATCTGGATATACTGTACACAGATATGAAAGTTATCATCATTGTAACTCCTTTACGACCTTTTCATCTGTGTTCAAGAAACAATCCTAAGTCCTTTAAGACATCCAAGGATATTCTTGAAGGTATTCTAGTGTCGAACACTAGAATCAATTTTGGTACAAATTAGAAATAATTTTCTAACCATGTCTCACATGTGTAGATAAATTGTTTTGGTGACTAGTATGTCTTCCACATACTCCACCAAACTAATATCAATGCTTCCACTAATCTCCTTGTGTGCACAATATTTAAATTTGTTCTTTTATCAATCTAAGTTTTCATAAAACTCTATTAATAAAATAAACAATTCAATTTCGAGAAGCTTGTTCTGATTCATAAATGAATTTTGTAATACATGTACCTTTCTAGTATCCTTTGGGTTAACAAAATCCTACATATGTCAAATACATATATAAGGTTATTCCAAGTAAGGAATGCAACCTCGTTATCCATCTTTCAGAACACGTATTATACAACAATGACAAGCGGGATCACTAGATATAAGCATTGCGATGATGTAATGATTTCGTCATGATTTGCATCATGAGTTACATGAAGCCTTCTACAGTCAATTACATCTTAAAGGTATTCTTAATACCATCCATGTCAGTTTTATATAAGAAAACCCACATTCATCTTATGAGTCGTACTCATTGGATGATATAACCAATATCCATATATGGTTTGTGTACATAGATTCTCTATAAGATCCCATGGCATCTAGCCACTTCTCCGTATTCAGGTCATTTAAAACCTTCTAGTAAGTTGGGGCTCATCTTCCATGAGTATCATATCACCTTTTTGAGTCATGACAAAATCATGTTTCTCATCCTAGTGATATGTCATATCAGACTCATCTAGATCTTGTGCTACTTGAACTAGTGATTTAACAACAACCCTTTGTTGAATCAGTTTATGTTCCATTCTTAGAGAAACATGTATTTTGTTGTACTTGACTTAATTCATGTTCTACATCACTCTCACTGGCTCTTGCAGAGACACACTACTTCAAGAGGACTACTCCAGATCCAGAGACAAACGACTTTTGTCATATAAAGTGATGTACAATTAGTATCCCTTATTTTTCCTTAGGGTACCTCCACAAATATACATTTGTCTAATTTGGAATATAGTTTATCTAATAAACTTTATAACCCCAAATTATCATAAAGTCAGACTAGGTAATCTTACCTCCATATCTAATATGGTGTCTTTATAATTACCTCAATTGGAACTTATAGTGGGGAAAGAGTAACTGTAATTTAATCAATTTCAAGAGTCATGGAGTTATAATCGAACTATTTTAGATCGAGTCATGTCAAACATGAAGCGATATAAATTATCAATTTACTCCTTAATTAAGTATTAACCATCATGACATACTCATATGATCTTTATACTTTTCAAAATTATTCCTTTACTCCATCGTTGAACTTTTTGAACCAATTCAAAGATTTCTAACTCGTGTCAAACACATATTTACATTTAATAATCTAATCAGTAATGTAAATGAAGTAAGAGAAATAAATATCTCTAGCAAATGTGTTTGGTGATCCATATACATCATATGTATATTGATTTGAATAAATCAGATGTTCTCTAACACTGAAATATTTTAAAGGCGGAACTCATATCCTTGAAATGATAAGATATCAAATGAGTCCAATAGTCCATATTCATGGAATCTGAAATTGTGAATCACACTTCTTTGCAACAATAATGCCGATGATATACAAAAGGTCCAAATCTCATTTGATCCTTTCCTCATATGTTATAGACCAGCTTATCAAGATCATGGAACTCAAATCCATTACTTGATTAGCACACTTGTATAGCAAACATTATTTGGATAATAGGACAACGTTTGTCTTTTATTCAAGTACACAATCATTCTCTTGTCGATACAAGATATATGATCTAATGCTTCTATTTTATGGAATTTAATAACAATTATTTGGTTCCATATCAAGTTAAATTTAAGTTCAAACATTAGCTTCTATGTCAATGAAACAATTTGTTCCATTCTAGACATAGGTGGACTTCACTTATAGTTAATGTCTTATTTCCTTAAAAACTCTATATTTCAACAAATATGAGATCAATCATCAAGTATCATATACTTATGATTCAGAAGTAGAAATTTAACCTTATATAACCATATGGGCAAAGAAGAAGTCTTATCTCTTTCTTATATTTTGACTCTTTTCAAAACATTAACAGTTTTTCTTGTACTTGAGAACAATTCTCAATTCTTGTACCAATTCAGAAACTCCTTTCTGAAGATTTTGTTCTTTATAAGAACAATTAACAGTATAATAAAATGCATATGCCAAAGAAATTCTAAATAGAGAAAATAAATAAAATAAATGTATCATGATTTAAAAACATATTTAATTAGGTCTTTAATTAAAAATGCTCCCACTATTTTACTCAAAACAAATGACCTTCAACATTTGATTCGAAAAATCTCATTGGAAGATTTTCTAGTGGGTTGAAATCCATATTTCACTTCGTTTTGAGTCAGCGAGGGCTGATCCCCCAAAACCTAGCTATTTAGGTAGGAACTCCTTCCAATTGTATCTCATACAACTTTCAAACCATTTGGGCGAGTAACTCCTTACTCTAATCTATCATATAGATGTTCCCAAACATTGCTTCTAAATATATTTTAATCTTATTAAAATAATTTAGTTAAGTTAGACCCAAAGAATAACAGTCTGGTAAATGGAATTACCTCACCGCAACTTACTAGTATAGAAAGTGCACTTCGCTAGGGCGAACCCACACTACTCGAGACTAGTCTTGAAGGGTGCTATCCTTTGGAAAGTAATTAACTTAATATTCTATTTGAAGTTAATATATTTTTAATCTTATTAAAATAACTTAGTTAAGTTTGACCCAAAGAATAACAGTCGGGTAAATAGAATTACCGCACCTCAACTTACTAGTACAGAAAGTGCACTTCGTAGAGGCGAACCCACACATTTCGATATTAGTCTTGAAGGGTGTTATACTTTGGAAATCAATTAACTTCAATTCTATTTGAAGGATTTTTATTAAGTTTGATCTCATCGACATGTGTATCTCATACACATGTCTCTTAAGATGCATGGCATTCATGCTCATGGATAGCAAGTATATAAAACATTTAAAACATACATGCTAACATTTATCTAAAACATGTTAAGTATACATCTCATGCGCTAACTAAACATACATTTCATGCATCACATACATAAAATAAATTAGGTAGTATGGTTATGACCTCCTAACGCGTAAGAATTAAATAAACTACTTTATTACAATTCTTTGACCCACGAGCAAGCTTCAAAAGTTTCTCCATCAGAATCATCTTTTGGCGTCGTCTTCTCTTCAACTCTTGAAGCAATTACAATATTTAACTCTTAAATAAAATAATAAATGAAACGACACGCAGGTCGTATTTAAATAAAATAAATCACGACACGCAGGCCGTATTTAAATAAAATAAATCATGACACGCAGGTCATATTTTATCTAAATGAATAAACGCCAAAGTAAACTAAGGTCATAACCATATACCTTAAACTTAATGATAAATAATAATAACTATTTATTATTATCATTAAACAGTTTTAGAGTCAATCAAGATTTGGAAATAATATTTTGACCGAGATATATGCCATATAAAATTGATTCATATATATAAACATATACTTTGAAACTATTTTCAAAGTCAATCGGGTCATAAATAAAATTAAAATATGCAAATATTATGACCAAATCTAACAGATCATATCCGATATTGAAACTCTTTCAATATCATGATTCTTTTAAATTAGAAACAAATCCGATATTCTACCTTTTATGTTAACATCGTGCAAATCTTTTAAATAAATTCAAAATCATACATGACATTGAAAATATTTCAAATCATGACATTTTAAATTTACTATCAAATAAGGATCGTTTATTACCATTTTAAACAACTTTTGAAAAACAATCCAAAAAGGTAGAATTTTTATTTATTTAATTACAGTAATATTGACACTCAATAATTATTATAATTAAATCTGCTTTATTTAGGCAATCAATCTGTTTCCAAAACAAATTATGGTGCTAAAATTATGCAAATATTTTACATCGCGGGGGATCGCGGGGGCCGTTAGTTGCCGAATCCCGGATCCAAATCCCGGATGTTACAAAAAAGGCGCCTTTTTTGTAACATCCGGTGGCTCCCAATGGGCTGGCCTCCCTATCTTTCAAGGGCCAAGATGTACTCATGGTCTTCTCCACCCCCCAAGTGGAGTTTCATGCCTTCCGTGGGAATCGAACCGTGTACCCTGGAGGCTATAAGTACATGGCCAATGCATTCCCACTACCAATTGAGCTAGCTCAATTGGTAGTGGGAATGCATTGGCCATGTACTTATAGCCTCCAGGGTACACGGTTCGATTCCCACGGAAGGCATGAAACTCCACTTGGGGGGTGGAGAAGACCATGAGTACATCTCGGCCCTTGAAAGATAGGGAGGTCAGCCCATTGGGCGCCACCAGATGTTACATAAACTAAATATATGAAAATCTTTAATTACCAAATTCAAAATACCGTACCTGATATTGAAACCCTTTCAAAATCATGATCTTTTAAATCTACCTTTCTCCAATTGAATTAATTAATTAAACATTATGATCGATCACACTACGCAGATCACACTACATCAATAGTTTCAAGGATTGGTTTTTTAGCATGAACAATCGGATCTTTGATGCTTCACCAGATTCGGATATCGAAACTCAATCTCACGAATTGTTCAAATTCACAAAAATCTTTTGAAAACAATTGACGAATGATACAACCATAATAATACAACTCTTGTATAGTTAGGTAACCTAATACGACGATCAAACATCAATAGTTTTAACAATTGTTTGCTCAGTATGGACAACCGGATCTTTGATGCTTCACCAGAATCGGATATCGAAGCTCAATCTCACGAATTGTCTACAAATTCACAATCAATCATATAAAACCTATTGAACGATGACACAATCAATATATCACATATAATGATGTTGTATTAAAATCATATATCACATATATGATATCAATCAATCAATAAATATTTGCCAAAATATTATTTTCTCTTAAAACAATTTTAAAAGATAATCTTAATATTTAATGATAGTGACAACTCTTGCTATCATCATTATTAATGTTATGATCAATTGCCATTCACGTTTAATTTTTCTAAATTGAATTCCAATATTTCATGTATAGAACGAGACAAATTCAATATCGCAGGTATACAACACAACGAATTGCAAATGCTCGTAAGTAATATATCATGATGAACATTGAATCATATTCACAAAAGTAAATCGTGATATCGAAGAAAGCAAACAACACATGTTTAATCAGCGTATTTGAATCTAATGATTTAATCAAAACCAAGAGCTCTGATACAAGGGATTTAAGGAGGGGTTTTTCAAAAAAAAAATTAATCCTCTTAGCGGAACAAATCCCGTTGAAACGGATCTTGATTAAATCATTAATCACAAATCAAACACATACTTAAAGTTCATGTGTTTACCTCTTGAAGAGCAGAACCTTTGTGGCAGAATTGTTTCTGATCACGAGCAAAGCAACGTAGTGATGCCTCTATTCAGTCCACACGAACAGAACTTCTCTGATGACCGGTGCTAGCCAATTCCAACGGAGATTCCGGGAAAACAGGGTTTAGAGAGCGGCGGCTAGGGTTTCACAACTTTTGTGAATTAGGTTAAGTGTTTCAAAAAAACTCTATAATGCCTCACCACAAGGGTTCTATTTATAGAACCACTTGTGTGGTCAACAAGCCAAGCACTTAAATACACCGTACCTTACGGTGCACCATATTTCACTTAAACACACCGAACCTTACAATGGACCGCGTTTCTCTATTTCATAAATTAAATAATAAGTCATACTTAATTATTTAATTACTAATAAGTCCTACTTATTATTTTATAAATAAGTCTTACTTATTTATTTCTCTCATCTATCTGTCCTTTGTGTGTGACCCCTATAGGTTCCCGTAACGTTGGCAATAATATTAAATCACCTATTTAATATTATAAACAGTGAGCGGTATCTAGCAACACATCACTGCTACCCAAGTGACGAGAATGTCATGTGATCTGACGAAACCTTTCCGTGATAATGATCAAGTGTATAATTACCCCTTTGCCCTCATGTCTATATTGAACACAAGGCATAGACCGTGTCATCCTTGTCTAGTTCAATATTGGGCCCATAGACAATTCTCCTGTTATGTAGGAGGGGCAAATTCCATCTAGGTCACTCATGTCCCTTAGCATGATTCATGGAGTACCCACCAACCAACTTTATAGTCATCCTATTACAGACAACGTTTGAATGGTGATAAAGCACTCGACTCCTACATCTAGGGTACATAGTGGTTCAGGTCAAAGGGTGGAATACACCACTATCACTATGAGGATATCTTATGACACTTTTCATAACTTTTACTATGTAGTATTCTCATGGCGGGTCAATCCAGTATAAATATTACTCCTAATATTTATACCTATGTGAAGACGTGATAACTTTTTATCTATGATCCGTGAGATGTGATCATCAGTCTATCCACATAATAGTCTCTATGCTTTAATGTTATCCCATTTCACAATAAAGCTTGACTACGGATTCTTTAAGAATAATGTCCTTTCGTTTAATGGATCTCACGATTCAGTCACACTTAATGCTCCATTAAACAGACTAATTATTCTAGGGAATTTATTATTTTGAAACTGAACAAAAGAATAAATAAATGCCTTATATATATATATATATAAGTCATGATACAAAGCCAAATCCAATCAAAATAGATTGGCTATTAGGGCTTACTCCAACAATGCTCGTTCATTAATGCTTCGTCAATTGGTTCACTACGTGTGTAAGCTTGGGGATTGAACCGTAGGATAAAATTAGGCCCCGACAACCTGAAATTATATCAGTTCCATTGGCTTTTCTAATTACCACTTCTTATACAGGTTAGGAAGTTTCAGGTTCGAACTCATTTCGCCGTTACACTTTTCTTTAAACAAACATAGTACATGACCTAATTCTAGGTTGGTCCTAAACAAGTTATTTAAAGAAACTTCGTAGGAGTTTTACAGTTGGATTGATTAAATCAAAGTAAGCCCACTAGTACAAAAAACACTTATTAACACAGGGATTTTGAGTGGGTTGCTATCCACCTGACTTAAAAAGATGGGCGCTAGATATTAAGTGGGTTTACCCCATTTAAAAAGTATGTCCCAAACGAAATTTGTGAGGGCAGCTATCCACCTGATTTAAAAACATAGGCAGAGGGGGTAGTTTTTTACTTCAATACTTTTTAAATGGGTTGACCCCATTTAAAAAGTATGTGCCAAAAATTTTGGTGAATTAATCTCCCGCCCGCGCCCAGTTCTCAGAAGCTGCTTCTGAACTTCCAGATTTCTTTCTCTCCACCACTGTAAATCGCTTCCAGATTTCTCTTTCTCTTTCTCACATTCAATTCTGCTCTTATCCTTCGATTCTGCTCGTTTTTCACTTCAAAGGTACTTTTTTTCATAGCTCCCTCACATAGCTCTTTCACATTCGATCCATGTTTTTTTGTTCCCATTATTTGATTTTCGTTTTGAAATTCTTTCTCAGCAGCTTTCTCACCGTCGCCATTAAACTGTGTTCCGTTGTCGTCACCGCGAAATCATGTTCTGTTGTCGTTGTCGCGCTACATCTGAACAAATCTCAGGTTCCTTCTTTCTCTTTCCCTTTACATCTCTAGTTACGTTGCATCTGCTTTTTGACTTAGTGGTTGTGCTTATTTGATTTATTTGGTGTTGAAACTGGAGAAATTATAAATTAAGCTAATAAGCTATAATAAGCTTTTAATAAGCTGCTTAGTAATTGTTTTAATTTTGTTGCATTTGTTGTTATAATAAGCTAATCAGTATCTTTTTTAATAAGTTAATTGTTTTAATAAGCTAAACAAAATAGTAGAATTTAGTAAAACTGATGTAATATATTATGATGATGATGTGTTATGCCTTGTTGTTGAGATGGTATATTTCGTCTCTTGATTCCATTTCTGAAGGAAATGCTTGCTAGACATCGTATGATGTCGAATTTGTTTTTCTTTGCTAGCCATTTCTTTAGCTTATAATGGCTAGAAAGTCTTATAGGGCATCATTTAGTCTTCTTGCAACCATCTTCTCTTGAAAAGTAAGTGAAAAGTAAGCACCTTAATATAGTTTTTGTGGCTGTAAGTTTTTTCAGTAGTAGTTATGGATTGTAGTTGGATGAGTGCTAACCGCGTTAGTGAAGAGTATAAGAAAGGAGTGAAAGAGTTTATACAGTTTGCTTTTGAAAAACTTCCTGAGAATAATGGAAGGTTATATTGTCCTTGTGTTAAATGTTTCAACAGAGGCCCATTCCATTTTGAGGTAATAATTGATCATCTTATTTGTCACGGGATTTGCCAAAATTATACCAAATGGATATGGCATGGTGAGTCGGTAAACGATACAAGTGGGTCAAAAAGAAATGAAGTTGATGTTGATATGGATGATTATCGGCTAGAGGACATGATTCATGATATCGGCCAAGAGTCTTTTCAGCGAGCGCATGTGTCTGACAATTTGTGTAGTGACAAAGAAGAGCCTTTGTATCCGGGGTGCACAAACTTCTCACGGCTGGCTACGATGCTGAGATTATTTAACTTGAAAGCAAGACATTGATGGACAGATAAAAGCTTTACTGAATTGCTTGAGATGTTGAAAGAAATGTTTCCAGAAGGTAACACATTGCGTAATCGTAACTATGAAGCTAAGAAGATATTGTGTCCGATGGGTATGGAGTATAAGAAAATACACGCTTGCCCAAATGATTGTATATTGTACCGAAATGAGTTTGAAACGTTGAAGAATTTTCCTAGGTGTGGGCTATCACGCTACAAAGTGAAGGAGAATGATTTCGATTGTGATGATAGCTCAAAGCGTCCTCCTGCGAAGGTGGTATGGTATCTTCCAATAATTCCAAGACTTAAATGATTGTTTGCTAATGCAAATGATGCAAAAAATGTAAGATGGCATGCAGATGAGAGGAAACGTGATGGGTATCTTCGTCATCCGGCTGATTCTTTGCAATGGAAGAAAATTGATGATTTATATCCGAAATTCAGGAAAGAGACAAGAAACCTTAGGCTTGGACATGCTACAGATGGAATGAATCCGTATGGAAACTTAAGTAGTAACCATAGTTCATGGCCCGTTCTCCTAGTTATCTACAATCTACCTCCTTCAATTTGCATGAAGCGCAAGTACATTATGTTATCCATGATGATTTCAGGCCAAAAGCAACCTGGAAATGACATAGATGTTTATCTCAATCCATTGATTGAAGACTTGAAAATGCTTTGGGAGGAAGGCGTTGATGTGTTTGATGCCCATTCTCGTGATTATTTCAAGATGCGTGCAATGTTATTTTGCACCATCAATGATTTGCCCGCATATGGGAACTTGTCTGGTTATAGCGTTAAGGGACATAAAGCATGTCCTATATGTGAACGACACACTTGCTACCACCAATTGAAACATGGAAGGAAGACAGTTTACCTTGGACATAGGAAATTTCTCAAACAGAATCACCCATATCGTAGGTTGAGAAAAGCCTTTAATGGACACCCAAATTGGAAAATTGCTCCGAAAGCCTTAACTGGAAAGCAAGTACATAAACAGTTGAAAGGTGTCAATGTTATATTTGGGAAGAAACAAAAAAAATATGTTGAGAAAAATATATGGAAGAAGAGGTATGTGTTCTTTGATCTTCCTTACTGGTCTAGTCTAGATGTTAGACATTGTATCGATGTGATGCATGTTGAAAAAAATGTTTGTGATAGTGTAATTGGAACACTTCTCAACATTAATGGTAAAACAAAGGATGGTGTGAATGCTCGTCTAGATATGGTTGAGATGGGTATAAGACAACAGTTAGCTCCACGGATAGATGGTAAACAAACATATTTGCCTCCAGCTTGTCACACTTTGTCAAAAAATAAGAGAAAAAGCTCTTGTGAGTGTTTGCATGATATAAAAGTGCCACAAGGTTACTCTTCAAATGTGAAGAGTCTTGTCTCTATGAAAGATTTGAAATTAATTGGATTGAAGTCTCATGATTGCCATACATTGATGCAACAATTACTACTGGTGGCTATTCGTGGCATACTGCCTAAAAGAGTTAGAAATGTCTTAACTAGGTTGTGCTCATTCTTCAATGCTATTTGTAGCAAGGTTATAGATCCTAAAAAATTAGATGAATTGGAAAATGAGGCTACAATTATTTAGATGAATTAATTAGATGAATTGCAGAGGCTCGTGAGGTTTCTGCTCTGTTCTGCTTCAGAACCTATTTATAGGCAATCTGTTTTTCTGTTCTGCTCTGCATGAGAGTCTGAATGATAGTCTTAATGAGAGTCTGCATGAGAGTCTGAATGAGAGTCTACATGAGAGTCTGCCAAAAAGAGAGTCTGCATGAGAGTCTGAATGTTCAGAAGAGTGTCTGAATTAATGTTCAATATATGCAGAGTCTCATGAGGTTTCTGTTCTGTTCTGCTTCAGAACCTATTTATAGGCAATCTGTTTTTCTGTTCTGCTCTGCATGAGAGTCTGAATGAGAGTCTGAATGTTCAGAAGAGAGTCTGAATGTTCAGAAGAGTGTCTGAATTAATGCTCAATATATGCAGAGTCTCATGAGGTTTCTGTTCTGTTCTGCTTCAGAACCTATTTATAGGCAATCTGTTTTTCTGTTATGCTCTGCATGAGAGTCTGAATGAGAGTCTGCATGAGAGTCTGTCAAAAAGAGAGTCTGCATGAGAGTCTGAATGAGAGTCTGAATGTTCAGAAGAGAGTCTGAATGTTCAGAAGAGTGTCTGAATTAATGTTCAATATATGCAGAGTCTCGTGAGGTTTCTGTTCTATTCTGCTTCAGAACCTATTTATAGGCAATCTGTTTTTTGGTTCTGCTCTGCATGAGAGTCTGAATGAGAGTCTGCATGAGAATCTGAATGAGAGTTTGCATGAGAGTCTGCCAAAAAGAGAGTCTACATGAAAGTCTGAATGAGAGTCTGAATGTTTAGAAGAGAGTCTGAATGTTCAGAAGAGTGTCTGAATTAATGTTCAATATATGCAGAGTCTCATGAGGTTTCTGTTCTGCTTCAAAACCTATTTATAGGCAATCAGTTTTTATGTTCTGCTCTGCATGAGAATCTGAGTGAGAGTCTGAATGTTCAGAAGAGATTCTGAATGTTCACAAGAGTGTCTGAATTAATGTTCAATATATGCAGAGTCTCATGAGGTTTCTATTATGTTCTGCTTCAGAAGCACATCCTGAGTCTGAAGCTCAGAAGCATATCCAGAGTCTGAAGCTCAGAACCACATCCAGAGTCTGAAGCTCAGACTTTGAAGCTCAGAAGCACATCCAGAGTCTGAAGCTCAGACTCTGATTCTGGCATCAGACTAAGACTTTGCTATCTGACTCAGACTCTGGCATCAGACTCAGACTCTGCTATCAGACTCAGACTCTGCTTGCCTTAGCCATGCGAACTGCTTTGTTCTTTTCTTCTTGATTCTTTGCTAATTTCAAGTCCTGGTTTGCATTTTCCTACACAATTGGGGCAAAGTAAGATATAAAAAGCATAAATGGCATTTATTCATCAATTCTTAGCTTTTTCCTTGTGTAAACAAGTAACTAAAATGCCATAAAATAAGATATGAAATTACTCACTTTCTAACACTTATCAGTAATTGGATTTGCTGGGTTTTTGGTCTATATGCATATGTTATTCTCTTCTCTTATATACTTTGGTGCTTATTATTTTAATTTTATGTTTTTAGGATTCTATTGTTGAAAAAACAACTGCAGGACGCTTTGTTCCACAAGGACGTAAAGATATCTTAGCGGAAGCGATCGGACGACCTGAATACCCGGGACATGTTCGTGCTGTTGGTGGAGGTGTGGGAATTCGACAATATTTTGGTCCATATTCGCATGATGCTGCCTCTTACCCACTTGTTTTGAATAGCAAACAACTAGAGACCATAAAAGAAGATCTTACTAAGGAGATCAGGGATCAAGTGATGCGGGATATATCATCTATTCCGGCTTTATCTCAACATTTCCCAATATGTTCTCCTAGTACCAATATACATGTGAGCACAAAAGGTAGTTGTTCTGCAGTGCCGAATAGACCAGAGGATGATGATAAGGATATCCCAGAAGAGTGTGAATTATATGTTGATAATAAACATAACATAGTGGCATATGCAAATGTATATAAGTTGGGACCAACCATACATAATCAGCTGTTAGAAAATGATATGGTGAGGGTGGCAGTATCTAAAGCGCTAGATTCGGATGCTCAAGTCTCCATGCCCACAGATGAGGTGACAAAGGTTGGCGAGGCCCTCAACACTTTTATTCAATGTCCAAAAAGACTTTTGCGTCTAGTTTCGAATAAGGTATTCATTGCGTATGTCTTTATCTATTTGCACTTGGGCCCATTTAATTATGTTGACTAACATTTTATCTTAATTGTTTAGGATGTTAAAGGAATTGGAAAAGATGATCTTCCATCGAAAAGGTCAGAACCTGAAAACTCTTACACTGAAAAGTTGATGTTAAGGATAATGTCACGAAAAGTTCCTGTGAAGTTCGATTTGTATGAGAATAATTCTTTTTACCTCCCATTGAGAGATATTATGGAGTTGTGTATGAAGAATGAAGATTTATGCCTCACGATTCTACAAATATGGGTGGTGTAAGTACATGTTCACCCTTATTTATGCCCCTGTATGTGCTTTAAAGTAGATAGATCATTTAGGAAAATGTCTCCGTTTGTGCCTTTGTATCTATGAAATGTTAGTGTGTAATCACATTCTGATTCTGAATTGTTTTTGAATATTTTAGGTATATCGAACGCCTCTGTACTCAATTGGGAAATAGTCATGTGTATGGTTTCGTTGATCCATTTTTCATTCACGCTGAAAGTGACCAAGATATAGCACAAGCTCATATAACCGCAAAGATTTGCGAGGGTAGCAAAGTTTGTTATTTTGCACCTTACCTGAAAAAGTAAGTGTGTTTGATCTCCATACTATTATTTCTCTATATATAGTTGATCATATATATTAGAAAGACCTAAAGTTAACAAATTTAATTTTTTTTTTCCCAATGTAGTCGCCATTGGCAATTGCTCATTATTGAACCAAAAAAACAAATGTTGTTTTCCTATGTTCGATGGGTTGGAAGCCAGATAAAAATATTGAGCACATTGTTAATTCGTAAGTATTTAACTTGGATGTAATTTAATAAAGATATTTTACACGACAATTTATATAAATGTATTTTATTACTGTAGTGCTATAGCTGGGTATAACAAGTTTACTGGTTTGAGAAAGTCGAGAAAGCCAACATGGGAGATTCCCACAGTAAGTTAAAAATTATACATGAAGAATCCATACTTTTATATAAGTTTTGTATATATGATATTTACTCAATATAATTTCATATTTATGACAATTGTAGTGCCAAAGACAACCGACCAATTATGAGTGTGGCTACTATATAATGATACATATGTTGAACATTGTATCAGCTAGCATTACTGACTCATGGGATATGGTGTGTAACTAAATATTTCAACCATTTGTGTTTCTTATGTTTTTTTAAAGTTAATTTAATATTCTAATATGTTATATTAACTTTTTTTTTCCAGATTTTCGGAGACAAAACTCCGTTTACTGATGATGAAATGACAAAGGTTCAAGATTGTTGTGCAAGTTTCATTCTGGAAAGACTTTGAAGTAAATTAATTATGTTATGTTTTGAAACGACAATTAATGTTTAGCTTTTGTCTAGTTTTATGATATCGTAACTTTGAATTTGTTTGATATTGTAACAATGACAAGTTTAATATGAAATTTGATCATATGATATTTCATATTAGTGGCAGTATACATTATATTTTAGATTAATTTATTAAATTTTGTACTATAATTAAGGGTTGAACTGATCTAAATTATGTTTATTAAATGGGATAAGTGAACAGACTTAAAAACCTGATTTTTTTTATCCTTTTTAACCTTTTTTAAATGGGTTTACCCGATTTAATTAGAAGCTTTTAAATCGGGTGAACATACTTAATAAATGATTTTAAATCGGTTGAACCGAGTTAATAACAGTTTTTAAATCGGTTGAACCGAGTTAATAAAAGATTTTAAATCGGTTGAACCGACTTAATAAACGATTTTAAATCGGTTGAACCGACTTAATAAAAGTTTTTAAATAGGTTGAACCGATCTAAAATATGTTTATTAAATGGGATGAGTGACCCGACTTAAAAACCTGATTATTTTTTGACCCTTTTTAACCTTTTTTAAATGGGTTTACCCAATTTAATTAGAAGCTTTTAAATCGGGTGAACCGACTTAATAAAAGATTTTAAATCGGGTAAAGGGGGAGACTTAAAATCAGAATGATTTTTTAAATCAGCCACCTATAAATCGGACCCAGAACCGATTTAAAAAGCCATATTAACCCGATTTAAAAAGTGCTTTCTGTACTAGTGGCCCCACATAACTTGTTTGTTTCTTAAAAGATAATTCCAATAAACACGGAGGGGGGATTCAAGGATTTCCTAATCGCCGTTAGATATAGGACATCCTATATGGCACCGTCGATGTAGGACTAGTACCAGGTACCAAATCAATTTCAAACTCCATTTCTCTTTCTGGCGGTAAGTCGGTAACGTCGTCTGGAAACACATCTGGAAACTCATTCACTACGGGCAAATCACCAACTCCCGTCTCACCTTCAAGCTTCAATGAAGCAAACATCAGAAACACCTGAGCTTCTTCGTCCAAGGATGCCTCTACTTGTCCTGCTTCACCACAATTGAAGCATATTGCTTCTCCCTCACTTTGCTCAGACACAAAATCCCAAATTTTAACATCAAAACGGGATTTCAAAAGAATCCTAACAAAGTCTGAAAACAAAGACAAAATCCCCAAAATCCAAGTGTCACAAATTAGAGCTTCGACACGACAGACTCCTAAAGCAATGTTGGAACAAAATGTATGAACAACTCTCTTTTAGGTTTTGATGATCACAAAGTGTTAAAAAGAAAATTGGAATTGTTAATGCTTGATTCTAAGTGTGCAGAACCATGTACTTAAAGTTTGGTATTTAACATTGGTTTTGGAAGAACAAGCTAAGAGCAAGAAGGAAAGCATAGAAGGTTGTGTTGCAAGTGTGAAGCAAATCTGTGTCTGAAGGAAGCTACTGAAGGCAGCTTCTGAAGGTGCGTCTGAAAGCAGCTTCTGAAGGTAGCGTCTGAAGACTGAGTCTGAAGGTCAACGGAAGTCAACGTCTGAAGACTGCGTCTGAAGGTCAACGAAAGTCAACGTCTGAAGAAGTGCATCTGATGAACAGTGCGTCTGAAGGGAGCGTCTGATGAACAGTGCTTCTGAAGGGTGCGTCTGATGAACAGTGCTTCTGAAGGGTGCGTCTGAAGAGAGCTTCTGATGAACAGTTCCTGAAGAAGCTTCTGAAGTCTGACTTTTAAGGAAAAGCAACTGTCACTGTCAACATTAAATGCCTGCACAGTCAGAACAGAAAAATGGAACAGTTGCCTCCTTCAAAGAAACATTCTCCAGCTTTTAAGGAAAACAATTCAAAAATTGCGTGCTCTGTTTTCAGCAGTTTCGCACACAATTTCAGCTGGACCTAGCTTCTAGTTTGCAACGGCTCTTTGCTGAAAAACTGGGCAATCTCAACAGGTCTTTTATCCTCTATAAAAGAGTGAAGATTTGAAGAAGAAATTGCTAAGACTCAAGAAACTTATTGACTGAAATATGTGCTTTGTTTTGCTGTCAAATTCGAAAGTCACCAAAAACTCTTCGAAATTCTTACAAACTTCTATCTTAGAATTTCTTAAGTTTAGAGTCTTAAACTAAGTTGTATTTTGTGAACACCTCTGATATTTTATCAAGTGTTCAACTCAAACTTATTTTCTTTGTAAATCAGTTTGATTCAAGTCTCAGCCTGCGTGCTTGAGCAATTTGGAAGTCTCTTAACTTTGTGTTTTGAGCATAGAAGTCTCTTAACTTTGTGTTTTGAGCATAGAAGTCTCTTGCTAAGTGCTTGAGCATTGGAAGTCTCTTAGCTGTGTGTGTCATACCCCATTTTTGACCCGTTTTTTATTTCACTTTTCTCGTCTCCTAAACCGAAAGACTTCGTCATTTCAGACGAAATTTCGGCAGGGAGGTATTTTAAAATACCTCATTTTTGTTCCGAAGGCAACCGTTTTATTATTTTTATTTTCTGTTATTATTATTATTATTTTTTTTATTTTTATTTTTACTATCATTTGTTTCTTTTTTTATTTTATTCCTTTTTTTAGTTTTTTATTTGTAATTTTCGTTTTTTATTATTGTGTCTTTTTTATGGTTTTGATTTTATTCATTTTAGGTCATTTTAAGTCCAAATCAGTCCAGGCCCAGAGGGGCAGTTTTTGTCATTTTCGTTTTTGCCTATTATTTTACTATAAATAGCACTGTTCACGAAAAGTACAGGGAGTCAGAAACAGTCAGAATCGGTACAATCATAAACCATCAAACCACCATTAGCCACCAACACAACCACCACTGACCCAATTCCGGCCACCACTGAAAAACAGTAAAAAAATCATAAAATTTTCCTTTTCTTCCTCAAGTTCACAAATCACAAAACTCACTCAAATCTGAACCAATACAGCAAAAAACACGCAAAGCCAGGATAATACTGTCCAAACCAAATTCGAATCTCATAAACCAGTAACCCACAAAAAACGAAATCAAAGCCACCGTAAATTCGCAAGCCACACTCGAAACCAAAACGCAAGACCCTTCATAACCGAACGAAAACAACAATACCAAACGGAGGCCGAAGCTCAACATATCAAGCCAGAACCGTGTAACTAGAACAGAGATCAAACAAGGTAGCTTTTCTCAAGTTTTTTTTTAACCTAGATCTAGTTTCCTTTGAGTTCTTTTTTCGGATTTGTGAGAAGGAAAAGAAGAGAAGGTTTGTGAGAAGAAAAAGAAGAGAGGATGTGAGAAGAAAAAGAAGTGAGGATGTGAGAAGGAAAAGAAGTGAGTGGAAAAGGTGAGAAACAGTGAGTGAAAACGTGAGAGGATGAGAGAATCTGAGAGTGAAAAGAGACAAGAAAGATAAGAAAGAGAAAGAGTGATGAAAATGATTAAAAAAAAACCAGTTCTGACTTAAGTAGACTGCTGAACCGGTCTGGTTCTTTCGGACCGAACCAGACCGGTTCACCCTGGACTCTGCATTTTGGACTTGGCTCATTCTCCTTCTTCCCTTTATTTTTTCTGATTACTACTCTTTTAATTTCTGCACTCCCCTTATTACTTCTGCACCCCCTTTTCTTTCTCTCTATTCTTTTATTTTCTTTATTTATTTCTTGCACTTTTTTTTTTATTTCTTTTATTTTTATGCACTTTATTTATTGCTTTTAATTTCCAGTACTATGCATTTTTTTTATTTTTTATTTTATTGTATCATATTTATTTTTTGCCTTGCATTTTACATTTTCTTTTATTTTCTGCATCATATTTAATTTTATGCCTTGCATTTTTTTATTTTCTTTATTTATTTTCCAGCACCATATTTAATATTCAGTCTTGCATTTTATTTTTCAGCTCCATATTTATTTTTTGCCTTGCATTTTTATTTTCTTTTATTTCACGCATCATATTTATTTTATTGTCTTGCATTTTTATTTTCTTTTAGCATCATGTTTATTTTTATTGTCTTGCATTTTTATTTTATTTTCAACATCATATTTATTTTATGCCTTGCATTTTTATTTTTTATTTACTTTAAGCACCATATTTATTTATTGTTTTACATTTTATGCATTTTTTATTTTAGCATATTTACTTTAATGCAATTTTTATTTTTCGTCATTTATTTTCTTGTCATTAGAATGTATCTAGGTCCAATGTAAATAAAAGATAAATGAGAATATGCACCGACACCACATTTATTTTTTATGCTTTATGTCGAGGGCGATTATGTAATTTGGACCGTATCCGAGGAAAAGGACCCTCACTTGATCCAACGTCATTTTGAGGGATCCGGCGCGTTTAGTTTTTCTCAGCATAACTTAGTCTCAGGACCTTAGGACTTAATCAAAATTTTCATAAAAAAATCAAAAAAGTCAAAACTCAAAAACATTTTATAATCAAAATTTTCAAAAAAAGTCAATCTTATCTTTCTTTTCTTAATCAAATTTTTAATCAACCTTTAATCAATCAAAACTTGCTTTCTTCAAATTAAAACCAATCAAACTCACTTTCTTTTATCCTTCTATGCCTTTACGGCCTCTCATCTTTCTTAAAACCTTTGTCAAACTTTAAAATCAATCAAAACCAATCACTTATCTTTTTACCCCGAACTACGAGATTTTGATCCCGCTCGGGTACGTAGGCAAAAGACTTTGTCTTTCCAAATCAATAAAAATAAACAAAAACCTTTTCTTTCTTTTAAACTTTCATCACTTTAATCCTTTTACACTTAAGCATTTATTTTACAAACAAATAATCATTTTAGCATAAAGATAAAAATAAGCAAGAGGTTCCTATAGAGTACTATAGACGTTTAGGGTGCTAACACCTTCCCTTTGCGTAACCAACCCCCGGACCTTTGATCTCTTTTAAAATAGGGTTTTCGAACTTTCTCCCTTTTCCTCGGAAAAATAAAAGATCGGTGGTGAATCTTAAATTGCGAGTCAACGCTGATTAATAGCTTGATGTCCAAAAATCACCGCGACAGAAAAATGGCGACTTCACTGGGGATCAAACTCCTAAGTGGGTTAAACCTATCTTGCTTTTCTTTATCTTTATGCTTTGTTATTATTTGTAATTGTAAATATGTGCTTAAGTGTTTACCTTTTTTCGTGAGTGGTGAGATAAGTCCTACACCCGGACTTGAGGGAAACATAAGATAGGACGGTGGTATAATCATAGTGTCTTTCCGAGAGTAAATTTCGGATGTGGCACATGTGATAACCCCACTCAACGGAGGAATCTTGGAAGTATTACTATGTTGGCATGAGTAAGTCGTGTTCGACATTGGTATTTTCAAGTGACCTATGAAGTTGAGGACCTTTAGTTACCTTTAACTCATCTTGGCCTTTTAGGACGTAGTGCGGTGGCTAACCAAGAGTAATCTTGAATTAGTTGATACGCGATACTACACTCAAACGAGACTTTCTTACAAATACTATCGGATCGGGAGTCAATCTCGTAAACCGATGATATTTGGAAGGGGTTGAGGACTTTGGGAACTTGGTAGAACCCGTGATACAGGTACATTTGAAACCATAGTCCTTACCAAATGGCGTGTTTACCCTTGACTCCAACATTATGGACCTAAACTCACTATGTTTTCTCCGCTCCTTAGCATAATCATGCATACATGCATCCATGCATAAACTCTTTTCTTTTTCATCCAAAACATCGAAGGACTTAAATAAATTTTTTGTAAACATTGTAGATATGGACATTCCACGAAGAAGCACTAAGAAATATCTTTTCAAGAAACCAGACTTGTCAAAGTTAAGGGAGCTAAGGTCTTTAGTGAGTGATCCAATGAATTTTCAAGCTCATCATGGGAAATTGCTTAATATTCTGAGAGTAGATGTTGAGGAAGGATGCTTAGAGACTTTGGTTCAGTTCTATGACCCACTCTACCATTGCTTCACCTTTCCAGATTATCAGCTCGTCCCCACACTTGAGGAGTACTCCTACCTAGTTGGATTACCCGTGCCAGACAAGATACCATTCCACGGTCTTGAGCCCATCCCTAAACCCTCCGACATCGCAGCCGCTCTCCATCTTGAAACCTCCATCATCAAAGCCAACCTTACCTCTAAAGGAGGCCTCCAAGGTCTTCCCACCCACTTCCTCTACCAACAAGCCTCCATATTCGCTGAAGCAGCTAGCACTTATGCCTTCCATTCCACCCTAGCCCTCCTCATATATGGCCTTGTACTCTTCCCAAACATTGACAACTTCATCGACATCCATGCCATCAAAATCTTCCTCTCCAAGAACCCTGTACCCACATTACTAGCTGATACATACCACTCCATCCATGACCGTACCCTAGCCGGCCGTGGAACTATTCTTTGCTGTGCCCCACTGCTTTACAAATGGTTTATCTCCCACCTACCTCAAACTCATACCTTCAAAGCTAACCTTGAAAATCTTCCTTGGTCCCACAGAATCATGGCCCTCCATCCCTCAGATATAGTTTGGTATCAGGCAGCCTGTGACGTGGGGAAATTCATTGTCAGTTGTGGTGAATACCCCAACGTACCTCTTCTTGGTATGCGTGGCGGGATTAGCTACAACCCTTTTCTAGCCCGTCGACAGTTTGGTTACCCAGTGAGAGAAAAGCCAAACAACCTTGCCTCGACTAATGAATTCTATCTTAACCATGGGGATCCCTCGAACAAAAGAGAAAGGTTCGCACAAGCTTGGAGCGCTATCCGCAGACTCAGCAGAAGTCAGTTGAAGAAGAAATCAGATTATGTGCATGAATCTTACACTCAGTGGGTTATTGATAGGACCATGAGCTTTGGCCTACCCTACCATCTACCTAGATATCTATCCTCCACCATCCCACCATTATCTTTGCCTATCCCCTTTGACACCAAGGAGGAGTTTCAGGAGCAGCTAACCAAAGAGAGGCAAGAAAAGGAAACTTGGAAGAGAAGATACCAGGAACTGGAGCTCGAGCACGAGACCTTGAAGGGAAAGCTAGCCCAGCAGAGCCATGAGCTTCTCATCCAGAACCAGAGGATAATCAAGAAGGATGACTTGCTCCGTCGGAAAGACGCGTTACTCCGCCAGGATGCTAGAAGGAAGAGGAAGTTTATGGATTCGATCTCTAGTGCACTTTCAGATTCCGAGGATCCATCTACTCCGGGAGTTTGAGTTTGAAGTCCTTAGGACCTTATGTTTAGATTTTAGCTTCCAAAATCTCTTGACTTGTAAACAAAAAAAAACTCTTTGTAATATTTCAATGCTTTAGTGAGGTGTTCAGTTTATGATGTTTACAATTACTCCAACAAGTCCTTCGATAATAATTTGTTCTTTTTCTTTTTGCATAAGCATAACCATGCATCATCTTGCATTCATAGTTTCTAAATCGAGTCTCACATTTTGTTCACCAATAAAAGGTTAATCTGCAAAGGAAGTGGCCCGGCGTGTTCATTGCAAACCAACTCGCATTTACAACATTATGGCTAAGCGGAAAAGAATGGATCTGTTAGAGCAAGAAAACAAGAACCTCCGGGAAGAGGTGGCCAATCTCCGGGAAGGGATGGAGAAGTTGACCTCCATGATGAATGCTCTGTTGGCTTCCCAAGCCCAGACATCAGCTCCTCAGCCTGCAGTCACTACTTTTGAGCAGCCAATCTTATTTGCTTTACCAACTCCTACCATACTTGCTCCACCGCCCGGCACGTCTAGAGCTTACCCATGGGGATGCCATTTCTATCAGACGAAGGTTTTCGTCCCACCTCTTTTGGAATCCCAACTCCGGCTATCCAGAAATCATCTCCAGCCCCAACAAAGGCCTCAGCAACAGTATCGACAACAGCCTCGACAACAGAATCGGGTTCAGCGGACTTCCCCTTTTGATCCAATCCCCATGGCATATGCAGAGTTGCTCCCCGTTTTGCTTGATAAAAATCTTGTTCAAACTAGAGCACCTCCTAAGGTACCTGAAAGGTTGCCACAGGGGTATAAACCTGATCTCTCTTGTGCTTTCCATCAAGGGGCACCCGGTCATGACGTTGAGCATTGTTATGCCTTGAAAGCCGAAGTCCAGAAGTTGATCCAGGCCAACATCCTATCCTTCAAAGGGTCGAGTCCCAGTGTGCAAGCTAATCCACTACCTGGTCATGGGACCCCATCTGTTAACTTGGTGCAAGATTGTTCAGAAGCTCACCCTGCTGAAGAAGGTGGTAGTTAATTTTGTAACACATGGCAGAGGTTACTGCAATTGGATCGTTGATTGACATTCCCTCAGCTACTCATAGGTCCAAGTAATGTGTTTTGTTGTCTTGTCTTTTCAAAAAAAATCCTTTCGTTCCGCCCGAGACGA
Source organism: Medicago ruthenica (assembly GCA_018208015.1). NCBI lineage: Eukaryota > Viridiplantae > Streptophyta > Magnoliopsida > Fabales > Fabaceae > Medicago > Medicago ruthenica. Next base: position 47,872,948 of record CM031378.1, read on the forward strand.
AAGTGAACTTGTTTAGGGCATTTGTTTCATGCATTCCCATCATCAAATAAGAAGTCGTTTTGTTCCCGACTATGTTTTTTATTATTCTTAGCTTTTTCTGGAAAATGGTAACACAAAAAACCCAAAAATATTTCATTTTTACTCTTATTTCCAATCAATTTCAAAAAATCTGCATTGTTCACTCATTTTCTCAAACTAATCATCAATCATATGTAAATCTGAACATCAATAAACCCGTTGAACACTGTAACCCTATGCTCCCTCCCGACTTTGAGTTCCCTGTTTACGAAGCTGAAGAGGAGGAGGATGAAGGGATTCTTCGAAAAGATCTCTCTGCTACAGAAAATATGAAAAAGAACATCATTCAGCCTCATGAAGAAGCACTGAAAGTGATTAACTTGAGCACTACGGTATTCCTGATCAAATCCCAGACGAATGGTGCCATCGAGGCTGCAAAAAAAAAAGCAAAAAAAAGGAACAAACAAAAAACAAAAGTAAAAAAAAATCAAACAAAAAAAATCAAAAGCAAAAAAAAAAAAGAAAAGCAAAAAAATACATCAAAAAGATAGTGCAGAAGATGGTAACCATCTACAAGGATGTGCATGGGATGTTACAAAATGCTTTTACACGGATATCGTATTTCAGTGTGTACCTCAACAGGGGCAACCCCTTTTCTCTTTGGAATACGGTATGAAAGTTCTAATGGAAGCCAAATTATCAGAGGCTGAATGATGTCAAAACAAATATGATCAGTTCAAACTTGATTGAAGAGAAACGCATGAATGCTTTGTGTCACGGGCAGTCCTCGTGTGCTTCAGGAAGAAGATCTTGTGCTCAAGAGAGATCCAATCTTTTCAACCCGATTCTAGGGGCAAGTGGACGCCAAATTATGAAGGCCCATATGTCGTCAAGAGAGCTTTCTCTGGTGGCGCATTAACTCTTACGACTATGGATGGTGATGAGCTCCCTCGTCCCGTGAACGCCGATGCAGTCAAGAAATACTTTGTCTAAAAAATAAAAGAACAGCTCGGTAAGTCGAAAACCCGAAAGGGCGGCTTAGGCAAAAATGAGCGTCTCGGTGGATCGAAAACCCGAAAGGGCGGTCCAGGCAAAAATTAGAGACATAAAACAGAAAATAATCATCCTGATAGGCCGAAAACCCGAAAGGGCGACCTATGCAAAAGTTAAGGATCAAAAGACAAAGTAACTGCATTGGTCTGATCTCTACTCACTTGGGGCGCATTAATGTCAAAGAAGCTCTGAATCTGAAGCATCCAAACAGTGGAATTCAAAGTTGTCAGGGAGAATAGCGGTTATTGTGTTCAATGTACCTTCAATCTATACTTACCATTTTCCAAACTTTGTAAGATCTGTGGAGCCATGCCATTGGCAGGTCACCACTCTTTCAAATAAATTTGAGCCTGTTGCCTTTCATTTGGAATTCTCATTTATTCAGCTTATAAAACCTTTTCTATTTTTGATGGTAGCATTCGAAACAAGATATTTTTCAAAAAAAATCATAAATTTTTTTTTTTATCTCTTTTTGAAAAGCACAAACAACAAAACACATTTTCTCTGAACTCATGAATAAATGAAGGGTGCGTCAACAGCTATCCTGAGAACGGATAAACTCTGCAGTGCTGAACATGGTCAATTGCTTTTAAAAAAAAAATATACAAAAAAAAAAGAACAAAAAGAAATATATATATATGAAAAAAGAAAAAGAAAAGAAATGAGCTCGGTAAGTCGAAAACCCGAAAGGGCGGCTTAGGCAAAAAATGAGCGCCCCGGTGGATCGAAAACCCGAAAGGGCGATCCAGGCAAAAATTAGGGGCATACAAAAAGAATATATTCCCGGTGGACTGAAAACCCGAAGGGCGGTCCAGGCAAAAATTAGGGATTCAAAAAAAAAAAAACAAAAAATAAGCATGACCACAGAAGCATCAGTTCTTCTATCATGGTTTTTGGACTGGCACGCTTTCCCCAGGAAGTATTTACCCCATCAGTTGTTGCATATGTTGGGCTTTACCCCGTCAATGATTTGATATGTCTCCAGTGGCATCATCCCCATGGAAGTTTGCTGAGTGTGTGTGATACGACGTCGGGTCACTTTTCCTCTTACCTGCCTAACCTTGTCTCATCAAGTTTGTCATTCACACAATCATACAAGTCAGCCTTTCATACAATCGTACAAGTCAGTCCCTCATACAATCACAAGTTAATTAATCACACGGTCATACAAGTCGTGTTGTCATTCATGCATTCATACATTCATGCATACACACAGTCATGCATATACAATAAAAACAATATCATTCATACATGGTTGCATTAACCACCATGAGTCTTGCCTCAATTATCTTTTCCATATCAATCAATCATGAAAATTTGTAACTCTCTTTCCCCAAGTATCACCCCTGGTGTGTCTGGTCCCGAGATGTCATTCCCTCTCCGCCAGGTGGCAATTCCTTAACGAACAGCTCGTGTTTTGTCTTATCCAGTCTCTTGTCGACAAGTGGCAAATTCCTGCATTTAAATTTCATCCTACATTTAAACTTTCATTCCTGCATTTAAATTTCATCCTGCTTTTAAATTTCATCCCGCATTTATATTTCATCCCGCATTTAAATTTCATCCTGCTTTTAAATTTCATCCAGCATTTAAATTTCATCCCGCATTTTAAACTTCATCCTGCTTTTAAATTTCATCCAGCATTTAAATTTCATCCAGCATTTAAATTTCATCCAGCATTTAAATTTCATCCTGCTTTTAAATTTCATCCTGCATTTAATTTTCATCCTGCTTTTAAATTTCATCCAGCTTTTAAATTTCATCCTGCATTTAATTTTCATCCTGCTGTCAAATTTCATCCAGCTTTTAAATTCCATTCAGCTTTTACATTTCATCCAGCTTTTACCTTTACTTCTTGTCGTCAATGGCGGTTCGGCAATAACCCGGACAGTTGGCATTTATCTCCTTTCTTGTCGTCAATGGCAGTTCGGCAATAACCCGGGCAGTTGGCATTTACCTTTATTTCTTGTCGTCAATGGCAGTTCGGCAATAACCCGGACAGTTGGCATTCATCTCCTTTCTGGTCGTCAATGGCAGTTCGGCAATAACCCGGACAGTTGGCATTTATCTACCTTTATTTCTTGTCGTCAATGGCAGTTCGGCAATAACCCGGACAGTTGGCATTTATCTACCTTTATTTCTTGTCGTCAATGGCAGTTCGGCAATAACCCGGACAGTTGGCATTTATCTACCTTTATTTCTTGTCGTCAATGGCAGTTCGGCAATAACCCGGGCAGTTGGCATTTACCTTTATTTCTTGTCGTCGATGGCAGTTCGGCAATAACCCGGACAGTTGGCATTTACCTTTATCTCTTGTCGTCAATGGCGGTTCGGCAATAACCCGGACAGTTGGCATTTATCTCCTTTCTTGTCGTCAATGGCAGTTCGGCAATAACCCGGGCAGTTGGCATTTACCTTTATTTCTTGTCGTCAATGGCAGTTCGGCAATAACCCGGACAGTTGGCATTCATCTCCTTTCTGGTCGTCAATGGCAGTTCGGCAATAACCCGGACAGTTGGCATTTATCTACCTTTATTTCTTGTCGTCAATGGCAGTTCGGCAATAACCCGGACAGTTGGCATTTATCTACCTTTATTTCTTGTCGTCAATGGCAGTTCGGCAATAACCCGGACAGTTGGCATTTATCTACCTTTATTTCTTGTCGTCAATGGCAGTTCGGCAATAACCCGGGCAGTTGGCATTTACCTTTATTTCTTGTCGTCGATGGCAGTTCGGCAATAACCCGGACAGTTGGCATTTACCTTTATCTCTTGTCGTCAATGGCGGTTCGGCAATAACCCGGACAGTTGGCATTTATCTCCTTTCTTGTCGTCAATGGCAGTTCGGCAATAACCCGGACAGTTGGCATTTATCTCCTTTCTTGTCGTCAATGGCAGTTCGGCAATAACCCGGACAATTGGCATTTATCTCCTTTCTTGTCGTCAATGGCAGTTCGGCAATAACCCGGGCAGTTGGCATTTACCTTTATTTCTTGTCGTCAATGGCAGTTCGGCAATAATCCGAACAGTTGGCATCTATCTTTGTTCCTTTACCGTCAGTGGCAGTTCGTCGTCAACCCGAACAGCTGACATTTATCCTCAGTAAAACCATATGATCCCCCAGTGGAGTCGGACCCCGTTTCCTTTAACAGACTCGGGTATCCTTTTGTCTTGTTGTCCCCAGTCGGGTCATCCTCGCCGTCGTGCATTCATACTTGCATCGCAAGCATTCACAACTTTACCTGCATAACAGTGCATTCATAGCATTTTGCATTTGAATTCGGTCAAAAATGGTGTACTCTGTATTTAAGTCTCTTCGACCCATCGATTTAAAAATTTCATTTTTTTTAATCGCTGTAACGAAGAAACTTAAATAGGGGCATCTGTCATACCCCATTTTTGACCCGTTTTTTATTTCACTTTTCTCGTCTCCTAAACCGAAAGACTTCGTCATTTCAGACGAAATTTCGGCAGGGAGGTATTTTAAAATACCTCATTTTTGTTCCGAAGGCAACCGTTTTATTATTTTTATTTTCTGTTATTATTATTATTATTTTTTTTATTTTTATTTTTACTATCATTTGTTTCTTTTTTTATTTTATTCCTTTTTTAGTTTTTTATTTGTAATTTTCGTTTTTTATTATTGTGTCTTTTTTATGGTTTTGATTTTATTCATTTTAGGTCATTTTAAGTCCAAATCAGTCCAAGCCCAGAGGGGCAGTTTTGTCATTTTCGTTTTTGCCTATTATTTTACTATAAATAGCACTGTTCACGAAAAGTACAGGGAGTCAGAAACAGTCAGAATCGGTACAATCATAAACCATCAAACCACCATTAGCCACCAACACAACCACCACTGACCCAATTCCAGCCACCACTGAAAAACAGTAAAAAAATCATAAAATTTTCCTTTTCTTCCTCAAGTTCACAAATCACAAAACTCACTCAAATCTGAACCAATACAGCAAAAAACACGCAAAGCCAGGATAATACTGTCCAAACCAAATTCGAATCTCATAAACCAGTAACCCACAAAAAACGAAATCAAAGCCACCGTAAATTCGCAAGCCACACTCGAAACCAAAACGCAAGACCCTTCATAACCGAACGAAAACAACAATACCAAACGGAGGCCGAAGCTCAACATATCAAGCCAGAACCGTGTAACTAGAACAGAGATCAAACAAGGTAGCTTTTCTCAAGTTTTTTTTGAACCTAGATCTAGTTTCCTTTGAGTTCTTTTTTCGGATTTGTGAGAAGGAAAAGAAGAGAAGGTTTGTGAGAAGAAAAAGAAGAGAGGATGTGAGAAGAAAAAGAAGTGAGGATGTGAGAAGGAAAAGAAGTGAGTGGAAAAGGTGAGAAACAGTGAGTGAAAACGTGAGAGGATGAGAGAATCTGAGAGTGAAAAGAGACAAGAAAGATAAGAAAGAGAAAGAGTGATGAAAATGATTAAAAAAAAACCAGTTCTGACTTAAGTAGACTGCTGAACCGGTCTGGTTCTTTCGGACCGAACCAGACCGGTTCACCCTGGACTCTGCATTTTGGACTTGGCCCATTCTCCTTCTTCCCTTTATTTTTTCTGATTACTACTCTTTTAATTTCTGCACTCCCCTTATTACTTCTGCACCCCCTTTTCTTTCTCTCTATTCTTTTATTTTCTTTATTTATTTCTTGCACTTTTTTTTTTATTTCTTTTATTTTTATGCACTTTATTTATTGCTTTTAATTTCCAGTACTATGCATTTTTTTTATTTTTTATTTTATTGTATCATATTTATTTTTTGCCTTGCATTTTACATTTTCTTTTATTTTCTGCATCATATTTAATTTTATGCCTTGCATTTTTTTATTTTCTTTATTTATTTTCCAGCACCATATTTAATATTCAGTCTTGCATTTTATTTTTCAGCTCCATATTTATTTTTTGCCTTGCATTTTTATTTTCTTTTATTTCACGCATCATATTTATTTTATTGTCTTGCATTTTTATTTTCTTTTAGCATCATGTTTATTTTTATTGTCTTGCATTTTTATTTTATTTTCAACATCATATTTATTTTATGCCTTGCATTTTTATTTTTTTATTTACTTTAAGCACCATATTTATTTATTGTTTTACATTTTATGCATTTTTTATTTTAGCATATTTACTTTAATGCAATTTTTATTTTTCGTCATTTATTTTCTTGTCATTAGAATGTATCTAGGTCCAATGTAAATAAAAGATAAATGAGAATATGCACCGACACCACATTTATTTTTTATGCTTTATGTCGAGGGCGATTATGTAATTTGGACCGTATCCGAGGAAAAGGACCCTCACTTGATCCAACGTCATTTTGAGGGATCCGGCGCGTTTAGTTTTTCTCAGCATAACTTAGTCTCAGGACCTTAGGACTTAATCAAAATTTTCATAAAAAAATCAAAAAAGTCAAAACTCAAAAACATTTTATAATCAAAATTTTCAAAAAAAGTCAATCTTATCTTTCTTTTCTTAATCAAATTTTTAATCAACCTTTAATCAATCAAAACTTGCTTTCTTCAAATTAAAACCAATCAAACTCACTTTCTTTTATCCTTCTATGCCTTTACGGCCTCTCATCTTTCTTAAAACCTTTGTCAAACTTTAAAATCAATCAAAACCAATCACTTATCTTTTTACCCCGAACTACGAGATTTTGATCCCGCTCGGGTACGTAGGCAAAAGACTTTGTCTTTCCAAATCAATAAAAATAAACAAAAACCTTTTCTTTCTTTTAAACTTTCATCACTTTAATCCTTTTACACTTAAGCATTTATTTTACAAACAAATAATCATTTTAGCATAAAGATAAAAATAAGCAAGAGGTTCCTATAGAGTACTATAGACGTTTAGGGTGCTAACACCTTCCCTTTGCGTAACCAACCCCCGGACCTTTGATCTCTTTTAAAATAGGGTTTTCGAACTTTCTCCCTTTTCCTCGGAAAAATAAAAGATCGGTGGTGAATCTTAAATTGCGAGTCAACGCTGATTAATAGCTTGATGTCCAAAAATCACCGCGACAGTGTGCTTTGAGCAATTGTAATCAGTTGATTATAGTTAAAATCCCTTGTAAGTGACAGGGGGACTAGACTACTTCTGGTATGTGGAAGGAACTAGTATAAAAACTCTTGTGTCTCTCTTTCCCTCTCTCATCTTTATTTACCCGCTGCGAAACAAACTCTGAAAATAGGTTCAGAACTGGTCTATATCAGAATCTAAACTTAACATAAGTTTTTGAGAAAGAGGAAAAACAGCCCACACAATTCAACCCCCCCTTCTTGTGTGTTTTTCTCACCTTCAGTTGGTATCAGAGCTCCGGTTCTGATATTTAATCATCTTACAGTGAGTCAGTGAGATCCTGAGAAAAACATGTCATCAAAAAGTTCCCCTCCACCCTCTCCTAGAAATCAAAGAGGTGTTGGTACTTCTGTATCATATGACTATGGTACAGATGAAAGAAAATCTCGTTCACACAATAAACCTCCATTGTTTACTGGTGATCCAGAGAAATTCTCATGGTGGAAAAGCAAGTTGTACAACCACATAATTGGAATTGATGATTCCTTATGGGATATTATAGATGATGGAATTTCTATTCCAGTTGATGAAGAAGGAGTAACTGTTAACAGAAGAGGCATGAATGATGCTGAGAGGAAGATCTACAGGAAGCATCACAATGTTAGAGGTATCATTGTGGATTCTCTACCTCACAGTGATTATCAGAAGTTGAGTGATAAATCAACAGCCAAAGCCATCTTCACCTCCCTCTGCTCTAACTATGAAGGTAACACGAAGGTTAGAGAAGCTAAAGCAAATATTCTGGTTCAGCAGTATGATCATGTGAATAAAATCCTCAGAAGTCTGCCATCTAAATGGAGACCCAAAGTGACTGCTATTGAGGAAGCTAAAGATCTAAATACTCTAAGTATTGAAGATCTTATAAGCTCTCTCAAAGTGCATGAACTGGGACTTAATGAAGATGATTCTGTTAGAGAGTCTAAGTCAATAGCACTGAAATCCAAAAGAAAGTCTGTAAAAGCTCTAAAAGCTATTGAATCTGATGAAGAATTTCCCTCTGGAAATTCTGAAGAAGATTCAGATGTTGAGGAGCTTGCAATGCTTTCCAAAAGATTTCAGTACTTAATAAAAAGGCAAAAGAAATTTTCTAACAGAAGCAGCAACTTCAAAGGATCTTGTTACAAGAGGGAATATTAAAAGGGTTGCTACAATTGCAAGAAGCCTGGTCATTTCATTGCTGATTGTCCTGAACTTCAGAAGGACAAGTCAAAGGAAAAATCAAAGAAGACCAGCTCTAAATCAAGCAACTTCAGAAACAAACTCAAGAAGAGTCTTATGGCAACATGGGATGATCTTGATAATGATTCTGAGTCTGATGATAGAGAGGAAGCAAATCTGGCTTTAATGGCAACAACATTTTCTGATGCAGAATCATGTTCAAACTCTGATAATGAAGATGAGGTATATTCTGAACTTACACGTTCTGAACTGATTGAAACAGTTAAAGATCTTACGAACCACCTCAAAAGCAAGTTAGGTGAATTAAAATGTTTGAAAAATAAACATAACTTGCTGACTGAGGAGAATCTCCAACTTCAGAATCACATCAATGAGATTGATGAAGAAGTTAGAGAACTCAGAGAAGTGGCTCATAAGAAACCTGAAGAAATTCCAAATGAACAAGAAATTGCTCTTCAGGATTTCATTTTAACTGGAATCAATAGAAGTAAGGTTGCTTCTATGATTTATAACATTTACAGAAACAGAGGTGAAGGTATTGGTTTTAATAATGATTTGTTCAATCTTTCAAATGAATCAAAAATACCATCATGTTCTGAAAGTAATATGAAAGGCACTGAGGTGTGCTTTGTGCCTGCTTCTGACAGTTCTGAGAAACAAAATTTAACAGAAACTGAGACTGCTAAGTCTGAAGTTCTGAACTGCTCAGAATCTAAAGCTTTTGAACCTAAGGGAAAGATGAAGGCAGAATTTAAAACTTTGCCAAAATCTCAACCAAAAGGTCCTAAGCCTAAGATTATGAGAAAATCAGACTCTAAACCTAAAAATGTTCAGAGTCTGAAGAGTTCAGAACCTAACACAAATAAGTCTCAGAGTCTGAAAAATTCAAACTCAAATTTTACTAAGACTGGGTTTATGAAACCTTCAAAAACTACTAAACCAGTCTATTCAAAACCTTTCAAACCTCAAAATGTCCGACCAAAGGTGCACAAGATACCTTATCCTTTCAAACTAACCATAGAGGACCCATAAAGATATGGGTACCTAAGTCTGAGATAATTTCAATTGCAGATATGCTTATCATCCAAAGAAAAGGAAAGGTCTTGGTACCTGGACAGTGGCTGCTCGCGTCATATGACAGGAGACAAGTCTATGTTCCAAACCCTGATCATGAAAGAGGGAGGAACTGTGGGGTTTGGAGGAAATCAGAAAGGAAAGATCATTGGTACTGGTAAGATAGGTAATTCTTCCCTGTCCATTGATGATGTCTGGTTGGTAGATGGACTTAGACATAATCTACTTAGCATAAGTCAATTATGTGATAGTGGTTATGATGTCATGTTTAATAAGAACACTTACACTGTAATCAACAACAAAGATAAATCTGTTGTGTACAAAGGAAATAGGAAAAACAATGTTTATAAAATCAATTTTTCAGAACTGGTAGAACAGAAGGTAGTTTGCCTTCTGTCTGTGAGTGATGAGAAATGGGTATGGCACAAAAGGTTGGGACATGCTAACTGGAGACTCATCTCTAAGCTTAGCAAGTTGCAACTGGTCAGAGGCCTGCCAAACATTGACTATCACTCAGATGCTCTTTGTGGAGCATGCCAAATAGGAAAGATTTCTAAAACATCTTTTAAATCCAAAAACATTGTTTCTACCTCAAGACCCTTAGAACTGCTTCACATTGATTTGTTTGGTCCTGTTGGAACAGCTTCAATCAATGGGAAGAAATATGGGCTAGTAATTGTTGATGATTACAGTAGGTGGACTTGGGTTAAATTCCTCATAAACAAAAATGAAACATATGATGTATTTAACAAATTCTGCAAACAAGTACAAAATGAAAATGACTTGAAAATTTTAAAAGTCAGAAGTGATCATGGTGGTGAATTTGAAAATGAACCATTTGAAAATTTTTGTGAAGATCATGGAATTCTCCATGAGTTCTCTTCTCCTAGAACTCCACAAGAAAATGGACTTGTAGAGAGAAAGAATAGATCTTTGCAAGAAATGGCCAGAACCATGAATCTAAAATTGCAAAGTAATTTTGGGCAGAAGCTGTTAACACAACATGTTATATTCAGAACAGAATCTATATCAGACCTATTCTGAATAAAACAGCACATGAATTATTTAAAGGAAGAAAACCAAGCATTTCTTATTCTCATCAGTTTGGTTGTACTTGTTACATTCTGAACAATAAGATCTACCTAAAGAAATTTGATGCTAAGGCTCAAAAGGGTATCTTCTTAGGATACTCAGAGAGATCTAAAGCATACAGAGTGTATAATTCTAAAACACATGTTGTTGAAGAATCAATACACATTAGATTTGATGATAAGAAGCCTGGTAATAAAATTCCAGAGCTGGTTGAGAGTTTTGCAAATATAAGGCTATCAGAAGACCCTTCAGAACCTGAACAGAGTTCAGACTCTGAAGAAAGTTCAGAAGCTGGAAATACTGAAGAAACTGAAAAACTCTCAGATGTTGACACTCTTCCTGAAGCTAATCAAGATCAAAATGGTTCTGAACAAGCCCTTGATGATTCTTCAGAAGCTAATCCACCCAGAACCTCATTCAAGTACAAGTCTTCACATCCTGAGGAGCTGATCATTGGAAATAAGGACAGTCCAAGAAAGACCAGATCAGCATTCTGTCAGAATGAATCTTTGGTTGGACTACTCTCAATGATTGAACCCACAACAGCTGATGAAGCACTTGCAGATGATGGATGGATTGTAGCTATGCAAGAAGAACTGAACCAGTTTCAAAGAAATGATGTCTGAGATTTAGTTGCAAGACCAAACCACAAGAAGATTATTGGAACAAAATGGGTAGAAACAAGCTTAATGAACAAGGAGAAGTGATCAGAAACAAAGCAAGACTGGTTGCTCAAGGCTACAATCAGTAGGAAGGAATAGACTACACTGAGACATTTGCTCCAGTTGCAAGACTGGAAGCAATCAGGTTACATCTTTCCTATGCAGTTAATCATGATATCATCTTATATCAAATGGATGTTAAGAGTGATTTTTTAAATGGAGTAATTTCTGAAGAAGTTTATGTCAAACAGCCTCCTGGTTTTGAAGATGTAAAACATCCAGATTTTGTTTTTAAACTTAAGAAATCTTTATATGGTCTGAAACAAACTCCCAGAGCTTGGTATGAAAGACTAAGTAATTTCTTACTTAAAAATGATTTTGTAAGAGGACAAGTTGACAATACACTCTTTAGAAAGACTCTTACGAAAGACATCTTAATTGTGCAAATATATGTTGATGATATCATATTTGGTTCTACTAATGCCTCTCTTTGTAAAGAATTTTCTAAGTTAATGCAGGATGAATTTGAAATGAGCATGATGGGAGAATTGAAGTTCTTTCTTGGAATTCAAATCAACCAATGCAAAGATGGAGTGTATGTTCATCAATCTAAATATACAAAGGAGCTTCTGAAGAAGTTCCAGCTTGAAGATTGTAAACTGATGACAACACCAATGCATCCAACCTGCACTTTAAGCAAAGAGGATAATGGCTCAAAAGTAGATCAGAAGCTCTACAGAGGTATGATAGGTTCTCTGTTATACTTAACTGCTTCAAGACCAGATATTTTATTTAGTGTATGCTTGTGTGCAAGATTCCAATCAGATCCTAGAGAATCTCATATGACTGCTGTTAAGAGAATCTTCAGGCATCTGAAGGGAACAACTAATCTGGGACTTCTGTATAAGAAATCCTTAGATTATAAGCTAGTTGGATTTTGTGATGCTGATTATGTTGGGGACAGGATTGAAAGAAAATCCACCAGTGGAAATTGTCAATTTCTTGGTGAGAATCTGATATCCTGGGCCATCAAAAGACAAGCAACTATTGCTTTGTCAACAGCAGAAGCAGAATACATCTCAGCTGCAAGTTGTTGCACACAACTGGTCTGGATGAAACATCAGTTGGAAGACTATCAGATTCATGAAAACAACATTCCTATTTTCTGTGATAATACTGCTGCAATCTGTTTGTCTAAAAATCCAATTCTGCACTCTAGAGCCAAGCATATAGAAATTAAACATCATTTTATAAGAGATTATGTTCAGAAGGGTGTTTTGGATATTCAATTCATTGATACTGATCATCAATGGGCTGACATATTTACAAAACCCCTCACAGAAGACAGATTTAACTTTATTAAAAAGAATCTGAACATGCATTTTATCTCTTGAAAAATTGCTTGACTCTGAATAGTTCTGAGATTCTAAAGTTCATCAGAAGCTAAGACTTATCAGTCACTCACTTTGAGTGTCTGAAGAAAGTTAAGCTTCTGAAAAACTTCAGAGTCTAAGTTTCAGAATCTGAATTTTTGATTTCTGAATCTGCATAGTTATCTAATTTTTGGTCAGAATCTGATAAGGTATAACTCTGGGCAATGATGAATTAAGCTTTGAATGTTGCACTTTGTCCCTCCTAAAGTCATCAATGTGCAAATGTGTTTTTCTGTTTTCAGTTCTGAAATGTTTTAACAAAAACACAGACACACTTTCATATTTTCATCATACATGTTCAATTTGATATCATACATGTTCAGTTTTTCAAACCTATTTAAAAACTCTGAACAGTTATGTCTGAAAGGGTTCAGAAGCTCTGAGCTAAATGCTCTGTTTTCCAGTTTTCTGAAAAGAGTTCAGCTGTGCTAAAACCATATGGTCTGAACAATTTTGTCTAAAATAGTTCAGTAATGCTGAACAGAATGTACTGAACAAAAATGCTCTGAACATTTTTATCTCACACGTTTTCAAACTCTCTTAAAAATCTAAAATTTTCTTTTTGTTAATGATAAAAGGGGGAGTAAAAGTAAACAAGTATTAAGGCTCTGATCTCAGAACATAAGTTAATTTCTGATTAAAATTAACTTATGAGAACAATTTATTATCTCTTAGCCTCTGAATTAATTTTTTTGTGAGATACATTACTCTTTATTGAGTTGAAATGAATTTAAATAACTTGGATAAGACTCAGGGAGCTTACAAACCTCATCATGTGGATTATCAGACTTAGGGGGAGCTTACAAACCTCACACCCTGAAGTCAGCTTGTTATTTATAATTCTGAGTGATAATTTCACCTTATTGTTTTAAGTTGAATTTAATTAACTTGGATAAGAATCAAGGGGAGCTTGCAAACCTCATCCTGAAGTCAACTTGTTAATTACAGTCAACAACAATTATGAAATAATCACATTTTTGATCTAAACTGAATTTAATTAACCTGGATCAGACTCAGAGGGAGCTTGCAAACCTCATACCCAGCAGTCAACTTGTTAATTAAATTAACAACAATTTTCTATTAATACTTGTGTTTGTCATCATCAAAAAGGGGGAGATTGTTGGAACAAAATGTATGAACAACTCTCTTTTAGGTTTTGATGATAACAAAGTGTTAAAAAGAAAATTGGAATGGCTAATGCTTGATTCTAAGTGTGCAGAACCATGTACTTAAAGTTTGGTATTTAACATTGGTTTTGGAAGAACAAGCTAAGAGCAAGAAGGAAAGCATAGAAAGTTGTGTTGCAAGTATGAAGCAAATCTGTGTCTGAAGGAAGCTACTGAAGGCAGCTTCTGAAGGTGCGTCTGAAAGCAGCTTCTGAAGGCAGCGTCAGAAGACTGAGTCTGAAGGTCAACGGAAGTCAACGTCTGAAGACTACGTCTGAAGGTCAACGTAAGTCAACGTCTGAGAAAGTGCGTCTGATGAACAGTGTGTCTGAAGGGAGCGTCTGATGAGCAGTGCTTCAGAAGGGTGCGTCTGAAGACCTGCGTCTGAAGAGAGCCTCTGATGAACAGTTCCTGAAGAAGCTTCTTGTAACACCCACACTAAATTATCTAGAATATTTAGCATGTGTATTAATGTGATACTGGGTACATTAAATTTTCAATAATAATAATACATTACAAAGCTACTGAAAGAGTACAATTAGCTCGTTTGAACATATATCCAAATATCATTTACAATTACACTCTTAAATACATATATACACAATCTGAAAACCTCCTGAGCTTGTTCTCTTCGAGCAACTGCACTCCATCCAGCGTCTTCTTGGAGAATATCCTCATGAACATCTCTTGATCACCTGAAAACCTGCACCAGAAGGATTGGGGTGAGACATTACGTCTCAATGAGCTCCAGCCCAACCTACTGTTGGCAACCACGGGGGAAACCTAGGGTCGCCGTGCCTACTCTCGGCAATCTTGGGGATACCTATGATCACCAAGTCTTTCTCTACATAGTTCGCGATCAAGGGGAAGCTTAGGATCGCTACTTGTCTTTATCATGTCTTATCATATTCTAACTTTAAACTTTAACTTATACTTAGTGATCTGGGGACATCCTATGATCACTTTCTTTCTCTGCTGACTATTGACATATTCTCTTAATAATTTCTAAGTATTTATATACATCATTCTTAATCATAAAGTTAGTAAGTCAGCGTTGAACAAACAATAATTATCTTGGTTCATTTTACGGAGTGCATCCGGGTGGAGTAACCCCGAAGTACATCTCCCCTCTACCGGTGAAAATTCCTATCATATCAGGCTAACACCGGACTCCTCTTGTCGTCGTGCGGTCATCCTTGCGGAATAACACGTCCCACTAGCGTGAACCTCCTGTGTCCCACTAGCGTGAACAACAGAAGACACGACTTAATAATCTTAACTTAAGCGTATACCTCCCGTGTCCCACTAGCGTGAACGACGGAAGACGCGAATTATTATTCTTTAAACTTATGCATGAACCTTTCATGTCCCACTAGCGTGAACGATGAAAGTCACGACTTAATAATATTAATCTTAGTCTTTACTTTGCATGAACCATTCGTGTCCCACTAGCGTGAACGACGAAGGCCACGACTTATTATCTTAATAATTCTTGTTCTTATTCTTCTTTTATATAACTTATGTCTATTGCATATCTGATGCATTCTTGAATAAATCATTCTTAAAACTTTACCTATAAAGAGGTTCTTAACTTTGATCATTCTTATCCCTCATTAATTCTTAACTATTGTACTTGAAAGTACATCTAATAATCTACCATAAGCTTTGCATATTAAATGCATTTCTTGAGGGAACTAATCTTCCAAAACATAACCTATAAGTATAGGATCATAGGCTTATCGTTATCATAAGCCACTACTTAGTTGCTAGAACATTTGCATAATTGTCTAGACTTTGCCCTCTTAATTCAAACTATTCTAAGCCATGCACAATCCTTGTTCCTTACATATCCATCCTTTTTGAGAGTCTCTTGAATGTGTTAAAATGGTGGAGAATGTTCCTAAAATGTTTGTGGAGAAAACGGATGCGGAAAACCATGCCTACACGCCCCAGAACACCCAAAACAGCAAAGCTGTCAAGTGCTGTCTGGGCCTGCGCGCTTGTAGCGACAAGCCTGCGCTTGAACCGACAAGCCTGCGCTTGTAGCGACAGTAGGCAGAATAAAATTCTGCCTGGTCGCTGTAGCGAGCTCCAGCTCGCTGTAGCGACCATGACAGGTCCAAAAATCTCAAAATTGATATTTTTCATCATTCCAACCCATCCCAACACACCCAAGCTTCCCAAATGGCATAAAAAGGATTTTCTTAAGCTTATAAATCATTTAAACATGGCTGGAACAAGGAATTAACAATTAACATAATCTAGGGCACTTAATAAAAAATTACTCTAAGAGTAAACAACTCTCAAATGGGTTATAAAACCCTAGGGAGCTCACCTAAGCCTTGATTGGTGCTTGTTGGTTTCTGAACTTCAAGCTCTAACTTGCTCCTTTGATCCTTCCTTGCTTTTCTTCTTACTTCTCTTGTTCTAAACCTCCAAAACTTGAACTTGCTTACTCAAAACTCACAAGAATTGGATGAAGCTTGATGGGTGAAAACTAGAGTGAGTGGGCGTGAGCTAGAGGGAGAGTGAGAGTGAGAAATTGGTTTGGGAAAGAATGAAGGGAAGAAGACAATTGAAAGAATAAATATCTTGTTCCTTTACTAATAAATCTTCCATTCCCACAAAATTACAAATATGCCATTGCTATTAATTACCATAATGCCTTGCTTGCAAAACAAGCATCTAACACTGATAACTGTTACATTTAAGCGGGATATTACACTTCTGAAGTTTGACTTTTAAGGAAAAGCATATGTCACTGTCAACATTAAATAACTGCACAGTCAGAACAGCTCAATGGAACAGTTGTCTCCTTCGAAGAAACATTCTCCAGCTTTTAAGGAAAACAATTCAAAAATTGCGTGCTCTGTTTTCTGTAGTTTTGCACACAATTTCAGCTGGACCTAGCTTCTAGTTTGCAACGGCTCTTTGCTGGAAAACTGGGCAATCTCAACAGCTCTTTTATCCTCTATAAAAGAGTGAAGATTTGAAGAAGAAATTGCTAAAACTCATGAAACTTATTGACTGAAATCTATGCTCTATTTTGCTGTCAAATTCGAAAGTCACCAAAAACTCTTAGAAATTCTTACAAACTTCTATCTTAGAATTTCTTAAGTTTAGAGTCTTAAACTGAGTTGTATTTTGTGAACACCTCTGATATTTTATCAAGTGTTCAACTCAAACTTATTTTCTTTGTAAATCAGTTTGATTCAAGTCTCAGCATGCGTGCTTGAGCAATTTGGAAGTCTCTTAACTTTGTGTTTTGAGCATAGAAGTCTCTTAACTTTGTGTTTTGAGCATAGAAGTCTCTTGCTAAGTGCTTGAGCATTGGAAGTCTCTTAGCTGTGTGCTTTGAGCAATTGTAATCAGTTGATTATAGTTAAAATCCCTTGTAAGTGACAGGGGGACTAGACTACTTCCGGTTTGTGGAAGGAACTAGTATAAAAATGCTTGTGTCTATCTTTCCCTCTCTCATCTTTATTTACCCGCTGCAAAACAAACTCTGAAAATAGGTTCAGAACTGATCTATATCAGAATATGAACTTAACATAAGTTTTTGAGAAGGAGGAAAAACAGCCCACACAATTCAACCCCCCCCCCCCCCTTTCTTGTGTGTTTTTCTCACCTTCAAGCAATAAACAAAGCGAGTAGGCTCCAAAGCCATCCTTAGAAACTCACAGATACTAGGCTTCCTCTTCCTGCAAATCTACAACCCTAAGGGCGTAGGCGGCACATCCACAACAAGAGGGTGAGAAATACTCAACATAAAGGAAAATACAAACGCATCTATAGCTTCAAGGTAAACAATACATCATATATACAAATATGCATCACAATCACACAATATTCACATCGTCAAATTAATAAGTCTCAATCAGCATCTTATACGCATATACAAACATAAATGACAATTAAAGACATCGAGTTGATATGTAGCAAAGGGTACATCATTCACACATCACTACAATAAAAGCACATCATTGAATATCTCATCTTCAAATATTCATATCATCGTATAACACATTGTCAAATTGCACATCATCAAATATTCACATCTTCTCATAACACATCGTCAAATTTCACATCATCAATATACTTGCAGATTTGTATGCAATGTACCTAATTCGGCTCTATATGCATGTGGCACCATACCTATCACCATCTTCAAAAAATTTGGACATCTGAGGTATGTTACTGATTTTGTCCACACCTTCTTTAAATATAACATCGTCAAATAGACTCGACCATGAATGCATGAATGCCAAATGACCACATCAAGATTACACATCATTCAATGACTAGGCAATACACATCTTTAAATAGCACCATCGTCAAATACAAAATTGTCATATAACACATCTTTACATAGCACCATCGTTAAATACAACATCGTCATATAACACATTTTTACATAGCACCATCATCAATTACAACCTCGTTAAGTAGCACATCACTTACACATCATTAAATACTTATCATTAGATAACACATCAACAAATACACTCCATTACACATCCTTAAACAATCACTAGTACAGAAAACACTTTTTAAGTCGGGTGAAAATGACTTTCTAAGTCGGTTCTGTATCCGACTTATAGGAGGCCGACTTAATAACCATTTTGTTTTTAAGTCATTTTTTTTACCCGACTTTAAAGATCTTTTTAAATCGGGTAACCCGACTTAAAAGAACATATTTAAGTTTGTTCACCCGACTTAAAATCTATTTATTTTTTAAAAAAGAAAACTTTTTTTATCTTACATATACATGGTTATAACAAAACAAAATTTCATACACAATGATTTAACATAAAATATCATCATAAAACCATAATTTCATACTGTGTAAATAAGATCATAGCTACAAACTCATTCATTAATACATAATCATTCACAAAATATAAACATTGTCATTACTTCAAAAACACAAACATAGTACAAAACTTGCTTTACACCTATAGAGAAGCTAAAATTATTTAGCATGTTGAAATATATCTTATTAAATATATCAAAATAGTTAACCAGGATTTTATAGAAGTAACATAATTAAAATAGAGGAAAATAACTTACAGTAGTTCAAGCTAGGTGGGGAGAATTGATTGTCCCACATGATTGATTTTATAGAAGCTATGTGACTGGCCTGGAAATGTGCATTTTAACCACACAAAAAAAAAAACAATCAGTTGAACGGATAAAAAACACCCAAAAATTAAAAAAATCTATGGTGAAAATTTGTACCTCCTCATTTACTCAGCTGCCATATTTACAAACATTCTTTTGACCTGAAATTAACACAAGCAAATGTTTCAGAGAAATAATTGTGAAAAAAGAGGAATGGATCCCAAACAGTATACATGTATGTTTGGCAATGAATTCAAACTTGTCGTCATTCCAAACATGCACACAATGTTTTTCAAGAGACAAAATCCAGTTTTGGAAACAAGTAATCAAACATGTTGAAACTTAAATATACAAATCTTGAAAACAAGTAATCAAACATGCTTGAAACTTAAATATACAAATCAGATATCAAGATATCAGATATACACATTTAAGATTAAACGTGTTGCTTGATTAGTTATAGTTTTTCTCAAATCTTAATGTTCATTATCATTCTGAATGGAGACAAACTCTACAGTCTGCACATATTCATGACCACTTCAAAGTTCAAACTCAACATTAAATATGTGGGCTTCTGATCCAATATTATTTTCCAAGTTCTAACCTCATCTAGCCTTGATTTTGAGCATTAAAATAAACCCAAAAAAATAATCATTCAATTCCCATCCCTGTTTCTCAAATATAACCCAATCACCAAACTTTGGACTAATGTCTCCCTCTAAAACCCAGCTCATTGCTCCTAGTCACATGACAATATGTATATATGAGAAGCACCTCACAATGTTTGTCCTTTAATTTGCATTACAATAGCAATTTGATACCTAGGACAGTGTATACTACACTCACAGCAATAAGGAGATCCATAGTTCAAATTCCGACTATTAACATAACTTGCTAACAATTAATATTTGTCCATTAAAAAATAAGAAACAGGTTCACAAAATGCAATGCCTCATCCCTCACAACAAACAAAAGTCACTTCAAATGATGGTAGAAGAATGGTAGTAGTGTTGTCTGGTATAGATTCCAGATCATAGCAGCAGACTCACATTAAGCAAAGAGAAAATGTACTCTAGATTTTAGAGGGAAATTGCATACAATAATACAATTCTCTTTCTTGTTTTCAATAGAAAAATTATACTTTTTTGGGGCCACGTTGTAATATCCCGCTAAATACTTGGATATTTATCAGTATTGAGACGATGCATCAGAGATATTTAAGCGAAGGGCAGTTTGGTAATTACCAATATATGGCTTTCTATATATGACAAAAGCCATATTTTCCCTCATTTTCCTAACACTCCTTCTCTCTCTAAAATTCAACTCCTCTCCCTTCTCTCTTCTTCCTACCTCACGCCATCCTCCTCCATCCCTCCCTAATCATCAACTTCATTTTTTAAACACTCAATCCACATGCAAGTAAGTAAGTTTGTGACTCTTGGGCCAATTTGGAAGAAAAGGAGCAAGAAAGCAAGAAAAGGAAAAGGATTGGAAGCTAGGGTTTGAGGAGAATCAAGCTAGGATTATGGATTAGGAAGCTTGGCAAGTTTTGATCAGATGATTGAGGTGAGCTCCCATAGATTTACACCCCTTTGGGTAGTTATTTTTGAGGTTTATGAGGAAAGAAATAACATGATGATTTTGTCTAGATTTGTGATAGATAGTTTCCCTATTGTTAATACTTGATATGCTATGATTATATATGTTAAAAACCTTGGATTTTGATGTATAAATGCTTGCTGAACTGTGTTGGAATGGAAAACACGTTTTTGAACTTTCTGGAACAGCTACAGGGCCTGGCACCCCTGGATTCATCGTGCCACGATGGCACCCATCGTGCCATGATCATAAGGATCAGCACGCCATCGTGCCACGATGGAAGCCTGTCGTGCCACGATGGGAGCAGTATGCTACCCCATTTTTGAAAACTTGATTTAAGGCCAGAAACCATCCGCACAGCGCCAGTATGCCTTTATGCTTTGAATAATGGAAGAATGGATCATAGTATACCTTGTATTAGCATGAGAGTGGGGTTAGAAACTTTTCATAGCATTGAGGTTTAACCTCATAAGGATCAAGGATCAATTATAGTTAAAGATGTGGATTATAGTATTGGTTCACCAACAGTCATAGGTGACTCATGAGAACGATGAGTCAAGAATTATAGGGTATATGTCATAGGTTAAGAATTACAGGAAATGTTTATATGATTAAAGTAATAGACATGTATATGTATTTATACACCAATATATCAAAGTCAAAGAATAATAATAACTCAAAGTCATAGGCATGTTCAGCACACTCCGGGATACGCCGGATGGGATTTCTCTGAGAGGGTTATCCACATGCAATTTCATAGGGAGTCCGGTGCTAGCCTGATTGTCAGGAGTTTCATCGGGTCATAGGGAGACGTACTTCGGGGTTACTCCACCCGGATGCCCTCCGTAAAATGAACTCAGATTAATTGTTTGTTCAACGCTAACAGCTAACATAAAACTGCTATAGAACTGTTTATATGTTTTATGTTTCACAGTTATAGTCAAAGTTACAGTTATAGTTATAGTCACAGGAAATTCACAGTTATAGTTATAGACAGTTATCAGAAAGTGATCCTAGGGTTTCCCCCGATCACTAAGTTAAAGTTATAGGCAGATTACAGATAAGGTTATACGCAGTCTAAGTTATAGTTATAGGAGGACTTATAGTCATAGGCAGATAAAGACTTGGCGATCCTAGGAAATCCCCGAGATTGCCAAGCTAGGCATGGCGACCCTAGGTTCCCTGTGGTTGCCAACAGTAGGTTGGGCTGGAGCTCACTGAGACATTATGTCTCATCCCTTTCCTTCTGGTGCAGGTTTATAGGTAAGTCAGAGGTTCGTGATGAAGTTCTTCATAGAGATGCTGGATGGAGTACAGTTGCTCGTTGTGTATCAGCTCGGGAGCTTGATGGATATAGTATAAGTATTGTAATAGTATTGGATATTTGTACAGACGAGTAAACTTGTATTCATTCATTGTTATGTATTATTGTGATTATTGAAATTTTTAAATGTATCCAGTATCAGTTTAACGCACATGCTAATATACTAGTTAAAGTTAGTATGGGTGTTACAATTGGTATCAGAGCAGGTCGATTCAGACCGTGCCATGGGTCATTTAAGATTCAATAAAAGTAGTGGAATCATTGGGTTCCAGATATTATTCTAAAGGTCGCATCTAGTTGAGCCTGATCAACTCAGTCTAGTATATGGCAGTTAGGACAAATATCCGAGAGCTGAATGTGACCAAGGAGGAAAGAAGTGTACGAAGGGTGAAGGTTCAGACGTCAGATTTTTAAGACGGAAATTGGCGAGGTATTTAATGTCAAAGGATGGCTCTCTAACAGTGAAAGGACTGAGCCTGTTAATGGCATAGTTTCAGGAATATAAGAGGTATTTAAGAGTAGGTCAAGTACCTTAACCAGTTGGACGCATCCTTGAGCGATGCCTTCTCCGAGGAGATGTGTAGAGTAAAGAATTATAGAATACTCTGAAGAATGATTTGGAATCCTAACGGGAACCGTAATTTGGAAAGTTAAAGTGAATTGTAAATTAGAGTTTTAATTCCGGCTGCAGATGCAAAGGATTGTGATACCAAACCCAACGACTTGGAATAAGGAATGGACAGTTAATTATTGAAAACTCTGGGCTTCCAGTGAGGATATAGTGTGTAAGGTGGAAGAACTTGCACACTTAAAACGGACGAGATTTAAATATCTGATAGGTAAGAGACTCATTTATGGATTAAGCGAATTAATGAACAGATGGAACAGGTTACCTTCCTTTATTGTGTGTCATCAAGATACTTGGTATGAGGAACGCGAGTTTAGCAACAAGTGAAGGAAACCCCGGTATGGGTATGAAGTAAAGGTTGAATTTTATGTTGTCGGATTATAGCAGACCGCTTTCGAGGATTAAACAGGAATTAGCTAAGAACTATTTTGAGGCTCTGGCAACAGGAAGAACGTCACTTATATATAAGTTACAGTTAAAGTATGGTTGAAGTTAAGGAGTTCTATATTCTCTTTCGATGGGCTCCTTGCATACGTATTCGGGTAAGCCGACAAAGATCACACTAGGTTGGTATGTGTTAAGATGGTAGAAAATACATACTTTGGATTGTTCGAAACCATGAAGAGGGCAACGGTCGAGAAGTCAGATGGACTATTATTCAGATAACAGGATTAGAATGGAATTGTGAATACAGTAATAAGTTATAGGAAGGACCCAATGGAAAATGTTAAGTATTGAAGCTTACAGATTTATTAATCGGGTATTCGAAGAGGTGTATCATATGTTTGAATTTACAGGAGAGCTGGTAAAAGTTGAGTTCTATCCAGACGGATTATTCCCGGAGCAATCCGAGAAGTAACCAAGAGTTATGTTAGAGTTATGTGGACCTAAGTGTCTTGGAAAAAGGTTGTGGATGTGAAATCCCTACGGATAATTACAGGATGAGACTCGATTCATTAATTGATTAAGTATATGAAAGACGAGAATTTCTGGAAGTCATAGAATGTTTCTAGAAGTTACCACAAGTAAATGATGTATGAACTTAAGTTGTTTTAATAGGAGCATCATTGGGATCAAATTCATTGTTAAAGATTGTCTACAGGGTTCGGTGTATTTCGTGGAAGTAAGAATTTTGTTTATGTTCGAAAGGAAACGCAAAGTCAAGCGTCGAGCAATCAGTAAGTTGAACAGGTTGATTAAACCACAAGAGAAATTATAAGATAAGATGGTCATGGGTGGTAATTACAAAGTTATAAAGTTAAAAGATTGGCCAAAGAGATTTTAGAATGGTAATAGTGGTGTGTTACTTCCATCCCAAGGTTAATTGTTTAAATCAGAGTTGCGCAGCGGAGAAGTAATCCAATTATGAGTTAATAGACAAATCAAAGCTGAAGTTTAGAGAAGAGGATGTTTGTGAAGTCCTTGTCAGAGGAACTACAGGAAAGGTATTCAGAGATTAAATCTCAAGTTACAGAATATGTGTAAGTAATGATGACTTGAACTTATCATCAGTTCTAACAGGGAATTTTAATAGATAAGTCGAGGAATGTATCAGACCCCGAAACTCATGAGATAAGAGAATCGAAGCAGGTTGATAACGTTAAAGGATGTAATTATAGCTCGCGAAGGAGGCCACATTTCATACGGTGATTTAGCTGTTTAGCTCAGTAACTTAAAGTTAATTTGAGTAGTAAGTTTAACCAAAGAGGAATTATGCCGTGGCATACAGTTATTCCGCATCGTATCCGCATTATGCTAGCATGTCGCATGTAACAGGCATGTAACAGGTTATGATTAGTATTATGTATACTGATCAGGCAAGGTTTATACTACTTAGATAGTAGTGTAACTTATTTTCACAGTCATGTGACATGTATCGGTAACTGTGGTACGCAGTCAGTAATGTTTTAACAGGAAAGTTTTAAGCAGAACAGGTTTGTTGTTACCGAACATATCTTAATTGAGGAGTTCAGAAATTCTTGAGCTAAATGTTAACAATTAAAGGAAGGAAATGTTTCACACCGATCAGAGGATCATTCATAGTTTACAGTAAAGGACTACGTGAATTGAAGTTATGAATTAAAGGATTCAGAGTTTAAGAGTGCTATTTTGAATAGCGAACAGAATAATTTTCTTTTAGAAAACGGAGAATGTTCTTGAACAAATAAGTTATAACGTCTATGGGACGTAATCATAGTTACATACGGGATTATGAATACTCAAAGAATGCAAGTATGAGTTAAGAGCTAAGAGAGTGACCTTGGTTGACGTGGCATTGTCTCGAGTATATTATAACTAAATATGATGTCCCATTAGTTGGACAAGGATGATGCGGCGTATCGTGTACCCGATAGTAGTGTACACGTACTCGATCATGTATGGAAGCTATAAGCTATGGACTGTATTATATGCTGATATGTGAGACGGCTTACACCACACGTCACTTGTACTAAACTTTCATAAGTTTGGAATTATTGTTAAAGAAAGTATCAACCGTATGAGTAGGAAATATCTAGAATGATGCAAGATTGTCAGAGTCCTAGAAAGAAGAAAGCCCCTAAGACCTTTAGCTACGTGTTATCGTTGATTAATTAAATTGGAGCAGGAGTGGTTCATAAGTTTTCTCGAGCTTTAAGGATTACCGCAGTGGGAATGTGAACAATGCTCGTGGTTGTGATAATAGTTACACCAGGATGTCAGAAAGAAAGGAACTTGCACCATAAGTTCAGCCACCACCTTATATTTGAAACGTGAAGGCAGTTGCAATAGACTTCACTTCCGTTTGAGAATACTCAATATCAGATGCTTCTCAGAGCAAGACTAAATCTATATAAAGAATGGTACGAATGTAACAGTAAAAGGTCGTCTTACGAGGCGAAAGTTAAAGATAAGAGTTCTTTGGAACTGAAAGTAATGTAATAGATTCCTCGGAAAGTTGGAATAATTGAGGAAAATCAGATCGACCCAACGTCTTCAGGGTAATATGGAATGGTCAATTAAAGAAGAACTGATAGAGTTCAGTAAAGGAAATCAAAGGTTTAATAATTTTACATTGGATTTACAAGAGATATGTTGCATAGAGGACATAGTCAGATAATATGGATATGTTGGTTCAGATAACCATACGTCTTAGCAAGTGATAGTTATGTAACATGCACCAAATCTTTCGGCAGGAAAGAGATTGTCTAATGTTTTGATGTACAGTGATGGGAATCATGGCTAAAGAACAAGTTTTAACCAATATGGTTTAATCGAGACGCGTGACTAATCTACATGTCAGACATTAGAGTTGCCATGGAATTCCAATAAGCATAAAGAATTGGAAACTTTAATAGTAGAGAAAGAGATAGAAAGGATTTATCTTTGCAGGATCTTCGAAGGATTTTCTAAATTTCGAGGACGAAATTTCTTTAAGGGGGGTAGAGTGTAATATCCCGCTAAATACTTGGATATTTATCAGTATTGAGACGATGCATCAGAGATATTTAAGCGAAGGGCAGTTTGGTAATTACCAATATATGGCTTTCTATATATGACAAAAGCCATATTTTCCCTCATTTTCCTAACACTCCTTCTCTCTCTAAAATTCAACTCCTCTCCCTTCTCTCTTCTTCCTACCTCACGCCATCCTCCTCCATCCCTCCCTAATCATCAACTTCATTTTTTAAACACTCAATCCACATGCAAGTAAGTAAGTTTGTGACTCTTGGGCCAATTTGGAAGAAAAGGAGCAAGAAAGCAAGAAAAGGAAAAGGATTGGAAGCTAGGGTTTGAGGAGAATCAAGCTAGGATTATGGATTAGGAAGCTTGGCAAGTTTTGATCAGATGATTGAGGTGAGCTCCCATAGATTTACACCCCTTTGGGTAGTTATTTTTGAGGTTTATGAGGAAAGAAATAACATGATGATTTTGTCTAGATTTGTGATAGATAGTTTCCCTATTGTTAATACTTGATATGCTATGATTATATATGTTAAAAACCTTGGATTTTGATGTATAAATGCTTGCTGAACTGTGTTGGAATGGAAAACACGTTTTTGAACTTTCTGGAACAGCTACAGGGCCTGGCACCCCTGGATTCATCGTGCCACGATGGCACCCATCGTGCCATGATCATAAGGATCAGCACGCCATCGTGCCACGATGGAAGCCTGTCGTGCCACGATGGGAGCAGTATGCTACCCCATTTTTGAAAACTTGATTTAAGGCCAGAAACCATCCGCACAGCGCCAGTATGCCTTTATGCTTTGAATAATGGAAGAATGGATCATAGTATACCTTGTATTAGCATGAGAGTGGGGTTAGAAACTTTTCATAGCATTGAGGTTTAACCTCATAAGGATCAAGGATCAATTATAGTTAAAGATGTGGATTATAGTATTGGTTCACCAACAGTCATAGGTGACTCATGAGAACGATGAGTCAAGAATTATAGGGTATATGTCATAGGTTAAGAATTACAGGAAATGTTTATATGATTAAAGTAATAGACATGTATATGTATTTATACACCAATATATCAAAGTCAAAGAATAATAATAACTCAAAGTCATAGGCATGTTCAGCAGACTCCGGGATACGCCGGATGGGATTTCTCCGAGAGGGTTATCCACATGCAATTTCATAGGGAGTCCGGTGCTAGCCTGATTGTCAGGAGTTTCATCGGGTCATAGGGAGACGTACTTCGGGGTTACTCCACCCGGATGCCCTCCGTAAAATGAACTCAGATTAATTGTTTGTTCAACGCTAACAGCTAACATAAAACTGCTATAGAACTGTTTATATGTTTTATGTTTCACAGTTATAGTCAAAGTTACAGTTATAGTTATAGTCACAGGAAATTCACAGTTATAGTTATAGACAGTTATCAGAAAGTGATCCTAGGGTTTCCCCCGATCACTAAGTTAAAGTTATAGGCAGATTACAGATAAGGTTATACGCAGTCTAAGTTATAGTTATAGGAGGACTTATAGTCATAGGCAGATAAAGACTTGGCGATCCTAGGAAATCCCCGAGATTGCCAAGCTAGGCATGGCGACCCTAGGTTCCCTGTGGTTGCCAACAGTAGGTTGGGCTGGAGCTCACTGAGACATTATGTCTCATCCCTTTCCTTCTGGTGCAGGTTTATAGGTAAGTCAGAGGTTCGTGATGAAGTTCTTCATAGAGATGCTGGATGGAGTACAGTTGCTCGTTGTGTATCAGCTCGGGAGCTTGATGGATATAGTATAAGTATTGTAATAGTATTGGATATTTGTACAGACGAGTAAACTTGTATTCATTCATTGTTATGTATTATTGTGATTATTGAAATTTTTAAATGTATCCAGTATCAGTTTAACGCACATGCTAATATACTAGTTAAAGTTAGTATGGGTGTTACACACGTTATGTTTAGGAATACAATGAAATGCTTACTAACCTTATGAACTATGATTGTAGGCTAAAAACTACTAAATATATAAATTTCTCACAGCAAACCTTTTCAATAGACCAACACACCAATACATGTGGTTAAATGTGTGTCAAAATATACACCAATATAAATTTGTGGTTAAATGTGTGTCAATAGACCAACACACCAATATAAATTTCTCACACCAAACCTTTTCAATAGACAATAACCAGTTTTCAGACCAAGTAATCAAATATATAACATCGACACTTCAAATTAAATGTGTGTCAAAATATACACCAACACACCAATACATGTGGTTACTTTCAATTAATTCTATTTTCTCAGATTATTATCATGTGACAATATCAGTAACTTGTTCACAACATTAGAAATTTCATTCACAACTTAAATCGATTTGAAAGGCATGTCTACTGCTTTAACATAACAGCCTCTACCATTAAATTATATCTTAATCAGTTTCAACTTAAATCCAATTATCAACAAAAATGGTATTTTCAGATTCTAATGATGAGACGAAATACAAGTTCAAAATAGAAATGGGGGATTAGTGATTTATACATATTTTTGTCCAAATATAAAATCAAACCATAAATCAAACTAACTCATAGGTAAATTATAAGATTAGATTCGAATTTCAAAGAACAAAAGATTAGGGTTTCAGAAAAATTAGGAATTCAGGGTTTTAGTAAAATACCTAGAAGAAAAAATGACCCATTTTGTTTGGACGGTTGATGAAGGAAGAGAGGAGAGGACGGCTGATGAAGGACGGTGAGAAGGATGGCCCAATTCGGCTGATGAAGGACGGCGGTGCTGAAGGACGGTGAGAAGGGTGAGATGGATGATGAAGGACGGTGAGTTGTTTGGGGTACGACTGATGAGAAACCTCTTCT
Source organism: Medicago ruthenica (assembly GCA_018208015.1). NCBI lineage: Eukaryota > Viridiplantae > Streptophyta > Magnoliopsida > Fabales > Fabaceae > Medicago > Medicago ruthenica. Next base: position 47,901,702 of record CM031378.1, read on the forward strand.
TTTCAAATATGTTAATGTTAATTGTTTTATTTTAATTTTAATATAATTGTTTTTAAATGGGGTTACACGACTTAATATCTATTGACCTCAAAATCCTTTCCTCCGCATGAGTTTTTAAGTCAGGTGGATCACAACCCACTTAAAATCTCTGTGTTAATAAATGTTTTTTGTACTAGTGAATACCTCTTAAATATCATCAAACATTCATCTTCATATATTATTGAATACTCATCATCATATATCATCAAATATTTCATCACCATACATCATCAAATATTCCTTATCATATATAATTCAAGCACTCATCATTTTATACATCTCTATATGAACACATTTATAGCACATCTTTACATCAACGCATTTATAGCACATTTTTATATCAACACATTTATAGCACATCTTACAACTTTACATCATAATCACATAATTAAATGCACATCATTAACTAACACATTGTCATATCACACATCATCATATCAACATATCATCATACAAACACGTCAACATATCAACACACCGTTATTTAATCACTTCATTATAAAACACATCTTCATTTAATCACATCATTATATAATCAATTCATTATATAACATATTTTTGTATATCACAACTTCATATATCACATCATTATATAATCAATTCGTCACATAATAATATCCAATTATCACATAAATCTCACATCATTAAACAATTCACAAATTACACTTAGTCAAATAATTCATCATTTACACCTCGTTAAATAACTGAACAATTACTCATCACATTCACATTTTCCAAGCTTCCATGTTCATACATACTCATTAACCATATACATTATTCATATATCCATTATCCTACTAATTTCAGTCATTATTGCTTTCATAGATGTTTCATAGTCCACTGAAAGAGTTATGCTGAAATTTTATGAAAAACGCAGCATGACCCATGTGTAGTATTTTGATCATAAATCAAGTTCTAGATGTCCAAATGGAGTCATAACGAAGGCAAAAGAAATCTAACATCCATATCTACAACTTTCATGAAGACACTTAAACCTGATTTGATTCACAAATTATGAATCAATTCAAATGGTCAGAGAAAAGCATTGATACGATTCAAAGTTGTTTGAATCGATTCAAAATTTCCCAAATGCATATTGATACGATTCAAAGATATTTGAATCGAATCAATGGCCTAAAAACCCGAGTTTTAGCCTCGAGATCACCCTCAAATCATCCCAAAAATCCCCATTATGATCCCCATTAGCCCAAAATTGATAGATAAACACTACCCATAGTTAATGCACTTTAAATAAGCACTTACAACACATCGAAACATCAATCATGCATCAAATTTCATGAATTTCACTCATTTTAACATAGAACTCAAAAACACGACATTAACACAATTCAAATCATGGATTTAGCATATCAACATCTTGGATTCACAAATAATCGCATACCCAAATTCACAATAACCACTAAAGCACGATTCCATAATCAATTAATCATAAGGACATGAAGTTAATAAGAATTTCACAAACCCTTTTACTACCCAATTGCTCATATAATTTCAAATGTGAATAGAACTCCCCCCTTACCTCTTGAATCTCCAAAACTTGCCTCCCTCAAGCTTGGGTTTCACTCTCCTCTTTGATTTCTTGAGCTCTTCTCTTCACTCTCTTAGATCCCTTTTTCTCTTCTTTGCCTCTTTCTCCCAATGTTCCTTATGAGCTCTACCCTAATTCTCATAACACTACCATCTATTTATATCATCTTAGTTGGGCTTGGTTTTCTCACATCTCTTAATGGGCTTAGTTTCTATCATTTTTAGTCTCTACAAATAAAACACTACTCATTTACTCACTTAAACCTCCTATTTACTCATACACCTATATTTCCTTAATTTCTCATAAACATCTTATTTTCTAATAATTAACCAACCCATCAAATCAACCACATTATAATAAGACAATAAACAAATAAATTCTTATTAATACTAATATTACTAATATCGCATAATATTAATATTAATAAACTAATATTAAAAATCGAGATGTTACAACTCTCCCCCACTTAAAGAATTTTCATCCTCGAAAGTTACCACAAGTCTGACCGTCTGGTTCCGAACTCCCTTCTCTACTCAAAGCAAACACATTTCCACCCTACTACGGCTTCTTCGATTTCTGACACTTAGTGTTGATGTGCCCAGATTCCCCATAGTTGTAACAAACCACATCCTTACTCGTGCATTCTTTAGCAATGTGTCCCGTCCTCCCACACTTGAAACAAGTCAAAGCTGGACTCTCGCATTCAGCAATATTATGTCCTGTACTACCAAACTTGTAACACGTCACGCCTCCCCCACTTTGACTAGACCCACCAGCAACCTTCTCCTCTCCCTCTTGTCACTTTCACTCTTGTAGTGACTCGATCTAGCCTTGCTATCCTCATCATAAATCCTACACTTGTTAACCAGCAATGGAAACACTTGAATCTCATGAAATCCAATGAATTTCCTGATCTCCAGACGCATACCACTTTCAAACTTCACACACTTAGACACCTCAGCTCCCACATCATTGTAATGTAGGCAAAAGCGAGAAAGCTCCTCAAACTTAGCTGCATAATCAGCAACAGACATATTCCCTTGCTTGAACTCAAGAAACTTTATCTCCTTCTTGCTACGGACATCAGCTGGAAAATTCTTTCCCAATAACTCCTCCTTAACCACTTCCCCAAGTGATAGCAGCACCTGCAACTTCCAACCTCTGACGAGTATTTGCCAACCAATACTCAGCTTCTTCCGCCAACATGTTTGTCGCCAAACAAACCTTCTGCTCATCAGTAGTTGCCATAGCCCTGAAGATCCTCTCAATCCCTTGCAGCCAAACTTGTGCACCTTCCGTGTCATAACTTTCGTTGAAAGTAGGTGGGTTGTTCCTCATGAACCTATCCAAACGATGCTCCACATGCTCCTCCTCCGACTTCGGATACACCAAGATATCGTCTATGAACACCACCACAAACTGATCCAAATAAGGATGGAAAATCCTATTCATGTATTCCATAAATACACTTGGCGCATTGGTCACACCAAATGGCATTACAGAATATTCATAGTGACCATAACTAGTTCTGAACGCAGTTTTCGGTATATCTTCTGACTTCACACATATCTGGTGATATCCTGATCTCAAATCAATCTCGCTAAACACTTGAGCACCTACCAACTGATCCATAAGACCGTCTATCCTTGGAAGATGATATTTGTTCTTAATGGTAACCTTATTCAGCTGTTGATAGTCCACACACAACATCATACTCACATCCTTCTTCTTAACCAACAACATTGGCGCTCCCCACGACGAAACACTAGGCCTGATAAGCTTCTTCTCTAACAGCTCTTCTAATTGCCTCTTCAACTCATCCAATTCTAATGCAGACATCCTATATGGTGTCGTCTGTTGGAACAAAATGTATGAACAACTCTCTATTGAGTTTTGATGATAACAAAGTGTTAAAAAGAAAATTGGATATGTTAATACTTGATTCTAGTGTGCAGAACCATATACTTAAAGATTGGTATCTAACAATGGTTATGAAAGAGCAAGTTAAGAGCAAAAAGGAAAATATAGAAGCTTGTGTTGTAAGTCTGAAGAACAGCTTCTGAAGGCAGCGTCTGAAGGCAGCTTCTGAAGACAGTGTCTGATGAACAGTGCGTCTGAAGGCCAGCTTCTGAAGACAGCGTCTGAAGGCCAGCTTCTGAAGACAGCGTCTGATGAACAGTGCATCTGATGAACAGTGTGTCTGAAGTCTGCTTCTGAAGAAGTGCGTCTGATGAACAGTATCTGATGACCAGCTTCTGAAGTCTGAGTTTTGAAGAAACGCAAAAGTCAACAATTGCAACTATCAACAGTGAAGTACTGTACAGTCAGAACAGCTCTATGCAACAGTTGTCTCCTTGTACGAAACACTCTCCATGTTTTAAGGAAACAATTCAAAAAAACGTTAATGCTCTGTTCCTGAGTTCGCACACCAGAACAGAAGGATTTAATGTTGGCTGAAAGCTTCAATTGCAACGGCTCTATTGGATGACCTGGCAATCTTCTCAACAGCTCTTTAATTCTCTATAAAGGATTGAAGATTGGAAGAAGAAGAACCAGACTCAATACTCTGAAAACGTGTTACTCTGTTTTCTGTAAACGTAACTCTGCCAAATTAGAAAGAGTCTTAATCTGTGTTGTATTTTGTGAACACCACTGATAGTATATCAAGTGTTCAACTTAAACATATTCTTTGTAATTCTGTTTGATTAAAAGTCTCTTGCTTGTGTGCTTGAGCAACTAGAAGTCTCATACTTTGCGTTTGAGCAAGGAAGTCTCAAACTGTGTGTTTGAGCAAGGAAGTCTTAGACTGTGTGTCTGAGCAAGGAAGTCTCATACTGTGTGTTTGAGCAAGGAAGTCTTAGACTGTGTCTCTGAGCAAGGAAGTCTCATACTGTGTGTTTGAGCAAGGAAGTCTTAGACTGTGTGTCCGAGCAAGGAAGTTTCTAGCTGTGTGCTTGAGCAAATTGTAATCTTTGTGATTATAGTGAAAATCTCTTGTTAGTAACAAGGGGACTGGACTACTTCTGGATTGTGGAAGGAACCAGGATAAACTGCTTCTCTCTCTCTCTCTCTCTCTCTCATTTACTTTATATCCGCTGCAAAACACTCTGAAAATAGTTTCAGAATCTGATCTATATCTGATTCTGAACTAACCTAAGTTTTTGAGAAAGAAATGAAATAGCCAACACAATTCAACCCCCCCGCCCCCTTCTTGTGTTTTTCTCACCTTCAGTTGGTATCAGAGTTGCGGTTCTGATATTCAATCACTTAACAGTGAGTCAGTAAAGATCCTGAGAAAAACATGGCTTCTGGTGTATCTGGTGAATCCACATCCACAAGTGGTGGTGGTGACTATGACAAGCAATCTCAGTCACACCATAAACCTCCTATGTTTACTGGTGATCCTGAGAAATTTTCATGGTGGAAAAGCAAAATGTATAGTCATATCATTAGAATAGATGATAGTCTATGGGACATCATTGAAGATGGTATAACTATACCAGTTGATGAAGAAGGAGTAGCTGTTAACAGAAGAAGTCTTATTGATAATGAAAGAAAGATCTATAGAAAGCATCACAATGTAAGAGGTATTATTGTGGACTCTCTGCCCCACAATGAATACTTGAAGCAGAGTGATAAATCAACAGCAAAAGCCATCTTTACCTCTCTCTGCTCTACCTATGAAGGAAACAAGAAGGTTAGAGAAGTTAAAGCAAATCTTCTGGTTCAGCAGTATGAGCTGTTCAGAATGAAGGAGGATGAAAATATTGAGACTATGTTCTCAAGATTTTACACTCTGGTTTCTGGACTTCAGATTCTGAAGAAAAGCTATACTACTGCTGATCATGTGAACAAGATCCTCAGAAGTCTGCCATCTAAATGGAGAACTAAAGTGATTGCTATTGAGGAAGCTAAAGATCTAAATACTCTAAGTATTGAAGATCTTATAAGCTCTCTCAAAGTGCATGAACTAGGACTCAATGAAGATGAACCTGTTAGAAAATCTGATGAAGAATTTCCTGAGGGAAATTCTGAAGAAGATTCAGAAGCTGGGGAGCTGGAAATGCTTTCTAAAAGAATTCAGTACTTGATGAAGAGACAAAAGAAATCTTGTAACAGGAGCAGCAACTTCAAAGGATCTGGTTCCAAGAAGGAAGAACTGAAAGGTTGCTATAACTGCAAGAAAGCTGGTCATTTGATAGTTTATTGTCTAGATCTTCAAAAGGACAAATCAAAGGAGAAATCCAGAAAGACCAACTCAAAATTAAGCAACTTCAAAGACAGATTCAAGAAAAGTCTTATGGCTACGTGGGAAAAGCTTGACAATGAATCTGAGTCTGAGAATGAAGATGAAGAAGAAGCAAATGCAGCTCTGATTGCTACAACATCTTCTAATGAAGAGTCAGGATCAGACTCTGAAGAAGAAGATGAGGTATATTCTGAACTCACTCGTTCTGAACTTGTTGATACAGTTAAGGATCTTATGAACCATCTCAGAAGCAAGCTAATTCAGTTAAAATCTTTGAAAAAGAAATACAGCTTGCTAACTGATGAGAATCTCCAACTTCAAAATCATATCATTGAGATTGAGGAAGAAGTTAGAGAACTTAGAGATATGGTTCATAAGAAACCTGATGAAGTTCCTAGTGAACATGAAATTGCTCTTCAGGATTTTATCCTAACTGGAATCAACAGAAGTAAAGTTACTTCAATGATTTATAAAACAGAAACAGAGGAGAAAGAATTGGTTTCAAGAATGATCCATTCAATCATTCAACAAAAACAATTCTACCTTTTTCTGGAGATATTATGAAAGGCACTGAGGTGTTCTTTGTACCTGCATCTGAGATTTCTGAGAAACAGAATTTACCAGAAACAGAGACTGCTGACTCTGAAGTTCTGAACTGCTCAGAATCCAAAACTTCTGAACCTAAAGGAAAGATGAAGGCAGAATCTAAAATTTTGCCAAAGTCTAAACCTAAAGGTTCTAAGTCTAAGACTATAAGAAAAATAGACTTTAAATCTGAAAAGGTTCAAAGTCTGAAGAGTTCAGAACCTAAGGTAAGCAAGTCTCAGAATCTGAAAAATTTAGACTTAAATTTTCAAAAGGCTGTGTTTATGAAATCTTCAAAAGATACTAAACCAGTTTATACAAAACCTTTTAAATCTCAAAATGTCAGACAAAGGATACAAAAGAAAGCCAATCTGTCATCTGATTCTTATTGTATTAAGAAAGGTTTGAAAGTTTCCCTTGAGTCAGGAGCAAGCAAAACTGAAGTTCTTAACAAATCAGAACCTACTACTTCTGAATCCAAGATTTTGAACAAATCAGAATCAAAGACTCTTAAGTCCAAAGTTCTGAAGAAAACAGAACCAAAGTCTTCAAAGGTTCAGACTCTAAAAAGCTCAGAACCAAAGACCTTCAAGTCTAAGGTTATGAAGAAATCTGAGTCAAGACCATTGAAAGCTAAGGTTCTGAAGAACTCAATGTCTGATACTAAGACTTATTCAAGATTAAAGGATTCATATCCAAGGTGTAATATCCCGCTTAGGACTCGAATATTTATTAATATTGGGACGATGTATCAGAAATGTTTTGAGCAAAGGACAATTTGGTAAGTTGACAGTTAATGGATTTAATTATATGGCAAGTGTATATATATATATATCTCGCTTAGAAGTAACAGTTATCGGTGTTAGAAGATTGTAGAGCAAGCAATGGCATTTTCGTAAATAAAGGGAAGGAGGAGTTTATTTAAAAAAGAAGGGGGAAGATATTTTCTTCACTCTTCTCTTCCCTCACTCTCTCCAAATCTGGTTTCTCTCCCTCTTCCCCTCACTCTCACGCCCACACCATCCTTGTTATCATCCATCAAAGCCTCACCTAAGCTCTTGTGAGATTTTGCAAGCAAGCTCAAGTGTTGGAAAGCTAGATCAAGAGGAAGAATCAAGAGAAGAGGTAGTTTGAAGCTAGGGTTTGGATTTCAGTTGTAGCAAGCACCAATCAAGGCAAAGGTGAGCTCCCTAGGGTTTTATAACCCATTTGAGAGTTGTTTACTCTTAGAGTAATTTTTATAAAAGTGCCCTAATTTATGTTAAATTGCTAATTCCTTGTTCCAGCCATGTTTAGATGATTTATAAGCTTAAGAAAATCCTTTTTATGCCATTTGGGAAGCTTGGGTGTGTTAGGATGGCTTGGAATGATGAAAAATACCATTTTTGAGTTTTCTGAACCTGTCATGGTAGCTACAGCGAGCTGGAGCTCGCTACAGCGACCAGGCAGAATTTTATTCTGCCTACCGTCGCTTCAAGCGCAGGCTGGTCGCTTCAAGCGCAGGCTTGTCGCTACAAGCGCAGGCTTGTCGCTACAAGCGCGGAGGCCCAGACAGCACTTGACAGCTTTGCTGTTTTGGGTGTTCTGGGACGCGTAGGCATGGTTTTTCGCATCCGTTTTCTCCGTAAACATTTTAGAAACATTCTCCACCATTTTAACACATTCAAGAGGCTCCCAAAAAGATGAATATGTATGGGACAAGGATTGTGCATTGACTTAGAATAGTTTGAATTAAGGGCAAAGCTTAGACGAATGCAGTAACTTCATTACAATGTTTAAGTAAGTTAGGGACGTAGTTCCCCGCTTTAGATAATGGCTCATGAGAACGATGAGTCAAGAACCTATTATAGGTTAAAGAGATTTAGAAGGGTACTCATCATGTACCAAGCACAAGATTGAATCTATATTCATAGTTAAGGACCTTTAATAGGTTAAGCATTCAAGAATGCATCAGATATGCAATAGACATAAGTTATATATATAAGAAGAATAAGAACAAGAATTAATCAGATATTAAGTCGTGGCCTTCGTCGTTCACGCCAGTGGGACACGAATGGTTCATGCAAAGTTAAGACTAAGATTATTATTATTAAGTAGTGACTTTCATTGTTCACGCCAGTGGGACATGAAAGGTTCATGCATCAGTTTAAAGAATATTTATTCGCGTCTTCCGTCGTTCACGCCAGTGGGACATGGGAGGTATACGCATCAGTTAAGACTAATTATTAAGTCGTGTCTTCTGCTGTTCACGCCAGTGGGACACAGGAGGTTCACGCCAGTGGGACGTGTTATTCCGCAAGGATGGCCGCACGACGACAAGAGGAGTCCGGTGTTAGCCTGATATGATAGGAATTTTCACCGGTTATCAGGGGAATGTGCTTCGGGGTTACTCCACCCGGGGGCATTCCGTAAAATGAACTCAGATAATATTGCTTGTTCAACGCTAACAGCTAACATAAAGACATGTATCAGTTAATATTTATTATGTTATCAGACAGAGAATAGTTAACAGACTAGTATCAGAGATCAGGTATCAGTTATCAGACGGTGATCCTAGGTTTCCCCTCGATCACCCAGTTATCAAGATATAGTCTAGATCTCATGACTATTCAGTATCAGACACAGACAGTGATCCTAGGTCTCCCCTTGATCACTAGTTCAGCAGGATGTAGTCCAGTTTATGACTACACAGTTTAGCAGGAACAATCAGGTAGCCCTCTATGGGTAAGGTTAAGACTTGGCGATCATAGGTATCCCCAAGATTGCCGAGGTAGGCACGGCGACCCTAGGTTCCCTGTGGTTGCCAACAGTAGGTAGGGTAGGAGCTCACTGAGACGTTATGTCTCATCCCTATCCTTCTGGTGCAGGTTTTCAGGTAGCCAAGTGGCTTTCAGATGAAGATCTTCATGAAGATGCTGGATGGAGTGCAGTTGCTCGTCAAGGACACGCTCAGGAAGCTGACAGATTGTATATGTACATAGAAGTGTATGTTATGATATTTGGATAATTGTATAACGAGCAAATTTGTACTCATTCAGTTGTATGTACTATTGTTATTATTATTGAAAATTTTAATGTACCCAGTATCAGATTAATACACATGCTAAATATTCTAGATAATTTAGTATGGGTGTTACAATTGGTATCAGAGCAGGTCGATTCAGACCGTGCCTTGGGTCATTAAGAATTCAATAAAAGTAGTGGGACCATTGGGTTCCGGATGTTGTTCTAAAGGTCACATCTAGTTGAGCCTGATCAACTCAATCTAGTATATGACAGTTAGGATAAATGTCCGAGAGCTGAATGTGACCAAGGAGGAATGAAGTGTATGAAGGGCGAAGATTAAGGTGATAGAATTTTAAGACGGAGTTGGCGAAGAAGTATTCAACGCCAAATGGTGGCCATCAAACCGTAAAGTGACTAAGCCTATTTATGGCAGAGTTTAGGAATGTCAGAAATATTTAAGGATAAGGTGAAGCACCTCAACCCAGTTGGACCCGACGTTGGACGATACCTCATCTGCGGAAGACATATGGATTAAGGAATCATGGAATACCCTAAGGAATGACTTGGAACCGTAGTTTGAGAAGTTAAAGTGAAGTGTGGATTAAGTATCAATTCTGAGTACAGAGTTAAGGAATTGTGGTACCAAACCTAGAGACTCAAAGTGAGGAATTATCGGTCGGTTTTGAGACCTCTAGACTCCCAGCAAAGATAGAGTGCTGAGAACCAAACTCCAATCGGATGAGATTTTAATGTCCAGACAGTTAAGAGGAAAATTATGGATTAAGCGAAGTATTTGGACGAATGGAACTAACTACTTAAGGGTGGTCTTTGAGCATGACTCGCAAGTAAGTTTAACCCCATCAGATCAGCCGCACCTCCCGAACCTTAAATGCTAGATTTGGGAATTAAGAAAAGAAGTTGGTATGCAACCTAAGAACTAAGATGGATGAATAAGTGTTGATAATAAGACCCGTTGCATGTCGAGGCGTGAATCAGATATTCATATGTGTTTTATTAGTAATAAGATTGGAAATAAGCTAAGTTTAACTGAAATTTTATATGGTCAGCCATTGGGATTTAGTTAACTGATGGACGAATAAAGTTGAATTTCCTTGATTGGATGAAGAAGGCAAGTTCAAGATGACACAAGATTATAGTAGACCAGTTTTGAAGGATAATTGGAAATTTTAGCCGAGAAATTATATTGAGACTGTATTATACGAAAGGTTAAGATTGTGGTTAATGCTAGGGAGTTTTAAGTTTTCAACTGGTGAGTTTTCTTCCATAGTTATTCTAGAAGCTTAAAGAGGTCACCTCGTGTTGATAAGTTCCGAGGGCGGTAATAAGGTATAGATTTCGGATTGTTCAACTATATGTAGAATTACTCAAATGTTAAGATCAAGATCTGAAATGAGAATGCCGTAACGAGTAGTTGAATGAAACAAAAGTAATGATGAAGTATTGAAGTTCAAGATCAATTAACTGGAGGGATTCGAAGGTAACCTAAGAGGTATGGTAAAACCATAGAGACCGTAATTGTTTTGAAAAGATTATGGGTATGAAATCCTTATGGATAGAGATAGAACGATTAGTAATGGGACTCAAACCCTCAGTGGATTCAGTATATGTAAAAGATGTGAACCTCCAGAAACCATAAGTCATTTTAGAAGTTGACACAAGTGTTTGTGTGTGTGAATTTAAGTTGTCTCAAGCAAGCTTTCAGTCGGGTTGCGCAATGTTTTAGTGATTATACATAAGGAACTGGCCAAGAGATGGTTACGGAATTCAGGATATGGAAAGTAAAGTTAGAACCAGAGTATAAACTGTTTGACAGGAACATTGTTGAACTCTTGACAGTTGTTGGAAACCGTTTACAGGTTCTGGCGTTTTATCGTGAAAGTAAGTGAGTATATGGTTTATGTCCGAAAGGAAGTACAGTATCAGGTGACGATCAATCAGTAAGTTAAACAGGTAGTTTAAGCCACAAGAGAATCAACGAACGTAAGATGAATCTGCTGTGATAGCTACAAGTTGTTAAGGAACAAGTCAGCCAGAGAATTTAATAAGGGTGTATTACTCCTACTCCAAAGTGTTTTGTTAGACCAGAGTTGCGCAGCGGAAAAGTAATTCCAGGATGAGTTAACAAACAATTCTAAACTGAAGCTTAGAGAACAAGGATGCTTGTGTAGTCCTTGTCAGGTGAACCACAGAATATCAGTGAGCAGTGACGACTCGAACTTGTTATAAGTTCTAGAAGGAAATTTTAAAAGTAAAGCCGAGGGATATTTCAAACCTCGAGACTCGAGAGAAATGGAAATTGAAGCAGTTTAAGATTCTGTGATAAGAATGATATGTTTCTAGCACAATAAGTCTAGAGCAAGGAAAGTCACCACTAATGCGGTACTTGAAGGGTAAGTTTAGTCAAAAGGGTTAAGTATAAGGCAACGTCAGTAAAAGTTGCACTTGCAAGACGGTAAATTTTTGAAATTGAAGCATTGATCAGAAACAACAATGCAGTGACATATGAGTTTAATTTACCTCATACCCACAATCTGTCAACATGTCACACGTATCAGGTTATGTTTAGTATTGTATATATTTATCAGGCAGTGCTTAAACTACTCAGATAGTAGTGTGGCAGTTCTCAGTGTTGTGACATGTTTTGGCAATAATGGTACATAGACAGGAATGTTTAAGTAGCAAGGATTTGACCAGAACAGATTTATTGATATCAAACATGTCTTAGCCGAAGTGTTCGGAAATGAGAAATGAGTTCACTATGTCGATAAGTGTAATCATGATTTATGTTATGTGATAATGTATGTTCAAGAAATAAACATGAGTAGCATTGGCGGGGCAAACCTGGCAAGCCAGTCGAAAGGCAAATCCCGAATGTTACAAAATGAGTTAAGAGTAAGAAAAGATTCCCAATTGATGTGGTAGTGTCTCAAATATGATAAGATCAAGAATGATGTCCCGTCAGTCGGACAAGGATGAGATGATGTATTGTGTACCCATCAGTAGTGTACACGTGCTCGCTTATGTATGTAAATTATATACTATGAAATATACCATGTGGTGTTATGTGAGATGATTACTACTCATCACTCGGGCTAAACTGCTATGAGTTTGGATTTACCAATACATAAAATATTTATGCTACGGCCATAATTCGAGAATAGTAGTGACAAGAAAGATGGGAGATTAGTAAACTCCAAGTAATGAAGAATGATTTCTAAGTTATTAAGATAAGTGATGTCGTCGTATGAGACGAAAGATAAAGATAATAATTCATGGGAAATAAATGCAGTGCAAGAAATCCACTGAAGAGTGGGAATATTTGAGGATAACGAGAACGATCTAATGTCGTCGAAGTAAGATTACATGGACTATGAAGGTATTTATAAGAATTAGTATAAGTGTCAGAGCTGGACAACTCCAGATTGGATTTGCAGAAGTGTATGAACCAGGAACGTGGTCAAGCGAGTTGGATACGATGGTTCAGATAACCTCACATCCTACTACGTAAGAGTTATGCAAATCATCACAAGCATTTCAGTTGAAGGAGAAGTTGTCGAGTATATTTGACATATAGAGAGTTGGAAATCCAAGGGATTCCGATAATCAAGACAAACTGGAGTTTCGGGCAAGTAAAAGAAGTAGTGTGAGAGATTCATTCATATATGATAGTGGAAACTAAATTTCGAGGACGAAATTTCTTTAAGGGGGGTAGATTGTAATATCCCGCTTAGGACTCGAATATTTATTAATATTGGGACGATGTATCAGAAATGTTTTGAGCAAAGGACAATTTGGTAAGTTGACAGTTAATGGATTTAATTATATGGCAAGTGTATATATATATCTCGCTTAGAAGTAACAGTTATCGGTGTTAGAAGATTGTAGAGCAAGCAATGGCATTTTCGTAAATAAAGGGAAGGAGGAGTTTATTTAAAAAAGAAGGGGGAAGATATTTTCTTCACTCTTCTCTTCCCTCACTCTCTCCAAATCTGGTTTCTCTCCCTCTTCCCCTCACTCTCACGCCCACACCATCCTTGTTATCATCCATCAAAGCCTCACCTAAGCTCTTGTGAGATTTTGCAAGCAAGCTCAAGTGTTGGAAAGCTAGATCAAGAGGAAGAATCAAGAGAAGAGGTAGTTTGAAGCTAGGGTTTGGATTTCAGTTGTAGCAAGCACCAATCAAGGCAAAGGTGAGCTCCCTAGGGTTTTATAACCCATTTGAGAGTTGTTTACTCTTAGAGTAATTTTTATAAAAGTGCCCTAATTTATGTTAAATTGCTAATTCCTTGTTCCAGCCATGTTTTGATGATTTATAAGCTTAAGAAAATCCTTTTTATGCCATTTGGGAAGCTTGGGTGTGTTAGGATGGCTTGGAATGATGAAAAATACCATTTTTGAGTTTTCTGAACCTGTCATGGTCGCTACAGCGAGCTGGAGCTCGCTACAGCGACCAGGCAGAATTTTATTCTGCCTACCGTCGCTTCAAGCGCAGGCTGGTCGCTTCAAGCGCAGGCTTGTCGCTACAAGCGCAGGCTTGTCGCTACAAGCGCGGAGGCCCAGACAGCACTTGACAGCTTTGCTGTTTTGGGTGTTCTGGGACGCGTAGGCATGGTTTTTCGCATCCGTTTTCTCCGTAAACATTTTAGAAACATTCTCCACCATTTTAACACATTCAAGAGGCTCCCAAAAGATGAATATGTATGGGACAAGGATTGTGACATTGACTTAGAATAGTTTGAATTAAGGGCAAAGCTTAGACGAATGCAGTAACTTCATTACAATGTTTAAGTAAGTTAGGGACGTAGTTCCCCGCTTTAGATAATGGCTCATGAGAACGATGAGTCAAGAACCTATTATAGGTTAAAGAGATTTAGAAGGGTACTCATCATGTACCAAGCACAAGATTGAATCTATATTCATAGTTAAGGACCTTTAATAGGTTAAGCATTCAAGAATGCATCAGATATGCAATAGACATAAGTTATATATATAAGAAGAATAAGAACAAGAATTAATCAGATATTAAGTCGTGGCCTTCGTCGTTCACGCCAGTGGGACACGAATGGTTCATGCAAAGTTAAGACTAAGATTATTATTATTAAGTAGTGACTTTCATTGTTCACGCCAGTGGGACATGAAAGGTTCATGCATCAGTTTAAAGAATATTTATTCGCGTCTTCCGTCGTTCACGCCAGTGGGACATGGGAGGTATACGCATCAGTTAAGACTAATTATTAAGTCGTGTCTTCTGCTGTTCACGCCAGTGGGACACAGGAGGTTCACGCCAGTGGGACGTGTTATTCCGCAAGGATGGCCGCACGACGACAAGAGGAGTCCGGTGTTAGCCTGATATGATAGGAATTTTCACCGGTTATCAGGGGAATGTGCTTCGGGGTTACTCCACCCGGGGGCATTCCGTAAAATGAACTCAGATAATATTGCTTGTTCAACGCTAACAGCTAACATAAAGACATGTATCAGTTAATATTTATTATGTTATCAGACAGAGAATAGTTAACAGACTAGTATCAGAGATCAGGTATCAGTTATCAGACGGCGATCCTAGGTTTCCCCTCGATCACCCAGTTATCAAGATATAGTCTAGATCTCATGACTATTCAGTATCAGACACAGACAGTGATCCTAGGTCTCCCCTTGATCACTAGTTCAGCAGGATGTAGTCCAGTTTATGACTACACAGTTTAGCAGGAACAGTCAGGTAGCCCTCTATGGGTAAGGTTAAGACTTGGCGATCATAGGTATCCCCAAGATTGCCGAGGTAGGCACGGCGACCCTAGGTTCCCTGTGGTTGCCAACAGTAGGTAGGGTAGGAGCTCACTGAGACGTTATGTCTCATCCCTATCCTTCTGGTGCAGGTTTTCAGGTAGCCAAGTGGCTTTCAGATGAAGATCTTCATGAAGATGCTGGATGGAGTGCAGTTGCTCGTCAAGGACACGCTCAGGAAGCTGACAGATTGTATATGTACATAGAAGTGTATGTTATGATATTTGGATAATTGTATAACGAGCAAATTTGTACTCATTCAGTTGTATGTACTATTGTTATTATTATTGAAAATTTTAATGTACCCAGTATCAGATTAATACACATGCTAAATATTCTAGATAATTTAGTATGAGTGTTACAATTGGTATCAGAGCAGGTCGATTCAGACCGTGCCTTGGGTCATTAAGAATTCAATAAAAGTAGTGGGACCATTGGGTTCCAGATGTTGTTCTAAAGGTCACATCTAGTTGAGCCTGATCAACTCAATCTAGTATATGACAGTTAGGATAAATGTCCGAGAGCTGAATGTGACCAAGGAGGAATGAAGTGTATGAAGGGCGAAGATTAAGGTGATAGAATTTTAAGACGGAGTTGGCGAAGAAGTATTCAACGCCAAATGGTGGCCATCAAACCGTAAAGTGACTAAGCCTATTTATGGCAGAGTTTAGGAATGTCAGAAATATTTAAGGATAAGGTGAAGCACCTCAACCCAGTTGGACCCGACGTTGGACGATACCTCATCTGCGGAAGACATATGGATTAAGGAATCATGGAATACCCTAAGGAATGACTTGGAACCGTAGTTTGAGAAGTTAAAGTGAAGTGTGGATTAAGTATCAATTATGAGTACAGAGTTAAGGAATTGTGGTACCAAACCTAGAGACTCAAAGTGAGGAATTATCGGTCGGTTTTGAGACCTCTAGACTCCCAGCAAAGATAGAGTGCTGAGAACCAAACTCCAATCGGATGAGATTTTAATGTCCAGACAGTTAAGAGGAAAATTATGGATTAAGCGAAGTATTTGGACGAATGGAACTAACTACTTAAGGGTGGTCTTTGAGCATGACTCGCAAGTAAGTTTAACCCCATCAGATCAGCCGCACCTCCCGAACCTTAAATGCTAGATTTGGGAATTAAGAAAAGAAGTTGGTATGCAACCTAAGAACTAAGATGGATGAATAAGTGTTGATAATAAGACCCGTTGCATGTCGAGGCGTGAATCAGATATTCATATGTGTTTTATTAGTAATAAGATTCGAAATAAGCTAAGTTTAACTGAAATTTTATATGGTCAGCCATTGGGATTTAGTTAACTGATGGACGAATAAAGTTGAATTTCCTTGATTGGATGAAGAAGGCAAGTTCAAGATGACACAAGATTATAGTAGACCAGTTTTGAAGGATAATTGGAAATTTTAGCCGAGAAATTATATTGAGACTGTATTATACGAAAGGTTAAGATTGTGGTTAATGCTAGGGAGTTTTAAGTTTTCAACTGGTGAGTTTTCTTCCATAGTTATTCTAGAAGCTTAAAGAGGTCACCTCGTGTTGATAAGTTCCGAGGGCGGTAATAAGGTATAGATTTCGGATTGTTCAACTATATGTAGAATTACTCAAATGTTAAGATCAAGATCTGAAATGAGAATGCCGTAACGAGTAGTTGAATGAAACAAAAGTAATGATGAAGTATTGAAGTTCAAGATCAATTAACTGGAGGGATTCGAAGGTAACCTAAGAGGTATGGTAAAACCATAGAGACCGTAATTGTTTTGAAAAGATTATGGGTATGAAATCCTTATGGATAGAGATAGAACGATTAGTAATGGGACTCAAACCCTCAGTGGATTCAGTATATGTAAAAGATGTGAACCTCCAGAAACCATAAGTCATTTTAGAAGTTGACACAAGTGTTTGTGTGTGTGAATTTAAGTTGTCTCAAGCAAGCTTTCAGTCGGGTTGCACAATGTTTTAGTGATTATACATAAGGAACTGGCCAAGAGATGGTTACGGAATTCAGGATATGGAAAGTAAAGTTAGAACCAGAGTATAAACTGTTTGACAGGAACATTGTTGAACTCTTGACAGTTGTTGGAAACCGTTTACAGGTTCTGGCGTTTTATCGTGAAAGTAAGTGAGTATATGGTTTATGTCCGAAAGGAAGTACAGTATCAGGTGACGATCAATCAGTAAGTTAAACAGGTAGTTTAAGCCACAAGAGAATCAACGAACGTAAGATGAATCTGCTGTGATAGCTACAAGTTGTTAAGGAACAAGTCAGCCAGAGAATTTAATAAGGGTGTATTACTCCTACTCCAAAGTGTTTTGTTAGACCAGAGTTGCGCAGCGGAAAAGTAATTCCAGGATGAGTTAACAAACAATTCTAAACTGAAGCTTAGAGAACAAGGATGCTTGTGTAGTCCTTGTCAGGTGAACCACAGAATATCAGTGAGCAGTGACGACTCGAACTTGTTATAAGTTCTAGAAGGAAATTTTAAAAGTAAAGCCGAGGGATATTTCAAACCTCGAGACTCGAGAGAAATGGAAATTGAAGCAGTTTAAGATTCTGTGATAAGAATGATATGTTTCTAGCACAATAAGTCTAGAGCAAGGAAAGTCACCACTAATGCGGTACTTGAAGGGTAAGTTTAGTCAAAAGGGTTAAGTATAAGGCAACGTCAGTAAAAGTTGCACTTGCAAGACGGTAAATTTTTGAAATTGAAGCATTGATCAGAAACAACAATGCAGTGACATATGAGTTTAATTTACCTCATACCCACAATCTGTCAACATGTCACACGTATCAGGTTATGTTTAGTATTGTATATATTTATCAGGCAGTGCTTAAACTACTCAGATAGTAGTGTGGCAGTTCTCAGTGTTGTGACATGTTTTGGCAATAATGGTACATAGACAGGAATGTTTAAGTAGCAAGGATTTGACCAGAACAGATTTATTGATATCAAACATGTCTTAGCCGAAGTGTTCGGAAATGAGAAATGAGTTCACTATGTCGATAAGTGTAATCATGATTTATGTTATGTGATAATGTATGTTCAAGAAATAAACATGAGTAGCATTGGCGGGGCAAACCTGGCAAGCCAGTCGAAAGGCAAATCCCGAATGTTACAAAATGAGTTAAGAGTAAGAAAAGATTCCCAATTGATGTGGTAGTGTCTCAAATATGATAAGATCAAGAATGATGTCCCGTCAGTCGGACAAGGATGAGATGATGTATTGTGTACCCATCAGTAGTGTACACGTGCTCGCTTATGTATGTAAATTATATACTATGAAATATACCATGTGGTGTTATGTGAGATGATTACTACTCATCACTCGGGCTAAACTGCTATGAGTTTGGATTTACCAATACATAAAATATTTATGCTACGGCCATAATTCGAGAATAGTAGTGACAAGAAAGATGGGAGATTAGTAAACTCCAAGTAATGAAGAATGATTTCTAAGTTATTAAGATAAGTGATGTCGTCGTATGAGACGAAAGATAAAGATAATAATTCATGGGAAATAAATGCAGTGCAAGAAATCCACTGAAGAGTGGGAATATTTGAGGATAACGAGAACGATCTAATGTCGTCGAAGTAAGATTACATGGACTATGAAGGTATTTATAAGAATTAGTATAAGTGTCAGAGCTGGACAACTCCAGATTGGATTTGCAGAAGTGTATGAACCAGGAACGTGGTCAAGCGAGTTGGATACGATGGTTCAGATAACCTCACATCCTACTACGTAAGAGTTATGCAAATCATCACAAGCATTTCAGTTGAAGGAGAAGTTGTCGAGTATATTTGACATATAGAGAGTTGGAAATCCAAGGGATTCCGATAATCAAGACAAACTGGAGTTTCGGGCAAGTAAAAGAAGTAGTGTGAGAGATTCATTCATATATGATAGTGGAAACTAAATTTCGAGGACGAAATTTCTTTAAGGGGGGTAGATTGTAATATCCCGCTTAGGACTCGAATATTTATTAATATTGGGACGATGTATCAGAAATGTTTTGAGCAAAGGACAATTTGGTAAGTTGACAGTTAATGGATTTAATTATATGGCAAGTGTATATATATATCTCGCTTAGAAGTAACAGTTATCGGTGTTAGAAGATTGTAGAGCAAGCAATGGCATTTTCGTAAATAAAGGGAAGGAGGAGTTTATTTAAAAAAGAAGGGGGAAGATATTTTCTTCACTCTTCTCTTCCCTCACTCTCTCCAAATCTGGTTTCTCTCCCTCTTCCCCTCACTCTCACGCCCACACCATCCTTGTTATCATCCATCAAAGCCTCACCTAAGCTCTTGTGAGATTTTGCAAGCAAGCTCAAGTGTTGGAAAGCTAGATCAAGAGGAAGAATCAAGAGAAGAGGTAGTTTGAAGCTAGGGTTTGGATTTCAGTTGTAGCAAGCACCAATCAAGGCAAAGGTGAGCTCCCTAGGGTTTTATAACCCATTTGAGAGTTGTTTACTCTTAGAGTAATTTTTATAAAAGTGCCCTAATTTATGTTAAATTGCTAATTCCTTGTTCCAGCCATGTTTTGATGATTTATAAGCTTAAGAAAATCCTTTTTATGCCATTTGGGAAGCTTGGGTGTGTTAGGATGGCTTGGAATGATGAAAAATACCATTTTTGAGTTTTCTGAACCTGTCATGGTCGCTACAGCGAGCTGGAGCTCGCTACAGCGACCAGGCAGAATTTTATTCTGCCTACCGTCGCTTCAAGCGCAGGCTGGTCGCTTCAAGCGCAGGCTTGTCGCTACAAGCGCAGGCTTGTCGCTACAAGCGCGGAGGCCCAGACAGCACTTGACAGCTTTGCTGTTTTGGGTGTTCTGGGACGCGTAGGCATAGTTTTTCGCATCCGTTTTCTCCGTAAACATTTTAGAAACATTCTCCACCATTTTAACACATTCAAGAGGCTCCCAAAAAGATGAATATGTATGGGACAAGGATTGTGCATTGACTTAGAATAGTTTGAATTAAGGGCAAAGCTTAGACGAATGCAGTAACTTCATTACAATGTTTAAGTAAGTTAGGGACGTAGTTCCCCGCTTTAGATAATGGCTCATGAGAACGATGAGTCAAGAACCTATTATAGGTTAAAGAGATTTAGAAGGGTACTCATCATGTACCAAGCACAAGATTGAATCTATATTCATAGTTAAGGACCTTTAATAGGTTAAGCATTCAAGAATGCATCAGATATGCAATAGACATAAGTTATATATATAAGAAGAATAAGAACAAGAATTAATCAGATATTAAGTCGTGGCCTTCGTCGTTCACGCCAGTGGGACACGAATGGTTCATGCAAAGTTAAGACTAAGATTATTATTATTAAGTAGTGACTTTCATTGTTCACGCCAGTGGGACATGAAAGGTTCATGCATCAGTTTAAAGAATATTTATTCGCGTCTTCCGTCGTTCACGCCAGTGGGACATGGGAGGTATACGCATCAGTTAAGACTAATTATTAAGTCGTGTCTTCTGCTGTTCACGCCAGTGGGACACAGGAGGTTCACGCCAGTGGGACGTGTTATTCCGCAAGGATGGCCGCACGACGACAAGAGGAGTCCGGTGTTAGCCTGATATGATAGGAATTTTCACCGGTTATCAGGGGAATGTGCTTCGGGGTTACTCCACCCGGGGGCATTCCGTAAAATGAACTCAGATAATATTGCTTGTTCAACGCTAACAGCTAACATAAAGACATGTATCAGTTAATATTTATTATGTTATCAGACAGAGAATAGTTAACAGACTAGTATCAGAGATCAGGTATCAGTTATCAGACGGTGATCCTAGGTTTCCCCTCGATCACCCAGTTATCAAGATATAGTCTAGATCTCATGACTATTCAGTATCAGACACAGACAGTGATCCTAGGTCTCCCCTTGATCACTAGTTCAGCAGGATGTAGTCCAGTTTATGACTACACAGTTTAGCAGGAACAGTCAGGTAGCCCTCTATGGGTAAGGTTAAGACTTGGCGATCATAGGTATCCCCAAGATTGCCGAGGTAGGCACGGCGACCCTAGGTTCCCTGTGGTTGCCAACAGTAGGTAGGGTAGGAGCTCACTGAGACGTTATGTCTCATCCCTATCCTTCTGGTGCAGGTTTTCAGGTAGCCAAGTGGCTTTCAGATGAAGATCTTCATGAAGATGCTGGATGGAGTGCAGTTGCTCGTCAAGGACACGCTCAGGAGGCTGACAGATTGTATATGTACATAGAAGTGTATGTTATGATATTTGGATAATTGTATAACGAGCAAATTTGTACTCATTCAGTTGTATGTACTATTGTTATTATTATTGAAAATTTTAATGTACCCAGTATCAGATTAATACACATGCTAAATATTCTAGATAATTTAGTATGGGTGTTACACAAGGTATCTGAACAAGTCTGAGTTCTATAACTCCAGACATAAGGTGCAACAAAAGATTAAACCTTTCAGAACTAACCCAAGAGGACCCATAAAGATATGGGTACCTTTGTCAGAAATCATTTCTATTGCAGATATGCTGAACAGCCAAAGAAAAGGGGAAGTTCTGGTACCTGGACAGTGGCTGCTTGCATCCCATGACAGGAGAAAAGTCTATGTTCCAAACCCTGACTATGAAAAAGGAAGGAACTATGGAATTTGGAGGAAACCAGAAAGGCTAGATCACTGGTACTGATATTCAGCTTTCAGAAGATGCTTCAAAACCTGATCAGACTCCTGAGTTTGAGAAAAGTTCAGAAGCTGAAAATCTTCAAGAAGCTGAAAATCCTCCTGTAGCTAAAAATCCCTCAGTAGCAGACACTTCTCCTAAAGCCAATCAAGAACATTGTTGGAACAAAAATGGGTGTTCAGAAACAACCTGAATGAACAAGGAGAGGTTGATCAGAAGCTCAACAGAGGTATGATTTGTTCTCTGTTATACTTAACACTTTCTACACCAATGTGAAAGACTATCAGATTCATGAAAACAGCATACCCATCTTTGTGATAATACTGCTGATATCTGTTTGTCTAAAAATCCAATTCTTCATTCAAGTGCCAAGCATATTGAAATTAAACTTCAGTTTATTAGAGATTATGTTTAGAAGGGTGTTTTGGATATTCAATTCATTGATACTGATCATCAATGGGCTGAGTTATTTACAAAACCACTCACAGAAGATAGATTTAATTTTATTAAAAAGAATCTGAACATGCATTTCATCTCTTGAAAAAATTGCTTGACCCTGAATAGAAACTGAGAATCTGAAGTTCATCAGAAGCTAAGACTTAACAGACACTCACTTTGAGAGTCTGAAAAAAGTTCAGCTTCTGAAAACATTAGAGTCTGAGTTTCAGAATCTGAATTTTTAAACTTCTGATAAAACTCATTATAAGTGGACACCTTACACGTGGCCCACTAATAAGAGTGAATCTGAACAGTTGTCTAACACATGGTCAGAATCTAATAAGTTATAACTGCTGGGTAGTGATGAGTTAGCCTTGAAAGTTGTACTTTACCCCTCCTAAAGTCATTAATATGCAGATTTGTTTAATGTTTTTCTGTTTTCAGTTTCTGAAAAAGTTTTAACAAAAACACTCAACACAGTCACACTTTCAATTTCTCATCTTATATGTTCAGTTTTCAGACCCAATATTAAACTCTCAATTATGTCTGAAGCAGTTCATTGGTACTGAACAAAATGCTCTGAACATTTTTATCTCACGTTTTTCACTCTCTTGTGTCTTAAAAAATTCTTGAATTTTCTTTTTGTTGATGACAAAAGGGGGAGTAAAAGGTAACAAGTATTTCAGGCTCTGAGCTCAGAACATAAGTTAATTAATGATAAGTAATTAACTTAGGAGAACAGTTTCTCAACTCTTAGCCTCTGATTTAATTCTGTGGAGATAAACTGAATTTTCAATTCTGTGTGAATTAAACTGAATTTACATAACTTGGATAAAACTCAAGGGGAGCTTACAAACCTCACCTTGAGAATTATCAGACTCAGGGGGAGCTTACAAACCTCAGACCCTGAAGTCAGTTTGTTATTTAAATTCTAAATGTATTTTCACTTTGATTTTTCATCTGTCTGATTTAAATTGAATTTAATTAACCTGGATAAGACTCAGGGGGAGCTTACAAACCTCAACTTGTGGATTATCAGACTCAGGGGGAGCTTACAAACCTCAGACCCTGAAGTCAACTTGTTAATTAAATTAACAACAATTTTCTATTAATACTTATGTTTGTCATCATCAAAAAGGGGGAGATTGTTGGAACAAAATGTATGAACAACTCTCTTTTGAGTTTTGATGATAACAAAGTGTTAAAAAGAAAATTGGATATGCTAATACTTGATTCTAGTGTGCAGAACCATATACTTAAAGATTGGTATCTAACAATGGTTATGAAAGAACAAGTTAAGAGCAAGAAGGAAAATATAGAAGCTTGTGTTGCAAGTCTGAAGAATAGCTTCTGAAGGCAGCGTCTGAAGGCAGCTTCTGAAGACAATGTCTGATGAATAGTGCGTCTGAAGGCCAGCTTCTGAAGACATCGTCTGATGAACAGTGTGTCTGAAGTCTGCTTCTAAAGAAGTGCGTCTGATGAACAGTATCTGATGACCAGCTTCTGAAGTCTGAGTTTTGAAGAAACGCATAAGTCAACAATTGCAACTGTCAACAGTGAAGTACTGTACAGTCAGAACAGCTCTATGTAACAGTTGTCTCCTTGTACGAAACACTCTCCATGTTTTAAGGAAACAATTCAGAAAACGTTAATGCTTTGTTCCTGAGTTCGCACACCAGAACAGAAGGAATTAATGTTGGCTGAAAGCTTCAATTGCAACGGCTCTATTGGATGACCTGGCAATCTTCTCAACAACTCTTTAGGATTGAAGATTGGAAGAAGAAGAACCTGACTCAATACTCTGAAAACGTGTTACTCTGTTTTCTGTAAACGTAACTCTGCCAAATTAGAAAGAGTTTTAATCTGTGTTGTATTTTGTGAACACCACTGATAGGATATCAAGTGTCCAACTCAAACATATTCTTTGTAATTCTATTTGATTAAAAGTCTCTTGCTTGTGTGCTTGAGCAACTAGAAGTCTCATACTTTGTGTTTGAGCAAGGAAGTCTCAAACTGTGTGTTTGAGCAAGGAAGTCTTAGACTGTGTGTCTGAGCAAGGAAGTCTCATACTGTGTGTTTGAGCAAGGAAGTCTTAGACTGTGTGTCTGAGCAAGGAAGTCTCATACTGTGTGTTTGAGCAAGGAAGTCTTAGACTGTATGTCCGAGCAAGGAAGTCTCTAGTTGTGTGGTTGAGCAAATTGTAATCTTCGTGATTATAATGGAAAACCTCTTGTTAGTAACAAGGGGACTGGACTACTTCCGGATTGTGGAAGGAACCAAGATAAACTGCTTGTGTCTCTCTCTCTCTCTCTCATTTACTTTATATCCGCTGCAAAACACTCTGAAAATAGTTTCAGAATCTGATTTATATCTGATTCTGAACTAACCTAAGTTTTTGAGAAAGAAAAGAAAACGCCAACACAATTCAACCCCCCTTCTTGTGTTTTTCTCACCTTCATCGTCGATATAGGACTAGTATCAGGTACCAAATCAATTGCAAACTCGACTTCTTTTTCTGGCGGTAAGTCGGTAACGTCGTCCGGAAACACATATGGAATATCATTCACTACCGGTAAATCACCAACTCATGTCTCACCTTCAACCTTCAATGAAGCAAACATCACAAACACATGAGCTTCTTCGTCCAAGGATGCCTCTACATGTCCTGCTCCACCACACTTGAAGCATATTGTTTCTCCCCCACTTTGCTCAGACCCACCAACCGCCTTCTAGAACGAAACAAGTATCGACATTACTTACATACATGTCGCATACAAAGGGAAAGAAAAAAAAAATTTAGCCTGATTAGACCGACCTGCTACGATACCAACTTGTAACACCCTAAACCCCACAACATACTATTCAACGGAAATTCAATAAATAATAGTAAAACATCCAAGGGTGTCACGTTTCTCATCAAAACCAAAGTGTTTAATTCAAAACAAATGAAACGTCGCAGCGGAATAGTTATCTCAAAACACCTCAAAAATACATCACAGTTTTACCATCAAAACGGAATTTCAAAAGAATCCTAACAAAGTCTGAAAACAAAGACAAAATCCCCAAAATCTTAGTGTCACAAATCAGAGCTTCGACACGACAGACTCTTAAAGCAATACACAAAGCGAGTAGGCTCCAAAGCCATCCTTAGAAACTCACAGATACTAGGCTTCCTCTTCCTGCAAATCTACACCCCCAAGGGCGTAGGCGGCACATCCACAACAAAAAGGTGAGAAATACTCAACATAAAGGAAAATACAAATGCATATATAGCTTTAAGGTAAACAATACATCATATATACAAATATCCATCACAATCAGACAATATTTACATTCCGCATATATATATATATATATATATATATATATATTCACATCGTCAAAGTTAATAAGTCTCAATCAACATCTTTTATGCATATACAAACATCAAGGATAATTAAAGACATCAAGTTGATATGTGGAAAAGGGTACATCATTCACATATCACTACAATAAAAGCACATCTTCGGATATCACATCTTCAAATATTCACATCATCGTATAACACATCGTCAAATTGCACATCATCAAATATTCACATCTTCTTATAACACATTGTCAAATTTCACATCATCAATATACTTACATATATCTATGCAATGTACCTAACTCGACTCTATATGCATGTAGGTATGTTACTGATGTTGGTTTATATGGCAAGGTAATACGCGCTAGAGGGGGGTGAATAGTGTTTTGAAAGTTTATCGAGTTTTTAGCGAAAGCGAGTTTTGAAAACAAACTTGACTAATTGGATTTATGCTTGAAACAATGGCAATGACAAAAGTAATCAGACTATGTAATGAATAATAAGATTCACTAAGAATTGAGAGATTCAAAGTCAAATCTTAATACAATCTGTGATTGATAATTCTCACACAATGTACAAAACTAGACAAATCTCAAACCAACCCTAAGAGCAATTAAACAATTATACTAATGAACACAAGGTATATTTTTTTGATAAATTGACACTAGATTGAATCCAAATGTGATCAAAGTTAATTAAGAGAAAAACCTAATTCAATGAATTAAGTCAAAACCAAAATCGCATTCAAATCTATTCTAACAACGTATCAAACAAGCATATAGACAATTAAACAAAATTTAAGAGGAAAGGGAAGAGAAACGACACCGAGATTTATAGTAGTTCCCCCTTTCGTCCTCACTTCGGGGTACGTCTACTCTTCTTGATGGAAAACGTCTCCACCAAGGACTTCCACTAGAATTGAATGTTTGATTACAATGTGATTACAAGAATTCCTTGAAACTACCCTAGTTGTTCAATTTATATGCAACCACCTCCCAATCTTCAAATACCCTTTGAAATTGGTGCTTCTTGAAGTCTTCGAATCCTCAATCACCCGTGCAATCCTTGAAGCTCTTCACTCAAACTCTTCTTTGCTACGTTCGGTGATTGGATCCCCTTCAACTCAAGAACTTTAGAAAGAACCCCCAATACCCTTGGAGGTGGAATGAAATTACTCAATTCACTTTAGATCATGTATTCCCAATCAATATCCTTGAAAGCAATCAACTTACAATCCCTATAGCACTCTAGCAATCTATGACTCAAAAGACCACAATGATTCTTAGAAAAAGTGTTTAATCTGAAGAACAAATGGACAATGAGGTTTGGAGACTCTTGAGAGAATAGATGCAAATGATTCAGTAGTTTGGGTGTAATAAGGATATGAGTATATATAGGAAAGAGTGGTAAGTGTAAAAATTTGGCCAAAACCAACGTACTGAATCAATTCACATAATATGTGATTCGATTCCGACAGCAAAAAGACAAGCATGATGAGATATGAAGATTGATACGATCCAGACCAAAAGTTAATCGATTCAAGTTGCCCAGGATGAAGGTTGATACGATTCAATAACTTGTGAATCGAATCAACAAGCCAAAAACCAAGACCAGAGAGAAACAGTGATACGAATCAAACTAATTTGATTAGATTCATGAATGATACGATTCATCAGTTCATGAATCGATTCAAACTCTAGAAGGCACAAGGGAAAATGGCAAAAACTTCTGGTGATACGATTCAAAATAAAGTGAATTGAATCAAAATTCTAGAAACTGACTTTTGCCAAAAGAAAGGAACTTTTCTATGTGTGTATACTATATTAGACATAAGGAACAAGAGAACACAAGGAAAGACAAATGCTAGAGTGCTTTAACATGAATCTAGCCTATATCTATCAACACTATAAAATCATCAAATGAACAATCTAATAAGCATTATTACTTATCTAACAAACATCATCAAAACAAAGACCTAAAGCTACATGGCTTCAACTGATTTTGTCCACACCATCTTTAAATACAACATCGTTAAATAGACTCGACCATGAGTGTATGAATGCCAAATGACCACATCAACATTACACATCATTCAATGAGTCGGTAATACACATCTTTAAATAGCACCATCGCCAAATAACACATCTTTACGTATCATCATCGTCAAATACAACATCGTCATATAACACATATTTACATAGCACCATCGTCAAATACAACATCGTTAAGTAGCACATCACTTATACATCGTTAAATACTTATCATTAGATAACACATTAACAAATACACACCATTACACATCCTTAAAAAATACCTCTTAAATATCATCAAACATTCATCTTCATATATTATTAAATACTCATCATCATATATCATCAAATATTTCATCATCATACAACATCGACTATTCCTCATCATATATAATTCAAGCACTCATCATTTTATACATCTTTATATCAACGCATTTATAGCACATCTTTACATCAACACATCTTTATATCAACACATTTATAGCACATCTTACAGATATACATCATATTCAGATCATTAAATGCACAACATTAAATAACCCATCGTCATATCACACATCATCATATCAACATATCATCATACAAACACGTCAACATATCAACATATAGTTATATAATCACTTTATTATATAACACATCTTCATTTAATCACATCATTATATAATCACTTCATTATATAACATATTTTCATATTGTAAAACTTCATATATCACATCATTATACAATCACTTCATCACATAATCATCTCCATTTATCACATCAATCTCACATCATCAAACAATTCACAAATTACACTTAGTCAAATAATTCATCATTTACACCTCGTTAAATAACTCAACAATTACTCATCACATTCACATTTTCCAAGTTTCCCTGTTCATACATACTCATTAACCATATACATTATTCATATATTCATTATCCTACTAATTTCAGTCATTATTGCTTTCATAGATGTTTCATAGTCCACTGAAAGAGTTATGCTGAAATTTCATGAGCAGCATGACCCATGTGTAGTATTTTGATCATAACTTAAGTTCTAGATGTCCAAATGGAGTCAAACCAAAGGCAAAAGAAATCTAACAATCATATCTACAACTTTCATGAAGACACTTAAAGCTGATTTGATTCACAAATTATTGAATCGATTCAAATGATCAGAGAAAAGCATTGATACGATTCAAAGCTGTTTGAATCGATTCAAAATTGCCCAAATGCATATTGATACGATTCAAAGATATTTGAATAGAATCAATGGCCTAAAAAACCGAGTTTTAGCCTCGGGATCACCCTTAAATCATCCCAAAAATCCCCATTTTGATCCCCTTTAGCCCAAAATCGATATATAAACACTACCCATAGTTAATGCACTTTAAATAAGCACTTACAACACATCAAAACATCAATCATGCATCAAATTTCATGAATTTCACTCATTTTAACATAGAACTCAAAAATTCAATATTAACACAATCAAATCATTGATTTAGCATATCAACATCATGGATTCAAAAATATTCGCATACCCAAATTCACAATAAGAAACAGAAGTGGAGTTTGTAATTGATTTGGTACATAAGACGAAGGTTGGATTCAAGGATTTTTTCTAATCGCCGTTAATCATCTGAATCACAAAACCTAATCTTGCATTAGGCAGGGCAATTAAACCCTGCAATTCTATTCACTTTTATTTACTTTCATCTTTTGAAATAAGTTTTACTAATTACTAAGTTCAACGACAATCCTTGTAGAGAATGATAAACTTACTACTTTATTACTTGTTACGATTTGGTGCACTTGCCAATTTCGTCCATCACATAACCGATGAGATTTTAAGCCAAATATTTCCATTTGTTATTCTATTATAATTCTTTCTATCATGAGTGTTCCGTATGAATACTACACAGGAGGCAATTTTTTTGTACCTTGAGCCTTTCAAGCCACCCTATATATTCTTATTATCCTTTGTGAAACCACTTTGAGCCTCCGGCAATAATTTCTTTTGTTGTTACTAAGTAAAGAATCATGTCACAGTTCTGAACTTTAGTGTCATCTAATTGATTTCTCTTGGAGTTAGATAGAATTTTATAACTTGGTATGGTTTGAAGTTAAGTTTGGGGTTGCTTTTTGGAATTAGCAACATCTTAAGTTTGGGGTGGGGTACTGGTAAAACTTATTTATAAAAAAAAAATGAAAAAAAAAATGTAGATTACCATGGGCCTACACACAAAAAAAACTAGAAAAAAAAAATCAAGA
The DNA here is from genome assembly GCA_018208015.1 of Medicago ruthenica. Taxonomy (NCBI): domain Eukaryota; kingdom Viridiplantae; phylum Streptophyta; class Magnoliopsida; order Fabales; family Fabaceae; genus Medicago; species Medicago ruthenica. Next base: position 47,931,691 of record CM031378.1, read on the forward strand.
ATCAAAAACTTCAGAAAAATTGGTCTCTTAAAAAAAATTATGTTTATGTTGAAAAAGAAAAAAGATAAATAGTTCTACTTAGTACCCATCTTGTTTGATTCAAGGAAGGAAGGTTTGCAGTACATCAATGTTTAGTAGGAATCCTTAGGTTGATAATCTAACTTCAAGTTCTTTTGTTATCCTACCTTCCCAAATATATCCCACCTTAACCTAAGTCACGTTACAACCCCTGAAAGACCTCAGTGTGTATATAATCTGATCTTTAATGTCTATCTAGAATTGTCTCAAATTTACAACAAGGTACATATTCATGTGACGACTGGAGTGGGCAAATGTCATGACCAGCCCTACTGGCTTTAGGAGATACAAACGTGTATCCTGGAAAAGAGTGTGGTTGAGTATATGAGCTATCTTCTCCAAGTCTGTCCTGCTTGAATGTAATGAGGTAAGTAAGTCAATTATGTAGATGGGACGAGATGACGATATGAGCAACCTCTTCGGAAAGGTATGTTTTTCCTGAAAAAATGTAAAGAATAAAATTCATTTTTTTTCGTTACTTAAGGACAAGCAACTGTTTAAGTTTGGGGTTGTGATGATAGGTCATTTTACATTATTCTTAGCATGTTTTTCAGTCATTTTCAGTAGGTTTTACATCCAGAATAGAGGAGTATTAGAGCAATTGCTTATAATTTTGGGACATTTGTAATGTTTTCTATATTTGAGTCTGTAATTCTATTCTTCCCGAGACATAGCAATTTTAGGGTGTTTTGATGTAATTCACGAAGAAATCATGCAAATCAGCAAAGCAAGACATTTGAAGACTTGTGGAGACATTGGGAAGATAAAAAATGAAGATTCAAGAGGCCTCAGAAGACATTACAAAGGGAGAAATTATGTTCTCATGTCCCAAGACATCTTATATGGAAGCAAACACCCAAAAGGACGAAGAAACGGAGATTTATGCACCGGAACGCACTGACAGGCGCCCCAAGCATGGTCCATTTGCCTGTTTACCCTGGTTTTTGGTAAACAACCGTCGGTTATAGGTTTATTACTTGCGAGATCAACCAGTAATCTCAGGCCATTGTGTGTCAAGTTGGTTTGAATGTATTTGTGTTTTTATGAATATTCTTGTGTGTTTCGAATAAGAATAAGAAGCAAGAAATCTCCAAGTTCGGTTGCTTGAACTCTTCGACAAGGAATTGCAGTATGAAAGTAAATTGCAGAAAATTAACTTAAACGAAAGTAAATTGAATTGATTGTAAATAAAGGTTGTTCACAAGGATCATACATGATTCGTAACTCTTTTCTCACTGTGACTTGGATACTTCGAGTGCATAGAATGTTATGTATAATGATTTGCGACCCTGTTTTCCTCATGGAAAACTCTTATTTATACTAAGGAAAATAACTGTACAATCCTATCCACACTTCTAACCGTTAATAATGCTAATTAACAGAGAAAAACAACCTATTTGAAATTCAAATCTTGTGCCTTCGACAGTTGCAATCTTCGATTCGACGAAAAAGACATTCCGAAGCATAACTAACTCTTCGTCTCATCGATGTATGTTTCGACCAGCCCTGGATGTCTCGATTCTCTTGAGCGAACAAGTATACCTTCTGAAGTCTTTTTAGACTAAAAATCCCATCTTCTTCCACGTTTCCAATCAAACTTCAGTAATTACGTCAAATTCCTCTTGTCGAAAAACACAGGTAACAGCGCCCCGAGCATGCCTCATGCGCCCTGGGCATGCATTTTCTGCATACTCATGCGCCCCGAGCATAACTTGTGCTCCCCAAGCTTTGCTGAAAACGGGCCAAAACTGATTTTTGCTACTTTTAAGTGGAAAATGCCCGGTTTTTTAAGCCATCTTCACGTGGAAACTCTCCCTATAAATACCAAGTGTTTCATTCATAATTTATCATTCAGAAAGAAGTGGTTCAAGAGGAAGGCAAGTACTAGGAGCTTCCAGGGAGGAGTTTCTCTCTCCTTACTTCAAGTCTTTAGGGTATGTTTTATTTCTTTTGTAATTTGTCTTTAGTTACCATTTGTAACTAAATCTTTTTAGGCTAGGGTTCTAAGATAAACTTCTATTCTGTTTGTTGGATAGTTATTTAATTTAAAGTCCTTATTCAGTTATTTCTCGATTGCTATTTAATTTTAATGTAGTGCGTAAGATTTGTGTCCTCTGGAGCATAACCCTGATAACTAGGCACTTAGAGAGGTGACATACCTAATATTGGTTTATACATGTCTAATCAGGAAGTAATTATTAGTAATTAGAGAAACAAGCCATAGACAGCAGAACCCAGAGAGAAAGGTACTTAAGGAGGTGACATACCTAATATTGGTGCATACCCGCTAGAATCAGGAAGTAACTAGTTAGTAATTAAGGAAACAGGTGACTTCACGACTTAAATCGGCCCAGTAACTTCATTCTCCTCGCACCTTGGTAAGGTAGACGTCAGGGTCTACCCGTTTGTAGAACTACTGAGAGGGAGAGTGTGCTATGTACTTCTAAGATTCAATAGGCGAGGGAACCTTTAGGATTCTTTGAATTTAGGAACCCTATTATCCGTCTTTGTTTCAAATACCTCTGAGAAAGTAAGAACCTACATGTAAACCTACGAGCGTAAGTGTTCCTCTCTCTTTAAGCACTGAAACTTGTAGGCACTCTGGTGTAATGGTTGCAACTGACACCTGGAGGGAAAGAATCCATATCTCTGAGAAAGTAAGACCCCACACGTACCACTCCGTGTGATCAGCAGGTACAACTTGACAGCTGTAGGTAGTAAATCCTAACGAACTCATCATTAGAATAGTCTCTCGTTAAATACTAAAATAGACTTGACTGTTATCTAATTCAAACAAATAGAGAGGATTCCTAACCGCCGCTAACATTCTGTAATCAAAACAGGTAAACTTTGCTCTATTGCAACAGATTAAATTGCAAAACTCTAAACTTTTTATCTCTTTTATTTTTATTGTTCCCAAATAAGTAACGTGAATTGTTTGGTTGAAACGACAATCCTTGTGGATACGATACTCTATTTATCACTTTATTACTTGGTAAACGATTTGGTACACTTGCCTAAAAAAGTAGTTAAATGAGTTGTTGACTTCATTGAACGGTTCTTAAAAATGAACAAAATGTTCAGTCCAATTTTATGAAGTTAAATATGAAGCAATGAACATCAATTGTATGCACATATAGATAAGAGAGAAACTAGTTGGGAAGCCTTCCACGATTTGAACGAATTAACTTCGTGAGATGCACACACAGAACAGTTCATTCAACAAAGAGAAAATAGGTGTGCTAGACAAGGGAGAGGTCCACAACATATATTCTAACGGCTGAGATCCTAAAATGGAAAATCTACATATGTCATCCCATGAGGCCAGCCTAAGGGAAGGACAAAAGATTGAACTGAGTATTCATATGATATAACAAAAGATTGTGAGATATTTGATTATATGTTGAAAGATAAGCAAATTTGGCTGCTTGATGGTCACAAAATTCCTCCCGAAACATAGGTCATTTTTCCCAAAAGTGGTTGTTTCACCATATGCCTAGAAAAGAAAGAAAAATAAAATAAAAATGAAATGTAAATGTAAATGGTCAAGTGGATTACACAACCACAACTAGGTTGATTGACAACAGTCGGGTTCGGGCGGGGATCGGGCCCAAAACCCAAAACCGTTCCAATCCGCGGGTGAGAAACCCAGCCCCAAACTCGTCCAGTTTTATGTTCGGTTTAAAAGGTTAATGGGTTTTCGGGTTAGCCGGGCAGACGGGGCGGGTAATTCGGGTCTTTTCTTGTTAAAATTATCTGACCCACTCAAATATGAAATTTGTTAAAAAAATGTTATTTTTTTAATTTTTTGGGCAAAAACTAGAATTCAATTGGGCCATTATAAATACTAATACTTTGTTGGCCCACTATATTTATCTTTATTAGGCTATAAAATTCTTTTTTTTAATAAAATATGTGATTGTCATTAAAAAAATGCAGCTATTGGCATACAGAAAACTTTCAACCTGCAGCATACAGAAAAATACAATGATGCATAATCATAAACTAGCAGCAGCACAAGGCCACACATAATATTGTCTTGGCATTTAAGCCTTTCAAAGCACTAAGATATAATTATAAGGTCATACCACACAACAATAGTCTTTGTGTTTCAGTAAGCTAAATTAACATCTAATTATACTTGTTAGCAGCACTACACATCAATAGTGTATGTGTTACAAGGTAAGCAAATTTAATACCTGCAACAAGTAGAAGCATAAGGGTCTTAGCACAACCAACCATTACACATGTTTACAATACCAACCATAATTTAAATTTGAATATAAAGTATAAATTAGGTTGCATGAGTCAGCCATCAATCAACACAGTCCAGTTCAAGTAGCTAATGCAGTGAAGTATGAAGTTCCTACACAATCCAACTAAGCACAATTTTGCACAATTCAGATTCAAGTATTAGCATTTAAGTATAATTCAGTCTAACTCAAAACCAATAAATAACATAACTGCCATCTAAAAGCACTTAAATAGCATACCATCTAAAAGAGCTTCAGACATATCATCTTGTCACATTCCAAGATGATAATCAGACATTTAAGCATAAATTTTAAGACATTTAAGCATAAATCAGAACTAATCAGAAGTAAACATGAATAAATTTATAGCAATCATTGCAGACATTTAAGCATAAATTTTAAGACATTTAAGCATGAATCGGAACTAATCAGAACTAAACATGAATAAATTTATAACAATCATTGCAGACATTTAAGCATAAATTTTAAGACATTTAAGCATGAATCAGAACTAAACGTGAATAAATTTTAAGCATAAACATACATATAAAGCATACATTTACATATAAATAATTCTGATGACTTTGTGAATAAAGCATACATTTGAATGCATGGAAAGAAAAGAATGTAAATCACAAACTCATTCAAAACATTGAATTAAAATAAAACATTAACTTAAACAAATCCATGAGAAACATTTAATCATGAACTGATCACAAACTCATATTAGAACTCAACATATGCAAAAATAAGTGAAAGAATCTCATTTCAGAGCTAAACAGGACTAAAAATTAAGCATACAATATACATTTACAATTAAGCAAAAATTAAACAAATCCATCCGAACCATTTAAGCATGAACATAGCACATTAACATGGAAAGAAAAGCATGGATAACAAGACTCATTGAGAACCTGGTTCCAAGTTCAAGCTGCAGTTTTCTTCACTTTCATCCATCACCTTGTATCCTTCTCCTTTCTAGCTTAATGCACTATATCTCAAACAAAACAATGTCATATTATTAGTAAACAATTTGCAAACCCTGAAACACATAAAACTAACCTTATAAGCAATAAACGTTATAGAATATGACTATGAAAACCCTGAAACATAGATAAATTGATGTTAAAATAGTAAAAAAAGCAAGAAAAAATGATTGAAAAGAATGATAAAATGATGACAAAAGATTGAGGGCAGAGGAATACAAATCGAAAATGATGAAGTAGAACAAGAAATTTAAGATAATGATGAACTGTGGTTGAAGATTTGAGGGAGAGACTTACCAGAGAAAGAAAAGGATGAAACGGCAGCCAAGTAGTGAATTAAGGAATTAGGGTTTTGAGAGAAATTTCAGTATAAATATGAAGGGTGTTTTGGGTTGGGTTGAGGAAATTATTTGGGCCAGACGAGTAAGCCCAATTATAACATGTAATGTAATAGTCTAATTCGGTTCGGGTTCGGTTATGAGCGGTGCTATGCACACCCCCCATTACAGTCCATTACTACCCAGCACAAACCGGGTTATCCAACCGCCCAACCCGTCAACCCGGTTTTGCCCGCCCGTTTTCCTTTATTTCCTTGCGGGTCGGTCGGTTGTGGGCGGGTCGGCCCAACTTGTCCACTCCTAGTTTATACTTAGAACGGTTATTCAATTGGTTGAAAAAGAGAAATAAATTCAAAATTCAACCCTCTCGAAAAACCATAATTTTCTCTTATATATACAACTTTGCATATTTTCAAAAAGAATCAAATCATCAACCTCTCTCAAAAAGATCGAACCTTTTCTAGCTAAACATCAAAAAACTTTTGATACTAACAAGTATGTGTAGGATCGACATCTTTTATTATATGATGAAACTTTACATTTGCAGACTTATATCATTCTTTTTTTTTTGTCAAGTAGTCCAGTGGCTGGAGCTCACATATTTTAAATATGGAGAAGTGGAGTGTCTGGGATTTGAACTCCGACCCCTACATATATTATGCATTTTTCCTACCAACTGAACTAAGTTCACGAAAACCAGACTTGTATCATTTTATTACAACATGCTTATGAATATGCGATTAAATGATATGATATGTGAAAAAGACATGCACCTCCTCCCAAAAATTCGGCAAAACTTGAGATGAGAAAAGCCGGCATCATACCAAAAATTGCCAAATGTCCCATATTCAAACAATTCATTCATCATGGCTCCACATTTGTTTGAATTGAGTAAATTTTTTTATTAAAAATTATATTGTCTAAATTCAAGTAATCTAGTAATGTATACTGTAAATGCTTAAAACAAAGTTTTAGCTGCCAAGATCTGACGCTAATACCGCAGTTAGGAGCAATTTCTTAACCAATGCAATGTCACATCATGCTCTCAATTTTGATTTAAAAATTTATAACTGATACAAGCCATTAAAAAAAAACTGATATAATTTCCCTTTCATAGATAGGGTAAAATATTGCTATTATATGCCCCAAGCTAGAAAGACCGATAATCATGTCTTGTTCTCTTCTTTGGAACCCTAAAGATGTCCTATTCTTTGAAGTCTTGGTACTTGGATTTTACAAAATAAAACAAAATACCCATATTTTATTAATGAAATTTGAGGCTAAACTCTTCAACTTGCAGGATGATCCAAAATCCCATTGCTCTCAAATTAACACGTTTACATAGATCTGGCATGAAATGTGCAACTCTTTTAATTCTGCAAGTATTATATATAGAAGGGCTAGTTTGTTCTTTTGTTTTATGTTGCTAAGATGATAACAACAATCTTAGCTTTAAATATTGAATATTGTGATTAAAAATAATAATATATCAATGTAATGGATATAGCCGAAGAGAATATACTCTTACAACGTAGAACCAAAGTTCAAACTTCAAATGAGGACGTGATCACATGTCTGACAATATATTGAATAAGGTTACCTTCATTGGAGATAACCTATAAAAAAATTAAAAATATGGGACTTGGGTTTTATTAGGTTACTAGACTCTAACCCGTGCGATGCACGAGTTTTGTATAGCTTCATATATAACTATCAAATGACTATATTATCACTTATATATAAATCCTAGGCAGTCTGATAAACACTTTTGCAACCCTAAAATAGCTAATTCTAACCCTAATTTTTGGTTTTGATAAAAAGGAACCGCTAATAATGAAAATGAACTACTATCAAAAAAGGAATTGCAATGGCGTTAGTGACTTTTAAAAAAATGACATTTTCATGTGTTATCTGATTCAATTCCTTGCATATTTTTTTTTCATAAAAATTAATTAGGTCCGTCAAAAAGGGTGGTGTTATGGTTATTAGGTTCAATTGCAAGATGGTGAGAGAGATGAAAGTGAGTGAGAAATGATTTAGGAATTGTGAGATTGAAAGAAAGAGGACCCGAGATTTGTGTTGAATACACAACATTGAAACAATCACATGTCATAAAAAACATCAGTACCTTGGTGGTAAGAGTTGTGAATTGAAAGCATGTGGTACCTGGTTCGATCCCCATCCGAAGTTTTTTTCATAAATTTTTATAACTAAAAAGTAGGGCTAATCATTAGGGTTAGAGCAACACTACTTAACATTTAGTATGAAAAAAAGAATAATGAAGAAAAAGCTAAAATTCACACAATCACATAACAAAATCAATAATTTTCAAACCCTAATGTCAAGGATTCGAAATTAACAAAATTCAGACAATCAATATCAACATTGGTCATAATTTTGTGTCAATTCTATGAAAGATGGTGTGAATCGGTGAGAGAAAGCGAGTTATCGGCAATGACATTTACGGCAGTCAGTTGTTGGTGAGGTGGCAGTTGCGGCGGCGGCGTGATGTGTGTGGATCAGTGAGAGAAAGTGATTTTCCGGCGGTGGCAGTTACGGCGGCATGTGTTGTTGAAGTGGCAGTTGCAACGGTGGCGGGATGTTGTTATTGGGGTCACCGGCGGCGGTGAAAATGAAGTTGAATCGCATGATGTGTGTGAATGACGTTCAATTTGTGTTCAAATGATGTTGGAATTCAGGGTTGTGAGAATGACTTAAACTGAACTCGCATTTGTGCTAGATAAATAAAATGAAAACAACTATAAGTCACAAAAAACTTTAGTGATCTAGTGGTAATGGTTGTGATCTACCAGAACTTGGTCTGGGGTTCAACTCTCAGCAGGAATTGTTTTTCATAAATTTTTTTCAAAACCAAAAATTAGGGTTAGGGTTAGCTATTTTAGGGTTGCAAAAATGTTTATCAGACTGCCTAGGATTTATATATAAGTGATTAGTTGCATTTTTTTGATTCATATTTTGATTTTGCCCGATTCATATTTTGATTTTGCCTGATTCTTTAAAAAATGATTAGTTGCATTTTTTTTAATGATAAAATTAATATTATTTATCAAAATATTCTTAATAATTGTGGTTAACAGACCAGTTATGTAAGAGTTAAATAGAACAAATTAATAGTTATTTTTATCATTTATTCTTTTAATTTTTATCAGTCTTTTAAGTTTTAACATTAAGCACACACCAGTAATAAAAAAATCAGTGATGCTAATAGGATGGCAATTGGTACCCCATAGGTAGGGTACTATAGTACCCCTCTCCATAGCGGCGTTTGTAAAAAATGTCTGTACCCGAACCTGTACCCTCATAGACAACAACTTTAGTGTCCTTCCTCATACCCTATGGGCACCTAAGTGTCCATAACCGTACACATTACCTGCACTTTAACTATGAAAAGACAATAAAAAACATCACAATTGAAATAAAACTATGATCTAAAAAATTTCAAATAAATTAAGCGGTTTTTAGGCTTAGGTTTATGCTTAAATAGCTAAATAAATTAAATAATTATACACTAAAAATAAATAAATTATTTATCATATTATATAAATACGTATGTGTGGGTTGCGGGGCTGGGTAGTATAGTACCCGTACCTGAGCTCATACCCATTTAAATTTGCAGGTAATTACCTGAACCCAAGCCCGGACCCATGAAAGCAGTGTTTTACCCTATCCATTACGGGTATTTTTTGCGGTGTCCATCGGGCCTCGGTCCATTTGTCATTCCTAGATGCTATATATCGCGACGTGTATCCTCGCGAATATATCACGAACCTGGGTTTAACATACAGTATACCACTTCTCTATGCTTATTTTTTATTTTATTAAAATAAAAAAGTAATGTAACCGTTTGCCGAAAATGAGAAACTTGGCCACAAGGTTTTCCTTGCTACAATAAAAAGCTTTGGCAAATCTGTTATAAAATAGTTTCTAGAACTATGTTATTGATGTGTTGTTAACAGATGCACAAGTGTATTCAAAACATGCGGATAAGCTTTCAATCGACTGTGAATCACGGTAAGACACATTCCATTGACGGCATGCAACGCCGTCGCAGAGGCTGACATGGTCAGGAACCACCTTTGCATCCACCATTAATGGGTTTTCAAGTTGATAGAAGGAATCAAAGGAAGAAACGCAGAAGGGGAGATTTGGTAATGAGATTGAATCATAGATGCAACATGCAGACATTTGCAAAGTAATAGACTACTAGTACACAGAAGTCACTTTTCTTTATTTGACTAATTAAGATGCAACATGTTCATTCGTGAAGACCTCGTGAAGCCAAGCTTCGCGAGATTTAGCATTTTCCTAAAAAAATATATCATATTTTCAAAATGAAAGTTTATCCCACATATATTATAGACTATTGTTTTAGTTTTATAACCAAAAAAATATTATAGACAATTATGGGGATTTTCGTTCATAAATTTGTATAATTTATAAAATTTATATGAAATTAATCAAAAGTATAACAATATATTGAATATTGCATAAGAATAGAGTGAAAGGAATAAAGAGAGAACAAAATAGTATATTGTATTACTTCATAAGTGTGTCTTTACATTACAATATAAGTCCTATTTATATGACACAAATAGGTAAATGAATAATCACATTTCAATCAACTTACTAGTGGGGGTTACATGTATGTGGAAGGTTAATGGATGGACATCCACTAATTTATATATTCATAACAAAGTGTGCATTTTTATAAATAAATTATAGACTATTTTTTTGCCCCAAATAACAAATATATGCATGGATCGATGTTCGAATCCTGAACACTCCACTTATACATCTTAAAATGGTTAATTTTTAGTCATAAAACTACTTAAAAAAATCAGATATTTCTAAATTTGCCGCTGAATATATAACAATAATTAAGCAACCTATCAGCCTTCTTCCAATAGTTGTACTCAATGCGAATAGGCATGTTAATAGAAGGGAGTGGAAAGTACTCTCCGCCATTCTATTATTCCCAATTTTATGTATCTATTCTCCACCTAAGGGAGTTTTCTGCCACATATCTTCATTCCCATAGATCACCACGGATCATGTAGAATTGACTAGTTCATAAAATATAGCAACTAATCAACTAAATTTATATATAAGAATAATATTATTTTTTTTTACTAAAAAGATAACACATTTTGTTTCAAAAGGAGATTTGCATATTTAAAATTATTAACACACACACACACACACACATATATATATATATATATACTTTTTTTTCCTAATAATAGCTACTCTTTTCGGTCTCGAGTATAAAAAACAATTTATTTTTCAGATTCATTGAATAAATGATATATATAATTTATATTGTAGACCATATATATCATTTATTGAATGAACGTTAAAAATAAATCTTTTCTTTTATTCGAGATAGGAGTGAGTGCATTTTTTTAAAGGAGTAATAATATATGCGTACACATACATTTATATAAGCTTTATGGTAGTATTGTTTTTTACGAATCGTGACATCTATAATCTGATATGTCAATTTGTGATTGAGATAGTAACAACAAAAAAAGACTACTAGTAGATATAAATAAATTTAGAGGCCAACATGCATTTGAATACTTGTAGTCACATGTAATAGCAACAAACGAATATTTATCCCCTAAAATTCTAGAAGCACACGTTTCGCTTTCAGATTGAAGCACACCTTTTGCATTCCAATCCCTAACTCTTCTTCTTCGGATCTCTTTCGGGGACGCTGAAGGAAACTAAGAATTCGATCGTAGCGGCGGCACTAATTTCTTTGTTTCAAAATCTGATGTTCGTGTATTGCTAATTGGGTTAGATTAATATTGTCTAGAATAAAGAGCTATGCAGAGAGAGAGAGGTGGTGGTTCTAGGCTCCACTTAGGGCAACCACGCCGGTATTCTTTTTCGCCGGAGGAGAGAAACACAGGGGGGGAAGGGGTCCAAGCAGGGTGCCACAAACGAGGGGATAGGGGAGATTGGATTGACGTGAAGCAGCGACATCGGAAAGCGCGGCGACTGGAGGATTATGGACAGGATAGACTTACAGATAGCTGGAAGGCTGAAGGAAGAATAAGTTCTTTTTCAAGGCAGTCTAGGGTTAGGTTTTCTTTGCGAGACGGGTTTCATCATATTGTGCGATCAGAAGGGGGAAGAATCACACGCGATTTGGGTATTGATAATGTGCGATGGGAACAATTTAGGCGAGATTACGACAAGGATGGGGGACGTCAGGTTGTGTGATCACGTGAAGGTGATGTGGTTGATCACGCGCGCGCTGGTGGTCATTGTTCTCATCAATCGCGTGAGCGTAATGTTGTTTCACAGGTGGTATCTCCGGATTCTGATTACAAACGGTAGGTGACCTTTTATTTTACGAATATTCCAGACCAAATTCCGCACTTTTATTTGAGAAAAGCTTTGGAGGTGTGTGGGATTCTTGAACATTTGTGGCCAATAAACGTAATAAGTATGGAGAATTTTATGGTTTTGTGCGGTTTTCTAAAGTTAAAGATGTTGATAAATTGTTGCATGTGTTGAATGGTATTTATTTTGGACAATTACGAGTGTGTGCTAAGGAACGTGTGGTGGGGAAAAAGGAACGTGTGGTGCATACGGTTGGGGAGGGCGTCAGGGCTGTTGTTGAGAATGAGGGAAAAAAACTATTCTGAAGGGGCAGCATGACGTGAATCAGGGTGGTGAGGGGGAAAAAGCGTGAGGTTCGGATGGAGTTGCATGGGGGGGTTCGGACGGGTAAGGGAGAAAAAAATGTGAGTTTGGGGAAGCATGTAGGTGGTGGTGGAGGTGTGGAGTCAGTCGAGGTGAAGGAGGGGGGGCGAGTTAGGGGAGGGAGTGAGGGTTGGTGAGGTGGTGGTGCGGTTGAGAGGAGCCAAGGGGAAGGAGGTTTTTGAAGTTACGGCGACGAAGGAGGTTGAGGTTCAAAATGTTACTAAGGGTACGGGTACAAATGGGAAGCAGATGTAGCCACAGAAGTTGGTGTGTATGTATAGGTCGCACGTGGATGATATGACGTGGGCTCGAAAGGGTGTTGTAGCTACAGTTATAAATGGGGAAGCTGTCCCGTAGGTACAAAACAAAATAGAGGATGCGGGGTTCAAAGAGTTAGTTATTATTCCATTGGGTGCTGACAAAGTCTTCATTTATAGTATTTCTGAGTTAACTGTGATGACAATAATTGATGCGGCAAAGGAATTTTTTAACCATTTCTTCTCCAGCTTTGTGAGTTGGGACAAGTAGACAGTGTCTTTTCAGAGGGGTGCATGGTTGCGTATTTATGGTGTACCCTTGCATGCGTGGAATGTGAATTTTTTCAGGCTTTGCACTATGGACTGTGGTCATTTTTTGAGAACGGATGGTTGCACCATTGACAAGGAAAGGTTCGATTTTGCTCGTGTTATGATAGCTACGTCTTCTCTAGAGGTCGTTAATGTTTTTGATAATTTACTAATTGATGGTGCGATGGTAGAAGTGAAAATTATGGAGGAGTGGGGTTTTAATCTAGGCAAGGATGCTTGCTTGTTTGATGATGACACTGATTCTACAATTTCTCAGTCTGATTAGTTGGAGATTCAAGAGGATCTGGAATTAAATAATAATGTTGATGTATTGGTCGACGATTTGGTGGAGGAGATTGCGGAAGAGGAACGGCTTTCCATGCAAAAGTTGGGGAAAATTTTCAATGTTTATGAGTGCACGGGTCAAGCTGAAAAGGTTGGTATGGTTGCGGATCATCCACGGGGGTTAAGAAGTGGTGGGGTGGCCTCCCCTGTGGTGGCATCTAGTCTATGTGCGGGTCCGTTATTTGTGCAGAAGGCTACAATTACTATTCCGCCTACTAATTTTCTTGATTCAGGAGCCCCGAAGATTTTATGTGTGTCGAACCAGACAAGCTTACTAACTCTAAAAATTCTATGATTTTTGTGGCTAATCAGACAAGGAGAAAACATACACTTTCTTGTCCTCCAGATGTTGATCGCTCTGTTTTATCTGGACCGTGTAGTTTGGAATGGTTGCAAGATCATAACCATGGTGACGCAGGGTTAATTTTCAAGAAAAAGACGCATACAGTGGCAAATAAGAGTAAAGAAAATGTTTATCTTCATAAGAAAACTAAAGTGGGTAGCTTCCTGCGACATTCTATTTTGAGCCTTAAAAAAGTGGCAAGATTAGCTAGCAAGGATCGTAGTGATGTGTTAAAAATTCTTAAAAAGGAAGTGCGTAAACGTGGTGGAAGAAGTGTTGACAAAAGGTCGACTGTTATGGCTTCCCAAAATGATTCAGCTTGTGCTTCTTCTTCAGCTTCTGTGAATAATGATTGGTAGAACTGGGTTGTTATGCATGGTAATGAGAAGGTGGTAGTGGATGACGTGTGGGGTATTGGCAAAGCTATAGGAATTAAGTTTAACGGTGACAAAATGAATATGTTTAGTGTGCTATCTGGGGCGGGGAGAGGTAAGAGGGGGCGGTCAGTGGTGAAGGAGGGGGTGGGAGTAGGGTTAGTTGGTGAGGGTTGTTAGGTTGGGTGGTGGGGTCGGTGAGGGTGTTAGTGTGGAGAATGCAGATTGTATCTTGGAATGTAAGGGGGTTGGGGGAGTGGAGAAAATAAAAGACGTCCGTAAGTTGGTATGGGAGAAGCGTCCTTCCATTTTATGTATTCAAGAAATGAAGATGCCAGTGTGTGATGGTTTTTTAGGCAACTCTCTGTGGGATTCTTCGCCTTATGATTTTTCCTTTCGTTCTTCTGTGGGGGCATCCGAGGGCTTGTTGACCGTGTGGGATTCTGCGGAGGTTGAGGTGTGGTCGTCAGTGAGTTTTGATCATGTTTTGCTGATTCATGGTAGATTCATTCAGTCAAATGAGGTGTTTCTCTTATTTAATGTTTATGCGCCTTGTGACTCTGGACCAAAACAACTGTTGTGGGATTCCCTATCTTTGCGCCTTCAATCAATGGAGGGGAAGAAGGTGTGTGGGGGGGGGGGGGATTTTAATGTTGTGCGTTGTGTGGAGGAGAGACGGTCGGCTATATTTGTTTCTTGGTCTCTCGATCATCTTCAATTTAATCAGTTTATTGAGGATAATGTTTTGATTGACTTACCTTTGGGTGGTCGTAAGTTTACTTGGTACAAAGGTGACAGTAATTCTATGAGTCGTTTGGATAGGTTTCTGTTATCCGAGGAGGGGTGTCTGTCTTGGCCGAACTATGTGCAGGTGGCCTTGTTGAAGGGCTTATCTGATCATTGTCTGTTGATGTTGTTTGTTGATGAGGAGAATTTGAGTCCTATGTCATCCCGTATGTTGAAGTGTTGGCAGGATATTCCTGGTTGCAAACAATTTGTTATTGATAAGTGGAAAGCTCTTGAGGTTGACAGTTGAGGTGGTTTTGTTCTAAAAGAAAAATTGAAGTTTATTAAAGTGGTTATGAAGGAGTGGCATGTTTCTCACGCTCAGAATTTACCTAGTAAAACTGACGCTCTTAAGGTCCGCCTCTCAGCCTTGGATTATAAAGGGGAAGCAGAGGTCTTGTCAGAAGTTGAGTTAGAGGAGTTTCATAGTATTACTTCGGACATTCATTCTTTGTTGCGTATTAATACTAGCATTTGTTGGCAACAGTCTAGTTGAGTTAGAGAAGGAGATGCAAACTCTAAATATTTCCATTCAGTGTTGGCTGGCTGATGCCGTAGAATGCAATTTCGTCGATTTTGGTGGAAGGGACGGTTGTTGAGGGCGTGCAGCCCATTCGCCAGGCGGTTGTTGCTCATTTCTCATCTCACTACAGGGCTCGCAACATAGTTAGGCCGGGTGCGGATAATCTCCAATTTAGGAAGTTGTCTTTTTCAGAAGGTGGCAGTTTGATCAGACCGTTTTTCGTGGAGGAAGTCAAGATGGAAATTTGGGATTGTGATAGTTTCAAAAGCCCAGATCGAGATGGTATCAATTTTGGTTTTATCAAAGATTTTTGGGTTGAGCTTAAGGATGATATTATGTGGTTTATTACAGAGTTTCATCGGAACGGAAAATTAACTAGAGGTATTAATAACACTTTCGTATCTCTTATACCTAAAGTTGATTGCCCCCAAAAATTGAATGATTTTCAACCTATTTCTCTTGTGGGGAGTATGTACAAAATTCAGGCTAAAGTTTTGTCAAATAGATTGCGGTTGGTTATTAGCAACGTCATTTCTGAGTCTCAGTCAGCGTTTGTGAAAGATAGGAAAATCCTAGATGGTATTTTAATTGCTAATGAGGTTGTGGATGAGGCTCGGAAGTGCAAAAAAGAATTATTGTTATTTAAAGTTGATTTTGAAAAAGCTTATGATTCCGTTCGGGGTTATCTAGATACTGTAATGGAAAGAATGTCATTTTCGACTCTTTGGAGGAAGTGGATTAAGGAATGTGTGTGCACAGCTACATCGTCAATGTTAGTTAACGGCAGTCCTACCGAGGAATTTCCTTTAGAGAGGGGTTTACGTCAAGGTGATCCTTTGTCTCCTTTTCTTTTTCTTTTGGTTGCAGAAGGTCTGAATGTTTTGATGAAAGTTATGGTTGAGGCAAACATTTTCACCGGGTACAAGATTGGTTCTGTCAGTTCAACAATGATTTCTCATCTTCAGTTTTCTGATGATACACTGCTTATGGGGGTGAAAAGTTGGGCAAATGTTCGTGCTTTGCGGGCTGTTCTTGTGCTGTTTAAGATGATTTCAGGCCTGAAGGTGAATTTCCATAAGAGTTTGTTGGTTGGGGGTTAATGTATCAGATTCTCGGTTAAATGAAGCGGCGTCTGTGTTACACTGTAAGGTGGGTAAAGTACCTTTTTTGTATTTGGGCTTGCCTATGGGTGGTAATCTGAGCCGTTTGTTGTTTTGGGAACATGTTCTGTCTCAAATTAGAAATCGTTTGACTGGTTGGCAGAGTAGATTCCTTTCTTCCGGTGGTCGTCTGGTCCTCCTTAAGTCTATCTTGTCCTCATTACGTGTCTATGCTCTTTCCTTCTTCAAAGCTCCATCAGGTATTATCTCTTCTATTGATTCTTTATTGAAAAAAAAAATTGGGGAGGGTGTAAGGATCATTGGAAAATTTCTTGGATTGGTTGGAATAATATTTGTAGGAGAAAGGAGGAGGGAGGTTTGGGGGTTATGAGGATGAGGGAGTTTAACATTGCTTTGTTAGGAAAGTGGTGCTGGAGGATGTTGGTGGATAAAAGGGGATTATGGTATAGGGTGTTGTTAGCTCGCTATGGCAAGGAGAATGGGAGGTTGGAGGCTGGGCGCCGAAGTGGTTCTTCTTGGTGGAGAGAGGTAGCAAAAATTCGTGATGGCGTTGGTGAGGTCGGAGGGCGTTGGTAGTGGGTCTCAGACGTTCTTTTGGACCGAATTGTGGGTAGGAGGGCTCCCTTTGTGTGTGTGGTTTAGGCGCCTTTTTGACTTGGCAGAAAACAAGTCGATTACGGTGTCATCTCTCTTGCGGCGTAGGTTGTGGGCTTGGGGGGAGGAGTTGTTAGGGGAGTGTAGGACTTTACTGCTTGGCATTTCTTTGCAGACTGATGTTTCAGATTCTTGGCATTTCTTTGCAGACTGATGTTTCAGATTCTTGGTATTGGAGGCTTGATTCTAGCAGTGATTATTCGGTTCGGGGTGCGTATCAGAAGCTAACTAATCAGGAGTTTTCTACTGATGATGCTACTCTGGATTACATCTGGCACAAACAGGTTCCGCTGAAGGTCTCTAATCTGGCTTGGCGTCTGTTTCGGAATCGTTTGCCTACAAAAGACAATCTATTGGCGCGCGGTATCATCTCTCTTGAAAATCAGTTATGTGTGACCGGGTGCGAAGGCAATGAATCTGCTCAACATTTATTTCTCCTTTGTCTGTGTTTTGGTTCGCTTTGGGGAATGGTTAGGGAGTGGCTTGGCATCTCATCGGCGGATTTGTCTCTTGTTCAGGATCATCTCTCTCAGTTTGTTTTTTCAGCAGGTGGTTCACGAGTTCGGCGTTCTTTCTTGTAGTTTGTTTGGCTTTGTTGTGTTTGGGTAATGTGCACCGAAAGAAATAACTGACTTTTCAAAAATAAGGAAAGTACCATTCACCAAATGCTCGATAAAGTGAAATACATTCCTTTGGGTGGTTGAAGCTGGCTAATATTAATGTTCATTTAAATTCTTATTTGTGATGGTCAAGTCATTTTCTGTGTATGGGCATCATCTATTTGTTGTTGGTTTTGCTTCTTTGTGACTTGCTTTGCTGTAATCTTTCTGTAAACTTTTGAGCGTCGTTTTGGCACATCTTGTGCTTTTTCGATGTCTTCTCGTGTCGTAGTATATTCCATTTTTGCTTATTAAAAAAAATATTGTTTTTTATGAGTAAGTGGTGTGATCCCCATTTTCACGTCAAAGTTTGGGAGAATTTTTTCCCTCTCCACAAGAAATTTTTTGTTTGTGGGTCCCAAATGAGAGAGTCGCAGTAGGGAACCCAAGTACGTGGCGGAAGTTGAGATCCCTACACTCAATTACTTAAGGGTTTCTTTTTTTTCAATTGTTTTTCTGTTTTTTTTTCTGTTTTTATTTTCTGACAATTGTTTTTCCGTTTGATTTACGTTTGAGTAAATATACAAATGTTTTTTTTTTTTATATAGAAAAGCAAATATACAAGTGTTGTTTTTCATTTTTGTCAACAAGGGTAAGCAAAAGTCATAAGTAGAAGTTTATTGAAAGAAAAAGTCATAGTAGAAATATTGGCACCAAATTAAATGTCATTAAACGCTAGTCAATATATTTTTAATTTCTTAAAATATACTCCCTCCGTTTCAAAATACATGTCCATTTTGGAGAAATTTTTTGTTTCAAAATACATGTCCATTTGATAGTTTAATGATACATTTTGTCTATTTTACCCTTGTCTACCAATTAATTGGATTCTAGATTTTCTCCACAATAATTATTTTCTATTAATAAATGTTGACCCAATTTTAAGTGGATTTACTCATGCACTCTCCCAAGAACTTGTTTAATTAATTTTGGTATTAGTATTGGGAGTAATTATGAGATGGGATAAATAAATGTAAAATGGAGAAAATCAAAGACAAGGGTATAATAGGAACTTTTGTGTCAAACTAGCTTGTCCTTGGTTACTGCAATTTCTCTAAAATGGACATCTATTTTGAAACGGAGGGAGTAATAATTATATACTACTACTATTGTTTTGAATTCTTCAAAAAAAAATGGTCAAATTCTAGCTATATTTTATGAAAATGAACACAATTACATCTATACTATTTTGATGCTTCCTTCCTTTCCTAGAAAAGAGGAATAAAAATATGACGAATTTTTTAAAAAATAAAAAGTATGATCAATCTATTTTAAGACCTAAATATATTTTTCCTTTAAAATAATAGCTAAATATATATTTTACTCGTTTTTACTACAAGTGAAAAATATAATAGACTAAACAAATGCGTGTCCCCCAAAAACAACTGCATGAATGTACTCCGTCCGATTTTAAATATTCTTAGAAGTCGTGGTTGGGTCTAACACAACCCCACAAAACCGGTTTGTGAGGTGAGGATTGCCCCCACTTATAAACACATTGCCAGACCATCTCCTATCTGATGTGGGACTCTTAACACACTCCCTCACGACCAGCACTATTGGGCTTGGTTCGTGGACATAAATGGTGGGTGTCCCGATAGCGGAAACCTGATAGCAGGTGGTCCAATGGATCTTGAAGAGGCTCTGATACCATCTTAAAAATCGTGGTTGGGCCTAACACAACCCCACAAAACCGGCTTGTAAGGTGAGGAGTGCCTCCTCTTTATAAACTCTGATCAAGCTTCATATCTAACCGATGTGAGACTAAATCCATCCCCTCAAAGACAAGCCAACGTAAGGCAACTAGGGGCAGATCGCAATTAAGGTGGGATTACCAACACACCCCCTCATGCTCGGGGCGGGATTTCCAACATCTTAAAAATCGTGGTTGAGCCTAACACAACCCCACAAAACCGGCTTGTAAGGTGAGGAGTGCCTCCTCTTTATAAACTCTGATCAAGCTTCCTATCTAACCGATGTGAGACTAAATCCACCCCCTCAAAGACAAGCCAACATAAGGCAACTAGGGGCAGATCACAATTAAGGTGGGATTACCAACACACCCCCTCATGCTCGGGGCGGGATTTCCAACACACCCCCTCACGCTCAGGCCTAATGGGCATGAAGCGTAGCAATGCGGAATCCTGACAACGGTAGATCTTGGATAGGCTCTGATACCATCTTAGAAGTCGTGGTTGGGCTTAACACAACCCCACAAAGCCGGTTTTGTAAGGATGAGTTAGGTCCCAAATTTTAACAAATATAAACAAAAGTCAAAATGTATTTAGTATTAATTTGAGCTAAATACGTTTTGACTTTTGCTTATACTCCCTCTGGTCCTTATTATACAAAGAAAAACAAAAAAAAACATCAAAACCAATACAATCATTAATTAATATAACTTTTTTCATATTTTTACAACTATACCCTCATAAAAAATTGTGAAGTATTAAATACATTCATAAATACTCCCTCCGTCCCAAAATATAAGCAAAAATTGGTCAACAAAAGTTAATGTATTTGGTTCAAAATTTGTACCAAATACATCAACTTATGTTGACTCATTTTTGCTTATATTTTGGGACAGAGTAGTATTAAAAAGACAAACATTAAATTAGGGGTAGAAAAATCTTTTAAACAATAACTACACCTTAAAAGTTGTGACACTTTCATATAAATATGACCGGTCTGTTTGGCAAAAATAGCGGATAGCTGATAAGCTAGCTTATAGCTTATAACTTATAACTGATGGCTGATAGCTGATAGCTTATAGCTGATGATTGATGACTTATAGCTGATAAGCTAATTGAAGTGTTTGGTAAAATTAGCGGTTCAACTAGCTGATGGATGTAAAATGACATACATTTTTATATCATTCAATTTTTTATGAAGATAAGAACAACATACATTAATAATAATTTTATTTAGTTCAAAATAACAAAAGATATATTTTCATCAAATCTAAACACAACTGAATGTATATTGATTTGCATGTAAAAAAAAGTATATTGATTTGTAAAAAAAAAACTAAAAAATTGAAGGTATGCCGTATAAAGAATAAAACAACGAAAGGAAGTAATTTTTTTTTTTGTTTTGAAAAAGAAGTGGATATTTATTAGCACAAGAGACATTAATATTTATGATGCAGTTACATTAATAAATTGTAAAGGGTAAAAA
The DNA here is from genome assembly GCA_018208015.1 of Medicago ruthenica. Classification (NCBI taxonomy): domain Eukaryota; kingdom Viridiplantae; phylum Streptophyta; class Magnoliopsida; order Fabales; family Fabaceae; genus Medicago; species Medicago ruthenica. Next base: position 47,952,629 of record CM031378.1, read on the forward strand.
AAGATTTTAAATAAAATAATAAGGGTAAAAGAGAAAGAAAAAATAATAAGCTATAAGCTATAAGCTCAAACGCTACTTGAAATAGCGTCTGAAAAATAAGCTATAAGCTCCTGACGAAAAGACTGTTACCAAACATGTCTTTTTTTGCCAGACAAGCTTATAAACTATAAGTTATAACACATAAGCTTGTTTTTGTGTCTTACCAAACAGACTCTTTAAGTTTTTTGAAAAATTTCATATATAGAACCCGAGGGAGTATTTAAAATCAAAAGGAGTAACATTTTTCTTAATAATCATTCATTAATTTCCATGTAGTTACGGTTAGTCATCGACCATGAATCCATGTAATTGGAGCTAATTTTGGACTTGGTCACATGCTCTCCCCTAGCTTCTCCCTACCACCTGACCAAAATCCAAAGAGAAGTAAAGAAACTTCAAGTCTTTCCATATACACATCCTAAACACATTGACCAAATAAATCCAAAAGACCAGCCCCGACTGAGTCCAAATTAAGAAAACAATAAGCAAAATAAGGCACACAAATTGTCATTACACCCAAACAAATTCTTCTTTTGACCACTATTTTTTCCATTAGCACTGATTAATGGAAAACACCTCAATTAGCACCATTTATGATCAGAAGAATTATAAACGTTATTAAGAATTTATTAATAATAAAGTTTTATTATTACCCATCATACAAAAGCATTGAGAATATTCTTTTACTACAAAATTATATTTTTTTACCAACCAATAGTTTATTTTTTTTTAGGAAACCAACCAATAGTTTATAAACAGTGAAATCAAATTTTTTTCAAAATAAATTATCTATTCTGAAATACAAAAAAAAATTATTTATAAAAATGATAGTTAATTAATCTATTGGTTTAAAAAACAAATGTACCAAAATCGTAGAAGCTCAGATAATACGAAACGTGTCAAGTCAAGCTAACACTGGATTATTTACCACCAAAATCTTTTAAAGAAACTATTATAACCGTCGTACCAATATTCCATTGACCAAATCAAAACTCATTTATGCTCAATTTATTGTCCAAGAAAAAAACCAACTTTACTTTTTTTTTTTTTTTTAATTTCTTTATACACAATATTATATGCTCAATCTCTTATTTTCGGGTCCAAAATCATATTATGCTTAGATCATATTCTGCCACTTTTTTCATTCTCCACTTGTGCCAAATTGTTCACTAATCACTATCTCACCATGATTCTTGAACCTTTGATGGAAGAAATTAGTAGTTTCCTTCTCTTTATAACGTTGTGAAAATAAAAAATAAAGAAAAATAACTTGAGAGGTTGATCATCTATGGGTACCAAAAACCTTGTTATGCTGAAAACTCACATTAGTTCAGTCAATTTATGTTTTCCTAATGATTTTGTCTATGAAAACTTGATTTGGGCATTGGCTTCTGCATGGATTTTTTTATGCAACTATTTGGTTCATTCCATGGGGTTGATCCTCACATACATATTCAGGTTTGATAAATTTTATTGATTCTTTTTTATCTGTTAAATGCATAGACAATAAATAATAGTTTTATTCATTTTTATTTTTTATTTCAGATATCAAAGGAAAAATGAGCAAGTTGTTCCATTTGATTTAGTTGAACAGAAAAATAGGAATCAATTTGAAGATTATGAGATTGATCAGTTCACTGAAGAGGTAGCTAATTTGATATTTCCAAGCTATGAAGATTTTCATATAGAAAGTGAAGAAAGAGAGGAAGAAACAGAGTACTCTGTTCTGGTGGAGAATGATTGTGATAATCAACAAGATGATGAGAAAGGAAAGTATGAAAAAGATTGCAGCGTTTTTAATGAAGATGGTGATAACAGTGAAGAAGAAACAAAAGGGTCAGTTTTTATACATAGTGTCTCTCATGATGTTAAGAAAGTAGATGAATATGAAACAGAGTGCTCTGTTTTTATAAAGGGTGATTCCTATCTTGATCAAGATGGTAAAAAGAATTTGAAAACAATTCATGAAGAAGAAGAAGAAGAAGAAGAATCAAGAGATTATGTTTTCATTGATACTAGTAAGTGTCAATTTGTGCCACAAAAAGATGCTGCTGGTTTGGAAGAAGAACCTATGATCTTAAGCTTCTCTTTCCTAAGAAATGATTCTTGTAATAATGCATTTTCTAGCATTGAAAATATAAAGGGTTCTTTGGTTGATGAAAATGAAACAGAGTGCTCTGTTTTGATAAAGGGTGATTCCGATTTTCATCTCGATGGTGGAAAGAGTGCAGAAAATGTTCAAGAAGAAGAAGAAGAAACAAAAGGGTCTAATTCTACAACAAGTAAGTGTTCCTTAGTTCAACACAAAGATATTGGTGTTTTTGATGAAGAACCTATGTTCTTAAGCTTTAGTTTCCTAAGAAATGTTTCTTATGATAATGAATTTTCAAGCATTGGAAATATTGAGAAGAAGGAACTATTAGAGCATAATTTAGAGGAGTTTCATGTTTCTCAAAACGATAATGAAAGTGAATTTCTTAAAGAAAACACAAAACTTACTTCAAACTCCAATGATGATTCTTTGACATATAAGGTTATAGGTTCTAAAAATTCTTGTGAAGAATTTAAGGAAGTTCAAGATTTAAAGGAAACTCAATTTTCATGTGATAGAGAAGTCTCATTTGGTTTTGTTGAGCGCGAACACGAAAAGGAAGGTTTTTCATACCAAGAGGAAGAAACAATGTATGAAGAAGAGTTGGATGAAATGGATTATGAGGAAGATGAAGATGATGAGGATGAATACGAGTGGGAGAATGATGAGGTAATCAAACAAATAAAATTGGAATTGAAAAATGCAAGACAAGGAGGACTTGCAACAATTTTGGAAGAGGAAGAAGAAGAAAGAGAGTACTCTTCAAAAGTTGTTGAAGAGAAAATAAAGCCATTGAGTATTGAAGAGAAGATGGAATACAAAGATCACATTGTTGAAATTCAAAAGGTTTACAAATGCTATGCACAGAAAATAAAGAAACTCGATGTCTTGAATTTTCAGTCCTTGCATGCAATAGGTGAGAGCCAAATTATTTGACTTTTTTTCTATGTTAAAATACTTGTATTGAGTTCATATAGGATTTGGATAATTTCAATGATCTGGTCATTTTCTTAGCATATTATGTAGAGATTAGAACACGAAGTTAGTCTAAATATTCATTAACGAATTATGTTTAAATTAGATGTAATGATGTTCTAGTTTGGCACTTCAAAATAACACAATGAAGTTTATTTATGAAATATCTTGATTTATGTTATTGTGTTGTATTTTGTTTTGTGCTATTTATGTTTTTCTCTCTCTTTTGGATACTACATGTTTATTTACAGTTAGGTGTTGCTACAAGTTTGTTAATAATGTGCACATAAAACTACTTTTACCCTTTATATTCTTTCTAATCACAAAGCCACTAATAGAGACAAGTCTACACCATAACTTTTCAATCTGACTCTGCCAATATTTTCCGTTGTATTTATTTAAATCGCACCATCTTTAGTGGCTGATCAAAATCAGACGACTCACGTCCTAACTAAATAATTCATATTTAAAATACAAAGTTAGAACGTGAATCGTTTGATCTTGATACATCGATCTAAATCAACTATTGTTTGTCTGTGTGAATGCATGGAGTCCAAATTTACATATTGAGTTTGTTAAAATATAAATATGTGAATGAGATTTATTGACCCATTTCCTTCAATATTATAATAATAGTATTTAGTAAATAAGTTGGAAATGTCTAGAGTTACATTTCTTGTTTTTTAGGTAAGATCTAAATTGCATTTCAGCTCTGAGGTAGTTTTGTTATGAATATTAACATATTATTATACTGTGTAAAAAGAAAAATTAAAACTAAAAAGAAACCACTTATTCCTTTAAAGTAAATAATATTGTTTTTAGTTTTCTTTTGTAATTGACAAATTAAATTACTTGTTTTTACCCTTGATTCAGGTCTTCTTCAACTAAAGGACCCTCCAAAATTATTTTTAATGCAAAAATCAACCGTCCAACAAGTGAAGCCTCTAGTGATCCCTCAGAATTTGTGGCCACGCAAAGCTCAAAAGAACACAATTGACCCAATGTTGAAGCTTGTTAATGAATTGCATAGGGATTTGGAAATTGTTTATGTTGGCCAAATTTGTCTCTCTTGGGAAATCCTATGTTGGCAGCATGAGAAAATCAAAGAGTTGAAAAAATATGATTCTCCACGACCTCGTAGGTATAATTTAGTTGCTGGTGAATTTCAACTTTTTCAAGTCCTTATGCAACGGTTCTTAGAGGATGAGCCATTTCAACAAGGCCATAGGATTCAAAACTATGTCAAGAATCGGTGTGTCATTCGCAACTTGCTTCAAGTTCCAATCATAAAAGGTGCAACAAAATTTTACTATAACTCAATTACTTATTGCATGCACACAATAACCCCAAGTTAGATGTTGTGACAACCTGGTTTTAAACTTTCCGACGTAATTGTGGTTGCATTGTAAACCTTTATATTGCGTTAAAACACAACCTCATTAAATCGTCAATATTACAGCTGCAATTGCGGTTGTGAACAACGATTTAAAACTATGGTAACAACTACATACCACCTATATTTCAAAATGAAAGTGTGTTATGTGTTATACATGTGTTAGTGTCTCGCACTAATAAATGTATTTACATTCAATCATTTTTTTAAATTATTATTTATGTCTATATGTTGGTGCTTATCTTGTAACAATATTTTTATGATTTTTTGCAGATGATAGTACAAAAGATAAGAAAAAAATTAAGTGGGGTGAAGAGGATGGAATTGCTAGTGAAGGGTTAGAACAAATAATTAAGGAATCCATGCAACTGTTTTGGAAGTTTCTGAGAGCAGATAAAGATGATGAGAATGTGTTCCATAAGGTATTTCATCACAAAGAGAATGAGGTCAAGGACACAGAAATTTCAGAACTTCTACGGGATATCCAAATCCAATTACATAAGGTTTTTAATTTATTTTCCTTTGTCTAGTTACACTTTTTTTTTCTTAGTTTAAATATGTTTTTATCCTACAAAATCACGAGTTTTAAATTTAGTCTCTATTAAATTTTAATTGATAATTTAGATCTCCATAAAATTTAGTTCTTTTAGGCTATTGATTTAAATAAGTTTGCCTGTCTCTTGAGAGGTCACTTGGTTGTGAGTGTCTCTCATCAGCCTCAAGAAACTCGATTTGAGACTCGGCACCGAGATTTAAATAAGTTTTCTCTTATCAATTTTGATAATTTTATATTATGTTTTTTGCGTGCTGCAAATGATTTCTAGTTGTTGTAGTAATTTAATTGGGATTACTTAAGCTATGATGATGTTATACATAACATTTTGCTTAAAAAAAATTACTCATTTTGTCTCTCTAGTCAGCAATTGTTCATTTTTCTTTCAGAAACTAGTTTATTTTGATTTTATGGACACCATCAAATTCTTCAGGACTAAAATGAAATTATTCATTTTTTATTTGGTTTTAAATGTTGTAGAAGGAGAGAAAACTCAAGGAAAGATTAAGAAGCGGAAATTGCATAGTAAAGAAGTTCCAAAAACACAATGAGGATCAAATTCAATTGGATCATGAGCAGTTTCTAGCTCAAGTAGGATTGAGGTTGATTTCAAAGGTGATAAACATGAAAAGGTTGAGAAAAGATCACCTAATATGGTGTAGTGAAAAGTTAAACCAAATCAATTTTGTTGACAGAAAGATTCAAGTGGAGTATTCATTTTTACTTTTTCCTTGTTGACTACATTCAGCTTCTTTAGATATATAGATACATTTTTTTGAGAGGAGATATAGAGATACATGCAGAATATTACAAAGTTGTATACATAAATTTTGGACTCACCTTACATAATCTAAGTGTGTGTATTTGTTATGTACACATCAAAACTGACTAATTGATAGAATACAGTTGCAAATTTTTCGTATCAGAAGTGTTTCCATTATAGTGAGCTTAAATAAAGTTATTTCTTACTCCATATTATTTTCCATCCTTCTATACATGGTTCCTATGGGATTGCATAGTACATAAAAAATAGCAAATTATTCTGCACATTAAAAAAATAGCAAATAATCAGCTAAGTTTGTATAAAACTATATTACATATATTTTTCTCTGTCGTAATTCATTAACTTGAAAAAATAATACATATTTTAAATTACTAAACGTATACGTACGTTTATAGTATACGTTTTATTATAATTTTATGAGTAGGGGTGTGATCCCCATTTTCACGCTGGATTTTAGAGAATTTTTTTCACGTTCTCCACATGGGAAACTTTTTTGTATGTGGGTTGCAAACTATGCACTCTCTACAGTAAAATGTTCAATTTTTTCCATTAATTTTTTGTTTGATTTCTCGGAGCAAGAGCATCCACAGTGATAGATAGAAACGATACAACATGATTTGCAACCACTCGAACCCACCTACACCTGCCTTGAGTTTAAAGGAAAACCCCCTCTTTCATCGGGTGTGGGTGTGGGTTTTGCCCAACATTCAAAGTCGGGATCAACAGGGTTGATATCTGCCCTGAACCCCTCTCGCTAGTAAAATTCGAAGGGTTCTAAAAAAAAATGAACTCACCGCCAAATTTAATTTAGTTCCTACTAGAAGAACAATAGTACCAATCCCCTGAGCGATATGTGAACTCAAGAGCTTTGATCAGTGTTTTAGTGCTTTATCAAAGTGATGATCGTTATGAGGAGTTTAGAGCTCCTTTTATACCTCCTCATTGACCTAAAAGGGAGTGAGGGCGGCCATTTCGGGATTCCTAGGCACCTGGCACTGCGACTTGGTCCACTTCTCCGAGGATCTCGACCAACGGCTAGGAATGTGGGGGAAACTCAGTCAACGGGTCACAGTTATCCAGGCGGCTCGGAGATAGTCATGGGGAGCCCACTAAGGATGCGTACCTAGGGTTTCCCCCTATTCCAGACTGCTCCTTCGGATCCTGTAACTTTGCCCACGTGGCGAGCACGTGGGGGATTGACTCTTGCTCGCCGGGAGAAGACTACCACGTGTCCCTGAGGAATAAGATGACGGTACACATCCCCCCAAGCATGAGGCTCAAAGAGGCGAAGTGATTGATGAGATGTCGTTATATTGATGTCGCCAAGAAATTGGTGGTACACAGCCCCCCAAACACGATGCTTAAAGAGGCTAAGTGATTTAGTGCCTTCCTAGCCTCTGCGAGCTCGTCAGGCGTTAACGAAGCCTCACTCCCAAACTGAGTGTCACCAAGGGGCTCTCGTTTTGTCGGGTGAAGTTCAATTGTTTATGGCCGCATATCTAGGGCGAAGTGTATACCTTACTACTTGTTATCTCTAGGCTTTTTTCGATGGCAGAGCCCCCAACATATTGTCCTAAGGAGGTATGTACCTGATTATTTCCAACTTAGATCCTACAGCTATCAGATGGTGACTGTTTGTATTGCATTTGGACGGCTCAGTTTTGTGCACTTTTTCCCGCTTCCAGGGCATCGTCTGGGTTCAAACTGAAAAGACAGGCTCTCCCTACCAATAGATATGTACTGCCTCAGACCATTCACACGTCCCAAGGCACTTAAAGTGCACCTATATATAAGGGTTGCTGCTTTCCTACTCCCTCACGTCCCAAGTTTTCGCATTTCCTCACCCACTGCGTCTGCTAACTTGCCGGCGCATTTTCCCAAACTACTTGCCTACTTAAATCATGTAAATTCTCATCCTTCATTCTCTACTTTATTTTTTATTTCGAAAATGGTCGTAATTAGGGAGTGTGATAGCGAGGGTAACCCTACGAATTACCCCACCCGCGAGGAGAGACGCAAACTGTGGAATTCGTGCATTGAAATCGCCATCGGGATGGATGGGAATGTAAATCGAGAAGTTTTAGAACTAAACTACTTCGGACACCGCCTCATAGACAATGAGGTTAGTTTTGAAAGTGATGACAACTTTATTAGCCAAGATAGTGATGTTGTTGTCATTTCTTCTTCAGGTCCTGGTGAACGAGAGAGACACATGGCAAATCCGGACACTAACACTGAGGTTTTTGACGAGGCGGTGTCCAGTTACTCATCCTGGTTCCGCTTCGAGAAGAGGGTGGCAGAGTTTAGGGCTGCTCACTTGGTATCCTCGACGGGTGACGAATTGGACATCATTACAGAGCATTGAGTAGGTGGCGAGAAGGTTTATATGAGGCGCCCTCGAGGAGTGGTGAACGAGTCATTCTATATGTACGCCTACGCGATCACGGACTTGGGGGTTAGGATCCCTTTCACCCCTTTCGAAGCCGCGGTGCTGAAGGCCATCAACGTGGCGCCCTCTCAACTCCATCCAAACGGTTGGGCGTATGTGAGAGGTTTCGAAGTGTTGTACCAGTGTTTGATGTAACAGCCCGATTTTTAGGATTTATTTATTTAATTGTTTATTTGTGTTTAATTGTTTATTTTGGTGATTTATTGAATTTTGGGAGCTGAAGGGTATTTTGGTGATTTGAGAGTTAGTGACATATTTGAAATATGTTAGAAGTTCAATATTTGAATATTTGAAAATAGTGGTGTATAAGTAATAGGGGGTTTAAGTGAAATAAAAGTGTAGAGAAAAATATTATGAGTTACTCGTAACAAACCTTACTTTATTTTAAAAGGTAACAAACTTTGTTTTAAAAGATATATTTGAAATCGTAACAAACCTTATTTTATTTTAAAAGCTAACAAACTTTGTTTTAAAAGATATATTTGAAATTGTAACAAACCCTATAAACCTATTATAAATACACTAGTTAGTGGTGAGTGGATTAGGTTATTCATTATTCACAAAACTTTTGAGAGGCAAGAGAGAGATAGAGAGAAGAGGCTTGTAGAAGAGGAAAGCTAGAGATTCAAAGGGGAAGGAGAGGATTGCACTAAGAATAGCAAGAATAGCGATGAAACTAAGGTAAGAGGGGCGATTATGATTAACATATGGGTTTAAGAAGCAATTGCGTGTTTGGGAGCTTTTAGATTATAGCTTAATTTTATGAATCATGATTAATTGTGTTGATTTTCGTGCTCTTTGTTGATGACTAAATTGAATATGTGTTAAGTTGTTGATTTCATGCTTTTACTTCATCAAAACTCATGTTTGATTTTGTTAATTATGAACTTTGTGAAATTTGGTGAAATTAATGAATAACATGATAATTGGTGTTGTTTATAATTAATTAAATTGATTATGAGTATGATAATGTATTTGGGTTATGAAATTATGAGGTTATATTGTTTGGGTTAAGTTGGGATTATGGTTGTTGTTGTTTATGTGAAAATTGCTTAAATTGGTGAATTTGAATGAATTATTGACATAATTGATTTTAAGTTGATATATGTTGTTAATTATGTGCTTATGAACATGTTGATGTGATTAGAAAGTTGGAATTGTTGCTGTACAAATCTGTTTGGGATTTTAAGTTGTTTTGGGAAAAAAATGGGTTTTTGAGACGAACTTTGAAAATTAACCGAAAATCTTGTGAAATTCATATCAATTGATGTTTTGTTATGTAAGCATTGTTCAATTTGAGTTTATTGATCATGGTTAATATCTGTAAATAGATTTTGGGTTGATGGGGATCAAAAATGGGATTTTTGGGCGAGTTTTAAGTGATTCCCGTAGCCGTACCAACCACTGACAGCAACAACTTTTTTTGTTACGTCCTTTTGTTCACTAGTTTCTGTTTTGAACTGGGTTTTGGTGTAAACATGAAAGTTGTAGATATGGATGTTAGCTTTCAAATGCCGTTTGTTGGACTTAATTTTGATTTCTAGAACTTGATTTATGATCAAAATACTACACATAGGTCATGACACATTTTTCGTGAAACTTTCATATACTTTTTTCAATGAATCTTGAAACATCCTTAAAATTAATGACGAGTCTAAGGAATCATTTAGAGTTAATAAATGAGTATGTAATAATGAAGTTGTGATCTTTAATGATATTTGATGTTGTTTGTGTGATTAAATCATGAAACTTAAATTATGAGAATGTTGAAGATTGTAAATACTGATGTTGTAATGGTTGTGATATGTTGATGTTTACACATGATAGATAATGCTATTTATGATGCTATTGATGATGATATTTATGATGATATTGATGATGCTATTGATGATGATATTTATGATGATATTGATGATGCTATTGATGATGTTATTGATGATGATATTTATGATGATATTGATGATGCTATCAATGATATTGAATGATGTGTGATAATGATACATGTTATGTGTTAAGTGACGATGTTTGAGTAAATGATGATGATGTTTAATTACTTGACTTGATGTGTGGCCTTAGTGATTTGATAATGCGTTAGGTGATGATTTGGTGATGATATGTTATATGACGGAGTGAATTGTATAACAAGTGGTGAGTGTATTTGGTGAGCATTGTCGAGTCTCTTTGTGGGTCCATGCATTCATAAGTCAGTCTGGTGTGGTGTGTGGTGATTTCATTGCGGGGTTTTAAGATCTCGAGGATTTCATTGGCGATTGTATGGTGAATTCATTGCGGGGTTTTAGATCTCGAGGAGTTCATTGGTGGCGGTACCGTAAAACTTATAGAGTCGTGTTAGATGCATTACATTCATAGAAGTCGTGTTTGGTAATGTCTTGGTGTAAATTTGTGCATTAAGGTGGTAAATGCTTAATTGATGAGTTCTTGTGATTGTGATTGAATTGTAAATGAATTGATGATACTTAATTAATCTTGAGTGTTTGATATATGATTGAAAATTGTGATTAAGATTATAATTAAATATGAACGTGATATGAATGTTGAATTATGTAACCAGGATTGTTTATTTAAATGTATATGTGATAAATATTGATGTGGCTTGCCTGACATACATGCGTTTATTATTCCTTTATGTTGAGCATATATCTTACCCTCCAGTGGCTTTATTGTCGCCTCATCCTTGGGTGAATCCCTCATGGATGTAGACTTGCAGGTTGAGGAATAGCTTATTCGTGAACATGACGAGGATGACATTTGCCTACTCGAGTTTATCTTCTTTGGAGTCTAGCTTAGAAGCTCTGATTAGGACTAGGGGTTTATTTATGGTATACTATGAGATCTTTGGATCGAACCTTGTTGAGATGATATGTTAATTTATATGTTATGACCGAGACATGACAATTGATTTGATGTTAATTACGTTTTATTCCGCTGCGATGTGATTTAATTGATGAAGTTTTTATCATAAATATTTTACATGAGACGTATGTTGAATTAGTAAAGTTCCAATGTAGGATAAATGCGTGATTTATCTTTATATTTGTGTTCTCGGGGATTGGGGCTTTACAACTTGGTATCAGAGCAAGTCGGTCTAGTCTGGGCCAACACTTGGTGATTGTCCTGTTGTATGCGACATGTATGTGAATACTGTCGATACTTGTTCTTTCTAGATAGGTGGTTCTAGTGCGTTAAGTTTAAGAGTGGTCTTCGTCTTGTGAATTTTTTTGATGTGGATTTTAAGCTAAATTTAGTTTGTTTGCCTTTGGAGCATATGGATGTAATTTTTGGAATGGATTGGTTGCTAACTTTGGTGTTAACATTAACTGTTTAACTAAGATTGTGACTTTTCCTAAGCCGGAGGAGCGTGACGTAGGGAAGTTTTTGTCTGCAAGGCAAGTAGGAGCGTCGTTGGACGGAACGACTCAAGTGTTTGTTATGTTTACTTCGTTGAAGGTTGGAAGTGAAGTTCAAATTAGCGATTTGCCGGTAGTGAATGAGTTTGCGGATGTTTTTCCAGATGACATTACCGACATACCGTCGGAGAGGGAAGTAGAGTTCGTGATTGATGTTGTATCGGGAACTAGTAATATATCGGCGGCGCCGTATCGGATGTCTGCTTCTAAGTTGGGTGAGCTGAAGAAACAGTTGGAGGAGTTGTTAGAGAAGAAGTTCATCAGGCCGAGTGTTTCTCCATGGGGAGCGCCAGTGTTGTTAGTCAAGAAGAAGGATGGTAGCATGAGGTTGTGTGTGGATTATCGGCAGTTAAACAAGGTGCATTAAGAACAAATATCCTCTTCCAAGGATAGATGATTTGATGGATCAGTTGGTTGGTGCTCAGGTGTTTAGTAAGACTGATTTGAGATCTGGATATCACCAGATATGAGTAAAGTCAGAGGATGTGCCTAAGATTGCATTTCGAACGAGGTATGGACACTATGAGTATTCTGTGATGCCATTTGGTGTGACTAATGCACCCGGTTTCTTCATGGAGTGCATGAATAGGATTTTTCATCCTTATTTGGATCAGTTTATGGTGGTATAGACGATATCTTGGTATATTCGAAGTCGGACGAGTAGCATACGGAGCATTAGAGGATTGTGTTGCATACTTTGAGAGAGAAGAAGTTGTATTCCAAGTTGTCGAAGTGTGAGTTTTGGCTGCGAGAAGTGAGTTTTCTTGGTCATGTTATTTCTAGAGGTGGAATAGCAGTTGATCCGTCGAATGTTGATGCGGTGTTGCAGTGGGAGACTCCGAAGTCTGTTTTTGATATTAGGAGCTTTTTGGGTTTGGCCGGTTATTATCGAAGGTTTATTGAAGGATTTTTGAAGTTGGCTTTGCCGTTGACACAGTTGACTCGTAAGGGACAAGCTTTTGTGTGGGATTCAAAGTGTGAAGAGAGTTTCCAAGAGTTGAAGAAGAGGTTGATGACTGCGCCTGTTTTGATTTTGCCAAATGTGAAGTATTCTTTTGTGGTGTATTGTGACGCATCGAAGATGGGTTTAGGTGGTGTGCTTATGCAAAGTGGTCAAGTAATGGCGTACGCATCGAGGCAGTTGAAAGTTCATAAGAGGAATTATCTGACACCCACGATTTGGAATTAGCGGCAGTAGTGTTTACGCTTAAGATTTTAAGGCATTATCTCTTTGGTTTGAAGTTTGAGGTGTTTAGTGATCATAAGAGTTTGAAGTACCTGTTTGATCAGAAGGAGTTGAATATGAGGCAGAGGCGTTGGATGGAATTCTTGAAGGACTATGATTTTAAGTTGAGTTATTATCCCGGTAAGGCGAATGTAGTAACAGATGCTTTGAGTAGGAAGTCATTGCACATGTCGGGGCTTATGGTGAAAGAGTTAGAGTTGATTGAGCAGTTTCAAGATCTGAGCTTAGTGAGTAAGCTGACTCCGAATGGTGTGAAGTTAGGGATGTTGAAGCTGACGAGTAACATTATCGAAGAGATCAAAGAGGGTCATAAGGTGGATTTGCAACTTGTGGATCGTTAGATGTTGGTTAACCAAGGCAAGGAAGTAGACTTTGGATTGGATGAGAGTGGAGTTCTGAGATTTCGTGGTCGAGTTTGTGTGTCGGATGTACCCGAGCTGAAGCGTAAGATTTTGAATAAGGTCATCGGAGTAGTTTGAGTACTCATCCTGGAGCAACGAAGATGTATCAAGATCTGAAGAAGTTGTTTTGGTGGCCAAGAATGAAGAAGGATATTGCTGAGTTTGTTTATGCTTGTTTGGTTTGTCAGAAGTCTAAGGTTGAACATCAGAAGCCGTCTAGAATGATACAACCGTTGTTTGTGCCGGGGTGGAAGTGGGATATCATTTCTATGGATTTTGTGAGTGGTTTGCCGAAGACTGCGATGGGTTGCGATTCAATTTGGGTGATTGTCGATCGGTTGACGAAATGAGTGCATTTTATTCCGATCAAGGTTAGTATGTCTTTGGAGAAGTTGGCCAAGATCTACATTGAGCAGATTGTGAAGTTGCATGGTATTCCGTCTAGCATTGTGTCAGATAGAGATCCGAGGTTCACGTCGAAGTTTTGGCAGAGTTTGCAAGAAACTTTGGGGACTAAGTTGAGATTAAGTTCTGCTTATCATCCACAAACTGATGGTCAATCGGAGAGGGCTATTCAGTCTTTGGAAGATTTGTTGAGAGCTTGTGTTTTGGAGCAAGGTGTAAGTTGGAGTGAATGTTTACCGTTAATTGAGTTTACCTACAACAACGGTTTTCTTCGAGTATTGGCATGTCACCGTTTGAAGCGTTGTACGGTAGGAGATGTAGAACGCTGTTGTGTTGGTTTGAGCCAGGCGAGGGTGCTTTGATTGGACCGGAAGTGGTTCAGCAGACTACAGAGAAGGTTAAGATGATTCAGGAGAAGATGATGGCACCTCAGAGTAGGCAGAAGAGTTATCATGATAAGAGGAGGAAGGATATTAAGTTTCAAGCCGGAGATCATGTGTTTTTGAGAGTGAATCCAGTTACGGGCGTCGGGAGAGCTTTGAAGTCGAGGAAGTTGACGCTGCGTTTTGTTGGACCTTATGAGATTATGGAGAGAGTTGGAGATGTAGCGTAACGGATTGTGTTACCGCTGTCGTTGTCGAATCTTCATGATGTGTTTCTTGTGTCTCAGTTGAGGAAGTATGTGCATGATCCGTCCCATCTGATTCAAGTGGATGATTTGGAAGTAAGAGAGAATTTGACCGTTGAGACTATGCCATTGATTATTGAAGGAAGATAGGTTAAGCAGTTGCGTGGAAAAGAGATCGTTTTGGTAAAGGTGGTTTGGGGAGGTCCTTTGGGAGATAACATAACTTGGGAGTTGGAGAGTAAGATGAAGAAGTCGTATCCGGAGTTGTTTCCTTAAGGTAATTTCCGAGGACGGAAATTCTTTTAGGGGGGTAGAGTTGTAACAGCCTGATTTTTAGGATTTATTTATTTAATTGTGTATTTGTGTTTAATTGTTTATTTTGGTGATTTATTGAATTTTGGGAGATGAAGGGTATTTTGGTGATTTGAGAGTTAGTGACATATTTGAAATATGTTAGAAGTTCAATATTTGAATATTTGAAAATAGTGGTGTATAAGTAATAGGGGGTTTAAGTGAAGTAAATGTGTAGAGAAAAATATTGTGAGTTACTCGTAACAAACCTTATTTTATTTTAAAAGGTAACAAACTTTGTTTTAAAAGATATATTTGAAATCGTAACAAACCTTATTTTATTTTAAAAGCGAACAAACTTTGTTTTAAAAGATATATTTGAAATCGTAACAAACCATATAAACCTATTATAAATACACTAGTTAGTGGTGAGTGGATTAGGTTATTCATTATTCACAAAACTTTTGAGAGGCAAGAGAGAGATAGAGAGAAAAGGCTTGCAGAAGAGGAAAGCTAGAGATTCAAAGGGGAAGGAGAGGATTGCACTAAGAATAGCAAGAATAGCGAGGAAACTAAGGTAAGAGGGGAGATTATGATTAACATATGGGTTTAAGAAGCAATTGCGTGTTTGGGAGCTTTTAGATTATAGCTTAACTTTATGAATCATGATTAATTGTGTTGATTTTCGTGCTCTTTGTTGATGACTAAATTGAATATGTGTTAAGTTGTTGATTTCATGCTTTTACTTCATCAAAACTCATGTTTGATTTCGTTAATTATGAACTTTGTGAAATTTGGTGAAATTAATGAATAACATGATAATTGGTGTTGTTTATAATTAATTAAATTGATTATGAGTATGATAATGTATTTGGGTTATGAAATTATGAGGTTATATTGTTTGGGTTAAGTTGGGATTATGGTTGTAGTTGTTTATGTGAAAATTGCTTAAATTGGTGAATTTGAATGAATTATTGACATAATTGATTTTAAGTTGATATATGTTGTTAATTATGTGCTTATGAACATGTTGATGTGATTAGAAAGTTGGAATTGTTGTTGTACAAATCTGTTTGGGATTTTAAGTTGTTTTGGGAAAAAAATGGGTTTTTGAGACGAACTTTGTAAATTAACCGAAAATCTTGTGAAATTCATATCAATGGATGTTTTGTTATGTAAGCATTGTTCAATTTGAGTTTATTGATCATGGTTAATATCTGTAAATTGATTTTGGGTTGATGGGGATCAAAAATGGGATTTTTGGGCGAGTTTTAAGTGATTCCCGTAGCCGTACCAACCACTGACAGCAACAACTTTTTTTGTTACGTCCTTTTTTTCACTAGTTTCTGTTTTGAACTGGGTTTCGGTCTAAACATGAAAGTTGTAGATATGGATGTTAGCTTTCAAATGCCGTTGGTTGGACTTAATTTGATTTCTAGAACTTGATTTATGATCAAAATACTACACATAGGTCATGACACATTTTTCGTGAAACTTTCGTATACTTTTTTCAATGAATCTTGAAACATCCTTAAAATTAATGACGAGTCAAAGGAATCATTTAGAGTTAATAAAGTATGTAATAATGAAGTTGTGATCTTTAATGATGTTTGATGTAGTTTGTGTGATTAAATCATGAAACTTAAATTATGAGAATGTTGAAGATTGTAAATACTGATGTTGTAATGGTTGTGATATGTTGATGTTTACACATGATAGATAATGCTATTTATGATGCTATTGATGATGATATTTATGATGATATTGATGATGCTATTGATGATGATATTTGTGATGATATTGATGATGTTATTGATGATGTTATTGATAATGATATTTATGATGATATTGATGATGTTATCGATGATATTGAATGATGTGTGATAATGATACATGTTATGTGTTAAGTGACGATGTTTGAGTAAATGATGATGATGTTTAATTACTTGACTTGATGTGTGGCCTTAGTGATTTGATAATGCGTTAGGTGATGATTTGGTGATGATATGTTATATGACGGAGTGAATTGTATAACAAGTGGTGAGTGTATTTGGTGAGCATTGTCGAGTCTCTTTGTGGGTCCATGCATTCATAAGTCAGTCTGGTGTGGTGTGTGGTGATTTCATTGCGGGGTTTTAAGATCTCGAGGATTTCATTGGCGATTGTATGGTGAATTCATTGCGGGGTTTTAGATCTCGAGGAGTTCATCGGTGGCGGTACCGTAAAACTTATAGAGTCGTGTTAGATGCATTACATTCATAGAAGTCGTATTTGGTAATGTCTTGGTGTAAATTTGTGCATTAAGGTGGTAAATGCTTAATTGATGAGTTCTTGTGATTGTGATTGAATTGTAAATGAATTGATGATACTTGATGAATCTTGAGTGTTTGATATATGATTGAAAATTGTGATTGAGATTATAATTGAATATGAACGTGATATGAATGTTGAATTATGTAACCAGGATTGTTTATTTAAATGTATATGTGATAAATATTGATGTGGCTTGCCTGACATACATGCGTTTATTATTCCTTTATGTTGAGCATATATCTTACCCTCCAGTGGCTTTATTGTCGCCTCATCCTTGGGTGAATCCCTCATGGATGTAGACTTGCAGGTTGAGGAATAGCTTATTCGTGAACATGACGAGGATGACATTTGCCTACTCGAGTTTATCTTCTTTGGAGTCTAGCTTAGAAGCTCTGATTAGGACTAGGGGTTTATTTATGGTATACTATGAGATCTTTGGATCAAACCTTGTTGAGAAGATATGTTAATTTATATGTTATGACCGAGACATGACAATTGATTTGATGTTAATTACGTTTTATTCCGCTGCGATGTGATTTAATTGATGAAGTTTTTATCATAAATATTTGACATGAGACGTATGTTGAATTAGTAAAGTTCCAATGTAGGATAAATGCGTGATTTATCTTTATATTTGTGTTCTCGGGGATTGGGGCTTTACATTTGAGGCTGACGCCAACCATAGGCGCATTCTTCTCCTTTAATTGCACTAAGGGGATATGGAAAGAAACCTGGGTACGAATTTGGGACTGAATTTGGTGGTGGAAAATTTAGGGTTTTGGTAGTTGGTCAAGAAGAGAGAAAGAACACGAGTGAAGAGAATGAAGCTAATTTGGTATTTGTTTATATTTGTTTTCCATTCGGCTGACTATATCCACTGATGTCAAAAATGTTTGAGGTACAGTTCACTAATATTACCAAAATTGCCACCGCGTTTATCTTTCCCTTCAGGCATTAATTCTACTGATGTGAAAACTCTTCAGTGTCTATTTTTCCCCTCAAGCCTTTCCTCAACTGATGTGAAAAACTTCTCCAAAGTTCCCTAAAATTTCAAAATTGCCATCAATGTATCTTTCTCCTCGGGTTTTTTTTTTCCACTGATGTGAAAACCCTGATGTTAAATGTATATTTTCTACTAGTGCCTTAGGAACTATCAGATAAGACTTAGTGGGAACTTGCAAGCCTCACCTTAATGGACTATCAAAGACTCAGGGGGAGCTTGCAAACCTCAGACCTTGAGACTGTCAGACTCAGGGGGAGCTTGCAAACCTCAGACCTTGAAGTCTACCTGTTAATTAGATTAACAACAATTGTTTCAAATACTTGTGTTTGTCCTCATCAAAAAGGGGGAAACTATTGGAAAAAGTGGTTTGTAATATTCCTCTAAGGTTTTGATGATAACAAAGTGTCGAAGAACAATTAGATATACTAATATTTGTTCAAGTGTGCAGGATCGTAAAATATATCCATCAAGAGATTGAACATGTATTAAAGCATCAGAAGCACAAGAGAAACTTAGAAGACTATGGTAGAAGATCTGAAGAAAAGTCAACCAGAAGTCAACATATTGGATCAAAAGAAAAGGATGCCTCTTAGAAGCTGAAGATTTGCCTCATCAGACTTTGTGGAGATCATCAGATTCAGAAGACCTAGCTAGACATAGAAGAACCCATCAGACTTGGAAGACCTTCAGACTTCAGAAGAACCTGAGGGACCCAGACTCCACGTCAGTTTGTCGTCTTCTATAGATGTCCACATCAAAGGATCTGAGCACAGTTTTGTTTTCTTCTGACCACGTGTAGAAATAGACAAATAACTTCAAGGGCAATCAGAATGAACGGATACTTCCAGTTTCAGCAAAGTATTTTCTAATGACTATCCAACGAAATTATCCATATCAGGCAATGGCTCAACGTCCTTGATTTGAAGCTTCTCAACGACTCTTAATGCGTTGACACTCTTCTCCAACGTCCTATACAAGTTGTGTTTCTCCAACGTCCCCCCCCCCCCTTTCTTGTGTTTTTCTCACTTTCAGTTTAGACAACAGTTGTGGTTTTTTCTCCGGTTTTGAAGTTTCCACGTTATATTCTTGTGTTGTGATTGTGCTTATTTTTCTTCTTCAGCTCAGTTATTTCCCAACAACAAAACTTGAATCAGACCATGACTGTGAACTTTATCCAAAACACAGAATTCATTTCATACATTCCAAGTCAATAACATAATTAATAGTGAATCACACCTAACACACTTCTTTATACGTAAATAATAAAATTGAAGAACATATGTGAACTTGAACTCACATTCGACAATTATGTTAACATCCTGGTCAAGTTAGACATTCATCTAAGTATATCAGTTTGAAAGCACTAAAGCATAGATCTCTAAGGTCTTTTGAAGAAAAAAGAAGAAATGTCATTTGGATGGCCATTTGAATCAAAATTTTCTTTTTTGTTGGATAATAAAAATGATATTTTAATACTTTTTTGACTTGTCACATGATTTAGTAAGGGACAAAAATTCTTGTTTTTGTCTAGTTTCTTGCTAGCTATTTTGTCATGTTCCATGAGACAAGCACTTTCTAATCTAACAATACAAAATATTATCTAGTTTAGTTTTTTTTTTTTTTGAGCCAATCAATCGCACATGTTTGTCATTATGCAATATAATTTTTTTTAGAGAAATTATGCAATAGAATTTTTTTTGTAAGGAAAATTATGTAATAGAATTTATTTTCCCCGTTTATGCTTAATTTAACTGTCTTCTCTCAAAAAATGATTAATTTACTCTGCAAGAAAAAACGCACTTTGCTTCTTCTTTTTTTATTTCCTTATACAAAATTTTTGGTCAATCTCTTATTTTTCGGTCCAAAATCAAATTACGCTAAAATCTTATTCTGCCACTTTTTATTCTCCCCACTTATGGCAAATGTTCACTAATCACGCTCGGTTATTATCGTGATAATGTAATGAATCTTTATAATAACTTGATTCAAATGTTGTGAAAAAAAAAAAAAAAACTTGAGTGATTGATCATCGATGGGTACCAAAATCAATCACGTGCATATTCAGGTTTGATAAAATAAAAATCATTTTTTTTATTTGTTTGTTTTAATGAATTTTCTTTTATAAATATTTGATTATTTCTGAGATGTTTTTTATTTTTTCATTATATCAAAGAAAAACTGAGCACCTTATTCCACTAGCTTCAGTTGAACAAAACAAGATGAATAAATTTGAAGAAAATCATTTTTGAAAAAAAATTACACAAAATATGACTATAATATCAAAGTTATAGTTTTTAAATCTTAAATAAAAGGCCCTCAATGTCATTAAACGCGGTATTTTTAATTCCTCAAAATAGAATAATTATTGTTTTGAATCCTTAAAGAATCGTCCCTACTATTTTTTTTTATCCTTCTTTCCTAACCGAGAAAAGAGGAATAAATGTGATGATTTTCCGTAGAATAAAAACTATAAATAGTGATCTATTTTAAGAATTAAAATGTATTTTACTCATTTTTATTAAAAGTGACAAAATATAGGAGAATGCTAAATAAAGTGGATGAATGTATTTTATTTTAATTTACGAAAAATATAAAATATTTCTTACTTTTAAGTGTTATTTTTGTTTCTATATTTTTGTATTTTTAGGGGGTTTTGTGTTTTTTTTTGTTATTCAAGTGTTATAGTTTGAAGATATTAAATATGGACAATTTATCGAGTTTCATGATTAATGGTACAAAATTATCAATATATTATTCTCCAAAAAAAAAAATTAATATATTATTATTTCAGAGTGGACTGTAGTCTGACCCAAGCCAAATTTTACACTGTTCATACCATATAAGCATCACACTGTTGTCTATTTTCGACCAAAAAAAAAGGTATGCATGTTCAAAATCTCGCACCTATTTTGAGCTTTTCATTGGTCTAAGTGTCAAAGTATGTGAGCTACACTCCTACGATACCCATATTATTGGGCCTCACCTCTGTCTAGGGTTCCGGCCAAATGCCGCCGTCTCAACAGCATTCCTTCCATGGATCCGTCATGTAAGTATGAGTTCTGTTCCTAACAAATATTGTGTTACTTTTAGTTTGTTATTTTTTATGTTATATTGAAATAAAAAAAACTATACTTAGTTATTATTTTCCCAATTCTGTTTGGATTCGCCCGACCTTTAGGCCTTGAATCGGTGACCGCACCAATTCATTATTTGATCCGATTAAAAGGCAGTCTGATATACAAAACTTTCGCACATACAGGGTCTTAGAAGGAGTCTCATCATTTAATGTATTGTACACGACCTTACTCTCTTTTTTACAAAAGAGGCTTTTTTTAGAACTTGAAACTGTGAGATATTATGTCACGTAACAACAACTTTACGGCTACGTCAAAGCTTCCCCTCTATATAATTGTTGGCACCAAAATACCAATTGTCCAAATCAAATCTCGTTTATGCACTATGACATGAGTGTAGGTAGGTTTCTTTAATCAATGAAATAAAATCTCGTCTTTGCTCAACTTATTGTCCAAGCAAATAGCCACTTCGCTTTTTATTTCCTCATACAAAATAGATGCTCAATCTCTTAATTTTCAGATCCAAAATCAAATTATGCTCAAATCTTATTCTGCCACTTATTTCATTCTCCACTTATGGAAAATGTTGACGATTATTATCATAATAATGAACCTTTGATGGAGGAAATTATTAGTCTACTTCTATTATAATACTTGATTGATTTCTAATGTTGTGAAAATAAAAAAGAAATTTTTGAGGGGTTGATCCATGATGGCTACTGATTATTAAATTTAAATTCTTAAATACTCTGAAGTTTGGTTGGGTACCGAAACCTGTAAGCAAAACTTACTCAAAACAAAGTCATATATTTCTTTTAACATACGAATTGATACTTGTATATCGGTTCATGGTTAGAGGTGGATCTCTTAATACACCTACGGGTGCAACACTGCAACAACACCCCCGAATTTTTTTTTAAAATTTTTTTATATAGAAAATTATTAAAATACTCTTAATACAATTTTATTTTACACACATAGTCTCCCTGGTACCCCCTCAATTCACACATGCAAGAATTTAAATAGGCTCGTTTTAATTTTCTAAGGCTAGGATATGCTATCTAGTTGGTAGATAGTATATTTGAAGCTTCAACTTTGTGTTGGAGTTTTTGCGATGACATTTTTTGGATGAAATTGTGTATGACTTTTATGAATTTCAATTATAATATTTTAGTTAATATTTGCCGCTCCCCCGAATATTTTGGTCACGACCCACCACTGTTCATGGTACCTTTGCTAATTGATTTGCACAAATTTCCCTATAATTCCTCCAAACCAACGAACCAAGATAAGTAGGTGACTATGGAAGAAAGATTAAGAAAAGGTTGAATAAGAGATAAAAGATTAAAGGCAAAAAGAACTATGGTGGTGCAAATAAATTACAGTATGCTATTATAATCTTTCTACTTTTTCGCACTATTAATTAATATAACTAATTAAATATTAAGAGATTTTGAGTCTCGGAGCGTAGACGGTGTTATACAGTTGGAAAAACTCACATTGAGTAAAAGAGATCTTTTTCTTAAAAAATATTGATAACTTACTACACTTAATTAGGTAGTACTTGTACTACGAATCTATACCCTCATATGTACCAATTTTTCACATCATGTGTACCGTTTACCAACGTGAATTGTGAATTATGTAACTATGATTCAAAATTTGTTTTTTAAATAAATTAATACAAAAAATATGACATGTCATTAAATAAATGAATGATAGGTACATATTTAACAAAACTTCATAGGTACCATTGTGTTTACCTTATCAAAACCCTTGTTATGTTGAAAACACACATTAATTCAATCAACTGATGTTTTACTAATGAATTTGTTCATGAAAACTTTATTTAGACATTGCCTTTTAAATAGCTTTTCTTATTCAACTATGTCGTTCATTCCATGGGGTTGATACCAATAAATATGTATTGGATTCTCTTAGGTGAAATTCTCTCAATTTTTTTCAATTGTTGCATCTATACCATTAAATATGAGAGATAAAAAGAGATATAAAATTACAAAGAAAAGATGATACTAAGTGTGTGGTTTCAAATTTATCAATTGAAAAAAAAATTGAGAGAATTACACTTTAGAGAATGCATTCCCCATATTCACGTTTAATAAAAAAAATGATTTTTCTTTTTATGAAAATTTGGTAAATGCGTTGAAAATAAATAATGGTTCCTTATTTTGTTCTTTCATATATCAAAGGAAAAACAAGGAAATTGATCCACTAGCTTCAGTTGAACAAAACAAAAGGAATACATTTGAAGATTATGAGATGGATAAAGATTTTCATATTGCAAGGGAAGGAAGAGAAGAAGAAACAGAGTACTCTATTATGGTGGATTGTGATATTCAAAATGATGATGAGAAAGGAAAAGGAGAAACAAAGTACTCTATTCTGGTGGATTGTGATATTCAAAATGATGATGAGAAAGGAAAAGGGTTCATTGAGTGTGAAAATGAAATGGATGATTCTTCATACTATGAAGAAGAAACTTATGAAAATAGCTTGGAGGAAACTGAAGAAGATTTTAGTGAAATGGAATTTGATAAGTTAATGAAACAGATCAAATTGAATTGTAGGAACCGAAAACAAGGAGGACTTGCAACAATTGTTGAAGAGGAGGAAGATGATGAAAGAGAGTACTCTTTAAAAGTCGTTGAAGAGAAAATAAAGCCATTCAGTATTGAAGAGAAAACGAAATACAAAGATCACATTGTTGAAATTAAGAAGGTTTATAGATGCTATCAACAGAAAATGAGGAAACTTGATGTCTTGAATTATCAAGCTATGTATGCAATAGGTAAGTAGCAAATTATTTTACTTTTTTTTTATTTAATTGGTTCATTGGTCCCCTAATTAATTTTCAGTTTTTATTTTGTTCTCATAATTAATAAAACTCACGTTTTGGTCTCTTATGTTTGTCTCCGTTGTTCAAATAATCCTTGTCTCTTAACTTTAACTCGAAATGTCTAAAGTGGAATAGAAACAATGTTGGTCCACCATAGACCTTATTGATTCTTTTAATTTTAACTGTTCGATCTTTTTTATCAAAAAGTGATTGTTGGATTGTGAATGTCCATTGTATCTTATGGTATACCATCAATAGCTAATTTTTTGCCCATTTCTTCATCTTCTTCCTCAATCTTCATACCATCTTCATCATCAACCTTCGTCATAAATCCAGAAGAAAAAGAAACCCAAACAAAAAACATGACTTAAATCTCAACAACAACAACATCTCAATCACTCAACTTCTTCAAGAAAACCTTCCTTCCTCAATTTCTCAACAACAAAAAACATGACTCAAATCACTCAATTTCTCAACCTTAAACATAATTTCACTCTCTAATCTCTGCAACTCAAAAAATTTCTCAACAACACCTTCCTTCAACATACCTTGAACCGCTTCATTCCTTCCAAAATATCCAATTTCAAGAACACACTCCATCCTTCACAAATTGGCAATTGCAGTTGTCAAAAAATCCACCACCCCAATCCACCATGGTCCATATTTCACATCACCGATGGAACTACTAGAACAAGCAACATTTACAGCCACAACAGCTTCTGCAATTAACCTCAAAATTAAACCCCAATCCAACCACATTTGAATTTTGCAAGGATCCCAAAACCAAACCCATCTCCAAAGTTACAAAATTTCATCAACTCACACTCAAAAAAAATCCAAACCCAAGTGCCAAAAATCATCAAACACAACAACTACTTAAGTATTTTGCATTCGAAACATAATCTTTTGAGAACAAAATTAAATTTTTTCCAACACCCAGAATTCAAAATCAATTTTTATAACAAAAACCAATCAATCACAACAAAATAAATAGTTGTGTTTGAATTAAAAGAACAACCTTGTCTTTGCGAGCAAAATCTTCAAGTTGTTCCTTCATCATATCAGTTCTGATCTTAGCAGCATTCTCACCCAATTTCTTATATTGATCCCTTGCTGCTGCAACTGTTTATAACCCTCCGATTCCACGTCTCCTTCTCATTTTTCCAGTTCTGATGGTTTCACGGTCAACCCATGATTGGAATTCGGATTCGATATCGGCGGCGGTATTGATGATGGAGTGAGATGAGAGGGGACGAGTTATGAACTATTTGAGAGTCGGTTTTGAGGTTTGGAGCGAGTTGACTAGGGATTTGAGGTGGGTGAGATGTTGAGAGAGGTTTGAATTAGTAGGAAGAATTGTGAGGAGTTATAGAAGTGCTTTTATGGAAGTTGAATATGAGAAGTGATTATGGTGGTTTTGGATGTTTTGAGAAGTTTGTTTAAGTGTTTCAAGAACTTGAAGTTGAGTGATTGTGATGCTGATGTTGATGTTGTTGAGATTTAAGTCGTTTTTTTTCTTCTGGATTTAAGATGAAGGTTGATGATAAAGATGGTATGAAGATGAGGAAGAAGAAGAAGAAATGGGCAAAAAAATACCATAAGATACAATGGACCTTTACGATCTAACAGTCACTTTTTGATAAAAAAGATAAAACGGTTAAAATTAAAAGAATTAATAAGGTTTATGGTGGACCAATATTGTTTGCATTTCAGAATGAAAATGAATAAATCTTAGAGAGAAGTTCTAACTTCTCTCTAACTCTCCTCCCGAGCTTTGTTTAGGGGTTCCCTATTCATCTAAGTGGTGGTTTTCCCCAGCACCTCCTGGCCTTCCCCAGCACCTCCTGGTCTACCCCAGCACCTCCTGGTTTCTGTTCTTTTTTTTTCCCACTGTGTTTATGTCTGGATCTAGATCCAGATCGGGGTTTCTGATGGAGTTTTGGAAAGGGGTTGATGTGTTGTTGTTGATGTCTTCACAACCCTTCACTGCCATAGCTTCTCCTCCCTTGACACGCCCACCACCGGCTCCACCGCTCTCTTCCCTCAATGCCACGATCCCTCCTCCACCAGCAAACAGGTTCGCGAAGAGAGCTCCACCAAAGCCACCATGGATTCTCGACAGATTCAAGCCCTCAAGGGTGAATGTTTCAACATTGGTTAACTATGTTTCTTGTGATGTTTCCTTGTTTTCCATGTTCTACTTGTGTTGTTGTGTCTTTGTGTTTAACTTAAAGTGTGTTATTGTGTTGTTGTGTCTTTGTTTTCCATGTTTTTCTTGTGCTGTTGCGTTTTTTGCTGTTGTAAGTGCCTTTACAATGTCCCTTTTGGGTAACTTGTGCTTCCAAGATGTCAATAGTAAAGTTGCACTCTACATGTTTGTTAAAATGCCCCAAACAAGATGGATGTTGTCGGGTAAGAAGGACTGGGCAGTCTCACACGATGTTGTTACTACCAACTCGTGCAACTCCTCATTTCATTTCTCTTCCAAGCGTGTGATCAATCTTGACATAATCGAGACCATTTATAGTTGAACTGAGCTTGCAGCCGTAGCCAATTTGATCTGTAACTGGATAGATATAAAGACTGTGGATTCTCTCATTTTCGTTGTCATGGACTGTGTGCGGAGGACTTTGCAAGCAAGGTTGTTAGTCTGTAGATGTTGGGTGAACAAAACCAGTTTGGTTGCCGGTCAATCTTTGTTTATTGATGATTATCATATCTTGTTAGGCTTTATTTGTAATGGTTTTCTTTGTTCTCGTTGGATATGTTCCAAACACTCTGCTAACTCTAGATGTAGCCCTTGTGGCATTTGCTTTATTTGAATTAATTTCCTTTTACCGTCAAAAAAAAATATTGTTTGCATTTCACTTTAGATATTTGGAGTTAAAGTTAACGACAAGGATTTATTTGAATAACGGAGATAAACATAAGAGACCAAAACGTGGGTTTTATTAATTATGGGATCAAAATGAAAACTGAAAATTAATTATAGGACCAATGAACCAATTAAGCCATTTTTTTTCTATGTTAAAACACTTTCATTGAGTTCATCTTGGATTGAGATATTTTCTATGTTAAAATTTAAATGCGAATGAGGTTTATTAACCAATTTTCTTCAAGGTTATAATAATATAGTACTTTCTCTCGTCATATTTATAAGAGAAAATTGAGTCAACAAAAGTTGAAGTATCTAATTTAAAATTTAAATTTAAAACATATACATCAAATTTTATTGACTTAACTTTCTCTTGTATATCGGACCGGTGAGAGTATTTGAAAAAGTTGTTGGAAGTGGCTAACATTACATTTCTTCTTTTCTTTTTGTTTATTCCTTTAAAAGTAAATAAATTTGTTATTCTTTTCTCCTTTGTCATTGGCTAATTAAATTATCTATTTTATCCTTGATGTAGATCTTATTCAACTAAAAGAACCTTCAAAATTAATTTTAGTTCGAAAATCAACTTTGCAACATGGCAAACCTGAAGTGATCCCTCACTATTTGAGGTCACGCAAAGCACAAAAGAACACATATAACCCAATGTTGAAGCGTGTTGATGAATTGAATAAGGATTTGGAACTTGTTTATGTTGGACACATTTGTCTCTCTTGGGAAATGCTATGTTGGCAGCAAGAGAAAATCAAAGAGTTGAAAAAATATGATTTGCAATGGCCTCGTAGCTATAATCTAGTTGCTGCTGAATTTCTACATTTTCAAGCCCTAATCCAACGGTTTATAGAGGAAGAGCCAATTCAACAAGGTCATAGGATTCAAAATTACGTCAAGAATCGATCACTCATTCGCAACTTGCTCCAAGTTCCAACTCTAATAGGTGCACCAAAAATTAATCATCTCTTTTTATTATTTTTTTTAGAGGATTATTACTATTGTTATTGCAAGCACAGACACCTCCAACCCCAAGTGAGATTCTGTAACAACTTTGTAGCACGAACATTTCAGATTGAAAAATGATTTAGTGTTTGACATGACATATGTTAGTGTCTTACACCGAAATATATAACGACATTTAATCACTTGTGTTTGTTGTAATTAATGTCGGTGTTTATGTGTTAGAATCTTTATTTGTGTCAATGCTTTATACGGTAAAATAATGTTATGATTTTTTTTCCAGATGATAGTACAAAGAAAAAGAAAGAAAATGAGTGGGGTGACGAGGAGGATGCAATTGCTATCGAAAGGTTAGAACAGATAATTAAGGAATCCATGCAAGTGTTTTTGGAGTTTGTCGGAGATAAAGATGATGGGAGTGTGTTCCATAGAGTATCTCATCACAAAGGGAATGAGCTCAAGGAGGAAGACATTTCAGAACTTCTAGAAGATATCAGAACCCAATTGCATAAGGTTATTTTTTTATGTAAATAGCTCTTTACACACTTTATGTCCATTTACAAATTTTTATTAGGGAAGTTTTTTTCGCTATAGATTAGCACTTTCGTATTATAGATTTAAATAGACTTTTGCATGTGGTTGGTTTATGCTCTCGTACTTATTTGTTGTTTTAAACAGTTCATTGTTAGATTTGTTAGTTGTTGCTAAATGTAAGAATTGAACCCGAGACTTCGAGAGTATCATTATGATTTCACTCCTTAACTTTCTCACCACATCTACCAAGCAAACCATATATCCTTTTTACTTCTTTGTTTATCTTCATATTTATATATTAACATATATTATGTATTGTAAATGATTGGAACTACTTCAATTATGATGCTTTTTCATGCCAATATTTTGCTTGATAAAATTACACTTTTTGTCTCTCTAAATGAAACTATTGTGATTTCATATGCAAAGTGTTTTTCAAGTACTATGCACCATCTATTATGTGCAATATTTGAGAGTTTGAAATAAATGTAGATGGGGGTGGAACTTATAGATAGACCTAAATAACGGTTATACATTTTTCTTTCAAGAGTGGCTAATACTTTTTGGTTTTGTGCACATATTATCATATTTTAACAAAATTGTGTTTTAAATATTGCAGAAGGAGAGAAAACTCAAGGACAAGTGGATAAGCGGGAATTGGATAGTAAGGAAGTTCCGAAAACGCAATGAGGATCAAATTCAACTGGATCATGAGCAGTTTCTGTCTCAAGTGGGATTGAGGTTAATTTCAAAGGTGATAAACATGAAAAGGTTGAGAAAAGATCACCTAGTATGGTGTAGTGAAAAGTTAAAGCAAATCAAATTTGTTGACAGGAAGATTAAGATGGAGTATTCTATTTTGCTTTTTCCTTGTTGATTCATTCCTTCGACTTCTATAGTTGTAGAGATGCATACATACAGTTTGACTTATCTTACTTTTTTTTTTAGTTGAATGGGAGGGGGCACAACCCCTTGACTTGTCTTACATAATCTTAGTGGTGTGTGTGTATATATATACATGCACATTTAACTTGACTAGTTGAAAGAATGCAATTGCAAATTTTTGGCATCAAAATTGTTTCATGAAGAAAGATTTACTCGTGACTTGACATAGAACATGGTTAAACCAAGAAACATATTGATTACATTTAATGATCATAATGTGAAGAGTTAAACTACCACCAAACAGGTTTACAATGCATGTCAAGCATATCATTCATTGGTTAGAGAGGTAGCAGAACTAATGTGCAAAAATCTCATGACCTAGATGAATGTGATAAGCATGTATGTCGATATAGGAATATGGATGATTCTAATGAGTTGAGGGACATACTTTGGACACATCAAGATGATATCGTTAAGATCCAACCTGATTCAATCCTTTCAGGAGAAAGAGTTGGACCTTTCTCTTGTCATCATATGATGTCCATCAGACCTATTCAACTGTTCACATTTTCAGCAATTATTAATGATTGTACATGCTTGCTAGGCATGGAATTCGCGAACTCAAATATGAAGTTCATTAGAAAACAAATCAATGAGGATGCTCATTGTTTAGTTAGGGTGGCTCCATCATTAACAAGTTTCCCTATATTTTCTTACATTTCAACATGTATCTAGACTATTCTCATAAATGAAATTAGTTAAGTTTGTTTCCGTAAAAAAAAAATATATAAATATGTTCTTTAACATATTTCGCGACGCTCTGACTCTCAAGTCCCCATATTTATACCATTTTCTTTAATTTCTTTGAGAGACATTATATTTTCAAATATCGCTCTATGTTTTTATTTATCCTCTTCTCTCTTTATTGTTATATATCACTACAATAAAAATTGTTATTTCACAGGGCTTTTTAACAGGGCCTACAACCCCTGACAAATTTCCCAGGGCTTATGACGGGGAAACCCCTGGCAAAATGACATTGGGACCACTTAGCATTAGCCAGGGGTGAGCCCCTCGCAATTTCCCCAAGGCCTTGGCTTCAAAATTACCGCGAAAATCAAATTCAAATTCAAGGACAGGAAGCAGCTTTTTCAGTCAACAAAACCAGGGATTTTCACACGGCCAGGCCCTGGCAAATTGCATGCAGCAAAGATTCTCTGCATGTTGTCAAGTCAACTGCACAAAGCTGACAACACAGGGGTTAACCCCTGGGAAAACGACATGGATCCCTCGCTTTTGGTCTGCTAATCAGACTGTTCTGCACACCTAGCTGGGCTAGGATTTGACTGGGGTTTGCGAGGGGTTGCCCCTCGTTTTACCCCTGTTATTCTTACTCCCTATATATATCCAAACTGTGCCATTGTTCAGCATTTGATACTTAGAAAAAAAATTCCCTCCTCCATTTTCTCCTTACAGTACTGTCATCTTCTTCAACATCAACAAACCTATATAATTTGGTAACACTCTTTTCACTTATTATATTTGTGTGTTTTTATTTTTAACTACTTATTAATGTATATATTTTTCATGCATCAGTGTCCAAGTTTATTTGCCTCCTCCTGCGGTTGCCAAGCTTGCTCGATCTCTGGATTTAATTTTCTCATCAAGCTTCAACAAGTTAGTAATACTGTTATAATTTTGGATATATGATGTTATAATTTTGCATGATCTGTTTTTATTTAGTGCAAATATATTTCGAATTTTTTGTTAATAATACTGTTAAAGAATATATTTTTATTTAAAATTGTTTAAAACTGTTTAATAGAGAAAAACGTTTTTTCTTTCCTTTTTTTTAATTTGAAATTTAAACAAATAGATGTTATATAAAATGATATATGTTGATGATGTTGGATGTTATTTACATGATATTTCAAATTATTTCTGGAATATATATGCATGTTGTTTTTGTTTTGACAAAATCGAATATATGCATGTTGTTGAATATATGCTTTTTAGGTAGATTTACTGATTATGTGTATAGTTATAGTTATACTAGAATGCCCAAAAAAACATAGCATTTTGTTAATTATTATGGAAAACTTTTTATTTACTAAAACAGTTTTTTTTTTTACTTTTTTTTAATTTAGAGGAAAATCGGTTTTTAAATTTGTGTAGTAAAAAATCTGATATTTTTTAAAAGTTAAACTGTTTGTTAAATTAAATCGGTTTTTTTATAAATTATAATTTTTTAAAATTTAAAACTGTTTTTTAAATAAAAATACACAAAAAAATAATATAGTAGAAAAGTTTATTGTTGGAAAACAGTTTTTTAAAATAGTGTATTCAAAATCAGTTTGTTTTTAAAAATTAAAACTATGTTAAATTTATTTTTTATAAAAAAAATAAAGATGATTTTTTAATAAATTTAAAACTGTTTTTAAATTAAAACAATTTATAAAAAACAATATACTATAATAATTCTTATTGTTGGAAAAGAAGGGACTTAAAAATAGTGTAGTACAAAATCAGTTTATTTTTTAAAATTAAAACTATGTTATAATTATTTTTTTTTTAAATTAAATATGTTTTTTTTAAAATTAAAAACAGTTTTTAAATTAAAAAATTCATAAAAAAAAAACCAATATACTAATAAGGCATTTTATTGGAAATAATAATTATATGCTTGCGCGTAAAATTGTTATATGCGCGTAAATTGTTATTTGTGCGTAAAATTGTTATTTATTGTTTGAGCGTAAAATTATATGTTTGCGCGTAAAATTAGTCTTCTCGATTGAGTAATCCGTTTTTTGAAAAAAATTGATTTTAAATTTTTTATTATTTTAAATCAATTTTAATAATTAAAATGATTTTTTCGTCCAATTAATTATATTTCAAAAAACAAGTTTGAAAAAAAAATGATATTTTTTTATTATTTAAAATAAATTTTATTAATTAAAATGATTTTTAAAACAATTAATTATATTTCAAAAACAATTTTGGAAAAAAACTATTTATTTTATTATTTTAAATATTTTTTATTAATTAAAATGATTTTTAAAACAATAAATTATTTATTAAATTTTTTTTAAAAAAAATATATACCGTTTCACAGGGGTTTACCCCTGGCAAAACCCCTGGTACTGTGCGTGATTTGACTTGTGTCAGTACAACAGTGCGTCAGAAACAGTGCAAATGCGTCAGTAGAAAAGACAGGGGTTAAAACAGGGATTTTTACAGGGAAAAAGTGAGGGAGTTTCACAGGGCCCTGCCCCTCGTTTTTTTGCCAGGGGTGAAACCCCTCACTTTTCCATTTGCGATGGGCGTTTTTCCCAGGGATTCAGCCCCTGGCAAACGTCCTTTTGCCAAGGCTTTTGGTTTTTTTCTCAGGGAATCCGCCCCTGGCAAATGTCAATGTTCCTTGTAGTGTATCCAAAGATATTTTTTATTTTATGCAAGTGACTAAATTTTATATATTGATGTTTTCAGTTATGAATTATTTTATGAGAGCTGCTGCTATATGGTGGGAACCATATTTTCACGAAAATCCACCAATGCCCGTTAAGCTCTTTCTCACGGTTTTAATCCATGTTATGTACATTGACTTCCTCACACTACACTACAACCCTCGTCGCACCATGACACATCTATACTTTTTTTTTCTTTCTAAATAGCTTGTTAGCTGGAAATTCAACCGGGTTGTCTGAAATTCAAACTCCAAACCCTCCGTATATTGTGCATTGTACTATGTTAAATGAGCTAAGCTCACAGAGATGACACATCTTTACCTTTACATAGTACCATTGTAATTAATGGACAACAGGCATCGCATGATTTTATATTATGAGTCAATCATATTATGAGGAACAACGCACATCAAATCAATATACAGAAAAATGCTACTTGGTGCGAACTAAAATTCGTGAAAAACCCCACGAATGAGATGCGCAAACACTTCTTAAAGGAAATAATTAGTAGTACGAAAGATGACACAACAAAAAATATGGAAATTGAATCTCATCAGCCCTCCCATTTGCATAATGGACCCTCACGGAGAGTGAACCAAATCGAATCCATCACCTCATCGTTCCACTCTTGTACGTTGTTTTCTGGGCTACCCCTTTTGGAACAATTGGTTCTAGACGTTTGTAAAAATGTCACTAAGGTTCTAAATGTCCCAATCTGAAGGTTGTGAAGTTGGGTCAATTTCAAGGGATTTGTTTTGCAATTTGCCATGGGCTTTAATCCTTGTATGTTAGCACATGTGACATGGGGTTGATTTGTTCCGTTCCTACTAAACAAAGAAAATTGCTTTATACACATCAAGCAAAGCTAAAACACACCAGAAAATTACATATTTACCCCGGCGGCAGTTAACTGCCGATGGGATGATCCGGTAGCAGTTAACTGTCGCCGCGTTTGAATCCATCGGCAGTTAACTGTCGTTGCGTTCTTGATGTTGTTGATTACAGCAACCTACTCTATACTGTTCCATCAACTTCCCTTTTCCATATTTCCTCTTCCATCTAAATCCTCAAATCCAAATTTTTTTCTACCCAAATCTTGTCAAAAATCATTGAAGCAGCAAAACTAAAAGGATTCAACGCACATTTGACGTGAAGAAACAGGTAATGCATCATTTAATCTGTTTTTTTACTGATTTTTCTGTAAATTTTCGTGAAAACCTGACATAGGGTTAGCGGCAGTTAAGTGCCGCTGTATGGGGCCATCGGCAACTAACTGCCGATGCAGCGGCAGCTAGGTGCCGATGGGAAACTTCAAAAAACAGGCTTACTGCCTATTTTTTTGATTTTTTTTGTTTTTTTTAAACTTTTTTTAGGTTTAATTAATTTTGATATTGATGTTATTGCAATTGTAAGTTATTTATTCATAGTTATTTGTTATTTATTTATAATTATGGATGAAAATGCGGATGATGATCCGGTCGAGACAAAACCTATTTTTGTCAATAATTCCGGAAATGTCATACCGCCTAAGGTTGAAGCTTCTGTCCATGTTGAAGCTTCATTATATGTTGACTCCGGTGTTGTCCCTCTTGAGGCCAACGAAGTTGACACGGCTCATTTTTTTTCAAGCGAAATTAAATGGAAAGATAGAGATGACTTGCTTAATTGGGTACGTCGTCAAGCAAATAAGGCGGGATTTACAATTGTTATACGTAGATCCAATTTGATCAATCCAATGTTGCAACTAATTTGTGAAAGGAGTGGCGACCACAAAGTGCCGAAAAAAAGATTGAAGCATGAGGCAAGGGGTTCAAGAAAATGTGGGTGTAATTTCATGGTTCGTGGATATCTTAGTAGGGAAACAAATGATTGGAGATTGAACATTCTTAACGGAGTTCACAACCATGAGATGGAGCCAAGTTTAGAAGGACACATGCTTGCGGGTAGATTAAGGGAGGATGACAAGAAGATTGTACGTGACTTGACCAAGAGTTTGGTGCTACCAAAAAATATTTTGATAAATTTGAAGACAAAAAGACAAGATTGCATGACAAATATCAAGCAAGTCTACAATGAACGTCAAAAAATATTCAAGTCAAACAGAGGTAACAAGACTGATATGCAGTATCTAATCTCAAAGTTGGAGGAGCACAACTATGTCTATTTCACCAGAACACAAAGTGAGAGTACTACTATTCAAGACATATTTTGGGCTCATCCAACATCGGTTAAGTTGTTTAACAATTTTCCAACAGTTTTGGTTATGGACTTCACCTATAAAACCAACATGTACAGAATGCCATTGTTTGAGATAGTTGGGGTCACCTCGACCGATTTGACGTATTCTGTTGGTTTTGGATTTTTGACATCTGAGAAAGAGGATAATTTTACTTAGGTTTTACAGATGTTGGTCAAACTTCTTAACTCAAAGATTAATATGCCTTCAGTGGTTGTGACTGACAGAGATACGGCTTTAATGAATGCGGTAGCAACTGTTCTCCCTGAAACTAGTGCAATACTTTGTTATTTTCATGTTGGTAAAAATGTTAGAGCAAAGTGCATCACTGACTGTAAAGTGAAACCGAAGGATGGGAAAGAGGTGAAGCCAAGTGATATAGTTAACAAGGTAAGGAGAGCTTGGGATGTTGTTGTTGAATCACCTACGCAAGAATTATATGCAAGTGCGTTAATGGAATTCAAAAATGTTTGTAAAGATTTTCCAAAGTTTCTTACTTATGTCGAGAGCACCGTATTGGATGTTGTGAAGGAGAAAATAGTGAGGGCATGGACAGACCGTATCTTGCATCTTGGATGCAGAACCACCAACCGAGTTGAGGGGGCTCATGGTAAACTGAAGAAATATTTGAGCAATAGTGTAGGTGATTTTGGTGCTTGTTGGGAGAAAATACATGATATGTTGGTGATCCAGTTAACTGAGATACAAACATCATTTGGGAGGAGTTGTACTGTATTAGAACATAGATACAAAGACTTCATTTTGTACTCTGGGTTGGCTGGTTATGTGTCTAGGACTGCTTTGAGCTTTATTTTTGATGAAGAAAGACGTTCCAAGGAAACCTTGTGCATGGACAAAGAAATTTGTGGTTGTGTGATAAGGACATTGTATGGGCTACCTTGTGCATGCACTATTGCTGTGAAAATCTGTGACAACAAGCCTATTCGATTGGATGAGATACACCGTCATTGGCAAAGGTTATGTATGGGTGAAGAAAGTAATGAAGATGGTTTTTCTGTGGAGGAGGAGTGGAATGGTATTCAGGAACGTCTCAAGAAGGTTCCTTATCAAATCAAACTAGAAATCAAAGAGGTGTTGCGTCAGTTGGCATTTCCATAATCCAGAATGGTTTCTCCTCCTCCAAGAAAAGTACCAACCAAGGGAGCGCCGAAAAAAGTGAGGTGTAAAGCAAATGAGGCATCGACAAGTCGAATCCCTTCTTATTGGGAGCGTGTTGATTCTCAATTTCCGGATAGTCAATCGTCGTAAACTATGTCATCACATCCTAAAAGAAAGGGTGCTCGTATTGGCAAATCATCACGTTCCCCACTTCCACCACCTACTCGGTTTCCTAAGCTTAGCCCGGTTCCAAAGCCTACTCCGGTTCATGGTGTGTTTGATGTTTTGAGCCCTATTGACTATATGCCAAAATTCATGGTTCCATTTATTGAAAAAATTGTGGATACTAAAGGCGATGGGAATTGTGGTTTTCGGACTATAGCTGAGTTCTTGGGTTTCACCGAAGAAAGTCATGTCATGGTTCGTAGACATCTTATTCAAAAGTTGAAAGATCATAGAAATGATTATGTGCGGGTATTTGCGAGTGATGATCGTTTTAACTACATCTTAAATGGCTTGCATCCTCTCTCAAATAGTGGTGGTATTGCACTTGTAGATAAGTGGTTGACTTTTCCCAACATGGGTCACATCGTTGCAACTTATTACAATAGAGTTGTAGTGGAGTTGACAAGTCACGAAATCGAAAATTCGGAATCCTTTTTCCCACTTAGATGGGTGCCACCGCTTAAGCAAAAAACCCAATCATGTGCCTAGGATTAATTCCCAACCATTTTGTTCTTGTTTTTTTGAAAGATGGTTGTCCACTACATCTATCATCTACGGAGTGGAACATACACAGAAGTGAAGAGGCATCGGCTTGGGAATTTGAGTTTTTGGATCAACAAGCTAGGTTCCGAGACCTAATGAACATTGAGAAAAGAGAGAATCCGCTCCCACCAAAAAAGTCAAACCAAGTCAATCCAATTGTGTGTGACACTCCTGAAAAAGCAAAGCAATAATTTCAAGTTATTGCGGAAGATGAAGATGGTTCAAATTGACTTGATGCGATATGACTGATTTTTTGTTTTTGTCGGTGTTCATCCATTTTTTTGGTCGATATTACACCGACATATTTTTTGTGGTCGATATTGTAACGTCAATTTTTTGTGGCCAATATATAACTAACATATCAATATATATAAATATATAACTTTTATGTGGTCGAATATGCACCTACTTTGTTTTTGGTTATAATGTTTCCGCATTTGATATATATATTGGTTATTACGTTTAATTTAATATTATTCTGATGTTTGATATTTCATAAACTTTTGTGAAGTTAAACATGTCTGAGGTTGCACAAATTGAAGCTCATGTCCGGTACTCTGCTTTCAAAAAGACAATTAAGGTTTTTCTAACTCCGACCGACACTATGGATGAGTTGAAGGCACAACTTAACAGTTATTTTCTCCATGTTGGTGAAAATCATCATACATGTCATGTATTTTCTCAGATGCCAATTTATGACCTGGGGGCAGATAAAGATGAAGACATGTGGAAAACGGTCTATTGGCCTCGGCTTATTCGTGACAATAGTGACGTTGGATTTATGTTTAGGCATATGGTTGAAAATAATGTATTATATCTTTGTGTTCGTTCCAACTGTTTGTGCAACGAATGTCGGTAGAGATTTCATGTAATATTATGTAATGTGTTGTTGAATGTCAAACACTATTTATGTTTTTGGTGAATTTCAAACATTCGTGTAATTTTAACGAAATGTCGAATTGATTTTATTTTGGTCAATTGTGAAAGATTATGTAATGTTCTATCTTTATGAATGATTATAATTGATGTGTGATTTGTACTGCCTTTGGAATTGCTGTTTTGGATTACAGGTAATAAATCCGCCGAAAAATGGCTTGCTTGCAAAAATAGCAGGTTCTGTTCTGCATAATTGCCCGCAGCGGCAGTTAACTGCTGATGGTACCATCGGTTGTTAACTGCCGATGGATCCGGCGGCAGTTAACTGCCGATGCAACATCCCAGCAGCAGTTAACTGTCGCCGGGGTAAAACCGTCATTTACTGGTGTGTTTTAGCCTTCTTTGAAGTGGGAAAAGCAATATTCCTAAACAAATAGTTATTGGGCTAATAGTTACAATTGTTCTTCAATGTATCAAAATTTTAAAATAGTTTTTTATTGTGCACTTCGTTCGTCAAAATATTTTCGGACATTAAAATTTCGTTAATATTGTCATATTAGTCCTGTAATATACTTACTTATTATCATTTCAGTCCCTATATGAAAAGAGTTATTGTAAGTATTGAGAGATTATTTTAGCGTTAAGGACTATTTTGACCAACAAAGTGCACAATCAGGGGCTATTTTGGAATTTTGATACATTGAGAGACTATTGTGACTACTCCTTTCACATGCAGGGACCAAAATGACTATTACCCCAATAGTTATTAGTGTAGAAAAATGCTAGCAACAATCTCTTTTGAACACTCTCTCTAACGCTCACTCTCTTATTGGATGAAATCATTGTATGTTCCACAACTTTATATGAGTTTCCATTTCTAAAGTATACACACACATTGATTTAAACTAATAAAAAAGTGAATGTTAGAGAGTGTATTCAAAAGTGAATGTTGATAAGCCTACTCTATTAGGTATTATCCTTTTTACTTTTATTTTTTTATATTTTAATTACTTTCAGAAATAAAAAGGTTATTTAAAATGTTTTTTATAGTTTTAAAATAAACAAATTATGACATGATTTCTATTTAGTATACCACTAGTACCCATTACTCAATTAATTGTCACGTATAATTTTAGAGAAATGATAACTGAACACAAAATATTTGACACAAATACAACACCATGGGCAGTTTAGCAATTTCAACCATAAAACAGGGGGTAGTTTTGTAAAATCCCAACACCCCTTCTTCTCTCATCTTCTCCACGTTCTCTCAATTTCTCCTCACCACCACTGTCCTCTTCACCACCGTTGTCCTCCTCCGTCGTCCATCTTCTTCACCACCACTGTCCTCCTCCGTCGTCGCCCTCACCACCGCACCCTCCATCCTCAACCATCATCGTCCTCACCGCCATCAATCTATTCTGATCTTCTCTCCATCACGCCGCTGATGACATTGTCTTCTCCCTCACACCACCAACGACTCGTTCAGATCACAAAAACCACGTCGGTGACGACCTTCTCTGCAACACCGACTTCCCTTAATCTTCTCTACAACACTGCATTCCCTTAATCTTCTCTACAGGTCGGCAAGTAACGATGTCGGTGAGACGAATGATGACCGGATCTGAGACGACGGGAGACCACCAGATCTGAGACGATCGGAGTGAGATACCGGATGGTGACGGTTGTGGAAGGTGACTTACGACCGGAGTGAGGTACCTCGTTGCTGGAACATCTCAAATGAGCCACCATCGCATCCTAACTTACGGCGGAAGGTGACGGTTGTGGCGGTGTTATTGCAGTTTGAGCTTTGGAGGAAGACAATTGAAGCA
This sequence comes from Medicago ruthenica, assembly GCA_018208015.1. Taxonomy (NCBI): domain Eukaryota; kingdom Viridiplantae; phylum Streptophyta; class Magnoliopsida; order Fabales; family Fabaceae; genus Medicago; species Medicago ruthenica. The sequence continues at coordinate 47,992,121 of CM031378.1, forward strand.
TGAATGGCAGGGAAAAAACGGGTTATGTACAATGCTTGGTAGAGGAAGGAGATGGTGGTTACATGCAAGTGTCATACCCCAATTTTGCCCCAACCAAAACTTTCTTTTCTTTCTTCTTATTTCCTAAAATTTATTTTTTTTTCCAAAAAAAAAAGTCAATGTTGACCAAAGTCAACTGTTGGCCTAAGTCAACCTTTGACCGAAGTCAACAGTTGACCAAAAGTCAAATTTTTTTTCAAAAAATGTGTTTTCACACCAAACATTCCAATTTTATTTCTTTTCATTCATATTACATTTTTAATCACTAAAATCACAATTTCACACCATTTTTGTTTTATTATTTTCAAAATCATCACGATTCAAAATTAAAAAAAAAAAAACACTAACTTTGACAAATTCACTCAAAATGCACATTTCACTCCTATTTTATTTCTTCCCCCACAATTTGTACACCTAGAATCATCCTCCCACATAATACCTCATCATTATTTAACACATCATCACTCACCACCAAAAATCATCAAAAAAAGTACCAAAAATCATCATTTTTATCAAAAATTTCAAAATCTTCATTTCTTCATAAAACTTCATCATTCTTCCATCAAAAGTTCATAAACACTTCCAACAAACCAAAAACACTCAAAACCTCAAGAAAAACCATCCAAAATCGTGAAATTAAAACTACAATTTTTCAAGAAAAAGTGTTAGTGAGTTTAACCATTTTCAAAGCTTAAACAAGATAGATTCCGGTAGATTTATGTTCCTGGAAGTGTGGTGAAGCTTTTCCAATGTTTAAATTTGCTTAGAATTGCTTAATTTGTGTTTTTGTATTTTTGAATTTGAAGTTGTTGTTTACGTTTTTTTCTACACAAGCCTCTACTGTGAAATCTAAGCATAGATTTATGATCGGTGCGAAAAATCGAGCAAAATGGTATATTCATTTATAATTTTTGAGATTCTTTTGAATTTTGGAGTTGTTGAATTTTTTTCATGAAGGATGGAGCTTTGATGATGGCTGATGGCTTTGGGGAGGAAGAAGAAGTTGATTTTCTTCTTCCTTGACCGCGACCCACATCTTTGCTTTGTTTTTTTGCTTTTTTTTTAAGGGGATGGGCCTTTGGCCTTGATGCTAAATCTGTTGACCTATTTGCTCACCCCTTTTCAGATTTAAACCCCCTGTGTGACTTTATTATTTGTTTTTTAGCTTATTCAAATAAGTGATTATTTGAACAATAGCTTGTTTAAGCTTATTGAATCAAATCTTTACACTAACATAGTAATCTTTTCAGATCTTCTATTCTATTTTGTTGGATTATTTTCATAAGTCATTTTCTTTATTTTAATCGCTTTTTAACTTATCCAAATAAGTGATTATTTGAACAATAACTTATTTAAGCTTATTGAGTCAAATTTTTACACTAACTGAAGCGGCAGGGAAAATGCGCGGGCGGAAAACGCTCGCTAGACAGTAAAGTCACCACCGAAGTTTTATTTTTTGAAAGGGGAACGTCGATAAACCCCTTTGAGAACGAGAACAAGGTCATCGCAACCAAATTCGGGTTCGGGAATCGGTTATGCGAGGGGAAGGTATTAGCACCCCTCACATCCGTTGTACTCAACGGGAACCATTAATTAATTAGCTTTCAAAATGTGTTAGTTTCATAAAAATGTTTGTAAAAAATGGAAGAAAAAGAAAAAATGATTTAAAGACTAAAAATGAGTTTTTTATTAGGGTGCTTGACAAGAGTTTGATCTTGCTCCTACGTATCTCCCGGTGCGATGGAGAATTCAAAGCTACGTAGTTCTTTGTAGAAAATGTTTGTGGGTTGGTTGATTTGTTATGCTTATGTTGTTTTTTGTGTTTTTTTTTGTGTTATGGAAGTGTGGTAGTCTTGTGTTTTTTCTGTAAAATCCTTCTCTATCTCTGATTCTGCTGTGTTTTTATTGAAAATGGATGGACAAAAGAGGCTGTGTCTAGAGCTGTTGAGATGGGATCTTGTGGCATAATCAGAAAAATGGCAAGAAACCAAGCAAAAGGGACAAAAAAACTGATGAAGAAAGTGATGGATCTGGTGAGAAAGTGATGGATCTGTATATTAATTAATTAAGTAATTAAAATAAATGATAAAAACAAAAACATAAAAAATAAAAAAAACAGAAAATAATTAATCAGCAAATAATAAAACGAAATTAATAAAGTAATAATAAAAAAACTAAAGTAAAAATGAAATAACAATAAAACTAAAATTATCGCCTTTGAAATCCTAAATGAGGTATTTTAAAATACCTCCCTGCCGAAATTTCGTCTGAAACGACGAAAATTCTCGGCCTTAAAAAGACAATTAAAACGAATCAAAACTGGGTCAAAAATTGGGGTACGACAGCTGCCCCTATTTAAGTTTCTTCGTTACGGAGATTTAAAAGTGAAGTTTTTAATTCGACGGGTCGAAGAGACTTAAATACAGAGTACCTTATTTTTTGACCAATTTTGACTGAAAAATGCTAAGGATGCAATGCTATGCATGCAATGCTCGCGATGCAGGTATGAATGCAAAACGACGAAGACGACCTGACTGGGGACAAAACAAAACAAAATGGTTACTCGAGTTCGTTGAAGAAAAAGGATCTGATTCCACTGGGGATAACGTGGTTTCACTGGGGAAAATTGATCATATCCAGCCGCTTACGCTGAAGGTAGATCTCTAAGGACAAAAATGATCATATCCGGCCGCCTGCGCTGGAGGTAGATCCTTGGGGATAAGGGTGATCTCATCTAGCCGCTTATGCTAAAGGTAGATCCTAAGGGCGAAGGTGATCTTATTCAGCCGTTGGTGCTGAAGGTCGATCCAAGAGGATAAGTGATCTTATCTAGCCGCTTATGCTAGAGGTAGACCCTAGGGATAGAGTAATCTTATTCAACCATTTATGCTGAAGGTCAATCTCTAAGGAAAGATGTGATCATATCCAGCCGCCTGCGCTGGAGGTAGATCCCTGAGGATAAGAGTGATCTTATTCAGCCGTTTATGCTGAAGGTCGATTCACTGAGGAAAGAGGTGATCATATCCAGCCGCCTGCGCTGGAGGTAGATCCCTGAGGATAAGAGTGATCTTATTCAGCCGTTTATGCTGAAAGTCGATTCACTGAGGAAAGGTGGTCTTACTCAGCCGCTCACGCTGAGAGTCGATCCCTAGGGGAAAGTGATGCTTGACCGATTGCCGCTAAGTGGGTCTTGGTGGAATGGTAAAAGGTGATATGATCATCGCCAGTCTGACGCTGGTGAAATGATAATGATATGATCATCGCCAGTCTGACGCTGGTGAAATGATAATGATATGATATGATTGGTTGACTCGCTGGGGGAGTTTTAACTGGGGAACCTTAGTGGCTGTGAGTTAGTCCACTGGGGAATGGGACAGTTTGGGAAGAAATCCGCTAGGGGATTTTTAGGAAAACTTACTGGAGAAGTTCTTGAATGAGGTTCACTGGGGAACACTAGGATGACTCACTGGGGAGTATTTGATTGAGGTTCATTGGGGAACATGAGAAATTGTGAGGAGAAGTATGATATGAATATGAGATGCATGCTAATGAATTTGATATGATCCATGTACTATGCTGACATGTGGGGGAACAAACGTCATGTTGGGGATTATGATTGGATGCCGAGCAAGGTCGGGCTTGGTTGTGATTGTGAGAGGGAATGCCAATGAAAATTGGGCTTTATTTATGATTTGTGTTTGCCAATGATGATTGGGCCTTTTGTGAGTAGGTGTTTGTGAGTGCCAATGATGATTGGGCTTTGGGGTTGCAACTCTACTGGGGAATGCCAATGAAAATTGGGCTTTTTGTGATTAGGTGCCAATGATGATTGGGCTTTGGTCAGTTATGTTGATGAGTGCCAATGAAGATTGGGCTTTGGTTGGTTAGGTGCCAATGAAAATTGGGCTTTGTTTTGAGGTTGCCAATGAATATTGGGCTTTGGTTTGGTGTGCCAACGAATATTGGGCTTTGGGTTTTTACGGGATAAAATGGTGAGAGTACGGTGTTTGGGGTTTTCGATCCTTCGGCATTCGCAAAAACTCATCGCTATTGAAGTTTCAAATGGATGGCTGCTGACGGAGCTTTCGACATTTCGTGCCTGCATGGGCAGTTTGTATATTATGTAGATGCCGACTCTGCTATAGACGGGAATCACTTGTGGTTGCTCTGAGAATTCTGAGAGGTACAACACCTCGCCGGAAGTCGTTAATTTCCTTTATGATATTTTCAAATCAAAGTAATCATGATTTCAACAGATTTTATGTTATTATTTTTATTTCAAAATTGTATCATCAAAATAGCATTTAGCGATAGGGAATGACAAAAGGAAAATAAAAAGATGCGCTTTATTGATGGTCAAACAAAGTTTAGTACATGGAATGGTAGCACACTAAAGGTGTAACTCCATAAGATAAATAAGAGAAATGAAGATGGGAAGAGGGAAAACATTGGAAGTTCCCATTGAGTCATGACGACTGCTACTTTCTTAATAACCCTAAACCCACAATACCCTACTTCTGAGGATGACGAAAGGATTGGTTCTTCCGCCGGTGTTAGGAGTAGACTGCCCCAATGTAGTTACATGCCTTTTTCTTTTCCCAACTTTTGCCTAAGTCGCCTTTTCAGGTTTTCGACTTAGCGGGTTTTTCTTTTGTTTTTTATATCCCTAACTTTTGCCTGGACCGCTCTTTCGAGTTTTCAGTCCACCGGGATGCCCCTTTTTGCCTAAGTTGCCTTTTTAGGTTTTCAACTCAGCGGGCGTTCTTTTTGTTATTAGGCATAGTATTTCTTGACTACATCGGAATTCACAGGACGCGGGAAGTCCTCGCCGTCCATTGTTGTGAGAATCAAGGCTCCTCCAGAGAAAGCTTTCTTCACTATATAAGGGCCTTCGTAGTTCGGAGTCCATTTTCCACGCGAATCCTTTTGCATAGGTAGGATCCTTTTGAGCACTAGGTCGCCTACTTGGAACTCTCGAGGACGGATCTTCTTGTCGAACACCTTCTTGAGTCTGCTTTGATATAACTGACCATGACATAAGGCTATCATCCGCTTCTCATCGATTAGGTTCAGCTGGTCAAACCTTGCTTGAATCCATTCTGCTTCTTCTAGTTTTGTCTCCATCAAGACTCTCATTGAGGGAATTTCCACCTCAATGGGGAGGACTGCCTCCATGCCATACACCAGGGAGAACGGGGTTGCCCCTGTCGAGGTGCGAACCGAGGTCCTATAGCCATGTAAGGCAAAGGGAAGCATTTCATGCCAATCTTTGTACGTTTTCACCATCTCTTGGAGGATTTTCTTGATGATTTTGTTAGCTGCTTCTACGGCTCCATTCATCTTTGGCCGGTATGGCGAAGAGTTGTGGTGTTCGATCTTGAAACTTTCACACAAATCTTTCATCATTTTGTTATTCAAGTTGGTGCCATTGTCAGTGATGATTTTGTTGGGGAGTCCGTAGCGACATATTATCTCTTTTTTGATGAATCGAACCACCACTTGCTTTGTTACATTGGCGTATGAGGTAGCTTCAACCCATTTGGTGAAGTAGTCGATGGCGACTAGGATGAACCGGTGTCCATTTGAAGCTTTAGGTTCAATGGGCCCAATCATGTCGATGCCCCACATGGAGAACGGCCAAGGTGACGCCATTACGTTTAAAGGGACTGGGGGTATGTGCACCTTATCCGCGTAGAATTGGCACTTGTGGCACTTCCTTGCATAGCTGAAACAGTCAGATTCCATGGTCAGCCAATAGTAACCTGCCCTCAGGATTTTTCTAGCCATTGTATGTCCATTGGCATGGGTACCGAAGGACCCTTCATGGATTTCTTTGATGAGCAAATCTGCCTCATGTTTGTCCATACATCTGAGAAGAACCAGATCATGGTTTCTTTTGTAGAGCACATCACCATTCAGAAAGAATTTAGCTGATAGTCGTCTCAAAGTCTTTTTATCCCTACTTGAGATGTTTGCAGGATATTCTTGATTTTTGAGGTAGACTTTGATGTCATGGTACCATGGCTTGCCGTCAGACACCTCTTCGACTGACAAACAGAATGCAGGCTTGTCTCGGCGCTCCACCTTTATAAGCGGCGCTTCATTGTGAAACTTCACTTTGTACATTGAGGATAACGTAGCCAAAGCATCTGCCACTTGATTTTCTTTTCTTGGGATATGATGGAAGGTGATTTCATCAAAGAACTCTATTAGCTTTGAGACATGAGCATGGTACAGGATCAGTTTGGGATGACGGGTCTCCCATTCTCCTTTTACTTGGTAAATGACTAGGGCTGAATCTCCATACACCTCCAGAATCTTGATTCTTAGATCGATGGCAGCCTCAAGGCCCAAGATGCATGCCTCATATTCCGCCACATTATTTGTGCAGTCGAAACATAGTCTTGCTGTGAAGGGGGTATAACCACCCTGTGGAGAGATCAAGACGGCTCCAATCCCATGCCCCATGGCATTAGATGCACCATCGAATGCAAGCTTCCATCGTGCCCCTGGTTCGGGTCCTTCATCATCTCCTATGACCTCATCTTCCTTCAAAGCCATAATATCTTCATCTGGGAAATCAAACGGTATGGGTTGATAATCTTCCACCGGTTGATGAGCCAAGTGGTCTGCTAGCACACTTCCTTTGATAGCTTTTTGAGTCACATGCAGGATATCATACTCGGATAACAACATTTGCCAACGGGCAATTCTTCCAGTCAGAGCGGGCTTCTCAAAGATGTATTTGATTGGATCCATCTTTGATACCAGCCATGTCGTGTGACATATCATGTCTCAATCGGCGTGCAGTCCATGCCAAAGCACAACAAGTTCTTTCTAGCAGGGTGTATCTGGTTTCGACGTCAGTGAACTTCTTGCTTAAGAAGTAAATAGCGTGCTCCTTCCTACCAGTTTCATCATGTTGCCCCAACACACATCCCATGGATTCCTCCAATACTGTTAAGTACATAATGAGAGGTCTTCCAGGAACGGGCAGTATCAAGATAGGTGGTTCTTGCAAGTATTGTTTGATTCTTTCAAATGCCCCTTGGCAATTCTCATTCCATATGATGGCTTGATCCTTACGTAGCAATTTGAAGATTGGCTCGCAAGTAGCGGTGAGATGAGAAATGAACCTAGAGATGTAGTTCAATCTCCCTAGAAAACCACGAACTTCTTTTTCAGTACGAGGAGCTGGCATATCTTGGATTGCGCGTACCTTGTCGGGGTCAACCTCGATCCCTCGTTGACTAACAATGAAACCAAGTAGCTTTCCGGACCTGACACCAAAGGTGCACTTAGCTGGATTGAGTCGCAGTTTGTATTTCCTTAAACGTACGAATAGCTTTTGCAAGTGAAGGACATGGTTTTCTTCAGTTTCGGATTTGGCAATCATGTCATCCACATAGACCTCTAGCTCTTTGTGCATCATGTCGTGGAAGAGAGCCATCATTGCTCTTTGATAAGTTGCCCCAGCGTTCTTCAAGCCGAAAGGCATTACCTTGTAGCAATATGTTCCCCATGGGGTGATGAAGGTGGTTTTCTCCATGTCTTCCGGAGCCATCTTAATTTGATTATAGCCGGAGAATCCGTCCATGAATGAGAAAACCGCGAACCGGGCTGTATTGTCTACCAACACGTCGATGTGAGGTAATGGGAAATCATCCTTGGGACTCGCCTTGTTCAGATCTCGATAATCGACGCATATTCGCACTTTACCATCTTTCTTCGGTACCGGTACTATGTTAGCAACCCATTGGATATTTTGCCACGGCTAGGAATCCTGCATCAAATTGCCTCTTGACCTCTTCCCTGATCTTAAGTGACATGTCCGGTCTTGTCCTTCTCAATTTCTGCTTTATCGGCGGGCATTCTGGCCGGAGTGGTAGCTTGTGCTCAACTATCTCGGTATCCAACCCTGGCATGTCTTGGTATGACCACGCAAACACATCTACATATTCCCTCAAAAGTTCGACCAACTTCTCGCGCTCTTTTGCCTTTAAAGACGAACCGATCTTGACCTCTTTTATATCATGCTCAGTTCCCAAGTTGATTACCTCCACAGGCTCTTGATTCGGCTGTATCTCTTTAGATTCACGCTCTAGCAGTCTTGCCAATTCTTCGGGAAGCTCGCAGTCGCTCCCACCATCCTCTTCAGCTTGGTTAATCGGGAGTTCAAGGTTACGCGGGATTGTAGCACTATCACATTCAATGGGTTTGTTCAGGTATCTGCATGTGTTTTTATGATGATTTTTATTTTTAGAAGGATGAACAAAACAAAAATAAACAAAAGAACGGAAAGGATTATCATTTTTTTTTAAGAAAAATAAATGCAGAAATGGAAGAATAGAGAATAGTGGAAAACGAAATGCTTTTCATTGATGATTCAACATTTGAAATAAAGGGTGCCCTACAAAGTTATCCTTAAGCCTTAGGCAGAGCAAAAGGATTTGAAAAACATGATTACTTTGAAAAAGAAAACATCTTTGGGATTTCAACGGCAGTCCAGTTGTTGAGGCTTGCATTCGGAGAGCAATGGTAGCCCAAACAAGGTGTCTTATGTTCGATTTCCTCCATGATCCTTTGTGCGTTACTTCATGTGAAATGCGAATGCCGATTGTCGCGTCGAATTTCGGATGTCAAGCTATTGGGAAGCTTTGAATCACTAAATTTAAATCACGACTGAACTTTTAATTTTTCGGGGAAAAAGGAAAAAAGTTCTAAATTACCTTGAGAAAAGATTTTAGGTTCGAAAGTCGATTATGCGAGGGGAAGGTATTAGCACCCCTCACATCCGTTGTACTCAACGGGAACCTCTTAGTCGGCTTAGGCTTAAAATGCTTCGATGTTTTACTTGCGTGTTTAAACATATATAAAAGAAAATATAGAAACATAATGCGAGATGAAGAAAGAGATAAAAACAAACGAAAGAGAAAAAAGGAGGTTTTTTATTAATGGGCTTGACAAGATGTCGATCTTGCTCCTATGTATCTCCCGGTAGTCGGAGAATTCAAAGCGTACGTAGTTCTTTGGGTAGAAAAAATTTGTATGTTGGTTCGTTTTAGTTAAAAAAGATTTGATCGCGTCCGAGCGAAAAAAGTTTGAAAAAAAGAGAAAGTACTGAAAGTAAATGTCAACTGTTCGGGTTGTTGCCGAACTGGCCATTGACGACAATGCATAAAAGTAAATGATTTGATAAAAGGATTTGCACTCGGACTTGAACAAAGGTTTTAAAACGCACGAAAGCGTAAAAAGTTTTAAATGATGAAAGACGGACTCTAAGGCGATAAACTCGCGCAAGGCGTAAATGTTTTAAAAAGAAAAGACAGACGCACAGAGGCGTAAAATTCGCGCAAAGGCGTAAATGGTTGAAAATAAACGCGCAAAGGCGCGAGAGGTTCGGATTGACCACGAGGGCCAAGAAAAGAGTAAAAATGGCCACAAGGGGGCCAAGGGAAGGTTGAGCGTGCTAGACGCGTCAAGGGTGGAATGACGGTTGCCCGAGCGACTAGACATACGTCACGCATTCATACGTCAAGCCATTCCCGTTTCATTCAAGTTTGGTTTGGTCGGGACTCTAAGGAATCTCAAAGGGAACCAAAATATTTTAAAAGGAAACTTAAAGAAAAGAAAAAGAAAACACGAACAAATTTGTTGTTCGATTTTATTAAAAATCATGAACATCGCTCGTTGCTTAAGTTATTGAAACTCAAGAACGAGTATAGTTCAAGTTTGAATGGTAAACACAATCATAAGACATGCACAAAATTGGAAAATCCATAAGTTCGGCTCAATTCGAGCTTGGTTTTTAAAAGAGTGAGCAAGCTCGGCTTAAATTCGCGTTTGGATTGAAAATCATGAACAACAAGGTTGTTCAAGTTTGTTTTGAAATAGACGAACTTAGCTTGCTGCTCAAACTTGGTTTTGAAAATATTAAGAACATAACTTGTTTCACAAGTTACTCAAAATTTGTCGCACGAACTTGTGAAATCTTCAAAGTTGTGCATGATTATGAATTGGGTTTGGACAAAAAATGGTTTTAAACCTCTTTAGGTTCTGAATCAAGGGCTGGAACCCCAAAAATTTGACATTTGAATGCCTGATTCATGTTCTGAGTTTCACATACTTCGCAGAGCAACCAGAACTTGGCTCTGCGAAGTCAGGTTCTGGTGTGTTCGCAGTGCGAGCAGTACTTTGCTCTGCGAAGCATGCGAATTTTCAAACTCAGAAGCTGTTTCTGAACAGAAGTTCAGAAACTGCTTCCAAGCAAGCTTCAGAACCTAAAGGGGGTTAAAAAGCTTGACAAAATGGAAGAAAATGGGGTGGAAAAACACAGTTTCAAAGTTTGGCCCCTTTGAGGTCCCTTTTGAGTTTCAAAAGGGGTTTTTGTGCACAAAGCAAATTTGAACAAAGCAAGTGATGAAAGCAGCAAACACAATGAAAAAGAAAGATTATAGGAGACTTACAGAACTCCTAGCTGTGCTTGAGCAATAGATTGGAAGTGGTTTGCTTGCTTGGTGAGAGGTTATGAACAATGTTCTAATTGGTTTGTGATGGACTGATTTTGTGCTGCAATGCAAGGGATTTTGGTATGAATTTCGTGTGAGTAAGGTTGTGTATTTCAGGTTTTTTCAATGTGTAATGGCTCTCTTTAATCCTTGGGCCTTGGCATTCCTTTTATAGGCCAAAATTCAAATCTATGTAATGATGGCAAATCTCTAGATTCTAGCTGGTTTGTGGGCTAAATCCAGGCTAAAACACTTTGCATTTAATGCTAATGGATAGAACTTGCTTTGCCTTGTGCCAAGGGGCAAGGTCTTGACTGATCTCAGCCACAAATGCCATTAATTCTAGAAGGTAATGATGAGAAAAAACTGTAAAACAGGGCAGCTGCAAAAGGGGTGATTCTTGGGATCAATCCTTGCAATCCTGGAAGGTCAAGCAATGAAAACGTGTACTGCCATGTACAGGGAGATTGGGGGAAGCAAAATGAGCATGTGGGCTGGTGTGTGGGAGGAGAAATCCAGCTCAAAACAAGGCACACCAAACAGCTTTTTGGGCAAGAAAACCACTTGTGTTTGGCTGGTTTTGGCAGAGAAAAAGGGAAGGAAAGGGATCAAGCAGCTGGCTGGCAAGCTTAGGTTGGGTGATGGGTCAATTTGGAGGGACAAGAGCTGACCAAGGGCAGCCAATTTGTTTGATCACATGATAGGTTGGAAGAAAATCCTTCTTTCCTTTTACCTTTAATGTCACACATTAATTCTTGCCTTGCTGCACCAAATCAGTCACAAAATAGCAATAATAATAGTAATAATGCTAATAATAACAATTGTAGTTGAAAGCAAAAAGGATAAACCAATATATAAAATTCTGCAGAAAATTTCGCAGAGGTCGCAGTGCGAAGGTGATTTCTCACTGCGAACTTCACTTTTTTTGGAATTTTTGTATTTAAAAATAAAAAGGTGGAAAATGAATAATAATGAATAATAATAATAATAATGATAATGAAAAATGCAAAAATGCAAATGATAATGAAAATAAATAAAATAGTAAATGACAATAATAATGAAAATGATGATAATAATAAATGAAAAATTTAATATTATTAATAAATAAAATCTTAATAATAATAATGATATTATTAAAGAAAAATAGAATAATATTAATACTAATAATATTAATGATAATAGAAATGCTAATAATGATAATGATAAAATGCAAATAAAATACTATAACAAGGATGAAATAATAAAAGGTAAAAATAAGTAATGAAATAATAAAAGATAAAACACATAAAAAATATAAGTCAAAAAATGGGGTATGACAGATGCCCCTATTTAAGTTTCTTCGTCCCGGAAATTGAAAATGTGATTTGAAATGGACGGGCCGAAGAGACTTAAATATAGAGTACGCCATTTTTTGACTAAATATTTTTCTGAATTATAAATGCTATAAATGCATGTATGCAAATGTTATGAATGCTTGTAATGTAAACATGGATGCAAAGACGATAAAAAAGGAAGACCACACCGGGGATAAGTGTCAGCTGTTCGGGTTGTCGCCGAACTGCCACTGACAACAAAGAATGAAAAGGTAAATGCCAGTTGTTCGGGTTGTTGCCGAACTGGCCACTGACGACAAAAGAATGAAAAGAATGTCAACTGTTCGGATTGTTGCCGAATTTGCCATTGACGACAGGAAAAATAAAATGTCAACTGTTCGGATTGTTGCCGAACTTGCCATTGACGACAGGAAAATAAAATGTCAACTGTTCGGATTGTTGCCGAACTTGCCATTGACGACAGGAAAATAAAATGTCAACTGTTCGGATTGTTGCCGAACTTGCCATTGACGACAGGAAAATAAAATGTCAACTGTTCGGATTGTTGCCGAACTTGCCATTGACGACAGGAAAATAAAATGAAAGATGTCAGCTGTTCGGATGGTTACCGAACTTGCCACTAACGATACTGGGGATGCGGCGGACAAGCCGTTCCTTACAGAAATGCCCCTTCAATCGGGGAGAAAGAATGCACAAGCTGTTCATTGAAGAACTTGCCACTTGGCACAACACTGGGGAGTACGCACAAGCTGTTCATTAAAGAACTGCCACTTGGCGTAAGGACATGACAAAAAGACGCGCAAGCTGTTCGTTTGAACTGCCACTTGGCGTAAAAGGGTGACATCTCTGAACCAGACAGACTGGGGATGACACTTGGGGAAAAAAGAATTCACGAATTGCTCGCGATTGATTGGTGAGACTCATGATGGTTAGAATAACCATGTATGATATGTAGTATGTTGTATGCATATGTATGAATGCATGAATGCATGACTGTCACTGAGGACGTCGTGTGAGGGATGGACTTGTACTGGGGATACCCAACTTGTTTGTTAAGGATTTGCCCCTTGATACGATAAAAAACTTGCACAAGCTATTCGTTAAAGAACTACCGCTTGGCGAAAAGGAGGATCATATCCCTAGACCAGATAGACTGGGGATGCCATTCGACTATTTGTAGTGGGAAATGCATGATATGAATATGAGATGCATGTTAATGAATGATTATGATATGATGCATGAATTATGCTGACCTGGGGGATGACAGACGTCACGTGGGACGCTGGGGATTATGATTTGAATGTCGAGTAAAGTCGGGCTTGGATGATGTAAGACTCCACTGGGGGGATATGCCAATAAGATTGGGCTTCGCTTGCGAATTTGCTGGGGATATAAGGATCATTTTGGAAGCATGATCGATATCCAGCCTTCGATGCCAATGGTAATTGGGCTTTTGAAAGTAGGACAAAGATTGACTTCCTGGGGAGTTTGTTAATCCACTGGGGATTGTGCTAATCCGCTGGAGAGAAGAACTGGCGATTCCGCTGGGAATGCTTACACTTTGGTTGGCAAGTCCTTGCCTGGATTGTCCTTTCGGGCTCTTAACTCACTGGGGAATTTCCGATTAATTCACTGAGGATTCTGTTGGGGGAATTCCTTTTTGCGATTGACCATGCTCGGCCTGCGAAGCTTTATCTGCTTTAAGGACAGATATCGATGTACACTCCGAATATTCACGAGTTCGAAAAGGAATGTGTTTGTTATTGATAAAAATAAAAGACTCACGAAATAAATTTTGAAAAAGCTTTTTTTTTTTTTTTGAAATACTATCATCAAGAATAAAAAGGAATTAAAGGGATTTGACAAAAGGTAAAGAATGTCATGTTGTGAAATGAAATTTATTAAAGGGGTGACAGCTTGCCAAAGGCGTGGCTCCACGAATCTTACAAAGTCTAAAAAAGGTAAATATAAAAGGGAAGGGTACATTGAACGCGATGGCCACTAGTATCCCTAATAACTTTGAATTCCTTGTTTGGATGCTTCCAATTCGGAGTCTTCAGACAATTGATGTGCCCCGGGTGGATCACGACCAATCCGATGTAGTTACTTTGTCTTTTGATCCTTAATTTTTGCATAGGTCGTCCTTTCAGATGCTTGACCTATCAGGATGATTATTTTCTGTTTTTGTCTCTAATTTTTGCCTGGACCGTCCTTTCAGGTTTTTAGTCCACCGAGACGCTCTTTTTTTGCTTAAGCAGCTCTTTCAGGTTTTCGACTTACCGAGCTATTCTTTTGTTTTTAGACAAAGTATTTCTTGACTACATCGGAGTTCACAGGACGCGGAAAATCCTCGCCGTCCATTGTCGTGAGAATCAAGGCTCCTCCGGAGAATACTCTCTTGACGACATACGGGCCTTCGTAGTTAGGTGTCCATTTGCCCCTAGAGTCGGGTTGAAAGGATAGGATCCTTTTGAGCACGAGGTCTCCTTCTTGGATTTCCCGAGGACGAACTTTCTTGTCAAAAGCTTGTTTCATCCTTTGTTGGTACAGTTGTCCATGACATAAGGCTGTCATGCGTTTCTCCTCGATTAAATTCAACTGATCGTATCTGTTTTGACACCATTCAGCCTCTGACAACTTAGCTTCCATCAAGATTCTCAATGACGGGATTTCGACTTCTACGGGGAGCACTGCTTCCATGCCGTATACTAAAGAGAAAGGGGTTGCCCCTGTCGACGTACGTACTGAAGTACGGTACCCGTGCAAGGCATACGGTAGCATCTCATGCCAATCCTTGTATGAGACTACCATCTTTTGCACTATTTTCTTGATGTTTTTGTTTGCAGCTTCAACCGCACCATTCATCTGAGGTCTATAAGGAGAAGAGTTATGATGTTCGATCTTGAACTCTTTGCATAGCTCCTTCATCATTTTGTTATTCAGATTGGTCCCATTGTCCGTGATGATCTTGTTGGGAATACCATATCGACAGATGATATGATTCTTAATAAATCGGACCACCACTTGTTTGGTGACGTTGGCATATGATGCAGCCTCAACCCATTTGGTGAAGTAGTCGATTGCTACTAAGATGAAGCGATGTCCATTTGAAGCTTTGGGTTCGATCCTACCAATCATGTCAATGCCCCACATGGAGAAAGGCCATGGTGATGAGAGGACATTCAGAGCCGTTGGCGGCATGTGGATCTTGTCCGCATAGATTTGACATTTGTGGCATTTCCTGGCATGCTTGTAGCAATCGCTTTCCAAGGTCATCCAGTAGTATCCGGCTCTTAACATTTTCCTAGCCATTGTGTGCCCACTGGAATGGGTTCCGAAGGAGCCTTCATGTATTTCATGCATTATGAGGTCCGCTTCTTGCTCATCAACACATCTGAGTAGCACCATATCAAAATTCCTCTTGTATAAAACTTCTCCATTTAGAAAGAAGTTGCCGGCTAATCTTCGCAGAGTTTTCTTATCCTTGTTGGATGCCCCATGCGGGTACTGTTGCTTTTGGAGGAAACATTTGATGTCGTGGAACCATGGTTTGTCATCTACGACTGCTTCGGCTGCAAATACATGTACAGGCCTTTCTAGGTGCTGAACCTTGATTGTTGGAATTTCGTTCCGGCGACTGACCTCATACATAGAAGACAAGGTTGCTAGAGCATCCGCCATTTGATTCTCGTCTCGAGGAATGTGATGCAGTTTGACTTTGTTAAAAAAGGTTAGCAAGCGTCTTGCGTAATCCTTGTAAGGGATCAAGCCGGTGTGGCGAGTTTCCCAATCTCCATTGATTTGATTAATCACAAGAGCTGAGTCTCCGTAAATGTCGAGGTTCTTGATCCTTAGATCGATGGCTTCCTCAATTCCTAAGATACAAGCTTCATACTCTGCCATATTGTTTGTACAGTCGAATGATAGTCTTGCAGCAAAAGGGAGATGCTTGCCCTCAGGGGTGACGATGACTGCTCCAATTCCGTTGCCATAGACATTTACTGCTCCATCAAAGATTAACTTCCATTTAGATTCGGGATCTGGACCTTCGCCGGGTAGTGGTTCGTCACAATCCTTCATCTTTAGATACATGATTTCTTCATCGGGGAAGTCAAACTTGATTGGTTGATAATCCTCAATTGGTTGATGAGCCAAATGGTCAGCGAGAATACTGGCTTTGATGGCTTTCTGAGTGTGGTATTCGATGTCGTATTCTGACAACAACATCTGCCAACGGGCGATCCTTCCGGTTAAGGCGGGTTTTTCAAAGATGTACTTGATCGGATCCATTTTGGATATCAACCAAGTAGTATGATTAAGCATGTAGTGGCGAAGACGCTTAGCAGCCCAGGCTAATGCACAACAAGTCTTTTCGAGTAGAGAGTACCGGGACTCACAGTCCGTAAACTTCTTGCTTAGGTAGTAGACGGCGTGCTCTTTTCTACTGGTCTCATCTTGTTGTCCGAGTACACAACCCATGGAGTCCTCCAATACGGTTAAGTACATGATCAACGGTCTTCCTTCGACTGGAGGAATGAGTATTGGAGGTTCTAGCAGGTACTCCTTGATGCTGTCAAAAGCTTTTTGGCAATTTTCTGTCCATACCACTTCTTGATTTTTGCGGAGCAGTTTGAAGATAGGTCCACAAGTGGCTGTCATATGGGATATGAATCTAGAGATGTAGTTTAAACGTCCTAAAAATCCCCTTACTTGCTTCTCAGTTTGAGGAGCAGGCATTTCTCTGATAGCTTTGACCTTATCGGGATCTACCTCGATACCCTTTTGACTGACAATGAAACCTAGGAGTTTTCCTGATCTCACGCCGAATGTACATTTGTTGGGGTTCAGGCGAAGCCGATATTTTCTCAAGCGTTGAAACATCTTTGACAAATACTCGACATGCTCTTCTTCCGTTCTTGATTTGACAATCATGTCGTCGACATACACTTCAATTTCTTTGTGTATCATGTCGTGGAAGAGAGTAGTCATGCCCCTTTGGTAGGTAGCACCCACATTTGTTAGACCAAAAGGCATCACTTGATAGCAGAAGGTGCCCCAAGGTGTAATGAAAGATGTTTTTTCTCTATCTTCAACAGCCATTTTAATCTGATTATACCCCGAGAAGCCGTCCATGAAGGAGAAAACCTTGGATTTGGCGGTATTGTCAACTAATACGTCAATGTGAGGTAAAGGGAAGTCGTCCTTCGGACTAGCCTTGTTCAAATCTCGATAGTCGACACACATTCTGACTTTACCATCCTTCTTGGGAACTGGCACTATGTTGGCCAACCATTAAGGATATTCCGAGGTAACAAGGAATCCAGCATTAATTTGCTTTTGTACTTCCTCTTTGATCTTAAGAGCCATGTCAGGGCGAGTTCTTCTCAACTTCTGCTTGACTGGCAAAGATTCCGGTTTTAGAGGTAAGTGGTGCTCCACAATCTCAGGATCCAATCCTGGCATATCTTGGTATGACCATGCAAAGATATCCACATACTCTTCAAGAAGCTTGACTATTTTCTCTTTGACGGGCGCATCCAATAACGCTCCAATCTTAACTTCTTTCTTTTCTTTTTCGGAACCCAAGTTGATGACCTCTATCGTTTCCTCGTGAGGCTGAATGGTCTTCCTCTCTTGTTCTAGTAGGCGCTTGATCTCATCCGGGATCTCTTCATCCTCTTCCTCTTCCGCTTCGTAAACCGGGAATTCAAAGTTGGGAGGGAGCCTAGGGCTAAGGTGTTCGACAGGTTTATGGGTGTTTAGTCTGCATGTGATGGATGATTGATTTTTAGTAAAAGATGAAAAATGCAGACTTTTTGAAAAATAGAAAAAAAAAAGAGAAAATGTTTTTTTTTTTGAAAAAGACAACGTATAAATACGCAGAAGGTGTGATAGAAACAACGATTTTTATTAATTGATGATAGTATATTAAACAAGCCCTACATGAGTCTCCTTTCGCTTCGGGCGAGGCGAAGGGGTTTTTTGAAAAAGATAAAATAAACAAACACATTACTTTGAAGACTGGATAACAGAAGGAACATCGATAGCAACCCAATTGTGACAAGCTCCTCCGGGCGTTACATGGACATGTGCTGTTTCTTCCGGCCCATCTTCAGTGATGGCATTGGTTTCCCTTGTGGAGTGAATGAAGCTGGCACTACGAAAGATGTTCTCGAGCGGTTCAATGTTAGTGCTTGGCCTGGCAACTCTCGTAGTTGGAGTGAAACCTAAACCTTCTCTATGCTTACGCTCCGGCAGACTTATTGTCTTTCCCCAATCCGGGAGTAAGTCACCTTGCACTGCTCTTTGTGCGCTCTTGAAAGAAGACATGGACGCTTCATTCTTTGTGGCACTCTCATCTTCTAAGGAAAGACCTTGGAATGATGTCCCGTCAACGATATCAGCACCGATGAACGAGATAGCCGACAGATGGCTGATTAACAGAGCTTCCTCTCCTCCCACAGTAACTAGTTTCCCATTCTTCACAAATTTCAGTTTTTGATGCAGTGTGGATGTCACTGCTCCGGCCTCGTGGATCCATGGTCGTCCTAACAAACAACTATACGCTGCTTGTATATCCATTATTTGGAAGGTTATTTGGAAGACGGATGGCCCGATGGTAATAGGTAAATCCACCTCCCCGATCACTGATTTCTTCGAGCCATCAAAGGCTTTAACAACTACCCCACTTTGCCTTATGGGGGTCCCCTGGTAGGAAAGCTGGTCGAGGGTTGTTTTGGCCATTACGTTCAATGAAGAGCCGGTGTCTACAAGTACATTTGATAAAGCATCCGACTTGCAGTTTACCGATATATGTAATGCCAAATTATGGTGTCTTCCTTGCTCCGGGAGTTCCTCATCACTAAAGCTTAAGCTATTGCAAACAGTGATGTTTCCGACAATGCCTCCGAATTGGCCGAGGGTTATGTCGTGCTCCACAAAGGCTTGGTCCAAGACCCTCATCAATGATTCTCTATGTGCGTCGGAGTTCAACAATAAGGATAGCATAGAGATCTTGGAAGGCGTTTGCAACAACTGATCCACGACCTTGTATTCGCTCTTCTTGATTAGCTTCAATACCTCATCGAGTTCCGAATCGGCATTTGCCCCACTGGATTGACCCATTTCTTTGCTCGTGCAGGGGTCTTGGGTTGGTTTCGGTTCACATACCGGGGTACTGTCCTTCTCTTGGACTATTGTGGGAAGAACACGTCCGCTCCTTAGCACTTTACTGTTGTCCGTGATATTATCGACAGGAGCTAAGGGGGGAATAGGCATCTCTTGGCCGTTGTTTATCATGGTTGCAAGGTACTTGTAAGGAACTGCTTTGTTGGAAGTGTATGGGGCAGGCCCTGGTAAACATATCACAAGTGGAGTAGTGGCAGGCTCTTGGCTGCTGAAGGCTATCTCCAAGTGTTCCGGGATATCAAACTCCGGAGTTATGACACATACACTTTCGTCCTTTTTGGTGACAACAAGCTCCTTCTTGTCCATTAGTCCTTGTATGTCATTTTGGATTTGCATACATCCTTGAGGACTTACTGAACACTCTTCACAACTAGCATGATCGTGCTCGAACATAGCTGCTTTACACATTTTGATGTGTAGTGGAACCAAAGGAGTCCTGATGTTTTGGACTTTCAAAATAGGATTGGTCCCTTGGTTCTCTTGAACCATGTTGATTGAGGAACCATGGTTCGGCAGCGGGTTAGTTTGGACATTTGGGTTTGAGTCCTTGAAGGTTAATACTTTGGTACAGACTAGCTTCTGGACCTCATTCTTTAAAGCAAGGCAACGTTCAACGTCATGGCCTGGTGCCCCTTGATGGTATGCGCATGTAAGGTCATGTCGATACCATGGAGGTAATACACTTGGTACGGGAGGTGGTGCTCTTGTTTATACGAGATTTCTCGCAAGTAAAGCCGGGAGCAAGTCCGCGTACTTCATGGGTATCGGATCGAATGCCGCTCTTGGGCGATTCTGATGGTTGAAAGGCTGTTGAGGTGTTTGAGGTCGGAATTGCTGCTGACCTTGTGGGCGGGGCTGTTGGTATGATTGTTGTGGATTTTGTAGATGTTGTTGTTGATAGGACTGTTGATATTGAGGGAGAGATCTTTGCGGGACTTGAACTTGGTAATTTGGAGGTGTAGAGATGGAAGGTGAGATAGCAGAGACATGCGGGTATACCGAGTACCCTTGATGAGGTCCTCCGTGGCCAATCATGCCGATATCTTGCTCTTTCTTCTTTGGGTAGCTACCCCCGAATCTCTTTGTGCTACTAGACGGAGCACTTTCCTTTACTAAGCGTCCCTCTCGGTGAAGTCACTTGGCGCACTGGCAACCATTCGTTCGTAATAAAAGGAACCAAGGGTATTTAAAAAGATCTTGGTCATTTCCTTTTCTTCTAGAGACGGGCTAATCTGGGCCGCTATCTCTCTCCATCTTTGCGCGTACTCCTTAAAGGTCTCTTTGTCCTTTTGGGCCATGGCCCGGAGTTGGTCCCGGTCCGGGGCCATGTCCAAATTATATTTGTACTGGCGGACAAACGCCTCTCCCAAGTCATTGAAGGTTTGGATTTTGGTACTATCCAAACCCATGTACCACTTTAAAGCGGCACCGGTTAAGCTATCTTGGAAGTAATGGATGAGCAGCTGATGGTTGTCGGTTTGTGTCGACATCTTCCTTGCGTACATTACCAAGTGACTTTGCGGGCAAGTGTTCCCTTTGTACTTTTCAAAATCCGGGACCTTGAATTTAGGAGGGATCTTGACATTGGGTACAAGGCAGAGGTCATGGGCGTCCTTCCCGAATAAATCTTTCCCTCGGAGGGCTTTAATCTCCATTTGCATCTCATCGAATTTTTCAAGGAAATCAGCCATCCTATCCTGGGCGCCTAAACTTTCGGCATGAAAGATAGGTCCGTGATCAACTTGAGTGGTATGAACCACTGGTGTAGTGAAGGCCGCAGCAGCCTGGGTAAAGGTAACCTCGGGTTGAGTGACCGGGGTTTCTTGAAGGGTAGTAGGAATAGGGACGGACTCTTCACCAAAATCAAATGGCATACCCCATGTGCAACCGGGGGGTTTAGTGTAGCGCTGAGTTCCATCATGTAGGGTCGGTGTTGAAGTAGAAGCTAGTGCTGGAGCTTGAGAGCTAGAGGGAGGAGGAGGTGCCGGGATTTGTGCGGCTGCTAGTAGTTTCACTAACTCCGTTAGTTTTTCCATTTCCGTTCTCATAGATGTTACTTCTTCACGAAGATCTTGATTCTCTTGTTCTAGGTTCTCCATTTTCCTCTTTATGGTTGCTCGGGTATTGTAGGAGTGGGTTGCCTCGGGACGATGAGCCACTTTTCCTTACGAGAAGACACGTAGTGTTGCGGAGAGAATGCGAACACTGAAGACTCAATTTGGATTATAAGAGTCCTGAGGATAAGAAAAGGGAAATGAGTTTTGGACTCGAGGATGACCGTATGCATGATAATGAATGATGTATGCATGAAAATTTTTTTTGTTTTGCTTTATAGGGAATTTAAAAGTGAGCAATTAATATTAGCAATTAAAAGTATTAGAAGCCGGAAAATTAACATTGTTAAAAATATATATTTGATTGAATAACATTGAGATTACAAAGTGTAACTAATGCTAATAAAAATCAAATAGCCGCTCGCCTTTCGTCCTTGCCTATTTCCTCCCTATAGAAATCTAATGTGTCCTTGCAAAACTTCATAAATTCCTGGATTTCCGTAGGGATGACAAAGTACGGCATGACCATCTCGGCCTTTGCAAGTCTCTTCGGAAGCTCGGCGATGACTAAGTTTGAGAATGCGACTAATCTAGTGAAGTCCTCACTTAGTCGGGTGGCATCTTGCCATACAAACTCAATCACTTCCTTGCGTTGGGCTAGCTGGATATTTGCACTTCTAATCTCATCAAGGAGTCGTGCAATGTGGTTCCCATGCTCTCTTGCAATCTTATCGAAGTATTCTTCGAATTTCTTGATGTCCGCTTCGAGGCGATTGCAATGTAGCTTTCCTTGATGAGAAAGGCTCTCATGCCTTTGCCGTTGGACGCGTTCGGCTTGAAGCTGTTCTTTGTAGTCTTTGCCCACTTCTTGGAGCTGTTGATTTTTCTCTTGAAATTTCAACCTCCATTTCCGTTGAGCTTCGATAGCTAGCTCGCCGAACTTCTTGAGCTCTTGGTTGGAATGCAAGATTCTTTCCAACTATTCGTCCTTGGCCACAAGGTTGGCATCCGCACTAACCAAGCCGCCTCCTATCCAATTTCTCTTCCCTTCGGAGATCTTAAGCCGTTTTTGGCACACTAGGAGAGAGTTTGTTACTTCATCGCGATCTCTCTTCGTCCTAGTGATATCTCCCAAAGCTTGGAGGTGCTTCAATTCTAAGTCTCCGTTTTTGTTTTGGAGCTCTCGAATCTTAGCTTTGAGTTCCTCCGCTTCTTGGTTGGGAATGATTGTGATAGGTTTAGGTGTAGGAGGTTTTGGAGGGCATATGACCACAAAGGGTAATTTGATTGTTTTAACCCTCTCCTTCACCCATTGAGTATAAAGGGGTTTGGCGACACAATTCCTCTTGCCGACCCTTCCTTTGTGCACTTGGTTCCACGCCCCTTGGATTCTCTCTAGCAATGCCGGGTTTTGATCGCCTTCCCTTAAAAAGAAAGCTTCCAACAAAAGGTCATTAGGTTTGTTTTCCATTGAAAAACCTAGTTGTCGAAGAGAGAGGACCGGATTGTAGTTAATACATCCCTTAGTACCAATGAGGGGTACATTAGGGAAGTCCCCGCAACTGAGGATAATTTCCGGGTCCTCTAAATTTGGAGAAAACCAATGGATGTCCTTCGCGGCGAGGGTCGTCATCCGTTGTGACCATTTGAGCTTGGCCCGGTTTTCCACAAAGTCTCGGTTTCTTGGCATGTGGGACATCATCCAAATTTGCACTAAAGGAGTGCAACAAGAAATCTTGCGTCCCCTTGCTTGTTCATGCCTAGAGTAGAGGGAATGATAAAAATCCGCCAAAATTGTGGGAACCGGATTTTTAATCATGAATACCTCTAAAGCCGGAAAGTCTACGAAATCATCCATATTTGGGGAATAAAACGATCCCGTAGACTAAGAGGGCTAAGATGGCGTTGAATGCCATTCCCTCTTTGTTGGCTAGTAAATCCCGAGCTTTGGCTTCCAAAAACTTTCTTGTGAATCCCTTAGCATTTCCTCTAATTTCCAAGTTAGATGCTACTTCTTGGACATCAAGGTATAAGGATTCGGCGATGGCCTCTAATGTGGGGTCTTTCCCGGGACCGAGATATAGTTCATGACCTTTCATGCTACAACCCAAGATCTTCTCGAATTCTTCCAATGTTGGAGCTAGTTGGAAATCTTGAAATGTAAAGCACCGGAGTGGTGGGTCAAAGAATTGTGCCAAAGTGGTTAAGGCCGTTGAATCTATCCTCACGGGTAGGAGATCAAGTATTAACCCATAGCTTGCTTCAAAAATACTCTTGTTGACCGGGGAGAGCTTCTTACTTAAGGCTAACAAACTTTCCACCCTAGGAGCTTTAATCTTGAAAGCGAGCGTACTTTTATTTCCGGAATCCATATTTCTTTTTGCTAATATTTGATTGTTCCTTTTTTAAATTCCTATAAAGCAAAGTGATATGCGAAAATTATTTTTCATGAATGTAAATGTATGATATGCATAGGTGTGATATGTATGTTCAAAATTTCCTCCATCCTCACGTGTAGGCTCTAAAGGTAAGATTCCTAAGAAGAGGTCCCTAGAGTCATCGATCTCATATGGAATTAGGGTTGTCTATGGACATACGTCGACATGACTTCAATTAATTCCATATGAAAATCTCGTCTAAGCGGGGTTGGGCATCCTACCTCACGGACATACGTCAACACGGGCTTCCGCACACAACCTCCTTCTAACTTAGTTTTCTCTCGAGCTCGGGTAGAGAGCCTCACACGTCCGGCATTAACCCGAACAATGTGGAGTAACATCGCTCAAGTAACCCCCACAATTCATATATATATGGATATGAAGCAAAAATGATATATATAAATGTAGAGCATAAAGAATAAACAAGTAAATGACAAGAAAATATAAACATGCAAGTAAAATGAAACAAATTAGCCTAAAAGCCGACTGAGATAGGCTTGACTCGTTTATGCACAAACAAAGTGTTTAATGCATGTCCCCAGTGAAGTCGCCATTTCTGTCGCGTCGAATTTCGGATGTCAAGCTATTGGGAAGCTTTGAATCACTAAATTTAAATCACGACTGAACTTTTAATTTTTCGGGGAAAAAGGAAAAAAGTTCTAAATTACCTTGAGAAAAGATTTTAGGTTCGAAAGTCGATTATGCGAGGGGAAGGTATTAGCACCCCTCACATCCGTTGTACTCAACGGGAACCTCTTAGTCGGCTTAGGCTTAAAATGCTTCGATGTTTTACTTGCGTGTTTAAACATATATAAAAGAAAATATAGAAACATAATGCGAGATGAAGAAAGAGATAAAAACAAACGAAAGAGAAAAAAGGAGGTTTTTTATTAATGGGCTTGACAAGATGTCGATCTTGCTCCTACGTATCTCCCGGTAGTCGGAGAATTCAAAGCGTACGTAGTTCTTTGGGTAGAAAAAATTTGTATGTTGGTTCGTTTTAGTTAAAAAAGATTTGATCGCGTCCGAGCGAAAAAAGTTTGAAAAAAAGAGAAAGTACTGAAAGTAAATGTCAACTGTTCGGGTTGTTGCCGAACTGGCCATTGACGACAATGCATAAAAGTAAATGATTTGATAAAAGGATTTGCACTCGGACTTGAACAAAGGTTTTAAAACGCACGAAAGCGTAAAAAGTTTTAAATGATGAAAGACGGACTCTAAGGCGATAAACTCGCGCAAGGCGTAAATGTTTTAAAAAGAAAAGACAGACGCACAGAGGCGTAAAATTCGCGCAAAGGCGTAAATGGTTGAAAATAAACGCGCAAAGGCGCGAGAGGTTCGGATTGACCACGAGGGCCAAGAAAAGAGTAAAAATGGCCACAAGGGGGCCAAGGGAAGGTTGAGTGTGCTAGACGCGTCAAGGGTGGAATGACGGTTGCCCGAGCGACTAGACATACGTCACGCATTCATACGTCAAGCCATTCCCGTTTCATTCAAGTTTGGTTTGGTCGGGACTCTAAGGAATCTCAAAGGGAACCAAAATATTTTAAAAGGAAACTTAAAGAAAAGAAAAAGAAAACACGAACAAATTTGTTGTTCGATTTTATTAAAAATCATGAACATCGCTCGTTGCTTAAGTTATTGAAACTCAAGAACGAGTATAGTTCAAGTTTGAATGGTAAACACAATCATAAGACATGCACAAAATTGGAAAATCCATAAGTTCGGCTCAATTCGAGCTTGGTTTTTAAAAGAGTGAGCAAGCTCGGCTTAAATTCGCGTTTGGATTGAAAATCATGAACAACAAGGTTGTTCAAGTTTGTTTTGAAATAGACGAACTTAGCTTGCTGCTCAAACTTGGTTTTGAAAATATTAAGAACATAACTTGTTTCACAAGTTACTCAAAATTTGTCGCACGAACTTGTGAAATCTTCAAAGTTGTGCATAATTATGAATTGGGTTTGGACAAAAAATGGTTTTAAACCTCTTTAGGTTCTGAATCAAGGGCTGGAACCCCAAAAATTTGACATTTGAATGCCTGATTCATGTTCTGAGTTTCACATACTTCGCAGAGCAACCAGAACTTGGCTCTGCGAAGTCAGGTTGTGGTGTGTTCGCAGTGCGAGCAGTACTTTGCTCTGCGAAGCATGTGAATTTTCAAACTCAGAAGCTGTTTCTGAACAGAAGTTCAGAAACTGCTTCCAAGCAAGCTTCAGAACCCAAAGGGGGTTAAAAAGCTTGACAAAATGGAAGAAAATGGGGTGGAAACACACAGTTTCAAAGTTTGGCCCCTTTGAGGTCCCTTTTGAGTTTCAAAAGGGGTTTTTGTGCACAAAGCAAATTTGAACAAAGCAAGTGATGAAAGCAGCAAACACAATGAAAAAGAAAGATTATAGGAGACTTACAGAACTCCTAGCTGTGCTTGAGCAATAGATTGGAAGTGGTTTGCTTGCTTGGTGAGAGGTTATGAACAATGTTCTAATTGGTTTGTGATGGACTGATTTTGTGCTGCAATGCAAGGGATTTTGGTATGAATTTCGTGTGAGTAAGGCTGTGTATTTCAGGTTTTTTCAATGTGTAATGGCTCTCTTTAATCCTTGGGCCTTGGCATTCCTTTTATAGGCCAAAATGCAAATCTATGTAATGATGGCAAATCTCTAGATTCTAGCTGGTTTGTGGGCTAAATCCAGGCTAAAACACTTTGCATTTAATGCTAATGGATAGAACTTGCTTTGCCTTGTGCCAAGGGGCAAGGTCTTGACTGATCTCAGCCACAAATGCCATTAATTCTAGAAGGTAATGATGAGAAAAAACTGTAAAACAGGGCAGCTGCAAAAGGGGTGATTCTTGGGATCAATCCTTTCAATCCTGGAAGGTCAAGCAATGAAAATGTGTACTGCCATGTACAGGGAGATTGGGGGAAGCAAAATGAGCATGTGGGCTGGTGTGTGGGAGGAGAAATCCAGCTCAAAACAGGGCACACCAAACAGCTTTTTGGGCAAGAAAACCACTTGTGTTTGGCTGGTTTTGGCAGAGAAAAAGGGAAGGAAAGGGATCAAGCAGCTAGCTGGCAAGCTTAGGTTGGGTGATGGGTCAATTTGGAGGGACAAGAGCTGACCAAGGGCAGCCAATTTGTTTGATCACATGATAGGTTGGAAGAAAATCCTTCTTTCCTTTTACCTTTAATGTCACACATTAATTCTTGCCTTGCTGCACCAAATCAGTCACAAAATAGCAATAATAATAGTAATAATGCTAATAATAACAATTGTAGTTGAAAGCAAAAAGGATAAACCAATATATAAAATTCTGCAGAAAATTTCGCAGAGGTCGCAGTGCGAAGGTGATTTCGCACTGCGAACTTCACTTTTTTTGGAATTTTTGTATTTAAAAATAAAAAGGTGGAAAATGAATAATAATGAATAATAATAATAATGATAATGAAAAATGCAAAAATGCAAATGATAATGAAAATAAATAAAATAGTAAATGACAATAATAATGAAAATGATGATAATAATAAATGAAAAATTTAATATTATTAATAAATAAAATCTTAATAATAATAAATAATAATGATATTATTAAAGAAAAATAGAATAATATTAATACTAATAATATTAATGATAATAGAAATGCTAATAATGATAATGATAAAATGCAAATAAAATACTATAACAAGGATGAAATAATAAAAGGTAAAAATAAGTAATGAAATAATAAAAGATAAAACACATAAAAAATATAAGTCAAAAAATGGGGTATGACACCGATGAATCAGTTTAGATTGTTGGAATTTCTGGTAATAAAAAGGGGATGAGTTTTGGGTATGAAAACGGATGTATGCATGTTATGGATGATGCTAATGCAAATGCGTGAAAAAGTTTTTTTTGTTATGATTAGTTTTAGGGGACTGCAAGAGATTATGTTAGACATTTGCAACACAATTTTAGCCTTTGCAATTCCCTGAAACAATCTTGTATATTAAGAAAAATGATTTTTATGCATGTGGATGCAATGCATGTATGCTTTGTGTGGGTAGGGATGATTGGGAAATAAAACTTAAAGGGAAGGCTCCCTAGGAAGGCTTAGCTCTATGTGCTTTCTATATCAAGGTTCTCACCGAGGATAGCTCTAAAGTTTTTGTTTTGAGGGGTACCTAGAGTCATAGAAACATCTCGGAATTTTGCCATAATAACGGGTTAACCATTATATGACAACCTTTCGCGAATGCGTCTCCTCTAGGTGGGGTTTGCATTAACCAAAACGAGGTGTCTACCTCGAAAGCTAATACAAACACCCAAAATTTGAAAAGGTTCTAAGAAGAAGGTCCTTAGAGTTAGGGGTCCAATTCGGAATTTCGCCATAATAACGGGTTAACCATTATACGGACGACCTTTCGCGAAGAGGACCATCTCTAAGTGGGGTCTTCATATTGACTAAACGAGATGTCTACCTCGAAAGCCAATACTACGCAACCACCATCCTAAACCTAGGTTTTTTCAAGCTCGGGTACAGAGCTCCACTCAAAAAATGTTTTGAATAACCCCGATATGATAGCACAATAACATAGAATGTGAAAAATAAACAAAGCGGAAATAAAATAAAGCAAATAGACCAAAGATAAACAAACATGAAGGAAAGAAACTAACACTAAAAGCTAACTAACTAACTAGGTTTGATTCTCTAAGGAATCCCCAGTGAAGTCACCAGCTGAAGCGGCGGGGAAAATGCGCGGGCGGAAAACGCTCGCTAGACAGTAAAGTCGCCACCGAAGTTTTATTTTTTGAAAGAGGAACGTCGATAAACCCCTTTGAGAACGAGAACAAGGTCATCGCAACCAAATTCGGGTTCGGGAATCGGTTATGCGAGGGGAAGGTATTAGCACCCCTTACATCCGTTGTACTCAACGGGAACCATTAATTAATTAGCTTTCAAAATGTGTTAGTTTCATAAAAATGTTTGTAAAAAATGGAAGAAAAAGAAAAAATGATTTAAAGACTAAAAATGAGTTTTTTATTAGGGTGCTTGACAAGAGTTTGATCTTGCTCCTACGTATCTCCCGGTGCGATGGAGAATTCAAAGCTACGTAGTTCTTTGTAGAAAATGTTTGTGGGTTGGTTGATTTGTTATGCTTATGTTGTTTTTTGTGTTTTTTTTTGTGTTATGGAAGTGTGGTAGTCTTGTGTTTTTTCTGTAAAATCCTTCTCTATCTCTGATTCTGCTGTGTTTTTATTGAAAATGGATGGACAAAAGAGGCTGTGTCCAGAGCTGTTGAGATGGGATCTGTGACATAATCAGAAAAATGGCAAGAAACCAAGCAAAAGGGACAAAAAAACTGATGAAGAAAGTGATGGATCTGGTGAGAAAGTGATGGATCTGTATATTAATTAATTAAGTAATTAAAATAAATGATAAAAACAAAAGCATAAAAAATAAAAAAAACAGAAAATAATTAATCAGCAAATAAAAAAACGAAATTAATAAAGTAATAATAAAAAAACTAAAGTAAAAATGAAATAACAATAAAACTAAAATTATCGCCTTTGAAATCCTAAATGAGGTATTTTAAAATACCTCCCTGCCGAAATTTCGTCTGAAACGACGAAAATTCTCGGCCTTAAAAAGACAATTAAAACGAATCAAAACTGGGTCAAAAATTGGGGTACGACACTAACATAGCGATCTTTTCAGATCTTCTATTCTATTTTGTTGGCTTATTTTTATAAGTCATTTTCCTTATTTTAATCGCTTTTTAGCTTATCCAAATAAGTGATTATTTGAACAATAGCTTATTTGAGCTTATTGAATCAAATTTTCTTTTTTTTTCTTTATTTACTTGCTGTTTTTTTTATTTAGTATTATTATTTCATTTGTTTTTCCTTTTTCTTTTTTTTACTATCTATTCATTTGCTTTATTTTAGTTTATTAGTATCATATCTTGCATTTTATATTTTTTTTGCTTATTATGCCTTAGAATTTATTTAGGAACAAATGTATTTAAAAATAAGAATATTGCATTGCATACATATTTACATCATTTCATGCACTTGATATTTATTATGCTTTAGAATTTATTTTAGGAATCAATGTAAATATAAATGAGAAAATTGCATTGCATGCATATTTATTTATTCCGCTTTATGTCAAAAATCAAAATCAAAATAAGTGATTAGCATAATCCAAGGAAAATGGGACTTTCATTTTGATTCAACGTCATTATGAAATCTCTCGCGCTTAGTTTACTTTTTTTTATCACGCTTAATCATTTAGACTCCAAGTAGAAAAACCATAGAAATAAAAAACATTCAAATATTTAAAACCTCATCAAAAATATATTTTATTAACAAACCTTGGTTTTCAAACCAAGTGATTCCTCATTTTCCCTAAAATCAGCTTTTAATCAATTTTAATCGTATTAGATTTTATTTTTCTACAATTAAAATCAATCAATTTCACTCTTTCGCCACTTCGGCTCATTTTCCCTTTAAAAACATTTTCAAACTTTAAAATCAATCAAACAAATCACTCGGCTTTTTACCCCGAACTACATGATTATGATCCCATTCGGGTATGTAGGCAAAAGACTTTGTCTTTCCAAATCAACAAAATAACAAACATTTTTTCTCTCCTTTCACTCATCACTTTAGTCTTTTTCACCCTTAGGCTTTTATTTACAAGAAAATAGTCGATTCAACACAAGATAATAAAGACAAGAGGTTCCTGTAGAATACTATAGATGCTTAGGGTGCTAATACCTTCCCTTTGTGTAACCAACCCCCGGACCTTTGATCTCTTAAAAATAGGGTTTTTTTTCGAACTTTCCCCCTTTCCCTTGGAAAGATAAAAGCTCGGTGGTGGACTTAAAATTGCGAGTCAACGCTAACTAATAGCTTAATATCCAAAAATCACCGCGACAGCAAGAAAGAGAAGAAAAGGAAGAAAAAGTAGTAAGCAACAGTAGAATACGTGTATGGTGTCGTATATGTGTCACATTTTTGTGTCAAGTTATCATTTCTGATAATTTTAAAATGAACAAACTATGCCATGATTTCCACTTAAGCATACCACTAGTGCCCCATCACTCGATTAATTGTCACATCATTAAAATTTAGAGTCAAGTTAATGGGAGGGATCAAATGTCTCAAATTTTTAAAATTGAGGGAACAAAATTGCATATTTGTTAAAATACGAGGACCAAAATAGCATTTAAACCTAAAGATGAAGATAAATAAAGATTGTAAACTTTGTTAACCATCCCTTTTAATGTTATACTAGACCCCGACCCGTGCGATGCACGGGTTTGTTTCGAGTTTCATATATAAAATATGGATATTTAGTGCAAAATAATTAAAATTGAAAACTTAGAACTTACTCTAAATCCTCAAGAGTCAAATCCATAACCTTATTCTTTTTACCATTTTTTTCAGTTTCGTTCACCACGTCCATTTCAACATGTCCAATAATATCTAATGTAAATAAATTGTAAGAAGCAAGTCAAATATTGTATCCATAAAAGCATTTTATGGATACAATATTTGACTTGCTTCTTACAATTTATTTACATTAGATATTATTGGACATGTTGTTGAAAAGAACATGGTGAAGGAAATTGATGGGAAAGGCATAAAGTCAAAATGACAGGTGGGTATATATGTAGTTGAGTTTTTGAAAACTTTGGTTGAAAGCATGAAATTGAGCTTGTACTTGTGTTCAGTAGCCTTGTACGATTGATCATTGCTAGAAACCATGAATTTTTAAGGAAATTGATGGCAAAGGCATAAGCTGAACCTTCTTCTATTTCGTCCTTAAACTTTGGAATTAGATTCTTTCTTATAGTTGCCTGAATTTTTGTAGACTATGAACAGAAATAAACAAAACTATAAAACAGAATCAGTATGTATAAATTAAATGAAATGGCAGGAATAATAATTGAATTCTCATTATATGAGACAATAATTTCGCTTCTGAGCCAGAGCAGAAGTGTTTGAAATTGAGCTTATAATTTTGGTGATGAAGAAAGCTGAAGTTAACAAAATGGATATGCAGGCAACAAATTACTGGTTAATCAAACATATTACCTTGTCATCCACGAAAAGCATCAAGGTGGCTTTCTAGCCATGACATTAAACTCAGTTTTACCGCACACGATATCAGAGATCGGGGTTGCTTTCACCAATGCCATCCTAAAACAGATGTGATACACATTAGTTATGATACATACCACAAAAAATCTGAAGTATAAATGTGAAATATATTACTATCATTAAATTTTAGAACATATTTTGCCTGATTTTTGTTTCTGATGATGGAGAGGATAGAAGTTATGGTGAATGAGAAGTTTAGAAAAGTTTCTATTTATAAGAAAAGAATGAGGTTTTGAATGTTACGTGTGAATAAAAAACTACCCACTACACATCAGCTATTATGCTTAGAGTGGTGGCTATTTTTAAGGATTCATCAGAGGAGTGATTTATGAAATAGGCGTGACTTATGATAAACACCCGCTATACATTAGTTATGCTTGGAGTGGTACCTATTTTCGAGGATTTATGAGATTATTGAAAACAGAACATGGGCAACAACAAAGGCACATTTTAAGGTTTAAGGAAAAACTGCAAAGCCACATTTTAAGGATATCTTAATAACTTAATTGTCATGACCTGGAAAATTTGCCTATTTTTTAGGCCACAAAAAAACATAAGAAATTGAGTTATGATATTTATCAATATACCTTTGTTCCTTTTCTCTTCAGATTCAACTAACTATAACTGTGTAGACCTTCATTAGAACCTACAAATTTTTTAAAAAAATTCATAACATTAAAAGGTAAGAATTAAAAAAAATACGTTCAGAAATCAATCCATAATTGAAGTAGAAGAACATAAACAGAGAAGTGGCATGATTGCAAGGTATTTACTTGAGACTGAAACACAGAGCTTGTGGATAGAATTTTTTTCTAAAATAAAAAAAGAAACGAAGTGCAACAACTAACATTGAAAAAAAGAACAAAAAACTATTCTAACAATGAAGAAAAAGCTAAAATTCACACAATCACATATCAAAATTAACAAAATTCAGACAATCAATATCAACATTGGTCATAATTTTTTGTCAATTCAATGAAAGATAGTGTGAATCGGTGTGAGAAAGTGATGGTGACATGTACGACGGTCAGTTGTTGGTGAGGTGGCAGTTGCAGCGGTGGCGAGATGTGTGTGGATCAGTGAGAGAAAATGATTTTCTGGCGGTGGCAGTTACGGCGACATGTGTTGTTGAAGTGGCAGTTGCAACGCCGGCGGGATGTTGTTGTTGTTGGGGTCACCGGCAGCGGTGAAAATCAAGTTGAATCGCATGATGTGTGTGAATGACGTTTAATTCGTGTTCAGATGATATTTGAATTCAAGGTTGTGAGAAGGACTTAAAGTGAACTCACATTTGTGTTAGATAAATAAAATGAAAGCAACCATGTGTTACAAAAAAAACTTTAGTGATCTAGTGGTAACAATTGTGACCTGCTAGAACTTGGTCTGTGGTTCAATTCTCAATAGGAATTTTTTTATAAATTTTTTTCAAAACGAAAAATTAGGGTTAGTCATTAACGTTAGGTCAAGACTACCTAACATTTAGTATTACTAGACTCTAACCCGTGCGATGCACGAGTTTTGTAGAGCTTCATATATAATTATCAAATTGACTATATTATTACTTTTACAGTTACATTTAGTATTATGTTATCAAACTACCTCAAAAAGCAACAAAAGATGGACTGCAATAATAATGACAAATCAAAAGAAAAAATATATACAAAAGCCTACGCCAAAAAATTGGTCCTAACTGCAAAAGCTGTTAAATCTATAAAAAAGAAAAGGAACATAAACTGTTATGTGGTGATCGAAAGAAGAAAATAATGAAAAGAAATTGTTACGTGGTAACTGAAAGAAAAAAAATAAAAAGGAACCGTTATGTGGTAATTGAAATAAAAAATAATAATGAAAAGGAACCACTAATAATAAAAAGAAACTGATATCAGAAAAGGAATTGCAATGACGTTAGTGACTTTTTAAAAAAATGACATTTTCATGTGCTACCTGATTCAATTCCTTGCAAACCTTTTTTTTCATAAAAATTAATTATGTCCGTCAAAAAGGGCGGGGTTATGGTTATTAGATTCAATTGCATGATGGTGAGAGAGATGAAAGTAAGTGAAAAATGATTTAGGGATTGTGAGATTGAAAGAAATGATTTAGGGTTTGTACTACCCGAGATTTGTGTTTAATACACAACATTGAAGCAATCACATGTCATAAAAAACATCATTACTTTGGTGGTAAGAGTTGTGAATTGGAAGCATGTGGTACCTGGTTCGATCCCCACTAGGAGTTTTTCCATAAAAATTTTTTAAAACTAAAAATTAGGGTAGGGCAACACTACTTAACATTTAATATAATAAAGATAAATATTTTTATCATTTTTTTCCCTTCCACATGTGATGTTTTGAGTTGTGTGGAAGAAGAAAGCTGAATCAAAACTACATTTTGAATGTCAACCGCAATTTCCAATAATAACCATCAATGGTGTTTTAAGTGCCTCTTACTTTCTTTTGGTTAAGTTGCCTCTTACTTTTCTACAAGATTAATAATAAACATAAATAATTGATTACAATATTTTATGAGGGATTAAAATTTCAAAAAATAACTCATGCTCATATGTTTTAATACAATTCAATAACATTTAAAAAATTATACCTTCTTTATCCCTACAAACCATATAAAATGACAATTTTACGCTTGTTGTAACTTGACTCCACCCCTCATACAATATTTGCCAGTTTGAAAAAAAAATTTGGGATTGAATAAATATATGAAAAACTTGAGCTACGTTGTATGGTAGCCAAATTTGTGAACCTAAAATCTTTTGGAAAGTTTTCTAGAAAATTTTTTTACTTTGCTATTGATTGAGAAATTTAATTTGTATTTGTTACTTAAATCTCTATGGGAACCACTATTAAAACAAACATCAAATGAGTAATTTGTGTACACAGTACCGTCTTAGAGTTGCTCCTAAAACTTATACAAAAATGTCATTCATATAGAAGTTCAAATTCTATCTCCCTATATAACAAATAATAAAACATTATAATTTTAAAAAAAAATTATGAACAGGATATGGTTGAAAATATAAATGCCTCTCGATCCAATAAAATCAACCTCATAGAAAAAAGGAATTTTTCATTTTAATAATCTTGAACAACTCCAATATGCACAGCCTGAAGGTGAGAAAAACACAAGAAGGGGAGGGTTGAATTGTGTGGCTTTTTCTTTCTCAAAAAACTTGAGTTAGTTCAGCTTCTGATTGTGATCAGAGTCTGAAGCTAACTTCAGAGTTAAAATGCAGCGGATATAAAGTAAATGAGAGAGAGAGAAAGACACAAGCAATTATCCTGGTTCCTTCCACAACCCGGAAGTAGTCCAGTCCCCTTGTTACTTACAAGAGATTTTTCACTATAATCCAAATAGTTACGAATGCTCAAGCACACAAGCAAGAGACTTCCAAATGCTCAAACACACAGTAAGAGACTTCTAATTGCTCAAGCACACAAGCAAGAGACTTCTGATTGCTCAAGCACACAAGCAAGAGACTTCTGATCAAACAGAGTTACAAATAAATATGTTTGAGTTGAACACTTGATATACTATCAGTGGTGTTCACAGAATACAACACAGTTTTCAGACTCTAGACTTAAGAAATTCTAAGATGAGAAAGTTTGAAAGAATTTCTAAGTTATTGATCCAGTGCCTATGCTCTACGGAATCAAATGGGCCAAGACCGCAACGAAGCGTGTACCCACTGAGGAATCAAATGGGCCCGAGGAATAACTATAAAAACGTGCAGTTTGATCCAGTGCCTATGCTTTACGGTCAAATCCTGTCGTACTTAATCCAAAAGGGGATGGTTGAGCCAAGACCGCTACAACCTATAATGCCACCATATCCACCTACGTATGATGCAAATGCAAGGTGCGAATACCACGCAGGGTCCCCGAGGCACAACATCGAAGTCTGTAAAGCTTTCAAGTACAAGGTCCAGGAACTCATTAACCGAAAGTTGCTGTCCTTCAAAGAGGAAAACCCAAACGTGAAGAATAATCCATTGCCGGGACATGTGGGTCCATCTGTGAACGCAGTGGAAGAGCTTGAAAACGTTGGCCCGATCAAAGAGGTGATCAATGTGAAAACTCCTATGTCGATCATACGAGAAAGGTTGATTGGATTTGGTTTGTTTGATGAAATGCATGCCAATTGCCAAGCCTGCATAATTAATCCGGACAAGTGTAAAGAATTGAAGAAATGTCTTCAAGAGTTAATGGACCAAGGTTGGGTCCAAATTGGCTATACAAAAGATAGCACGGACGTTGCTACTCTGGAGTCTCAAGACCCAAAACCTCTCGAAATCCCATACCAAAGGAAAGAGGTACAAATACCGGTAAAGCCCATAATATTCCATGTGCCTGCACCCTTTTCCTTTGAGAGTACAAAGAAAGTACCGTGGAATTACCAGCCTGTCGCTTATATGGAGGGAAAGCCATTGGCAAAAATAGAATCCAACGTCACCAACATTACCGGCGTTGGAGGTATGACAAGGAGTGGTAGAGTTTTCGCTCCGGAGAAGCTCGGGAAGACTACTGCAGAACTACCAAGAGAACCGCTCAAAGAAAAGAATGTGGAAGAGGTGGAGAACCAAGCAGGACCCTCCAAGAAAACAGCCCCACAAAAGGAGGCCAAGGAGTTCCTAAGGATTATCCAAAAGAGCGAGTACAAAATAATTGACCAGTTGGGTCAGACTCCCTCTAAAATCTCCATCTTATCATTATTGCTAAGCTCGGATGCCCATCGAGAAGCATTATTGCGGATCCTTAGCGAAGCACACGTTACTAAGGATATCCCTGTGGACCAATTTGATGGGATAGTGGCGAACATTGCCACAAGCAGGTATTTGGGTTTCAATGATGACGAACTACCCGACGAGGGGCATGTTCACAACAGGGCCTTGCACATCTCTGTAAAGTGCTTGGACCACTTCTTATCCCGAGTGCTGGTGGACACGGGATCATCTTTGAATGTAATGCCTAAGGCCACCCTTTTGAAGTTATCATGTGAAGGGACAGTGATGAAGCCAAGCGCTTTAGTGGTGAAAGCCTTTGACGGATCAAGAAGGGCCGTCATAGGAGAAATTGACCTACCGGTTCTAATCGGGCCTCAGGTTTTCACCATCACCTTCCAGGTCATGGACATCAATCCGACCTACAGTTGTCTTCTAGGACGACCCTGGATTCACACCGCCGGAGCCATCACCTCTACTCTACACCAGAAACTCAAGTTCATTGTCGATGACAGGATGATCGTAGTTTCAGGCCAAGAGGATATGATGGTAAGCCATCTTTCGTCCTTTCGTTACATAGAGACGGACGAAGAAGCTGTGGATATTCCCTTTCAATCTTTGGAAGTGGCAAATGTCGTGACCATGAGCTCAGAGCACAAGAAGGAGGCAAGGACAGCCATGTCTTCATGGAGGGCCGTGAGAGAAGCTCTAGAAGAGAGTAACCTTACAGGACGGGGCAAGCTGGTAGACATTCCAGAAAAGAAGAACCGTTTCGGGCTAGGATATCAGCCATCAGCGGAAGCCTCGTCAAAACCTCGTCAGCAAGGGATCCCTCCCATTCTAGAGACATTTTACAGCGCTGGTTTTAGCTATGAAGACCAAGTGGCTCTGGTAGAAGACACGGATGAAGAAGTACCCGACCTGGTGTACCGTTGTGTTTCAGATGAGATCTTGAACAACTGGAGGGCCATCGAAATTCCAGAAATCATTTCCATGTTCAAGTAATTTATCATGTTTGTTTTTGTTTTTTGAAAAAAAAAATCATTTTGCTCTGCCCAAGGCAAATGATTAGTTGTGTGGGGCCCCCATGTTTTTCAAATTTATTTCAATCATCAATAAAATTGCATTTTGTGTTCAATTGAGTTCATTTCTTTCTTTTGTTCTTTAATAGCAATATTTTAAAAAAAAGTTTTTGCAAACCTAAAAAAAATCATGCTCATGCAGATCCACAAATCCACCCACCGAAAATAACACTGCTATAATCCCTTACGACTTCGATTTCCCGATTAACCAAACGGAGGACGATGAGGAGGACGATTATGAACTTCCTGAAGAATTCTCCAGACTTGGGGATCAAGAGGATAGGGTAATACAACCTCCCCAGGAGCCAGTTGAAATAATCAACTTAGGGACTGAAGAGGACAAGAAAGAGGTCAAGGTGGGAGCTTCCCTGCAAGAAGACGTGAAGGAAAAGCTGATTAAGCTACTACGAGAGTATGTAGATATGTTCGCTTGGTCGTATCAGGAATATGCCAGGATTAGACCCCAGCATAGTCGTGCATAGACTACCACTCAAGCCGGAATGCCCACCAATAAAGCAAAAGTTGAGAAGAACCAGACCTGACATGGCTCTCAAGATTAGAGAGGAAGTCAAAAAGCAGTTTGACGCCGGCTCTTAGCAGTAACCAAGTATCCACAATGGGTTGCCAACATTGTGCCAGTCCCAAAGAAGGATGGCAAAGTCAGAATGTGTGTGGACTACCGGGACTTGAATAGAGCAAGCCGAAAGGATGATTTCCCACTACCTCATATTGATATATTGGTAGACAACACCGCCCAGTTTTCAGTCTTCTCTTTCATGGACGGTTTCTCGGGATACAACCAAATTAAAATGGCTTCAGAGGACATGGAGAAAACCACATTCATCACCCCATGGGGACCTTTCTGCTACAAGGTAATGCCCTTCAGATTGACAAATGCCGGGGCAACATATCAAAGAGCAATGGTGACTCTTTTCCACGACATGATTCATAAGGAAATAGAGGTCTATGTCGATGATATGATTGCCAAATCTCAGACGGAGGAGGATCATCTGCTCCATTTGCAAAAGCTGTTCGAGCGCCTG
Source organism: Medicago ruthenica (assembly GCA_018208015.1). Classification (NCBI taxonomy): domain Eukaryota; kingdom Viridiplantae; phylum Streptophyta; class Magnoliopsida; order Fabales; family Fabaceae; genus Medicago; species Medicago ruthenica. The sequence continues at coordinate 48,030,689 of CM031378.1, forward strand.
AGAAAATTCAAGTTACGCCTAAATCCTAACAAGTGCACATTTGGTGTTAGGTCTGGTAAGTTATTGGGTTTCATAGTCAGCCAAAAGGGAATTGAAGTGGATCCTGACAAGGTAAAAGCCATACAAGATATGCCAGCGCCAAACACCGAGAAGGAGGTTCGTGGATTCTTAGGAAGATTGAACTACATTGCTAAATTCATCTCACACATGACGGCCACTTGTGAACCAATCTTCAAATTGCTAAGAAAAAATCAAACTGTTCAGTGGAATGAGGACTGCCAAGAGACATTTGATAAAATCAAACAATACCTGCAAGAGCCACCGATTTTGATACCTCCAATTCCCGATAGACCCCTCATCTTATACTTAACAGTGCTTGATGGATCAATGGGTTGTGTGTTAGGACAACAAGATGAAACGGGAAGAAAAGAGCACGCCATCTACTATCTAAGCAAGAAGTTCACCGATTGCGAATCAAGGTATACCTCGCTTGAAAAGACCTGTTGTGCCTTAGCATGGGCTGCCCGACGCTTAAGACAGTACATGTTGACTCACACCACTTGGTTGATATCAAGGATGGATCCCATCAAATACATCTTTGAAAAGCCCGCCCTCATAGGAAAGATAGCCCGTTGGCAAATGCTGCTATCCGAGTATGACATCCAATATGTTACTCAAAAGGCTATAAAAGGGAGTGTTTTATCCGAGCACCTTGCTCACCAACCATTGAAGGACTATCAACCCATACAATTTGACTTCCCCGATGAAGATGTTGTAGCCTTGAATGACGAAAAAATCATAAGTGATGATGACGGGCCGGAACCAGGAGCTCGATGGAAGCTCGCTTTCGATGGTGCCTCAAATGCCATGGGGCACGGGATCGGGGCTGTCCTAATATCACCAAGAAATGGGTATCAACCCTTCACAGCAAGATTATGCTTTGACTACACCAATAACATGGCAGAGTATGAAGCGTGCATCTTGGGCCTCAAAGCAGCAATTGACCTAAGGGTCAAAGTCCTGGAGGTATACGAGGACTCAGCACTAGTCATCTATCAAGTCAAAGGAGAATGGGAAACAAAACATCCCAATTTGATCCCCTACTGTGCCCGTATTGTAGAATTGATGAAGCATTTCAATGAGATCACTTTTCATCATATACCTCGAGAAGAGAATCAGGTAGCGGATGCTTTGGCTACATTATCATTAATGTACCAAGTAAATTTCCACAACGAGGCGCCAAATCATAAAGATGGATCGTAGGGATAAACCAGTTGTGTGTGCAGTAGTCGAAGAAGGACTTGACAACAAACCCTGGTTTTACGACATCAAATGATACCTCGAAGAGCAAGAGTATCCAGAGAATGTCTCACAAACAGACAAGAAAACCCTCAGGAGATTGGCATCGCAGTTCTTCCTCAGCGGGGACACACTCTACAAAAGAAATTATGACATGGTCTTACTCAGATGTGTGGATAAACATGAAGCAGACATGCTCATCAAAGAAATCCATGAGGGGTCCTTTGGAACCCATGCCAATGGGCATGCAATGGCAAAGAAGATTCTAAGGGCGGGCTATTACTGGCTAACTATGGAGGCTAACTGTTTCCACTACGCCAAGACATGTCACAAGTGTCAAATTTACGCCGACAAGGTGCATGTGCCACCAACTCCTCTGAACGTCATGACGGCACCCTGGCCATTTTCTATGTGGGGCATAGACATGATTGGAATGATTGAACCAAAAGCTTCAAATGGACACCGATTCATCCTGGTTGCCATCGACTATTTCATCAAGTGGGTCGAAGCGGCTTCTTATGCAAACGTAACAAAACAAGTGGTAGCCCGATTCATCAAGAAGGAAATCATTTGCCGTTACGGCACTCCCCACAAAATCATCACAGATAATGGGGCAAATCTAAACAACAACACAATGAAGGAGTTGTGCAAAGACTTCAAGATTGAGCACCATAATTCCTCACCGTATCGGCCGAAGATGAACAGCGCGGTAGAAGCGGCCAACAAGAACATCAAGAAAATCATCCAGAAGATGGTAAAAACCTACAAGGATTGGCATGAGATGCTTCCCTTTGCGCTACACGGCTACAGAACGACAGTGCGCACTTCCACTGGGGCAACCCCTTTTTCCTTAGTATACGGTATGGAAGCCGTGCTTCCCATTGAAGTTGAAATTCCCTCATTAAGGGTCTTGATGGAAACTAAGTTAGAAGAAGCCGAATGGGTCCAAACAAGATTCGACCAATTGAACCTCATAGAAGAGAAACGCCTGACAGCATTGTGTCATGGACAGTTGTACCAAAAGAGGCTCAAGAGGGCAGTCGACAAAAAAGTTCATCCTCGAGAATTCAGAGAAGGAGACTTAGTGTTGAAAAAGATATTACCCATCCACAAGGATCCCCGCGGGAAATGGACTCCTAGCTATGAAGGACCATACGTAGTAAAGAAGGCTTTCTCTGGTGGAGCCTTAATCATCACTACTATGGGTGGAGAGGAGTTTCCACTCTCAATAAACTCTGATGCAGTCAAAAAATACTATGCCTAAAGAGAAAAGAAAAAAGAGCTTGCTAAATCGAAAACCCAAAAGGGCAGTTTAGGCAATAGAGAGCGTCCTGGTAGATCGAAAACCTGAAAATGCGGTCTAGGCAAAAATTAAGGACATCGAAAAAAGGAAATATACCCCAATGGACTGAAAACTCGAAAGAGCGGTCCAGGTAAAAATTAGGGGTTCCAAAACAAATAAGAAAGGCAGAAGGCTGCAACATTCAAGATCCTGACAGAATTCAAGAGGGGAAGAATCGGTCTCGTTATCATCTTTCAGAGGCAAAGGATTTCAGAGTCATAGGGAAAATAGCACGTGTTGTATCGAAGCAGCAAGGATCGATCCTAGGAGCTGGAAACCTTATTTCAGTGAGCTCTTCAGACAATGTTCTACAAGCAGCTAAAGCTGCCGCACTTTTTCCTTCTTCCTTTGCTACCGGGGATGTGCTCCTAAACCTGGACTAGACTTGCCGACTATCAAATAAAAGAACGTTCCTTATTAGAAACACTCCTATTTGAAATATTATCGAGTCGTAGAACTCCTACTTACCAGCCAGAGCGAGACCTGTAGTGATATATTAATATATTATCATTACTCAAACAAATCTCCTTTTGTTTTTTTTACTTTTTCTTTTCTCTATCTTAGTAATCACTTCTTACAAGGATTACATCTTCATGTGTTGTTACCCATTCAAGGGATCAAATTTGCATTGAATAAAATTCATCTTTAAACCTTCTCATTGTTTTGTGTTCTCACTGGCGCATAAAATGTTATTTTTATTTGTGATAAATAATGCATTGAAATATGGGAAATAATAAAAAAAAACTTGTAAAAAAAAATGTGTGTTTTACTTGAATTTCTTAAATGTCAAAAGAATTTCGTTGGTCTCCAGTGTTGCATCAAAGGACTCAAGGCCTGAAACTCTTCATCAGTCATTTTAAGGTTCTTACTCTTCAACAGAAACAAGTGTGTAGCTCACAGTACGTGAAACGCAAAGATCCCGGGTGTCGGAAGAACGGAAGTCCCCAAATAAAGCAAACCCCACATTTCGTTCATCCATTGAGTCTAGATAGCGATCAGCTTTCAAGATGATCCTTATATCCCCAGTGAAGTCAATAAAGCCCAATTTTCATTGGCATTCCCAAACATAATTTCCAACAAAGCCCAATCGTCATTGGCACCTAATCAATAAAGCCCAATTTTCATTGGCATTTCCAAACATAATTTCCAACAAAGCCCAATTGTCATTGGCACCTAATCACAAATAAAGCCCAATTTTCATTGGCACTCACACTCACAATTTCCAACCAAAGCCAATTTTCATTGGCATTCCCAAACACGATTTCAAATAAAGCCCAATTTTCATTGGCGCTCACAAACATAATTTCCAACCTAAAGCCCAATCGTTATTGGCACTCCCAAACACAATCACAACCAAAGCCCGACCATGCTCGGCACCCGATCACAACCAAGGCTCAACATGTCATTTTGCTCATCCTACATGTCAGCACAGTGCATGCATCATATCAAACTCATTCATTAGCATGCATCTCATATTCATATCATACTCTCCCTCACAATTTATCATGCTCCCCAGCAAACACTCCCCGGTGAGTATCCTATATTCACCGACATTCACCAACATTTAGCCCAGTGTTCCCCAGTGAACCTCCTTCAAGAACCTCCCCAGTAGATTTCTTCAAAAAGAAAACCAACAGATCCCTTAACAAACTATCCCAATTTCAATTAAACTTACCTGCATCAACTAAGTTTCCCCAGCAGAAACTCCTTATTGAGTCTACCTCATAGCATATCATACTGCATAAAGTAACTTAAAGCATATCATGCATCAACAATCATCTTTCTTTTCAGACAATCTAAGAACTAGCCGCGTCTAGAGACGATACATTTATCCCCAGGGCAGTCTAAGCACCCCCCGAGGCGACGACTTATCTTTTAGATCTAAGCACCCCCTGAGGCGACGATCTGTTTATCTTTCAGTCTAAGCACCCCCCGAGGCGACGTCTTGTCTTTTAGATCTAAGCACCCCCCGAGGCGACGATCTATTTATCTTTTCAGTCTAAGCACCCCCCGAGGCGACGACTTGTCTTTTAGATCTAAGCACCCCCCGAGGTGACGATCTATTTATCTTTTCAGTCTAAGCACCCCCCGAGGCGACGACTTGTCTTTTAGATCTAAGCACCCCCCGAGGCGACGATCTATTTATCTTTTCAGTCTAAGCACCCCCCGTGGCGACGACTTGTCTTTTAGATCTAAGCACCCCCCGAGGCGACGATCTATTTATCTTTTCAGTCTAAGCACCCCCCGTGGCGACGACTTGTCTTCTAGATCTAAGCACCCCCCAAGGCGACGATCTATTTATCTTTTCAGTCTAAGCACCCCCCGAGGCGACGACTTGTCTTTTAGATCTAAGCACCCCCGAGGCGACGATCTATTTATCTTTTTAGTCTAAGCACCCCCCGTGGCGACGACTTGTCTTCTAGATCTAAGCACCCCCCGAGGCGACGATCTATTTATCTTTTCAGTCTAAGCACCCCCCCCCCCCCCCCCCGAGGCGACGATCTATTTATCTTTTCAGTCTAAGCACCCCCCGAGGCGACGACTTGTCTTTTAGATCTAAGCACCCCCCGAGGCGACGATCTATTTATCCTTAGTTTATGCACCAGTAACCAACCCAGAGGTGACCCTGCATTTACTTTTGTGTCCATTGCTTTCGCATTTCAATACTTTCATTATTTACTACAGTCTTTTCTCACTTTGAAGGACAAAATTTTGATCCTTTATACTTAATTGCTCTTCACAAAGAGTTTACGTGATGCCCTTGACACTCACATTCTCTACGCGAAGACACAATTAAGTAGGGGCAGCTGTTGTACCCTAATTTTGTCCAAGCTTTTTTCAAAAAAAAAAGTCAACAAAAAAAAGAGAAAGTCAAAGTCAACAAAAAAGTCCACTTTTATTTTCTTTTTTTTAATAATAAATAATAAATAATAATAATAAAAGTTTTATTATTATTTATTTATCTTTCTTTTAATTTTTTTATTTTATTATTATTTTTTTTATTATTATTACTTTTATTATTATATTGTTTATTTAAAAAAACAAAAAAAAGGGAGAAGAAAAGAAGGAAAGGAGCACGTGCCAGGAACAAGGATTCAGAAGCAAGTGGCTGCCCAGGGGCAGCACTTCTTCTCTCCCACTTTCCTCTGCTACTGACCCTGGGTTCCAGCAAGCCATTGCCATTTTCTTCCCTTCTCCTTTATCAAAACCAGTCAAGGTAAACTGCAAAACCGCTTGCCCTGGTTCTGAAACTGCTTGCCCTGGTTCTGAAATTGCTGCCCCTGTTCCAGCATTTCTTCCTTCCCTTGTGTGCAGCACCTTTCTCCTTTGTTTCTCCCAACCTCTGCACAGTGCATCACCTTTCTCCTTTGTTTCTCCCAAGCTCTGCACAAACAACACCCTGTTTTCCCATGTTTCCAGCAATTCCTGTCAAACTCAGCCCCAACTGGTTCTGAAATTAGCCAAAGTCTTCACCATGATCACAAGGCAAAGTCACTTCTTTCCTTTTGCATTAAATGCTAGCCAAAGCCTTGGTCATAGCACACAAAACAACCCTGTTTTAAGGGATTTTTCATGATTACAAATGATCACTTTTTGCCTATATAAGCAACACAATGCAGAAGGTTTTAGGACAGTGGGTTTTAGGCAATTCAGAGAGAATTTTAACTGGATCTTTTGAGCAATTGTTGAGAGAAAAACACAGAGCTATTTAAGCAGTTTTTACACAGCTTGTTTAACACAGTTCAGTTTTAACACCTAGTTTTAACAGAGTTTTTAACACAATTCAAATCTGATCTTGGAGCAATTCAGATAGTTTTTTTAGAGAAATTTAGAGCAAAACAGAACCAGAACGAATAACCAAAATTCACAACAACCTTTGAGAGCCAGAAGCTCTGTTTTCTGTTTCTTTCTTTGCAAACAATCACAAACCAATCAAGCAATCAAAACAGCCATTAAATCTCCATAAACATCATACTCAGAGTAAAGAATAACAACAAAACATCATTTGTTGTTGCTGTTCTTATTCTTCATCACTTCCATATTCAAGAAATCACAATCATCCAAGGGTCCTTTCATTTTCTTGCATCCAAAGCTTTGGGCTAGGAGTTTGTAAACATTCTAAACCTTTTTATCTTTCATTTGCATATCTGTTTGCATTTGTTCTACTGTTCCTGTTGATTCAGCATCATTTTTCTGCATTCTTAGTGTTTGTTTAACTCCTTTTGAACTAAAAACATCTTTTGAAGTTCCAAAGAAATCTCAAAGTTTACAAAACACCAAAACAGAAGTGGTTTACTTCTTTTTCTAACTGAATTCGAAAGTTTTTCACCCCTTTGAGGTTCTGAAATCAGAAATCAGAAGCTTCTGAACAGTAGTTCAGAAGCAGCTTCTGAACAGTGCTTCTGAAGTTCAGAGTCTGAACAGTGCTTCTGAAGTTCAGAGTCTGAGGGTCAACAAAAGTCAACGTCTGAACAGTGCGTCTGATGGTCAACAAAAGTCAACGCCTGAACAGTGCGTCTGATGGTCAACCAAAGTCAACGCCTGAACAGTGCATCTGATGGTCAACCAAAGTCAACGTCTGAACAGTGCGTCTGATGGTCAACCAAAAAGTCAACGTCTGAACAGTGCTTCTGAAGTTCAGAGTCTGAACAGTGCTTTTGAAGTTCAGAGTCTGAACAGTGCTTCTGAACCTCAGAGTCTGAACAGTGCTTCTGAACCTCAGAGTCTGAACAGTGCTTTTGAAGCTCAGCTTCTGGGCATTTTTTTTGAGGTTCAGAACCTGATTTTTTGAAATTTTTTTTGAAAGGTTTAAAACTCTTTTTTTCAAAGTATAACCAAGTGTTTTGGCTCTTATTTGGAATTTCATAAGTTTCAACAACAAACTTAAATGAAAAAGGAGTGGTTTGACGTATGTCTTTCCATTCCCCGATTGAACAAACACTTGACGTATGTCTCGTTGTTTGGACAATCGTCATTCTTTTCAAACTTCACCAAAAAAATACATTTTACCTTCAACAATAAACTTGAATGAAAAAAGAAGTGGTTTGACGTATGTCTTTCCATTCCCCGGTTGAACAAACACTTGACGTATGTCTCGTTGTTCGGACAATCGTCATTCTATTTTCAAAAATACAAAACATAAAACAAATCCAACACACCAAAACTAATTTTTGGCCCCCCGTGGTCAATTAAACTAATTCTTGGCCCCCCGTGGTCAATTCAAACTATTTTTGGCCCCCCGTGGTCAATTCAAACTATTTTTGGCCCCCCGAGGTCAATTCAAACTAATTCTTGGCCCCCCGTGGTCAATTCAAACTATTTTTGCCCCCCGTGGTCAATTCAAACTATTTTTTGCCCCCGTGGTCAATTCAAACTATTTTTGGCCCCCCGTGGTCAATTAAACTAATTCTTGGCCCCCCGTGGTCAATTCAAACTATTTTTGGCCCCTCGTGGTCAATTCAAACTATTTTTGGCCCCCCGTGGTCAATTCAAACTATTTTTGGCCCCCCGTGGTCAATTCAAACTATTTTTGGCCCCCCGAGGTCAATTCAAACTAATTCTTGGCCCCCCGTGGTCAATTCAAACTATTTTTGCCCCCCGTGGTCAATTCAAACTATTTTTTGCCCCCGTGGTCAATTCAAACTATTTTTGGCCCCCCGTGGTCAAGTCAAACTATTTTTGGCCCCCCGTGGTCAATTCAAACTATTTTTGGCCCCCCGAGGTCAATTCAAACTATTTTTGGCCCCCCGTGGTCAATTCAAACTATTTTTGGCCCCCCTGTGGTCAATTGAACTAATTTTTGGCCCCCCGTGGTCAATTGAAACCTTTTTTCGCAAACGGACATTTTTTATCAATTCTAACGCGATACAAACAAACGCTTAAAGTCTCCCACGCGCGAGCATACAAGCTACGTTTAACCGCAAGAATACGATCAAAAACATCGTTCTTTAAAATCAACCAACAAACAAACGTGTTCTACCAAAGAACTACGTAGCTTTGAATTCTCCATCGCACCAGGAGATACGTAAGAGCAAGATCCCATTCTTGTCAAGCACACTAATAAAAAAATACCTTTTTTCCCCCTTTTCTTTTTCCCCTTTTATATATTAAAACATAGCAAGCAAACCTTTAAAAACACTTTTAGCCTTAACTAACTAGGAGGTTCCCGTTGAGTACAACGGATGTGAGGGGTGCTAATACCTTCCCCTTGCATAATCGACTCCCGAACCCGTTAATGGTTGGGATGACCATCCTTTCCACATCGCCAAGGGGTTTTATCAACGTTTCCCTTTAAAAATAAAACTTTGGTGGCGACTCCGCAGTCTTTCCGAGCGTCATTACGCTCGAGCGTTTTTTTTATAGAGCGCACAAATACCATTGGAGTCATTGAGTCCTTAATATATACTTTTATTTAAAAATTATAAATAAAGGACATGTACATGTGAGACCCATTTAAAGATCCTTATTAGTTTACTACCATTGCAGATGTTATTATATTCTTACTCTATCTTCTTTTTTTTCTCTATTGCTTTTGACCAATAAAAAAGACAAAAAGAAGGTTGTCAGGTTATACAAATATCATTCCTTTTTTTAGTGAATAGACATTTTTGTCCCTGAATTTGCCAAGACCAATCAAATTTGTCCCCCGATTTGTCGAAATAGTCAATTAGTCCCTGAATTTAACGGACATCCATCAAATTCATCCCTTTGTCCAATCTCTCCTTTAGGAAGGCTGACGTGTCAACCTTCATGTTGTGTTGTAATATCCATGTGTCCTCCATGTGTACAAGGACCATTTTGCATGAAACGTTTCAAATTTCATTTTTCACTTCTCACTTTCAATTTTTCATTTTTCCTCTTTTACCCACCCTTCCATCCTCACTTTTCATTCAGAAACATCAAACCGGTCCCTGACTCTTCTCCTTCCTGCTAAAACCTTCATCATCTTCATCTCTCCAAAAGCATCATCATCTTCATTGATCAACGTTTGAAGTGCCGTTTTGAAGGAAGATTTCATCGTTTGTGAAGGTAAACCCTTTCTTGTTCGTTTTTCCATTCATGAATGTTCGCTTTCTCCATTTTTTTGACCCTTTTTTTATCTTCTTTTTTCAGTTTTATCCATTCGCTTTCATATTTAAACTTTGTTTGATGCTTGCTTTGCTCATCATACAGTCACACGTTTACTAGCGTTTGAGTCCATTTTAGGGTTTTCAGTTTGTAAGTTAAAATTTTGTTGTTTTTCTTTTTGGTTACTAAAATTAATGAACATGAGATAAGTAATGAATGAATTAGTGGTTGATTAAGACAGTTACTAAAAAGGGTACATTTTCTATGGTAGTGAATTCTGATTTGCATTATGTTGTTGTTTTGTTTGTGATTATTACTAATGTTCCCAAAATTCGTAGGATGGAAAAAATTATCACGCTAATCCTGCATCACGGTGGGGGGGTTTAGAGCGAGATGAGTATCAGATGCTTCAATATGTTCGTGGTGAATTCTGTGTGTGGGAAAAAATAGATGCGAATGAGTTATGTCTGTGGGACATTGAAAAGATGGTGAAACATTGTAGATGGTACTTCAAGATTTCTAAATTGTGGTACTTGAAGCTGTATGAAGGTGCTGCTTCTGATCTCAATATTTGCTTGAATCCATTGAGTATTGATATACATGTTTTGGATATGGTGCAAGTTGCAAGGGGTAATGGGAATGAAGTGGAAATATATGCATAACATGTGGTGGATAATGATGAGATTAAATTTGTAACATTATCTTATGAAGAGATGGAGGAGGTTGAGAGAGCTATGGAAGAGTCTCTTAGAAATATAAGTATGGGGACAACTGAAGCTGATGAAGTTATGGAGCTTGATATATTAGCTGCTGAGGAAAGAAGTGTGATAGACACTTTGGTTGCTAGTGTGCAAAAAAGAGTATTTAATGTTGAAGAAAATGTTGATGCTACTCAAGGAATGGAGGAAGAAAAACAAGAAAATGCTGGTGCTACTCATGATACTCAAGAAGAAAATGTCGGTGCTACCCAAGAAACTTAAGAAGAAAATGTTGGTGCTACTCAAAATACTCAAGAAACATTGCCTGAAGAAAAAGTTACTCAAGAAACTAGCACTGATGCAACCCAACAAACTCAAAAAAATCAAGCAAATGTGGGTAAAAAAGGAGCTAAAAAATGAGAGTTAAACAAAGGGAAAGAAAAGTTGACTTCAACACCAAAGAGAAAAAGGCCGATAAGAAGGGGTAGTAGTGCTGGGATCACAATTAATGATGATCCCCCACTGGTTTTTGTTTCCTCTAGTGATGAGAATGACTTTGAGACAGGGTATATGGTTGGGCATTTGGACTCTTTCTGTGAGGTTGGTGATGCTAGCCAGGTTAACATTCAAAGGTCAGATGCTAATGAAGTAGATAATGACAGTTATGTTTCTAGGAGTTAATGAGTCCAATAAGCACTGATGATGAAAATGATGGAAGTGGGAATATTGTATATCCTCAATTTAATGAAAGTGCTGGATTTGGTGAGGTAAACTTGGAACTGGGAATGAAGTTTAGTACCATCCAAAAGTTTAAAGATGCTGTCAAGGATTACACCATTCACATGGGAAAGAAAATCACATGGGTGAAGAATGATAATACAAGGGGAAAGACAATTTGCAAGCATGATAAGTGCAACTGGTTAATATTCTGTGGAAGGAATGAAAAGAGAAAAAGTTTTCAGATTAAAACATATGTGGATAATACTTGCCCTAGAGATTTCAAGAATAAACAAGCTAATAGGAAATGGGTGGTCAAGATGCTTGAGAAAATCTTAAGATTTAATCCTGAGATCAAGCATGGACAAATATTTGATATATTCAAGACTGACTATAGGGTGATACTTGGCGACTCTTTCATTTTTAGGGCAACAAAGGAAGCAAGGGAGTTGGTTGAAGGCAATGAAAGGGGGAAATATGGTATTTTGTGGGATTATGCGAATGAGATGTTTAGAAGTAATCTAGGTTCTTCTGTGAAGATCAATACAATACCAATGTCAGAGGGACCGCCCCAATTCAAAAGATTCTATGTTTGTCAAGAAGCATGTAAATGATGTTTTAACGGTGGATGTAGACCACTGATTGGTTTAGATGGATGCTTTCTGAAGGGGTATTATGGTGGGCAACTATTGTCTGTTGTGGGACATGATGGAAATAATCACATTTTTGTCATTGCTTATGCCCTTGTTGATGTGGAAAACAAGGATAATTGGAAGTGGTTTTTGACATTACTCCATGCAGATCTTGGAAATTATGAGCAGAACGGATGGAACATTATCTCAGACATGTAAAAGGTATGGATGCCCATTCACTCTTTTACTTTTCTGTTATGTTCTGCATACATACTGATAGTTTGAGAAATCTTTTGATTTTAGAGTCATGTTAGGATCAATTTGATAGTTAGTAAGATAATTCAGGGACCATTTTGATAATTATTGAGATAATTCAAGGACTATTATGATAATTATTGTTGAAATTGGCAGGGTCTGATTCCAGCCATAGTTAGGTTGCTTTTGGATATGTAATATTTTTGCACTTGTAGTGCAATGACTAAGTTATGAAACAGGTTAAATATTATGCACTTCAATTGTGTCTCTTTACTTTTTACTTTGTTATGAACATATATGAACCAAGGATCAATTTGATATCTGTTTATATAATTCAAGGACTTATTTGATAGTTTTTCATATAATGTAGGGATCGATTTGATGTTTTCAAAATAATTTAGGGACTAATTTGATGGTATTATTATGACAGAAATGTTACATTTATCTTCAACCTCTTTTCATTGAGGGTGTTACACACGCCTAATACAATACAGTAACATGCTAAAAAATTCAAACAAGCAAATTATGTCTATCAAATACTTAATTAATCTAAGCTCACTTCCTACACAATCAACTTTGTCCATCAACCTTGCCCTCCAAACCTCTTCATTGCCACTTTCCTTAGCCTTAACCATAGACTGAACCTTCTCCATCAATCTTGCCTTTCTTCCCTGACCAGCACCAATTCCATTGTTTTTAAAGTACCCCTAGTTCTTCAGCTTTATCAACCTATACAAAAAGTTCACAATTATCATCATCATCATGTACAAAGGAAAATCAAAATCAATCAACAATAAAAATGCATAACATTAAACAACACATAACCATTGTTAAACAAACCTTTGGCAAAGGGCAAGCATAGAAAAGCCTTCCTGGGTTTTTTTTGAGAGTATTGACTTGTCTTACAACACAAATTCTGGGACATCAACATTCAAGCATTCTGACATCACCATTAAACATAGAGCTTGAAGATGAAGCTCGAGTTTGAGAACTGTTTTTGCCCACACGACCACCACCCATCATTTCGGATTCAATATGAAAAATTATGATTGAAGAAATTTTGGGGATTTTGGATTATAAATGAGAGCAAAACAAATTAAGGTTTGAAATTTTAGAATTGGGGAAGAAATAGTTGTTAATTAATGGAAGAAATGTTTGGAAATTTTGGATTGTAGATGAGAGATTGAAAAATTAGTGTTCCAAGTTCATAGAATTGGGGAAGAAAGAGCCGTTGTATAACGACCATGAAGAAGACAATGATTTTCTGGATTTCAATCAAATTCGTCCTTGGAAATTTTTTCACTTTCGTTCATATTTGTCCCTGGTTGTGTGACATATGCATGGCAAGCCACATGAGTGTTTAACGGCCCACGTCAGCACCGTTAACGACCCAACTTGACAGAGAGACGAAATTGATTGACATTTGACAAATTCAAGGGCTATTTCGATAAATTGAGAGACGAATTTGATTGGTCATTGCAAATTTGAGGACGAATTTGCCTATTCACTCTTTTTTTTATGAGGCGGAGTTGCCATCTCAACATCAATATTTTATATTTTATGAAATGAAGTTGTCATTTGGGGTTGGCCTAGTGGTTGACTTGGGATCTTGAAGTATGCTCCGCTCAAGGTCTCACATGTTCGATTCCCTCTGGTGCCAATTCCGTTGGACAAGTGTTTTGCTTCAAATTTAAATAGGGCTTCCTCTTGTGAGCAGTGTGATTGATCCCCTCAGATTAGTCGGTCCTTGGATCGGATACTGAGTTAAAAAAAAAAATCATATTTTATGACATTGGTTTTTTAGTGTAAAGTGACACATGTTTATGATATGGGTTTTTTTAGTGTAAAGTGACACATTTTCGATTTGTGACCGTCCAAGTGTCATAAAAGACTACAGCCCTTGGATCTAGGTCACGCTGAAGCCCTCTTTTTATACTTGTTCATTCATTCATCATCCTTTTCCATCTCGTCGCTGAAAGAAGAAGATGGTTCAGAGGCTTACCTACCGCAGGCGCCACAGCTATGCCACCAAATCTAACCAACATAGGGTTGTCAAAACCCCCGGTAACTAACTTCTCTTCACTTTGTTGTCGTTTACTAAGCTCACCATTACGACGTGTCGTTTAATTGGATTTGTTGAATGCAGGTGGTAAGCTTGTTTATCAGACAACTAAGAAGAGAGCTAGTGGACCAAAATGCCCTGTTACTGGAAAGAGGATTCAAGGGGTATGTCTGTCTTTTTTCTTTCTTCTGATCTGGAAAACTTTATTAATTAATTAATTACTTCATTTTGATTATTGTAATTGCAAAATTATCCAAGATATGCTCTGATGGTAAATATTACTAAGATTAAATGCACTGTCGGTGTAAACTAGTTTTACACTGTTGTTCAGTGAGAAACCAATGTTTTGCCGTTATGTTTTAGAATGGGGTTTGCAGTGTTGTTAATTGTTATTATGTGGCAATATGACGAGTTCTCATTGGATTTCGGTGTGAAATTAATTTACAAGCGACAATGCATCTTCATTAAACTCATTATGTAATACTATTAGTATAGTAGCTGGTCAGGTTGTGAGGTTGTAAATTTATTATGTAATACTATTAGTGAGGTTTTACCTAGCCTTGAGGTGACAATTGCTAAGAACCATTCATCTTGCTAAAGAAAGGTCTCAACACTACTAGAAAAATAACAGTAAAACAGGTTATTATTTTGCACTTTTTTATTAAAACATCGTAACAATTTTACATGCTTCCGCATCAGTCAAGTTAGATGGCTTGTCTGTCAAATTTTCTAACTGTACCTAGAAAAAGGCAGTCCTAATCCCTTGTGGTGCCTTGTACAAGTCCTTTATGCATGCCTTTTAGTACCTATAACTCCCTTGTTTTTAACCTAATAATGTAACTTAGTTATTGTTTTATTGAAGTGTATTTATGCTACATTGATACTTTTGGGCACTAGTTATTGCTTTTGCATTACTCGGGCGCGTTTTTAATAGTAATTGGCGAAATACGTAACAATGGTTTGAGTCATGAGGCTACAATGCTTATTAACCGTTTACAATCGCAGATTCCACATCTAAGACCCACCGAGTACAAGAGATCTAGGTTACCTAGAAACAGGAGGACTGTGAATCGTGCCTATGGTGGAGTTTTATCTGCAGGTGCTGTTAGAGAAAGGTTTGTTCTGCTTAACTTTTTTGGTTTATATCTTGTATAATTTTCATGATCTACATTAATGTATTATTTTTTTATCTTACATATTAGAAAAATACATTGACATTGCTTAATCATGTCTCTGGTTTATTAGAATCATCCGTGCCTTCTTAGTTGAAGAGCAAAAGATCGTCAAGAAAGTCTTGAAGATCCAGAAGACAAAGGAAAAGCAAGCTTTGAAGGGTTGAGTTTCATGAAACGAGATAAAGATCTTTTTGGAGGAATTTTAGGTTTGAGTGATTATAGTAAAAGCACGAAATTTATCAGAGCTGTTCTCTTGTTAGTTTTGTGCTTATTTGGCTTCTTTGAACTCATTCTAGTGCAACTGTTAGCTATCCATTGTGATACAGTTTTGTTTGTCTCATTTTTCTCTTGATTGTTTACTTTTCATGTTTTTCTCTAAATATATGTTCGTACTTATCATATCTTGCATTCTTACTGCAATTTTACTGCTGAAAATACCATTCATTTTGTAGCCTGAAATGAAAAGTGTTTGAATACCATTGGCTTTTGGGAAGCACAAGGCTAGAATCTTTTGAGATGCATTGCTAGTTTGGACCATCTTTGTATGAAGGATTGTGATGTGGGGATAAAATAAATGAGGGCATTGGATTTGCATATTGGAAATCAATCTTTTGGATGTTGAAACCAGTTGTATTGAAATTATTAGGTGCATGTTTGAAATCACGGTGAGCTGACGAAGTTACGGTGCCACTGGTTTTCTATATATTGGTTTCCTTTTTCTGATACATACACTGGATTCTATACCTGAATATGCAGTTTAGTATAAAGAACCGTCAAATAGTGATAACATCGCTATGCATTGTAGCGTATCATAATTTAAACAAACCACCTTTGTTTGGGAGTTGGGATTGACATCACTGATACCTGATTTGATTCAACTATTGGAACTTTAACAAGTGTTATAGGAACTTTAACAATTATTGGCACCGCTGGGAATTGAACCTGGCTAACCCAAGTGTTATTGTTGATATTGTTAGTTGTTTTTGAACTATCGAGTTACATCTAAGATTGAACCATTATGTCTTCGGTATTAATGCCAAATAAATGGCTATTAGAAAATTCACCGGTTAATTTGAAGTCCCATAAAACTGTTTTAATATCCAAAGACTAGGAATCTAAATGAATATCCATGGGCACGAATATTATGTATGATTAGGGCCGGTCCATAGCTCGTTGAGGCTGGGCTAGACCATTGGGCCTCACAATTTTTGGGGCCCATAATTTTTTTTATACATATAAGGAGGAAAATATACATTATATAGTATCAAAGTTAAATCTTTTCAATTAATCTGCCAGCAGTCTAGTGGTAAGGTGAAGCGAAACACCCTAAACCCTTAAAGCGATAAATCACGCAAATAATACAATCATACAAAGGATTTAGATGCCACTCTCTTCAATAAGTTCAAACATACATAATTTTTCTTTTTAAAACGTCGCAGCGGAAATATATAACAAATCATCTCAACAACTACTTAAAAACATATCCAAGTAGTTATATCATATAAATCTCAATACAGCACCAAGTATAAAATCTCATCCCGACACACCGAGTGATACAAATCACAACAGTTATAAAATAAATAAACAGACAGACACCCCTAAATCAGAGCCCGACTCTAGGACTCCAAGAAGGCAAAGTGAGGTAGCTCCAAAGCTAACCTAAAGCAACCAAACGACCATTGGGGGTTAGTTCACGATTCATAATTAGAACATAATCAAATGAGAATAAATAGCATAATTTAATTTCACATATGTAATATACTCCCCCATCATTATAAACCAACGAGTATACGAGCATAATCAAGTAACGTGTCCAATTCACCTTTTTCAAGTATTCACAACAATCAACAAGAGTTCTCCAGTACACATATACACCGATTCAAATATTCAAGTATGACTTGACTCACCAACTATTAAATGCATGCAATGTTCTAGACTCATCTAGATGCATGTGATACCATAGGATTCCGGAGATAATACCGTTAATGAATCCACCAACATAATAAACACCACCAATTATGTTCTGCAGAAGCTATGTAATAAACACCACCAATTACATTCTTCAAACACCTCAAAATGACTATGAATGCATGGACTTCAAGCAAGGACTTGACAATGCATGACTCACCAACATGTACATTAACATAATAAGCACCACCAATTATGTTCTTCACCAACAATTGCATTATCAAATACTTACATCCATACAATCAACCAGTCATTATCAATTCATTTTTATTCTATCATATCATCATGAACATAAAACAATTGCAAGTTATCCGGTCATTAAATCACTTTTCAACAAAGTTCGTCTATTTACACCACTTTTTACATTTCCAAGTATTTCAACAAAACAAGATAAACTTGATCAAACACCTCAACCAAGCACATACACTACTCACATATGATCACAGTAGCTTATGCATATAGGTATCATTGGCCGATTCCAATTAATTCCGACATTTCACAAAGTTCGTCTATTTTCTCAAAAATCGTCTTTTTCCAAATAATTCACCGAAACGAGACATTCATGCTCAACACATCAACAAAGCGTTTTCATATATTACATAACATCACAGTAGCTCATACATATCAACATCATAGCTCAATTCCAATTAATTCCGACATTTCACAAAGTTCGTCTATTTTCTCAAAAATCGTCTTTATATATAATTAACAAAAGAAAGCCTCATTCTTGCATGATAAAGTCCCCTGAATTATCACTAACTTTTTTTTTATAAGCACATTACAAGTCTCATTTGATTTCTACCAATTAACATGATGCCAGGATAAGCATACGCTCAAAATTTCACATCCACCAATGAGCTAGCAGCTAGAAGCAAAATAACCCAATGCCTTATCATAAATAACGATCCAACACATATAAGTGATGAGAGATTTAAAAGCATGTTCAACAGTAGGCATAATTAAACTACGGTTTTCAAAATGACACACCAAAGACCTTCCTTTAATCCCAATGAAACTATGTGAATCAACTTCAATTGAAAATTAGGATAGCATAACATTATTAGAAAGATTTTGCGTGAAGTCATCATGCATTGCACCAACCACAAAATTATAAAGCCAAGTCTATGTGTCAAAGTGAAATAGTCTATACATAATTCACGTAGGCATGGTTTATCATTGTTAAGGTTCGAATAAGACAAGAAAAGCAATTCCACACTCTCAAGAAACCAAATACTGTACGCATGCACCTGTTCCACCAAATAAATTGGAACTCAAACAAATTAGAAAACACACCTACAAGATAATCAATTAGCACAACACCAACTTAATCAATAACAACAACTTTGAAATTTAAGCATATAACTCAACAATTTCATGAAGTTTATCATACCCACAAATTCACATGAATTAGGAGCACGAAATTCATCATCAAAAATCATCAAAAGTCACAATTAACATAAAATATTAAACCCATAATTGAAAGTAGAGATTATCACTGGTGGAAAATATATATTTTACAACGTGGTTAAAAAAGTTTTCACAACAGTCGATGACATACCAGATGTGATAGTTAACATGGTGGCATTTTACATATGTGGAGAGGAATATCTGAGAGAAAAAGTAAATGATAAAAAGTTTTCACACGATGACAATTTATTTTAGTGAATTATATATAACACCAGTAGGGAAAAAAGCCTTTCAATATAAACATTTTCCCTTTTCCCAAAATGTGAAACCCTTTTCTCTCTCACACAAACCATTTTCTCTCATCCGTTCTTCCATTTTCCCTCCGGCGTTACTATTCACGAGATCAATTCTCTCATCCGTTCTTCCATTTTCCCTCCGGCGTTACTATTCACGAGATCAATTCTCTCATCCGTTCTTCCATTTTCCCTCCGTTGTTACTACCTCCGGCACTACTTCTCAGAACCCCAACCTCAAACGCGGACTGTTCACGGTTTCTTCTACCGCATACTGTTCACGGTTCTTCTACCTCCGGTGGTGTACAGGTCTGTTTTTGTTGATTCTGATTTAGTCAAATTTGAATCTAATTTTGGCAATATAGGTTTACAATATTTTGATTTGATTTGGGTTATTGTGAGATGAGATATTCTGATTCTGTTTTTGTTTTTGTTGATTTTGTTGATTTTGATTTGATGTTGTTTTTGTTGATTTTTATTTGGTAATTATTCTGATTCTGTTCTTGATATTTGATATTTAATTAAAATACACAATAGTGCTATTTAAGAAGCCTCCAAGCTTTTGCTGAAGGGCTACCCGGTAGTCAAAATGCAGGATCGTCACAAAAAGCTCAATACCTATAAAGTAAATTAAAATAATAAAATTATTATCTACATGTATTTTAATTAAAGCTTTCAACAAATATAACAAAGGAATATGGTTACTTTAGTCCATACCATTTGCAAGTAATTCATCGATTAAATTGTTGTAGAAGTTGACACCTTTTGTTTATACCACCTTTCAATGTTCCATCTATGTTTGGTTGTTGAAAATGAAGAGAAAGATAAGATTATTGTTAAATATGGTGTGTTATCAAATATTCTGATTCTGTTTTTGTTGATTTTGATTCTGAAAAGAGGCAAAGTAGTGATAAAATAGGTGATTTTAGTTTGATAGTAATGGTTAGTTATGAGTTATGACAAGGGAAAAGGGGAATGGAGTTGATTGGGGATTCCAAGAAGGAAGAGTTGAGTGAAGATGAAAGAAGTTGCTGAGTTAGATTTGTTTGTGAAACGCGCAGACCCACAAAAGTCTTGATTTATTTAATTTAAAAATTTGTTTTCAAATCAACATAAATTTTGATTTTAAGTACATGATAGTAAATATTCTTCAATTAATTTTTTTTAAATATTAAAGAGAAATGGATCAAAGAGTCTAGGAACATTTTTTCAGCTCAAGTGCTAATCAAAGGCCCAATGAAGATAATTGCTCATTAAGCTGCCTGAATTGCTCTCACGCGCCCTAAAACCTAACCTTGAACAACACTTAACTTCCATCAAGTTGTAGTCACACACCAGACCAGACCGTTAACAACCAGCAACTTTACTTGAGACCAGCCTTCCCATACTCGAACTTCCCACTCCACCAGCAAGTCAAGAACTGACTCCCCTTAGTGCTTTACATCCCTAACACTTAATGTTTTGATGAGCAAAAAAAAACATGCAAATTCATAATGTTTGATTTCTTATCAACAAAGAAACTAGCACATTGACTTGAACAAACTTGTTTTTTGTCGTGTTTCTGTCTGGAGACCGTGAAAGAGAAAACGAAGAGTACGAGAATGAGTGAAACAAAGCAAGAAGATGATACAATTATGTCCTCAGTTCACTCCACTGTCTTCAAAGAATCCGAAAACCTCGCAGGAAAGTGTCTTCAAATCGAGGGTTATGATTTCAACCGCGGCGTCAATTATCAACAGCTTCTCAAATCAATGCTCACAACTGGTTTTCAAGCTTCTAACTTTGGTGATGCCGTTAAAGTTGTTAATCAAATGGTAATTTTTCTATTTTATACGAACCCATCTTTGTTTTTATATATTTTTGACTTTTTGCTTATAAAGTTTTGTCTTTGTGTAATTTTGGAACATGGGTTGAAGCTAGATTGGAGGTTGGTTGATGAACCAATTGATGAGGATTGTGATGAAGATAAGAAGGATTTGGAGTATAGGAAATCTGTTACATGTAAAGTGTTTTTGGGTTTCACTTCGAATCTTATCTCTTCTGGTGTTAGAGATGTTGTTCGTTACCTTTGTCAGCATCACATGGTGAGTGTGTTTTTTTGGTTTAATTTGTCATTAACTCATTTTCATTCTGATTATGTATGTGCTAATCTAAAAGGCCACTGACAAAAGTTTTTAATTTCACACTAAGCTAATTGCTCGAGTTGGAGGTCCTGAGTTTAAATCTGAGTGAAGGAGAAAAATACTAATCTAACAACTAATTACTAACATCGACCGTTTAAAAAAAAATGAAAGACGAATATAGGAGGTGGTGTGGAGCAAAAACTGTTAATATCTTTCTTCAGATTAGGTCTTTAGTGTTGAAGTTCAATATTTTATCTACGAGGAACTGATGGCTGCGAATGTTTTAGCATCATAATTATGGAATTTGCTACTGTGGAAGTGTGGATATCTTTGCCTTGTTTTGATTCCATAGGGGCTTTTGTGTTTTATATAGGTCTATTGGCTGGTGTTAGTTAAAATCTGTGATATTGTAGGCAAGCAAGTCTTTATGTCATATGTCTTATGCCATATAGGCTTTTATTTTGGTTGGCTGCACTTGATGAAATCTTGTTGAATATTGTAATTTTTCTCATATATGTCTTATGCTTTGGGTTATGATTATTATATGAATGTATCTTTTCCTTTTAAAAAAAATAAAAACATCTAAAATGTCGTAGTGTCACCACCAACTAAGAACATGGAAGCCGGGGAAGCTTCAGGTTAATTTTGGAATATGTGAGTGCTGTTAGATAATCTCAAATGGGGTTTACATGTTCAATCTTTGATGTTGAACTTTAAATTTATGCAATATCAAGTCAGGGGGTTAGTTATGTAGTGAAAATGGCCGCCTTAATGTGCAAAGAGTTGAAATTTCTGTATTTCGCTGTCTGTATTTGTGCTGTATTTCACTGTGTTTGCTCAGTTTTTCACCATGGCTTGGCTGGTTTCATCTAGTTTTTCACCATGCTTAATCGCCAAGCGACTCGACACTGTCACTAAGCTAATTTCCTTGAATTTCTTATATGTTGCTTGTCACTTAGGGAAGAACAAGATTTGCTAAACAAATTCAGTTTCTTCTTTCTCACTGATTTTCATAGTGATGGAATTATAAAATTTTCTAGTTTTAATCTACTCTGCATGCATGTGTAGAAATATGATAAATAAGATTATGCATGACTATGAGCTAGTATATACATGTATAAAGGTATATGGGTGATGGTTCCTTCCAGTTACACCAAGTATAGTATATTAGGTCGAGCATGAAAAGATTGTAATGTGAGATTGCCTATTGCAATTTCCTTTTGCTAGATGTATTTGAAGATCCTGGTGGGTTTTATGAAGCTGTGATATAGCTTATATTTATTGAATTGAAAACTCGCTAAACCAAGTGTTTTTTTAATTTTGTGAATGACATGGTAGTCTTGTTATTATTTTTGTTGCATCTGTTCTACAGGTTCATGTAGTTGTTACAACTACAGGTGGTATTGAAGAAGATCTTATAAAGTGCCTTGCACCAACATATAAAGGAGAGTTCTCTTTGCCTGGAGCTTATCTTCGCTCAAAAGGATTGAATCGAATCGGTAATTTATTGGTCCCTAATGACAATTATTGCAAATTTGAGGACTGGATTATTCCTATTTTTGATCAAATGTTGAAGGAGCAAAGGGAAGAGGTATTTTATTTTTTACTTTTCCTTCATTACAAAAATTACTATATGGTTCAGTTTTTGTGAAGGTAATCAAAACCGGATGGTTTGACTGAGAACCAGACCTATGTCCGGTCCGGAAGACTCCGAGTACCGGTGGTTCGAGGGTTGGACCTTTTTTTTTTTAAAAAAAAATGTAAAAATCTGCTCTAAATTTTAAAACTTTTCCTTTTATTACCACCTTGAAAATCTTAATTAATAGTAGAAAGTCTTCAACTAGTTATCTCCTTTAAGCAATGTGGAACTTCATGAAGTATTTTGTTCACCATAAAAGTCTTGATTTATTGTAGAAAGTCTAGT
Source organism: Medicago ruthenica (assembly GCA_018208015.1). Lineage (NCBI taxonomy): Eukaryota > Viridiplantae > Streptophyta > Magnoliopsida > Fabales > Fabaceae > Medicago > Medicago ruthenica. Next base: position 48,053,652 of record CM031378.1, read on the forward strand.
TCTCTCTTTTAAACAATGTTGGACTTAAAAAAGTAGAAAATACATTTGTGAGAAAGGAATTACTGGCGGAGAAAGGTTGAGTAAAATTACGAACAAATGACTTATGGTTGCTGCCTGGGTGACTGTGGTCGAAAGTATAGTATCCACATAATAATAGTTGGGCTGGTGATACATTTAGACACTAAGGTGTGGTTGGAAGTGAAGAGATATATGGCTATCTGGCAGGAAATAGCTTCTACAGGTTGGTCGGTGTCCCCGATTTAGTTGTTTATATATTGGCATGGAAACAATGGTGGAGAGGTATATAAGGTTTTCGTTGTGGGGAAGTAGTTTGTGGACTGGTATATTTGGTCTTGGCATTTCGACTGCAGCAGGCGAGAATACAACATAGTAACATAATCTTAATAAGCATGTTTTGAGTGGTAATAGTAGAAACTAAAATTGAATCCAACGACACCATGGTACTGAGGAGAGATCAAACTAGTGTTGTATGGTGTGTGGCAGTGGGGATTAGCATCTGAAAAATGATGATGCAGGCTAGCGGTATTTGTATAGTGTAACTGGCATTTGTTCTGATATGAGTAATGCATTTTGTTAAGGAATAGTGTTCACTTGCTTTATTTTGGTAGGGAGCTAATAGTGTTTTATGCATTGTGTTCTTGTTGAGGTATGGTTTCTAATAATTGGCTTTCATCCTGATTGTTCTGGTGATGGCAACCGGTTCAACTGAACCATGTTATTGTATTGCCTTGGTATATTTTGGATTTGTGATGGACTTGACTTCATTCGACTCTATGTGCATCCAGATTTCAATAATAAATTTTGTTTTTCCCTTTAAAAAGAAATGAACAATAGAATACATATTGAATTATTAAAAATAATCCTCTTTTTTTTTCCTTTCATTAGAATTAGAAATTAAAAGTTATAATTTTGGGTTTTAATATTATAAGTTATAAATAATATACTTTTAGTTTAATATTTGTATTTTGTTTGGTATAAGATATTGAAAATTAATAAAATAAATATATTGTTTAATTACTATGGGTCCAACACTGAGCAGACCATTAAACCTTGAATCAGCAACTACAGCAATTCAATGTTCAGTCCGATTTTAATTACCTTGTTTTTTTGTTGATGCCTGGAGTACATTTAGTGGTCATGCTAATTATATTTGAATACATCTATTCTGCTGGAAAAAGAACCTCTTATGAAGGAGGTTCTTTTTTAGTTTTCACTTTAAACTTTTTTCCCTGTCACTTCATCTTCTTTTTTTGGCAGAAAGTGCTGTGGACACCGTCTAAGTTAATAGCTCGATTGGGAAAAGAAATCAACAATGAAAACTCCTACCTTTACTGGGCATATAAGGCAAGAATGATATCAAGTTTAGATTTTCAGCAAAATATATTGTTCTCTACTTCATTTCTGATTCAAATCTTTACACTAGTTTCTTTTTCGATAGTTATGCTGTTAATTTTCTTGATATCTTGCATTGTGTTACATACGGAATGCAACATGGTTATTTGTATCGATTTTCTTATTTACTTAATAACTTTGAGTGTCAGAAAATTGCACATAATATAACACCATTGATATTTTTTTTTTTGGTGTTTTGCAGAACAATATTCCAGTTTATTGTCCAGGATTAACTGATGGCTCATTGGGTGACATGCTGTACTTCCATTCCTTCCACAACCCTGGTCTGATTGTGGACATAGTGCAAGGTTTTTACTCCATTCTTTTTTACTCTACTGCAGGATGATTTTGAAACAACTGGAATCATAACTAAAATAATTGGCAATGCAACAGATATAAGGGCCATGAATGGTGAAGCTGTACATGCAAATCCTAGCAAGACGGGCATGATTATTTTAGGAGGTGGCCTTCCAAAACATCACATTTGCAACGCCAATATGATGCGCAATGGTGCAGACTATGCAGTTTTTATTAATACTGCACAAGAATTTGATGGAAGTGATTCTGGAGCTCGTCCAGACGAGGCTGTTTCATGGGGGAAAATACGAGGATCTGCTAAAACTGTTAAGGTACATCGTATATACTTTCGCTACTTGTTTTCTTTACAGAATACTCTAAACTTTTGCCGTACTATATCCCTTAAAACTATTTCTCTTTATTTCACTAAATCAGGTACATTGTGATGCAACGATAGCATTCCCTCTGCTGGTTGCTGAAACATTTGCCTCAAGAACGAAACCTCTTCATTGATAAAGGTTCGCTGTCAAAAGTAAAAGGTGTGGCTGGGAAGTGTTTTACCGCAGTTCCACAGCGAGTGCCAAATGTTTTGGTATGGAACTTATAAGACCAAGGTCAGCTGTATGTCATACTCGAGGTCAAAGTTCATTTGCAATGCAGTGTGTTTGAGTCATACTCGAGGTCAAAGTTCATTTGCAATGCAGTGTGTTTGAGGATCTTGATGGACCAGTCTGCCATTGACATTTAATTTGACTGTCTTGTTATTCGCAAGGTCCACATAAGCATTTTTTACCATTTAGAAGCAATTTATTAGTCCTGAAGGAATTGAGAGTCATGACTTGTGGATGTAAATTATGCAATGCTAATTATACTTTTTGGAACTGTGGTTTCTTAGTTTTGAGGTGTTGAAAATTGTAATCTCTAGCGCAAATAAGACTAGAAAAGTTTATCAACTATTACTGATCAGTTATAGTATCTTCAATATTTTCCAACTAATGGCTGTATTTCACATGGGAGAAAAAAATTGATTTTTACCAGCAAATGAGTTTAACAGTTAAAAAGATATAAACAATACTGAATAAGAGAAACACTAGCTTGTAAAATGCTGGCATTTACAAAGTTGAGCTATCAAAAAACAAGATATACTAGCTTTCACCTAAATTTGATTTTAGCCAAAAATTTGAGGGGCTTTTCCAACAATGAACTTTGCTCTTCCCAACAATACTTTTTTTGACACACATGGTCAAGATCGTGTTCATAATAATGTGGCCAAGATATCAAACTATCTAGAAAGTCTATCAAACATGTTGATTGTCCTGCTCTTGGATAGAGGTTGAATGTCACTTTAAATATCATCTGCTGTCCAACAGGTGTGACCTCCATAGGAAAAACTGGACTTAGTAATTTTAAGGGATACAAAACGATTGTAAAATGGTTATATGGTAATAAGTGACAGCGTTATTAATAATAATTTCTCATTTCCTATTGTTTTTAAAGCTTTAAATACCACCTTATCACAATCTTCAAATAACTATTTAATCCTTCAAGATAAGAGATGTTTTGGTATAAACCTCTGACCACTTGTTGGACATACTTATAGGCGAACAAAGTGGATTCTCCTATTTTAACTGAATTTTCTCCATACTTAGATATAAACCTCTGACCACTTGCATGAGGGCGAATCTCATACCAATGTTCTGTTGGCAGATATGAATTTTGTTAAGTGATTTAAACATTTAATCCTCAGAGTTTAATTTAATTACTTCTTTCAACAAAAGACCGGTATGAGCTAGTGGCCACTAGGAAAGAAGAACCAGTAAACCGAAGCAAAAAAAAGCATTTAAGTTTTACTTTTGTTTGTATCCATCAAATTAAAAAAATATTTTATTAGCAACCTTTCAGCAAATCAGAACAAAAAAAATTAAATAAAGACTGAAAAAGTATTATATTCATACAAGCCTTACGAAAAGATGTCCATGTAGTAATTGTAAATCATGATTAGGATTCAAATCTTTTTACCAAGAGAAAGAGAAATGCTTATGAGAAATATGATATTTTACTCTTACAATATCATAATTTATATAAACAGATGAACATCATCACTACAAAAACAAATGGCTACCAAAAGTATTTTACTGTCCCTCATCCCACTTTTTACTAATTCCCAATTTAACTTTTTATCAAGGGTAAAACTGGTATAAAAAGAGCTGAGAATTCATCCAGGACTTTTATCCAATGTTTCTAAAAATGCCCCTCTAATAAACTCAAATTTCACAATAACATGCAGTGCTATAATGGATATTTCGCATAATAAATCAATTTTTCAGGCTACAATCTATTATCCAAGAGACTACAACCTATTGTCCAACTATTCACCAACTTTAAATTTCAAATTTCATTCATGTTATATTCCCTCCTTATCATCTCTTTCTCTGATTTTTTTTTTCTTTTCATTTCACTCCTCTCTCATTCTCATCTTCAACTACAATCTCACTAATCAATTGATTTTTTTTTTATGCACACAAAAGACAATTTAAAGATGATTATTAAAATTAGAACAGGTATGTTGCTCTTCTTCATTCTTTTTTCGTCCATATTATTTTTTTAACAAATTACTTTATTTGATTAGAACTTTATCACCTTTTCATATTCACAGCAAGATATGCTAAACAACTTCCATTTTTTCTTTCAAGTTCATTATATTTCATTTACTTTATTAAATAAACGTTTTTTTGCCTAACTTTTTACTAATTTGAACTTTATCACCTTTTTGAACTTATGAAAAAAAATTACTTTTAAGATTGAGATATTTTGTTGCTGGGTTGTTCAAGATGAAAATAAAATGAGACTTCTTTTCTTTTGTCGAAGAGAAGAAAATAAGACTTTTATGACTCATGGGTGATGTAAATCTCAACAATCTTAGTAGGTAATAAGAAAAAGATGAATTAGGCCATTTAAACCTACTTATTTTTATTTCATGGGTCTTTTTTTTTGTCAAGTCATAAAGAAAATACTTATATTTTATTTACAAATTCTGAGTCTGAAGATTCTGAGTCTGAGGTTCTGAGTCTGAGGTTCTAAGTCTGAGTTCTGAGTCTGAGGTTCTGAGTCTGAGGTTCTGAGTCTGAGTCTGAGGTTATGCGTTTTTGTTTTTCTTTTGAGGACTTAATTAATGAAAGGAACCATCCACCCTTACCTCTAGCTTTTGATTCCTCTAGCTTAAGCTTCACTTTAGCTCCTAGCTCCTCAAACCCCAAGCTCTCTCTCTCTAGCTTCTTCTTCTATCCTCTTGATCCACATTCTCTCTCTACCTCTCTCTCAAAATATCTTGTGAAATGAGTGAATGAATGTAAAACCTAATTTTCTCACAAGTGTTGTGTTTATATAGTCACTACATAATTGGGCTAGGTCTCTAATTGTCTTAATGACTCAATATTCTTACCACTAATTCCCCAAAGTTACTACTCGCTTATACCGTCAAAATAACGAACAATTACCGTCTCTAATTAATTACCCCAACTCACTAGTAACTTAGTAAAAATAGTCATTCCCACTTAAACCACCAAAATAACCCTCTAAATAAAATGACTAATTTACCCTTGCTCACTGAATGACAAAAATACCCTTCTAGGCTAAAAATCCACTAATCTCATATCAAATACACAACCAAGCAATTAAACACACATAAACACATATAAGCATGTATAAATAATATGTAAAATAATTCTAGCTAAAAACGGGCTGTTACAGCTCTCCTCCACTTAAAGAATTTTCGTCCTCAAAAATTACCTGAAGAAAACAACTCCGGATACGATTTTCTCATCCCACTCTCCGACTTCCAAGTAGCGCTCTCTACGGTCGATCCAACCCAAATTACTTTCACCAAAACGATTTCTTTTCCTCTTAACCGCTTCACTTTTCGATCTTCAATCCTCACCGGCCAAGTATCAACGATCAAATTATCCCTTACATCCAAATCATCCACTTGGACACCATGTGACGGATCATACACATACTTCCTTAACTGAGACACATGAAACACACTATGTAGATTCGACAACGACGACGGTAACGCAATCCGATACACAACTGCTCCAACCTTTTCAATAATCTCAAACGGACCAACAAAACGCGGTGTCAACTTCCTACACTTCAGAGCACGTCCAACACCGGTTACATGATTCACCCTCAAAAACACATGCTCTCCAACTTGAAACTCAATATCCTTTCTCCTCTTATCATGATAACTCTTCTGCCTACTCTGAGACGTTTTCATCTTTTCCTGAATCATCTTAATTTTCTCTGTAGTTAGTTGAACTATCTCCGGTCCTAACAAAGCACTTTCTCCCGATTCATACCAGCATAACGGTGTCCTACACCTCCTCCCATACAAAGCTTCAAACAGCGGCATACCAATACTAGAATGAAAACTGTTGTTGTATGTAAACTCAATCAACGGTAAACATTCGGCCCAACTTACACCTTGTTCCAACACACAAGCTCTCAACAAATCTTCCAAAGATTGAATAGTCCTCTCCGCCTGACCATCAGTCTGAGGATGATAAGAAGAACTCAACCTTAACTCAGATCCTAAAGCTTCTTGTAGACTCTCCCAAAACTTAGAAGTAAACCTCAAATCTCTATCTGACACAATGCTAGACGGAATACCATGCAATCTGACAACCTGATCAATGTAGATCTCTGCCAACTTTGCCACAGTCATACTAGTCTTGATAGGAATAAAATGTGCCGACTTTGTCAACCGATCAACAATCACCCAAATCGCATCACTTCCCTTCACAGTCTTAGGCAACGCTCCGACAAAATCCATAGAGATACTATCCCACTTCCACTCCGGTACAAATAAAGGTTGCATCAAACCCGACGGCTTCTGATGTTCAATCTTCAACTTCTGACAAATCAAACAAGCATACACAAAGTCAGCTATATCCTTTTTCATTCTAGGCCACCAAAACAACTTCTTGAAATCTTGATACATCTTCGTCGCCCCAGGATGAATACTCAAACTACTCCGATGACCTTCTTCCAAAATCCTCTTCTTAAGTTTAGGTACATCTGGTACACAAACACGGTCACAGAACATCAAGATACCATTCCCACCTAATTTGAAGTCCACACCTTTACCTTGATTAACCAACACCAAACGATCCACAAGTTCCAAATCCATTTTCTGACCCTCCTTGATTTCCTCCAAAATATTACTTGTCAGCTTCAACATCCCTAGCTTCACACCATTCGGAGTTAGCTCACTTACCAAACTTAAATCTCGAAACTGCTCAATTAATTCCAACTCTTTCACCATCAGAGCAGATATATGCAATGACTTCCTACTCAACACATCCGCCACTACATTTGCCTTTCCTGGATGATAGCTTAACTGAAAATCATAATCCTTCAAAAATTCCAACCACCTTCTCTGCCTCATATTCAATTCCTTCTGGTCAAACAAATACTTCAAACTCTTGTGGTCACTGAAAACCTCAAACTTAGATCCATACAAGTAATGCCTCCAAATCTTCAACACAAACACAACTGCAACCAATTCTAAATCATGAGTTGGATAATTCTTCTCATGCACTTTCAACTGCCTTGAAGCATAAGCCACAACTTGACGATTCTGCATCAACACACCGCCCAAACCCATCTTAGAAGCATCACAATACACAACAAAAGATTCCTTTGCATTCGGCAAAATCAAAACTGGCGCTGAAGTCAACCTTCTCTTCAACTCTGGAAACTTTCCTCACACTTAGAATCCCAAACAAATGCTTGTCCCTTCCGAGTCAACTGAGTCAACGGTAAAGCCAACTTAGAAAATCCCTCAATAAACCTCCGGTAATAACCCGCTAAGCCAAGAAAACTTCGGATCTCAAAAACTGACTTCAGAGTCTCCCACTGCAACACTACATCAACCTTAGACGGATCCACGACTATACCGCCTCTTGAAATGACATGACCAAGGAAACTAACTTCACGCAACCAAAACTCACACTTCGAAAATTTAGTATACAACTTCTTCTGTTTCAAAGTGTGCAACACAATCCTCAAATGCTCTGCATGCTCCTCTTCTGACTTCGAATACACCAAGATATCGTCAATAAACACCACCACAAACTGATCCAAATAAGGATGGAAAATCCTATTCATGTATTCCATGAAGACACCTGGCGCATTAGTAACACCAAATGGCATACAAAATACTCATAGTGTCCATATCTCATTCAGAATGCAGTCTTAGAAATATCCCCCGCTTTTACTCGTATCTGGTGATATCCAGATCTTAAGTCAATCTTACTAAACACTTCTGCACCAACCAACTGATCCATCAAATCATCTATCCTTGGGAGAGGGTACCTATTCTTGATAGTCACCTTGTTCAACTGTCGATAGTCCACACACAGCCTCATACTGCCATTTTTCTTCTTCACCAACAAAACAGGCGCTCCCCACTTCGAAACACCAGGTCTGATAAGCTGCTTCTCTAGCAACTCTTCCAACTGTTTCTTCAACTCACCCAATTCCGAAGCGGACATCCGATAAGGTGCCGTCGAAATAGGGCTCGTACCTGGAACCAAATCGATTGCAAACTCAACCTCCCTCTCTGGCGGCAAATTCGTAACATAATCCGGAAACACTTTTGGAAACTCTAGCACCACCGGCAAATCGCTAACACTCTTCTCAACCTCTCCCTTCAAAAAACATCATATATACACATGCTTCACCCTCCAAAGACTCCTTCACTTGCCCCGCGGTTAAACACTTATCACCCACCTGATCCTCTAACTTATTGAATGTCACACTCTTGGTTAAACAATTAATATTTACACCAAAAGATAACATCCAGTCCATACCAAAAATCACATCCATATGAGCTAACGGCAAACACACTAAATCCAATTCAAAATCAACAACACCAAAGTTAACAGGACACTTAACACACACTAAGGAAGTAGTCACCGAACCGTTGGCTGGGGTATCAATGACCATTCCTCTCAACATAGGGGATATAACAAGATTCAAACGCTTAGCACAATCAAGAGAAATGAAAGAATGAGTAGCGCCTGTATCAATAATAGCAATCAAATGAGTACTATTGATAAAACATATACCTCTGATCAAGTTGTCCGGATGCTCCACCTCTTCTGCATTCAAAGCAAAAACTTTACCACCCGCCTTTTTCGGCTTCGTACACTTTGTACTAACGTGTCCCGCCTCACCACAATTGTAGCATACAATCACCCTACTCTTGCATTCATAAGACTTATGACCTTCTTTACCACACTTGTAACAAACTTCTCCCTTCTTGCAATCATTCGCATAATGTCCAAGACCTCCACACTTATAACACCTCACATCTCCTCCACTTGTCTTGGAGTCACCACCAAAGCTCTTCTTCTTCTTCCCTTTCTCCTTGATATAGGGCTTCCCACGGTCACCTCCTTTTCCTTTCTTTTCATTCACGACCTTATAGTAACTTGCCTTAGCCTTTCCCGCTTCATCAAACATCCTACACTTATTCACCAAAGTGTCAAAGTCACGAATCTCATGGAAACACACATACTGGTAGATCTCAGGGCGTAAACCGCTCTCAAACTTCACACATTTGGACTCCTCAGCACCTTTAGCATTAATGTAAGGGCAAAACCTAGACAATTCCTCAAACTTGGCAGCATACTCCGCAACTGACATACTTCCTTGCTTGAGTTGCAAGAACTCCACTTCCTTCTTGTTTCTAAGATCAGCTGGAAAGTACTTCTTTAAGAACTCCTCCTTGAATCTCTCGCAAGACACAACAGTTCCACCAACTTCCAACCTCCTCTTTGCAATAACCCACCAGAACTCAGCCTCCTCCGCTAACATGTGAGTAGCCAACCTCACCTTCTGATCATCATTGGTCACCATAGCACGAAAGATACGATCAACACCTTGTAACCAAGTCTGCGCTCCATTAGGGGAACTCTCCAACTCGAGTTTGCAATATTTTATGATTTTGGTTTCCGAATGAATTTTAAGCCGAAGGAACTATTTTTTCTATAAGCATTTTAGTGGCTACAAATTTACTGTTTAAGGTGAATAAGTGGAGTGTCTAGAGTTCGAACCCTAAACAATACATTTATTATGCATTGTCTCTGCCAACTGAGATATGCTCATGGAGACGATGTTGAATCAATTCTAATACAAATATTAGACACTCAAAACAATTAGGGGGTTATGTAGCTCAATTGATTTGAATTAAAGGATAAGAAGTTGAAGGTTATGGATTCAAAACTCAGACAAAGGAGAAAACATTAGTCAAACAACTAATACTAACTAACATTTACCAATAAAAAAACACTCAACAATTTTAAACAAAAATATCCGAACAACGTGAATTCATAAAAATGAATTTTACGTGAATAAACAACATAAATCAGTTTACATTCAAATTACTTTTAACCAAAATTAATTTTATAAAATCAATTAATTCAAAATCAATTTTTAGCACCCTCCACACAACCAAACAAATAATACACATATTTACTTTTTTTTTTGACCAAAGTACACTTACTTAGATACATTAATCGTTAAAATGGACGGCAGTGGTCAACACATGTAAAGTGTAAGTTCCTCTTCCAAGTAAATGTTTTGTAATTACCGTCATTGATTTGCTTTATCTCTTTTCATTTTCTTTTGAAATTTAACTTCACTACCAATATTCTATTCTACAAACTCTTGCATTGCATCTCTTCTCAAGTAACATGAAGTTCAAAGTCTCAAGAAATACAAAAATCTACAAGCATATTAAATAGTACAGAAATCTAAGTTGAAAAAACGTTAGACTTACTACTCTAGTTCTAGTTCCTATCAAAAGTTACTCCTAAGTAGACAACTCAATTGGTAAACTAAAGAACCAGTTCTAATCGAAGTTCAAACGTTAAAACTAACATAACTACTAATTTACTAACAAATAAACTATCTCAATGACCTCTAGTTTAATAAATTACACCCTAAGTATAACACTTGGTAGTAGAATAACTAGAGGGTTCATCAGAAGTACAAGAGGAAGTATCCCAAACAAGACTTGATGACTTCCATGCATCACCAATATTGAGAGGCACACTGAATGGGAATCCAATGGGTCGAACCGTATCCAACTCTTGTTGATCATCAACATGAGGCACATTCACATTAGGAATGTTAGCCATTAATGGATACCCATTATTGTAATGGTCTTGTAAATTACCAATGTAGTTTGAAGTTGTTACCTCAGATGACATACCTAATAGCAAGGAAGAAAAATCCATTGAAGTTTTGTTACAAGATGTTTCAAGAGGAGATGAGAATACTAAGCCAGTGCTAAGGTTAAGATCTTGATCATTTGAAATTGGTAACCGGTATAAGGGTTTGTAAATTAATGGATCAATAATTGGATTATTATAAGATGGAACATCTAAGGGACAAAGTGTAGTACTACTAGAAGAGGTTAAGTGTTGTGTTAGGTTATTGTGGTTATTAGTAGTACTAGAGTGACTTGCAAAGCTAGGTTTCTTTGTTAACATCATGTTTGATGAACAAAATTGGTTGTGGTTTCCATCATTTGTTAGAACATTGGAGGTTGATGTTTCAAGTAAAGGAGGGACCCATGAGTGAGAGAGAGCTCTTTGAGCTGTAGCATTGGTTTTCTTGAATATCCTGCATATTGCCCAAGATTCCTACAAGTTGAATAGCATTTAATATTAGCCAGTCAAACACTTCAAAATGAAGTTATATATAGAATATAATATAATGTAATTATTTTTTTAACAAGTGGAACTCAAATGTATCACTTTCGCCCGAAAACAATTGGGTCATTTTGGATCGGCACGTTTGATAATATTAAGTATATTTTTTAACAACAATGATATTTAAACACCCTAATTTCTTATATACCTATTCAACATTCCATTTAATCTATATTTCTTTCTTTCTATCACATCATCAAATTATCATAGCACTCTATTTTTTTTCTCTTATAGACATTTTCTATTTTTTAAACATGGTCTACTTGATAAAAAATTGGGTTAAATAAGTAAATAGTCCCCATAAATATACCAACATTTGATTTTAGTCCTCCTAAAATATTCCTTAGGCTGTTGGTCCCTCCAAAAATTTTCATCCATGAAATTAGTCCCTGCTCTACATTGAGAACAAGGACTAATTTCGTGGATGAAAATTTTGGAGGGACCAAAAGCCTAAGGAATATTTTAGGGGGACTAAAATCAAATATTGATATATTTAGGGGGACCATTTACTTATTTAACCCTAAAAAATTAGGCTTAGTCCAGCTCAATCCGACTAAGTGCATTTTAGGTAAGACCGGATAATCCAAATACCATAACTTTACTAATTACTCATGATATACTATAAACCATTGGAGGATTATAATCTCCCAACATATATTATTTACACACACTTAACCTACTCGATTATTTGTCAAATGTGTCGTAATTTTATATATATTTTTATATTTTATCATGCTCTAAACATATACTTAATATCCATTCTAACAAGATGTATCAAATGATACAACAAGTTCTAACTAACTATAGATTTGGGAAGTAATTTTACTTACATTGGCCGGAATGGTCTTGTCTACATATTTCTTTGGAGATGATGATGAATCTATGAGAGAAGGTAGTCTAAACTCATGCATCATCCAATCAGTTTTGACTCCTTTGGCAGCTCTACCTTTGTAGAAAACTAAGGATTTTTTCAAGCCAATACACTTTGAACCCTCTGAGGAATAAATAGGTCTGTCTGTTCCTGTTGCTTTCCAAAACCCAGCTCTTGTTACCCTATTAGGTCTTGCACTGTTCCTGTACTTTCTGTCTCTTGGACAATAGAAATACCACTCTTTCTCCCCTGTACTTGCCAACTCTATACACAAAATATCAGAACCATATAATTAATTTGTTAATTAGTACACAGATATCAAAATGTCGATAACAAAAAGTAACTATAGTACTATGTTTCGATAAACAATTTAATCAAGCGCTTGTGGCATAAATACTTGTGATTTTTTTTTTGAATGACAAATATATATATATATATATATATATATATATATATATATATATATATATATATATACTAATAAAAAGAGATCAAAATACAAGAGTAACAAATATAACAAGAACTCAAAAAACAAGCAATATATATATATATAGCATAACACTTGTGTATAATTTTTTTTTATAACAAAAGATATAATAAAATCAATCTGTTTTCGTATAAGCTATCTTAAAGAGTTTATGTAAATAAGCTTAAAATAACCTATGTACATGTCTTAAATTGTTTTCACAAGCTCTTCAAAATAGTTTCATAAATGTTTATACTACTAAATAAACTCAAATAAATAAATCGAAAGAGACTCTAAATATATGTAAGTTACATATCTAGGTAGGGGATACAAGGTTTGCTTGATGTGGTTGATCTGAGAGAGTTGAAAAGTAAAGTGATAAAAGGTCAATACTAAATACTAACATTTCCTGTTTCAAAATAATAAACACATCTAGGGTAATAATGCGTAGTTAATATATTAGTAAAGCACTATTATGAGTCTTACTTGGTAGATCCCATGGATCAAATTTATAAATATCAAGCTGTTTGATGAGCTCAATAGCAAGTGGGCGTTGCTGAATCTTTTTCTTTAGGTAAAATCCAACAAGTTCTTCATCAGTTGGATGAAACCTAAACCCTGGAAGCATAACCTCTTCAAGTTTCTCACAACCATTTCTCTCTTCCATATCCTAAACTATTTTCTTCTAAGAGTCAAAGACTAACCTTATTATAATAAAAGAGAGGGTGGAATATATTTTCAAAATTCAAAGAGATCAAGGTTTAAAGCTTTGAATTAAAAACCCTAAAAGAAGTGCATGTGAGAGTTGTTGATGAAAAGAAATGAAAGAGAAAGTTGGTGAGAGTGAAGTTCACTCAATGTGTGAAGTCATTATATGCTTCCTTAGAAGGGATCTGACACCGAAGGTTTAGCCGTCTTTAAAGGATTGTGTGTTTTGCGAGGATCACGTAGGTTTGGTTTTGCTCATATAACACAAGAAAATTAAGGGCAAGGCTCTTAAAAAGAGAACATCTACCAAGGAAGTAATAGTAGTCTTTTAATGAAGAGATTAATGGATATTCATTTCTTTTACCCGAAAGACTTCTTTCTTATATATCCCACACTCCCTCCATTTCCAAATAACTCACTATCATTTCAATATATGTATATGAATTAAGAAAAGTAATAAATAATTTGCTGATTGAAACAATTTTACTAAATTAACCTTAGCCTATATTGGATTATGCAAGGTTTTTTTTTTCTTTTAAGGCTTAATTGCATGTTTGGTCCCTTATGTTTATTTTAGGTTTGCAAGTTGGTCTCTATTGTTTTAAAAGTTTCAATTTGGTCCAAAACGTTTATTTTAGGTTTCATGTTGGTCCCTTTTGTTTTAAATGTTTTCAAGTTGGTCTCTTATGTTTGCAACGTTAGCATAAGTTAGTCTCTTTCAAGTTGATTTTTTACACCTGAAAGTAGGATTTTCTATTAAAATTTGAGCTCCAATTATGTTCACATTCAGATTCAAATTGAAATTGCATAGGAAACGACGTAGAATACATCCTAGAACATGTTTTGGACCAAATTGAAACTTTTAAAACAATAGGGACCAACTTGAAACCTAAAATAAACATAAGAGACCAAACATGCAATTAAGCCTTCTTTTAATAAAGGCAAAATGAAATTATATATCACCAAAAAGTTTCTCTTAAGCACAAAGAGTGCAAAGGAGAACACATAGTACAAAAATATGTTAATTTATCCTTTAAAATGGTACTCCATCGATCAATTATTTTAGTATTTAAAATTAACTACCAAGAGTCCAAATATTTCAACTTTTTTTTCATTAGAACCACAATTTGTAGTTCTAGTCAAATACTATACTAATAAAGTATGTGTTGTAAAGACTATGTATGTCTTATTTTTAGGAAATACAGAAAGTAAATTCTTCTAAATAAAGACTAAGTGTATGTTAGACGATGAGTTTGACAAAGTCACACTAACACTATCACTATCATTTTAAAAAGCTCTAAGGTATAGGTTTTGCAAAAATTATAGTTGCTCGTGGTAATTTCCGGTAAACTCACCATCAATCAAAATATATAAATTAATTAAACCATTTTTATTCTGTGATTTTCCGAATAACACGAAAGGTAGAATCTCAATACACCAAAGTAGGAGCTTCTAGGGATTAAGATCTTATAATTAATCACCCTTTCAACATATTAATCTCATGAAAGTTTTGTCTTAAATCCACTACAAGCCAAGACAAAACAAAGTTCCAAGAAAATAATATATTTATGCGTTGTGTTTGAAACTTAGAAATATATCATACGGAAACGTGGACCAGCTGAACCGAATTCCAAAATGTAAGCTCAAATACATAATTCAGCTCCAACTTCTAGTTAAGCAATTATATTAAATTATTGATTCTGTTCTCAGTATCCGAAAATCCCGTTTCTATTCCATTCCCCAGAGCTTCTATTCCACTGGTTTGTCAGGTTGAAACATTTTAATAATAAAGATTACGTTAATGTCAATTTTTAGATAACAACAAACGGACGTGTGATCAAAGTCTAATACGGTTAAGGGAACCGCCTTTACGCTTATAGAATTGAAAATTGATTATTTTAAACAAGTAGTTGGGATCAATAGGTGAACTTTAAGAAAGACGAATCATTATTTAGGAGAATTTGAATTCAATATAACAGATGAGGTTATACACTTAACTTACCGTCGAATTTCAGATTATCAGGTCCTTTTTTCCTCATAACAGGCGGTTAACAACCAAAAAATAAATTGATAATTTAAGCATTAATTTATTATTAATCCAACAAAAACCAATTGTGTATTGCCACCGATAAATCTAACATTGTCAGAATTAGCTTCAAATTTCTGCAACATTCATGTATTATGGGGTGTTGACTATTCCTTTGAACTTTCTTCTCACGCGAGACTACTAAATTCTTCCACTTTGTTAACTACAATATTATCGTACTTTCTAAAGGGTTTGTCTAACATATGCTATATTACACATGTTAAAACAACTAAAAGTAGTAACTTTTTATTGAAAAACACAATTTGTTTATTAACAATTTATATATTTAATATAAAATGTACAAGTTCTAAGACAAACTTACCATTTTAAATTTCTTAACATGTGTAAATTTGCACCTGATAGAAAATCCCCTTCTTTAATTAATAGAAAAAATTGTTATGTTTGTAAGCAGAGCTATAATGCACTATTGTGAATTCGGATAATAAAATCACACCAATAAATTTAAATGTGTAGAGCAAAGGAAAGAGTAATCAAGAGCAAAGTAGGCATGACAATAAAACCCATACCCGCGGGTACCCGCCCGAACCAAACCCAATTCGACGGGTTTATCCCGCTTTGACTGGGTTTGGGTATGAGTTTGGGTTTTTCACGATTTTAAAACACGGGTACGGGACGGGTAACAGAGATATAGGTACCCACCCCTAACTCATACCCAAACCCGTCCTGAATGTAGAAAATCAATTTATTACCCCTTTTATATAAATAGAAACTCAAACCCTTAAACATTTCACTCACACAGTCAGAGTCTCAGTCTTTCAGACGACACTCACTTATCATAGTTCTCTTTTTTCTCCTTCCATATCTCACACCCTCGGCCTTTCTCTTCTCCTTCAATATAGTCATTGATCGTCATCATCTCTTTGTTGGATAAAGCATTACAACATTGCGCTCGGGGCTGAAAAATACTTTTATTTTTATTAAAAAAAGTATCCACTGCAAGGATGTGGATGGGGCGGGGATACCCGAACCCGTCGGGGACGGGGATGGGATTCGATTTTTCATCCCCGCTGGGTATGGGTAGGGTAACGGATAAGTATATGAGAGTACGGTATGAGGACGGGGAAGGTAAAACCCGTCCCCACCCCGCCCCATTGCCATGCCTAGAGCAAAGTAGCCTCAAACAATAATTTTAATTTTAATATTATAAAAGGAGTACAGTTTTGCAAGCTAACCCTAAATAAACCCTAAAACTGATGGTCGGATTTTGGCAAGTGTACCAAATCGTTTACCAAGTAATAAAGTGATAAGTAGAGTATCGTATCCACATGGATTGTTATTTCAACCAAACAATTCTCGTTACTTATTTGGGAAAAATAAAAAAAAATAAAAAAAAATAAGGGTTTAGAGTTTTGCAATTTAATATGTTTGCAACAGAGCAAAGTTTACCTATTTTGATTGCAGAATGTTAGCGGTGGTTATGATTCTTTGAATCTCCTCAAACAATAATTTTAATTTTAATATTATAAAAGGAGTACAATTTTGCAAGCTAACCCTAAATAAACCCTAATGCAACCCTTCAATTTTGACCTGCAGATCCCATGGGCGCCAAAACTAATGGTCGGATTTTGGCAAGTGTACCAAATCGTTTACCTTAGTAATAAAGTGATAAGTAGAGTATCGTATCCACATGGATTGTTATTTCAACCAAACAATTCTCGTTACTTATTTGGGAACAATAAAAATAAATAAAAAAATAAGGGTTTAGAGTTTTGCAATTTAATATGTTTGCAACAGAGCAAAGTTTACCTATTTTGATTGCAGAATGTTAGCGGTGGTTAGGATTCTTTGAATCTCCTCTATTTATTTGTTGGAATTAAGTAACAATCAAGTCTATTTCAGTATTTAACAGGGGACTATTCAAGTGATGAGTTTGTTGGACTTTACTACCTAACGATTGTCAAGTTGCACCCGCTGATCACACAGAATGGTACATGTGGGGTCTTACTCTCCGAGAGATATGGGTTCTTTCCCTCCAATTGTCAGTTGCAACCATTACACCAGAGTGCCTACGAGTTTCAGTGCTTAGAGAGAGAGGTACACTTACGCTCAGAGGTTTACGTGTAGGTTCTTACTTTCACTACAACATTTTTGACTTTTAGCCACACTTTTTATAGCAACTCTAAAAAACCGTCCCCATAAAATGGAATAGGCAGCGGTAAATGTCGCGTTGCAAGCATAACTAGCAAGAGTTGCAAAACTGCCCCTAAAACTATGTTTATGCAACGCGTTTCTTCACCGTACTTATTATTTATACTCACAGTTAGGAAACCGCCCCTAAAACTATGTTTCTGCAACGCATTTCTGCATCGTACTTATTCTTTATACTCAAAGTGAGAAAACCGCCCCTAAAACAAAGTATAAGCAACGCGTTCGTAAGCACTCTCACAACCATAAATAGACAACTAGTTTACAACCGTTGCCATAAGATATATGTAAAATGACAATGTTTTAGCCTGGGAACTCTCCCACTCATTTTTAAAAACCAATTAATTTAATTTATAAGTTTTTAATCTATGCTATATATAAAGAAAATAAATGATTTTAGACTCATTTTTTACTTTCAATTATACTCTTAAACAAATTTGACTATGAGAATGTTATTTTGTTGTGTCATTCAAAAGATAAGAATTTATATTATATTTGTCTTTTTTTTTTATGTCATTGAAAAAGATAAGTATAATTTGTTATAATATGAAAGTGCAAAATACTTATTATCTATATCTATAATTTTAATCAAAGTCAAAATAATTTTAATCAAATTAGAGAGCATAATTATAAAAGTTTACATTAAAAGGTGAACATTGCATTCTTTTTAAACAAATTTATTTTTCTAAAGAGACACTCATTTTAAAATGGAGAGAGTAATAAAAAACAAAAAACAAAATAAGAAAACTATTTATTTATTATAATTATTATAATAAAAAAGAAAATAAGAAAACTAAAAGTTTTAGCTGGGAACTCTCCCGCTCAATTGAAAAAACTAATTATTTTAATTAATTTATAATAAATTAAAAAACAAAAATAAAATAAGAAAACCAAAAGAAGAGGAAACTAGAAAGACACATCTGGGTTTGTCTAACAAGAAGAAACTAGAAACACACTTTTGCTTTCATCTCGTTTTCTCGTTTGCTCATCTCAAGCCTTTGCTGTTCAATGGCTCAGAAGGGTTAAACTCGATCAATCATTCATCTCGTTTTCTCGTTCTCGTTCAGAAGCCTTTGCTCGTTCATCTCGTTTTCTCATTCTCGTTCGAAAGCGAATCCTTTGCTGAGTCAGTCGTTCATCTCAAAGTGAGTTCAATCTTGCTCAATCCTTTGGTTTACTAATTATTTTATGTACTAATTATATAGGGTTAAAGTCCTTTTTGGTAATGGATTAATTTTTCACTTTCTAATATTTGGGGATTGTTTTTTTTATTGTAATGAATCTGGTTGTATCCTTCTTTGAAAACGTGAATTACCAGTTTTGGGGATTATGTTTTGTTTTGGTATGATTACTTCAAGCAGCTTGATTCTCTGTACTTTACTCTTTTCCTAGTTGATTTGTTAAATGGGTCCATAGTGTTTATGCTATGTCCACTGTTTGTTCATGAATAATAAGTTGAGTTAGGGTCTAGGTTGGGTAATTATGTTGTTGAAGAATTTGTTAAGTTATGATGTACATATTTTTTGTTTTGGTAGAGTGGTTGTTATAAAATAAATGAGTATAGAGTGATCTTAGAGTTAACAATTATATTATCAACCATTAAAAATATGATTCAGGTAGAACTAAAATATGGGAGGGAGGGCTAACAAGGCCACTACATCTAAAAAAATTATATTTTGGTGAATTCAGATTTGTGAGATTGTCACTCTAAAAAGACTTTAACTACCATTGTCACTCTGAACTCACTCGCTGCACTAAAAATTTCTTTCATGTATTGTACTAATTGCCAATAGGATTAATATGCTTCTAGATGTGTAGAACTTAGCAACTGATATGTTTTATGAAAATAATTATTATTTTTTAACCAAAAAATAATATGTTAAGTTCATTCAGCTTGCAAATGCAACTTATATTGTGTATTTATAGGTTGACATAATTTAGCGCATAATAGAGTGTTTAACTTGTGATGTTAAGTGAGTGGATAACATTTTATTGTATGCAAATTCTTACTTTGTATTACATTGTATTAGATTGGTAGTGGTGGACAAAGAGTGGACTAAGCTACTGAGGCTTAGTCGTGAATATAAGAAAGGTGTTGTAACTTTCTTAGATTCCCTCGCCTATTGAATCTTAGTAGTACATAGCACACTCTCCCTCTCGGTAGTTCTACAAATGGGCAGCCCTATCAGCGTCTACCTTACCAAGGTGCGAGGAGAATGAAGTTACTGAGCTGATTTAAGTCGTGAAGTCACATATTTCCTTAATTACTAAATAGTTACTTCCTGATTCTGGCAGGCAGGCACCAATATTAGGTATGTCACCTCCCTAAGTACCTTTCTCTCAGGGTTCTGCTCTATAGCTTGTTTCCCTAGTTTCTAACTAATTACTTCCTTGTTAGACAGGTATAAACCAATATTAGGTATGTCACCTCCCTAAGTGCCTAGTTATCAGGGTAATGCTCTAGATGAGACAAATCTTACGCACTACAGTAAAATTAAATAACATTCGAGAAATAACCGAATAAAGACTATAAATTAAATAAATATCCAACAAACAGAATAGAGGTTCATCTTAGAACCCTAGCCTAAAAAGATTTAATTACTCATGGTAACTAAAGACAAATTACAAAAGAAATAAAACATACCCTAGAGACTTGGAGTGAGGAGAGAGAAAATGCTCCTTGGAAGCTCATAGTGCTTGCCTTCCTCTTGAACCGCTTCGTTATGAATGAGAAATTATGAATGAAAGCCTTGGTATTTATAGGTAGAGTTTCCACCTGAAGTTGGGCTAAAAAGCCGGGTTTTTTCCACTTAAAAGTAGCAAAAATCAGTTCTGGCCCGTATTCAGTCGTGCATGGGCGCACACAACCTATGCTCAGGACGCATGAGAGTGAAGAAAATTCACCCTCGGGGCGCCTAACCGATGCTCGGGGAGCATGAGTGTGCGTTCCGGTTCATAAATCTCTGTTTTTCTGTCCTTTTGGGTGTTTGCTTCCATATAAGATGTCTTGGGACCTGGGAACATAATTTCTCCCTCTGTAATGTCTTCTGAGGCCTCTTGAATCTTCATTCTTGATCTTCCCTAGGTCTTCACAAGTCTTCAGATGTCTTGCTTTGCCGATTTGCATGATTTCTTCGTGAATTACATCAAAACACCCTAGAATTGCTATGTTTCGGGAAAAATAAAATTGCATGACTCAAATATAGAAAACATTACAAATCTCCGGAGATTATAAGCAATTGCTCTAATACTCCATTATTCTGGATGTAAAACCTACTAAAAATGACTGAAAAACATGCTAAGAATAACGTAAGATGACCTGTCATTGCAACCCCAAACTTAAACTATTGCTTGTTCTCAAGTAACGAAAGAAAAACAAATTTTATTCCTTGCATTTTTTTCCAGGAAAAACATACCTTTCTGAAGAGGTTGCTCAGATTGTCATCTCGTCCCATTTACAGAATTGACTTACTTACCTCATTACATTCAAGCAGGACAGACTTGGAGAAGATAGCTCATATACTCAACCACACTCTTTTCCAGGATACACATATGTATCTCCTAAAGCCTGTAGGGCTAGTCACGACATTTGCCCACTCCAGCCGTCACATCAATGTGCCTTAATGTAAATTAGAGAAAATTCTAAACAGATAGTCAAGATCAGATGATATACACACTTTGAGGTCTTTCAGGGTTGTAACGTGGCTTAGGTTAAGGTGGGATATATTTGGGAAAGTAGGCTAACAAAATAACTTGGAGTTAGATTATCAACCTAAGGATTCCTACTAATCATTGAAATATTGCCAACCTTCGTTTCTTGAATCAAACAAGATGGGTATTAAGTAGAACTATTTATCCTTTTCTTTTTCAACATAGATATACTTTTTTTATGAGACCAAATTTTTTGATGTTTTTAGCTCTTAATTTGATTTTTTTTCTCTATTTTTTTATGTGTAGACCCATGGTGATCTACATCGTTTTTTTTCTTCATTTTTTTGATAAATAAATTCTACTGGTACCCCAACCCCAAACTTAAGATGTTGCTAATTCCAAAGAGCAACCCCAAACTTAGCTTCAAACCATACCAAGTTATAGAAATTCTATCTAACACTAAGAGAAATCAAACATATGACATTAAGGTTCATAATTGTGACATGATTCGTCACTTAGTAACAATAAAAGAAATTATTGCTGAAGGCTCAAAGTAGTTTCACAAAGGATAATAAGAATATAAAGGGTGGCTTGAAATGCTTAAGGTACCGAAAAAATTGTCTCGTGTGTAGTATAACATGACTGATCGTCCGTAAAGATCGACCACAAATTTGAGCAAAAATAGCATTCATATGGAACACTCATGATAGAAAGAATTATAGTAGAAGAATGGATGGAAATATTTGGCTCAACATCTCACCGGGTATGCTATACTGAAAAGAGATGGTGATTAATATGAGTACCTTAAGCAATAAGCCCTAAAAGTTATCGTGTTCTTGAATGTAGGGGTAAACTAGCCTCCGCTGTAAATATTCTGAAATAACTCTCCAAGACTAAAACAAATTAAGCATAAATGGAAAGGTTATATATGTAATGAAAATAAATAAAATAAAAATAATAATGAAGATTAACAACAATAAAAGAAAGGAAATTGTTCAGAAAGGAAATCTCAGCTTAGCTTATTCAAAAGGAAAATGCAGAAAATAAACTTATGGGTTGCCTCCCATTCAGTGCTTCTTTCAGGTCATTAGCTTAACGAAATAGGTTGCCTCCTATTCTGCGCGTGTTTTACTACTTGAGCCTGACTGATATGTCTACGTTGCGCTTGGGAGCCCCTGTCCTTCAGGCTCCTTGTCTTCCTCCTGATCTTCAACCTTCAGACTGGCTTTCTCATTTGGCAAAGGTCTTTGACTTAGGTAATGGTATTGCCCAGAAACCTTGTAGGTGATGTAGTCTTCTCCTGGTCTGATGATAATTTCCCCTTGATCCAAATTGATTATAGCCCGGGCAATGGCTAGAAAAGGTCTCCCCAAGATCATTTGAACTCTATCATTTCCATAACTATTACCTCGATAGGGAAAGTGAATCCATCTACATTTATATTCACAGTCTCTATCACACCTTCAACATGTTTGAGAGAACCATCAGTAAGTCCTATTCATACTTCACATGGCTTTAATTCCAATCCTTTAATTCTTTTGAAAAGTGATAGTGACATCATGTTTGCGCTTGATCTGAGGTCACACATCACTTCTCCAAGATAAAAGTCCTTGATGGTAACTGGTATGCTAAAGCACCCTAGGTCTTCTTTCTTCTTTGGAGACTTGTCTTCAAAATCCTTGCGGTATTCTTTGGTAACAGCGACCAATTTATCATATCTTGGTTTACCATTTGGTGAGAATAAGTAATCAAGGAAGATGTTCCTAGTTTACAATATTAACCTGAGAGTTGTCCATTCCTTCAGCAGTTGCTGCAATGCTTCTGTGACCTTGCTTTTAGTTTACAAAGGATCAATCTCCTTCTCTGCATCCTTTTCCAATTCCATCATTTTGCAAGTATCATTCCGAGGGTTGTTCGGAGTTGTCCCAGAAAAACTTGTTATTGTTATATTTGCAAAATCAGTAGACAATTGTCCCATTTGCACTTCTAGGATCTTAATAGCAGCATCAATCCTCTTCTGAGTTTCTTCCTGATCCTTGGCCATTCTTTCGAGTTGTCCTTGTGTAATTTTCATACCATGGGAGATCATCTCTTCTAGATTCACCCTTGGTTGTTGCTGTTGAGTCCCTTGGAGGGGATTTGTCTGTAGGGGTTGGAGAACATTGTTGCTTTGGTAGGAGAAGTTTGGGTGTTCTGCCCAACCTAAATTGTAAGTGTTGGAGTACGGATTCCTTTGTTTCCTGGTCAAAGTACCCATATACTTGACATGCTCTTCTGATAACCCCAAACTTGCAGGTAAACATGCCCCACTTTCATGAGCTTTCTCACATAAGTCATATGTAACTTTTGCAGATAATTGGGCAACCTCGAGAGCTTCCAACATCTTTGCCAGAGTTTATAATTGAATGTTGAGAAGTTTGTTACTACCAAGTAAAGCATCCTGAGTGTTTAGATCTATCATACCTTTCTTCTTTGGGGCGGCCTCCTCCTCGGTGTGTGCACGATATTCATTCAGAGACATGTTGTCAATCAGCTCTCTTACCTCATCAGATGTCTTGATCTTCATGGTTCCTCCTGTATAAGCGTCTAGTAACATCCGAGTGTCTAACTTTAATCCCGTAGTGAAAGCTTGTGTGATATCCATTTCTGAAAACTTGTGACATGGGCACCTCTTCAACAGTTGTGATTGTACCACTTGGTATCATTTCCAGCCAATCCTTTGCTTATCCGATTAGAGAATATCCAAACAACCTAAGTCGCTTGTCAGATTCTAACACCTCTGTTGTATTGATTGTGCTGCAGACATCCATAACGCGTGTCAAGTGAGCATTGGAATCTTCTGATTCCTTACATGAAAATTGGTTAGATTTCAAATTAAGCATGACACAATTCTTGATGTCTGTTGGATATCTGAATGTTGGCTACATGTTTGGTAAAATCAAAATGTGCAAGCAATGCGTCTTCAGAAGCTATTTTGTGTCTTTAGAAGCTGGAAATTGGATTTCAGAAGCTGGTACTTGTTCATCAGACGCAGAACTGGTCTTCAGACGCAGGTACTGTTCATCAGACGCAGAACTGGTCATCAGACGCACTGTTCAGACGTTGACTATTGTTGACCTTCAGAAGCTGCTGTTCAGACGTTGACTTTTGTTAACATTTCAGAAGCTGCATTTCAGAAGTTGAATTTCTGCGTTTGTTCTGTTAATTCTTTCAATATCTTTTGAAGATTTGTTTGAAGATTTATCCAGGCTGATATTTCTAGAAGGCTGATTAATTTGCGTGAAGATCTTGTTGAAGATTAGTTTCTTTTATTTATGAATATATTTTCAAAGGAATCTTTGCAAAATATATTTCAAAAATATATTTCCTTCTATGAGCTTCTAAAGAATTTCAGTATTATATCTTTGAAGATTATATTGTTCAAAAGTATGTGTGTTGCTGAAGACTATTTAAGGAGGACGCTGCTTTGAAGAAAACACATGTATCAAAACCAGAAGTTTTCATTATAAGAGTCTTAGTGTTTTTGAGTCTGTGAGCTGTTGCTCTGTCTTTGTACACCACTCATATGTTAGAGTTGGTTGTTTTGTTTTAGAGTTGTAATTCACTTAAAGCTTTTAAGTACAAGTGATGTCTTTGTTGTTTTGAAGTGTGACTTCATATTTGTTTGTTTAAGTGTCTGATAATCACTGGGCTGTGATTACTTGATTGAGAAGTAAGTGGGTTCTTATATCTAGGAGTTCCTAGGTCGAAGTCTATACGGGTAATGATTAAGTGATAAGGCTGGAAAAACAGGGGCTGTGTCTTGAGTCTTAGAATTAATACTACTTAGTGGATTTCCTTCCTGGATTGGTATCCTCCAGATGTAGGTGATGTTTGCACCGAACTGGGTTAACAAATAACTGTGTTCTTTATTTTCTGTCCTTTATTTTGCTGCTTCTGAACCTATGTTTAAGTACTCTGTTTTGCGTTTTTGGTACTCTGTTTTACGGTTCTGATTCAGTACATGCCAAAATTTCAATTGGCATCAGAGCAGACACCCTGCCTGTATTTGGGTGAGCTCCAGGGAAAGTGTTTCTGGCAAGAATGGACAAGGAAGGAGGATTTGTTAATAGACCACCTCTGTTGGATGGGACCAACTATGAATATTGGAAATCTCGTATGAGTGCTTTCCTGAAATCTATTGATAGCAAGACCTGGAAAGCTGTTCTAAAAGGTTGGGAACATCCAGTTGTGCTGGACAAAGATGGAAAGAAGACAACTGTGTTAAAACCAGAAGAAGATTGGTCCAATGATGAAGATGCATTATCTCTTGCTAACTCCAAAGCCTTGAATGCTATATTCAATGGAGTGGACAAGAATATATTCAGAATGATCAAGTAGTGCACAATAGCTAAGGATGCCTGGGAGATTCTCAAGACTACTCATGAAGGCACATCCAAGGTAAAACTGTCCAGACTTCAGCTTCTGACCACAAAGTTTGAAAATCTCAGAATGTTGGAAGATGAGAACATACAAGACTTTTACATGAATGTTCTGGACATGGCTAACTCTTTTGAATCACTTGGAGAAAAAGTATCTGATGAAAAGCTTGTAAGGAAAATTCTCAGATCCTACCTAAGAAGTTTGATATGAAGGTGACTGCAATTGAAGAAGCACATGACATCTCCAGCATGGAGGTTGAGGAATTAATAGGTTCTCTTCAGAACTTTGAAATAGCCAGAACTGATAAGAAGGGGAAAGGTGTTGCTTTTGTAGCAGATGCTAAAAGTGTGGATGATGAAAGCCCTTTAGAAGCTCTTGTGATGCTGAGTAAACAATTTAAGAAGTTTCTGAAGCAGAAGACAAGAACTGATGAGAAGAGCAATCAATCAAAGGGAGTTTAGTGCTTTGAGTGTGAAAGATATGGTCATGTCAATTCAGAATGTCCTACTTACCTCAAGAAACAAAAGAAAAGTTTAGCCGTGTCTTGGTCTGATGATGATGACTCAGAAGGAGAAGTGGGGAATAAATCAGCCAGGCATGTTGCTGCCTTTACTGGAAGATGCATGACTGATGATGATGTTATGAGTTCAGAAACACCATCAGAGTCTGAAACTTCATCAGAGTCTGAATGCAGTGATGAAGAACTGTCTTATGAAAATCCTGCTGAGTTTTGCAAGAAGGTGCATGTTCAATTTAAAGAAGTGTGCAAGCTGATGGAAGAACAGAAGAGAACTATCAATCAACTTCAGTCTGAAAGAAGAGAGCATCTAGAGAAAATTTCTGTTCTCAATAATGATGTAACTCAACTGAATTCTCAACTTGATCATATGAAGAAGCAAGTTAGAATGATGAACTCTGCTACTGATGTGCTGGAAGAGATTTTGGAGAATCAGAATCAAGGAAAACCAAATGGCATAGGATTTGTTGATAAGAATCTGAACATCAAACAGCAAAATCCTGCTAAGAGGTTCATACCTGCTGCTGATACTTATGTTCCACTGATGAGCAAACCTAAGAACAAACCTCAGGAATCTAAAGACAAGAAGGCTTCTCATCCTTGGATATGTCATCACTGTGGTAAAAAGGGACACATTAAGCCTTTTTGTTACAGGCTGCATGGATACCCCAAGCATTTTCAACACAGAAAAGTGGAACCAGCTGAGAACAAAAGCAAGGTCAAGAAGGTTTGGAGACCAAAATGTGAAAGTGTTGCCCAGAATCTGAATGATAGGAAAGGAAAGGAAAGGCTGTTGCTGCTGACAGCAGGCCCACTCCTGCAGCAAAGAAGATTTATGTTGCTGGACCATCTAAAGTCTAGAGCAAGGTTTTGGTTCCTGTCCCTGTTCAGAAGGCACTAACAGAAAAGGAAGTGGTTCCTAGTAAGTCTGAAGATGTTGTTAAGCATGATTTCATGTCCTGTGTTCAGAAGAGAATTGCTGTTCTTCAGAAACAGATTGCTGGGTAGAAGGTTCTGAATGTGCCCTGAAGCACACATCAACTGAGCAGCATATAATGTTGTGTCTAATGAAGACTAAGCACCTTCTGATGCTGAGTCTGAAGACTGTCAAGTTTGTGACTGATGTTCTGGATTTCTCTTTGTGTTTCTGGTTTGCAAGTGTGCTGTACTCTGCATGAAATTCCTGGCAAGACAGATGCTGATTCGCAAAACAGAGTGCAACCAGATTCTGGTGGAGTAAACAGTGTATGCAAAACAGCAACAGTTCAGAAGCAGAATAAACAGACAGAAATAAATGACTAAAAGTAAAGATGCACAGGTGATTTGGTAACCCAGTTCGGTGACAAACACACCTACGTCTGGAGGCTCCAAGCCAGGAAGGAAATCCACTAAAATAGTATCAATTTGAAGTCTTATGACAACAGCCCCTGTTTCACAGCCCCTATGACAACAGCCCCTGTTTCACAGCCCCTTCTCACTTAATCACTACCCGTGGTATTTCTACCTAGGAACTCCTAGATATAAGACCCCTCTTACTTCCCTCAGTCAATCATTGCCCCAGTGATTATCAGACTTTAAAAAATCAAAGTTGAAGACACTCTTCAAAACATAAACGTCACTTTTGCTTAAAAGCTTTAAGTGATTACAACTCAATAAACTAAACCAACTCTAAACACTTGAGTGGTGTACAGAAAAACAGAGCACTAAGCTTACAGACTCAAAACACTAAGTATGACTCTCTCTTCTGTTTTGAATAAAAATCTTCAATAGCAGGGTCCTCTATTTATAGCTTCAGCAGCAACATAATTCATGAATCAAATCTTCTTCAAAGATATATTCCCAGAATTCTTTAGAAGCAAATAGAAGCACTTATTATTTCAGAAATATATTTTCCAAAGATTTCTTTGAAAATATATTCACAAATAATTGAATCCAATCTTCAGAAAATATCTTGCGAAATTAATCTTTCTTCTAGAAACATCAGCTTGGAGAATTCCTCAATTAAATCTTCAAAAGATAATGTGAGAAAATAACACAGCTCCAAGACACAAGAAAGAACGCAGAAAATCAGCTTCTGAACGAGCTTATGAAGAACTACTTCTGAAGGTCAGCTTCTGAATAGTCAGCTTCTGATGAACAGTTCAGCTTCTGATGACCAGTTCAGCTTCTGATGAACAGTTCGGCTTCTGATGACCAGTTCAGCTTCTGATGAACAGTTCAGCTTCTGATGAACTGTGCCAGCTTCTGAAGTTCTGCTTCCAGCTTCTGAAGACCCATTTTAGCTTCTGAAGACGCATAGCTTGAGATTTCAGCTTCTGAAGCACATAATGCTTGTATATTTGATTTAGCAAACATGAAGCGAACAACCAAATATCCAACAATCTCCCCCTTTGGCAAATTTTTGGCTTAATTCAATTTGAGCATAGAGAGATACGACAAGCAAATTCTTCACAAAAACATAACACAAATGGAGCAACAACAGAGTCAGCAGCGGATGATTCACTACATTTCACACATACAGTAGCAGCTTCTGAGGACACACACTCCCCCTGAAACACATAACTACTGAAACAAACCATCTTCCAATTCTGAACTTAATCAGAAAACATTTTCAGATCAGGAACCACATATTCTCCCCCTGAAACATATCATTCAGGACCAAACAGAAACTCCCTCTGAACTGTTGCACTGCTTCTTACACAGACACACATGAACAACACTCTGAAACTCTGAAACTCTGAAACAGATACACAGGAACTCCCCCTGAACAACTGAACACTTCAGTTTCTGAACAACACTTATACTTTTCTCCCCCTTTTTAGCCTCTTTGCCACACTTTGTTCAAGCCTATTTCCAATGGATTCATCATCAGACTCCACATCAGAACTCACATCAGAACCACCATCAGACTTGGATGGGGTAGATTCAGGGTTATTAACAACAACCTTAGAGGGGGACACAGTTGCATCATCTTTGATTATCTTCACATGTGTTGCATCAGATGTTCTCTTGTGTCTTGCATTCATAAGAGCAAAATTCTTCATTCTACTCTTGTCAACACTTTCACCTTTGTTGTTTCCATGAGATACTAAGAGGACTTTGTTCCTAGTTACATTACTACCTTCAACAGAGTTACTCTTATGGATCCTTTTAGTACCAATGGCATTCACCCCTTTAGGTCTCCATTCTTTCTTGACATTGCTTTTGTTCACAACTGGTTCCACTTTTCTAACTTGAACAAAAGTATGGCTGACCTTTGATAGAACATGAGGTTTTCTTTGTTGAAAGTTCTTGGGGTATCCATGCAGCTTGTAACAGAAAGGCTTTATGTGCCCCTTTTTACCACAGTGATGACATACCCAAGGATGAGATTCCCTCTTTCTATTAGATCCCTGAGGTTGGTTCTGGTGTTCCAACTTAGTTTTGCTCATCATTGGATCACATGTTATAATAGCTGCAATGAACCTTTTAGCTGGATTTTGCTGTTTGTTGTTCAAGGTCCTATCATTAAATCCTATTCCATTCGGTTTCCCTTGATTCTGACTCTCCAAAATTTCTTCCAGCACATCAGTACCAGTGTTCAACATCCTGACTTGTTTCTTCACATGTTCAAGTTGAGAGTTCATTTGGGTTACCTCATCTTTGAGATCAGAAATCTGTGCTAAATGGTCACTTCTTTCAGCATGCAGTTGACTGATAGTCTTCTTCTGTTCTTCCAGCTGCTTGCACACTTCTTCAATTCTGATGAATAGTTCTTCATAAGAGGCAGCTGGTTCTACAAAAGTTACATCTCCTTCTGAGTCCATTATGCCAGAAAATAACTTCCTTGGAGCTCACCCTAAAACAGGCAGGGTGCCTGCTCTGATACCAATTGAAATTCCTGGCAGGACAGATGCTGATTCGCAAAACAGAGTGCAACCAGATTCTGGTGCAGTAAACAAAGTTTGCAAAACAGCAGCAGTTCAGAAGCAGAATAAACAGACAGAAATAAATGACTGAAAGTAAAGATGCACAGGTGATTTGGTAACCCAGTTTGGTGACAAACACACCTACGTCTGGAGGCTCCAAGCCAGGAAGGAAATCCACTAAAATAGTATCAATTTGAAGTCCTATGACAACAACCCATGTTTCACAGCCCCTATGACAACAGCCCCTGTTTCACAGCCCTTTCTCACTTAATCACTACCCGTGGTATTTCTACCTAGGAACTCCTAGATATAAGACCCCTCTTACTTCCCTCAGTCAATCACTGCCCCAATGATTATCAGACTTTAAACAATCAAAGTTGAAGACACTCTTCAAAACATAAACGTCACTTTTTCTTAAAAGCTTTAAGTGATTACAACTCAATAAACTAAAGCAACTCTAAACACTTGAGTGGTGTGCAGAAAAACTAGAGCACTAAGCTTACATACTCAAAACACTAAGTATGACTCTCTCTTCTGTTTTGAATAAAAATCTTCAATAGCAGGGTCCTCTATTTATAGCTTCAGTAGCAACATAATTCTTGAATCAAATCTTCTTCAAAGATATATTCCAAGAATTCTTTAGAAGCAAATAGAAGCACTTATTATTTCAGAAATATATTTTCCATAGATTTCTTTGAAAATATATTCACAAATAATTGAATCCAATCTTTAGAAAATATCTTGCGAAATTAATCTTTCTTCTAGAAACATCAGCTTGGAGAATTCCTCAATTAAATCTTCAAAAGATAATGTGAGAAAATAACACAGCTCCAAGACACAAGAAAGAACGCAGAAAATCAGCTTCTGAACGAGCTTCTGAAGAACTACTTCTGAAGGTCATCTTCTGAACAGTCAGCTTCTGATGAACAGTTCAGCTTCTGATGACCAATTCAGCTTCTGATGAACAGTTCAGCTTCTGATGACCAGTTCAGCTTCTGATGAACTGTGCCAGCTTCTGAAGTTCTGCTTCCAGCTTCTGAAGACACATTTCAGCTTTTGAAGACGCACAAACTGAGATCTCAGCTTCTGAAGCACATAATGCTTGTATATTTGATTTTAGCAAACATGTAGCCAACAACCAAATATCCAACACTGCAGTTTTGTGTGAGGATGCTATGTAATTCTAATCCTGATGATTGGTGCTGTGCTGAGTTCTGTGCTGGTGTTTTTAATGCTGATTTTGAAACTGGCTCTGATGTGGTTCTTTGTTTGCTGTTCTGTGATGTGCTTGGCTCTGTTACTTCTGTTTCTTGCTCCTGGTGTTTGCTGGTTGTTTTGTCAACATTGCTTGGCTAAAAAGGGGGAGAAATATGTGTCTGTTTCAGAAGTTGTTCAACAATTCAGGGGGAGTTCCTGAATGTCTGTTTCAGGGGGAGTTCCTGAGTAGGTGTTGAGGGGGAGTGTTTTTGTACACCAGAATAGTTGTGTGCTTTAGAAACTGAGTTGTTTTTTTTGTGTGCTGTCAGAAGTTGTTGTGATGTGTGTTGTGGTACTTCAGAAGCTGAAGCTGTCTGTGTTAAACATAGCATTTTATTCGCTGCTGACTCTGGTGCTATGTTTAAATATGTGTAGTTCTTCATGGTTGAATATTTTTGTTGAGTGAAGAACTTATCTTTGTGGTCCATTTGATTTTAGCCAAAAATTTGCCAAAGGGGGAGATTGTTGGATATCTGAATGTTGGCTACATGTTTGGTAAAATCAAAATGTGCAAGCCATGCGTCTTCAGAAGCTGGAAATTGGATTTCAGAAGCTGGTACTGTTCATCAGACGCAGAACTGGTCTTCAGACGCAGGTACTGTTCATCAGACGCAGAACTGGTCATCAGACGCACTGTTCAGCTTCTGTTGACTTTTGTTGACTTTTGTTGACTTTCAGAAGCTGCATTTCAGAACCTGAATTTTTGCGTTTGTTCTGTTAATTCTTTCAGTATCTTTTGAAGATTTGTTTGAAGATTTATCCAGCCTGATGTTTCTAGAAGGCTGATTAATTTGCTTGAAGATCTTGTTGAAGATTAGTTTCTTTTATTTATGAATATATTTTCAAAGGAATCTTTGCAAAATATATTTCAGAAATATATTTTCCTTCTATGAGCTTCTAAAGAATTTCAGTATTATATCTTTGAAGATTATATTGTTCAGAATTATGTGTGTTGCTGAAGACTATTTAAGGAGGACGCTGCTTTGAAGAAAACACATGTATCAAAGACCAGAAGTTTTCATTATATGAGTCTTAGTGTTTTTGAGTCTGTGAGTTGTTACTCTGTCTTTGTACACCACTCATCTGTTAGAGTTGGTTGTTTTGTTTTAGAGTTGTAATTCACTTAATGCTTTTAAGCACAAGTGATGTCTTTGTTGTATTGAAGTGTGACTTCGTATTTGTTTGTTTAAGTGTCTGATAATCACTGGGCTGTGATTACTTGATTGAGAAGTAAGTGGGTTCTTATATCTAGGAGTTCCTAGGTAGAAGTCTATACGGGTAGTGATTAAGTGATAAGGCTGGAAAAACAGGGGCTGTGTCTTGAGTCTTAGAATTAATACTACTTAGTGGATTTCCTTCCTGGATTGGTATCCTCCAGATGTAGGTGATGTTTGCACCGAACTGGGTTAACAAATAACTGTGTTCTTTATTTTCTGTCCTTTATTTTGCTGCTTCTGAACCTTGTGTTTAAGTACTCTGTTTTGCGTTTTTGGTACTCTGTTTTACAGTTCTGATTCAGTACCTGCCAGAATTTCAATTGGCATCAGAGCAGACACCCTGCCTGTATTTGGGTGAGCTTCAGGGAAAGTGTTTCTGGCAAGAATGGACAAGGAAGGAGGATTTGTTAACAGACCACCTCTGTTGGATGGGACCAACTATGAATATTGGAAATCTCGTATGAGTACTTTCCTGAAATCTATTGATAGCAAGACCTGGAAAGCTGTTCTGAAAGGTTGGGAACATCCAGTTGTGCTTGACAAAGATGGAAAGAAGACAACTGTGTTAAAACTAGAGGAAGATTGGTCCAATGATGAAGATGCATTATCTCTTGCAAACTCCAAAGCCTAGAATGCTATATTCAATGGAGTGGACAAGAATATATTCAGAATGATCAAGCAGTGCACAATAGCTAAGGATGCCTGGGAGATTCTCAAGACTACTCATGAAGGCACATCCAAGGTAAAACTGTCCAGACTTCAGCTTCTGACCACAAAGTTTGAAAATCTCAGAATGTTGGAAGATGAGAACATACAAGACTTTTACATGAATGTTCTGGACATGGCTAACTCTTTTGAATCACTTGGAGAAAAAGTATCTGATGAAAAGCTTGTAAGGAAAATTCTCAGATCCCTACCTAAGAGGTTTGATATGAAGGTGACTGCAATTGAAGAAGCACATGACATCTCCATAATGAAGGTTAAGGAATTAATAGGTTCTCTTCAGAACTTTGAAATAGCTAGAATTGATAAGAAGGGGAAAGGTGTTGCTTTTGTAGCAGATGCTGAAAGTGTGGATGATGAAAGCCCTTCAGAAGCTCTTGTGATGCTGAGTAAACAATTTAAGAAGTTTCTGAAGCAGAAGACAAGAATTGATGAGAAGAGCAATCAATCAAAGGTAGTTCAGTGCTTTGATTGTGAAGGATATGGTCATGTCAAGTCAGAATGTCCTACTTACCTCAAGAAACAGAAGAAAAGTTTAGCTGTGTCTTGGTCTGATGATGATGACTCAGAAGAAGAAGTGGGGAATAAATCAGCCAGGCATGTTGCTGCCTTTACTGGAAGATGTATGACTGATGATGATGTTATGATTTGAGAAACACCATCAGAGTCTGAAACTTCATCAGAGTCTGAATGCAGTGATAAAGAACTGTCTTATGAAAATCCTGCTGAGTTTTGCAAGAAGGTGCATGTTCAATTTAAAGAAGTGTGCAAGCTGATGGAAGAACAGAAGAGAACTATCAGTCAACTTCAGTCTGAAAGAAGAGAACATCTAGAGAAAATTTTTGTTCTCAATAATGAGGTAACTCAACTGAATTCTCAACTTGATCATATGAAGAAGCAAGTTAGAATGATGAACTCTGCTAGTGATATGCTGGAAGAGATTTAGGAGAATCGGAATCAAGGAAAACCAAATGGCATAGGATTTTTTGATAAGAATCTGAACATCAAACAGCAAAATCCTGCTAAGAGGTTCATACCTGTTGCTGATACTTATGTTCCACTGATGAGCAAACCTAAGAACAAACCTCAGGAATCTAAAGACAAGAAGGCTTCTCATCCTTGGGTATGTCATCACTGTGGTAAAAAGGGACACATTAAGCCTTTTTGTTACAAGCTGCATGGATACCCCAAGCATTTTCAACACAGAAAAGTGGAACCTGCTGAGAACAAAAGCAAGGTCAAGAAGGTTTGGAGACCAAAATGTGAAAGTGTTGCCCAGAATCTGAAAGATAGGAAAGGAAAGGCTGTTGCTGCTGACAGAAGGCCCACTCCTGCAGCAAAGAAGATTTCTGTTGCTGGACCATCTAAAGTCTGGAGCAAGGTTTTGGTTTCTGTCCCTGTTCAGAAGGCACTAACAGAAAAGGAAGTGGTTCCTAGTAAGTCTGAAGATGTTGTTAAGCATGATATCATGTCCTGTGTTCAGAAGAGAATTGCTGTTCTTCAGAAACAGATTGCTGGGTAGAAGGTTCTGAATGTGCCTGAAGCACACATCAACTGAGCAGCATATGATGTTGTGGCTAATGAAGACTAAGCAACTTCTGATGCTGAGTCTGAAGATTGTCAAGTTTGTGACTGATGTTCTGGATTTCTCTTTGTGTTTCTGGTTTGCAAGTGTGCTGTACTCTGCAGTTTTGTGTGTGGATGCTATGTGATTCTAATCGTGATGATTGGTGCTGTGCTGAGTTCTGTGCTGGTATTTTTAATGCTGATTCTGATACTGGCTCTGATGTGGTTCTTTGTTTGTTGTTATGTGATGTGCTTATGCTCTGTTACTTTTGTTTCTTGCTCCTGGTGTTTGCTGGTTGTTTTGTCAACATTGTTTGGCTAAAAAGGGGGAGAAATATGTGTCTGTTTCAGAAGTTGTTCAACAATTCAGGGGGAGTTCCTAAATGTCTGTTTCAGGGGGAGTTCCTGAGTACGTGTTGAGGGGGAGTGTTTTTGTACACCAGAAGAGTTGTGTGCTTCAGAAACTGAGTTGTTTTTTTTGTGTGCTGTCAGAAGTTGTTGTGATGTGTGTTGTTGTACTTGTGGTACTTCAGAAGCTGAAGCTGTCTGTGTTAAACATAGCATTTTATCCGCTGCTGACTCTGGTGCTATGTTTAAATATGTGTAGTTCTTCATGGTTGAATATTTTTGTTGAGTGAAGAACTTATCTTTGTGGTCCATTTGATTTTAGCCAAAAATTTGCCAAAGGGGGATATTGTTGGATATCTGAATGTTGGCTACATGTTTGGTAAAATCAAAATGTGCAAGCCATGCGTCTTCAGAAGCTATTTTGTGTCTTCAGAAGCTGGAAATTGGATTTCAGAAGCTGGTATTGTTCATCAGACGCAGAACTGGTCTTCAGACGTTGGTACTGTTCATCAGACGCAGAACTGGTCATTAGACGCACTGTTCAGACATTGACTATTGTTGACCTTCAGAAGCTGCTGTTCAGACGTTGACTTTTGTTGACTTTCAGAAGCTGAATTTCTGCGTTTGTTCTGTTAATTCTTTCAGTATCTTTTGAAGATTTGTTTGAAGATTTATCCAGGCTGATGTTTCTAGAAGGCTGATTAATTTGCGTGAAGATCTTGTTGAAGATTAGTTTCTTTTATTTATGAATATATTTTAAAGGAATCTTTGCAAAATATATTTCAGAAATATATTTCCTTCTATGAGCTTCTAAAGAATTTCAGTATTATATCTTTGAAGATTATATTGTTCAGAATTATGTGTGTTGCTGAAGACTATTTAAGGAGGACGCTGCTTTGAAGAAAACACATGTATCAAAAACCAGAAGTTTTCATTATAAGAGTCTTAGTGTTTTTGAGTCTGTGAGCTGTTGATCTGTCTTTGTACACCACTCATCTGTTAGAGTTGGTTGTTTTGTTTTAGATTTGTAATTCACTTAAAGCTTTTAAGCACAAGTGATGTCTTTGTTGTTTTGAAGTGTGACTTCGTATTTGTTTGTTTAAGTGTCTGATAATCACTGGGCTGTGATTACTTGATTGGGAAGTAAGTGGGTTCTTATATCTAGGAGTTCCTAGGTAGAAGTCTATACGGGTAGTGACTAAGTGATAAGGCTGGAAAAACAGGGGTTGTGTCTTGAGTCTTAGAATTAATACTACTTAGTGGATTTCCTTCCTGGATTGGTATCCTTCAGATGTAGGTGATGTTTGCACCGAACTGGGTTAACAAATAACTGTGTTCTTTATTTTTTGTCCTTTATTTTGCTGCTTCTGAACCTGTGTTTAAGTACTCTGTTTTGCGTTTTTGGTACTCTGTTTTACAGTTTTGATTCAGTACCTGCCAGAATTTCAATGTCAAACACCATAGGGTTCGCTGGTTGGAACCCAAGTGACACTTCATCCAAGTTATCCAGCCTCCCATAGCCTCCTAGAGTTATGCGAGGATTTTCGTCTCCCATTTCTGACTCGTATGATGAATAGTATTGAATTAGGATGGTTTCCTTTTGTTCTGTCCTTTCTCTGACAATTCAGGCTGCTTTACGAAGTGCTCGATCAGTTTTGTCTATGTCTGGATCGAATTGCAGAATACTTGTTTTGGTATCACGCATGAAACAAACTACACAAAGTTCTTAGTAAGACAGAGTCAATTGGAATATATATATATATATATATATATATTGTATTTTTGGAATATTTAAAAACAGAAAAATAAATGATTGATACAAATAAGTAATTTATATTGCATAGTCGAAAATATCAACAATCCTCAGCAACAGTGTACCAATCGTTTACCAAGTAATAAAGTGATAAGTAGAGTATCGTATCCACAGGGATTGTCATTTCAACCAAAAAATTCACGTTACTTATTTGGAAACAATAAAAATAAATAAAGATAAGGGTTTAGAGTTTTTCAATTTAATTTGTTTGCAATATAGAAAAGTTTACCTGTTTTGATTGCAGAATGTTAGCGGCGGTTAGGATTCTTCGAATCCCCTCTATTTATTTGTTTGAATTAAGTAACAGTCAAGTCTATTTCAGTATTTAACGGGGGACTATTCAAGTGATGAGTTCGTTGGGCTTTACTACCTCTCTGCTGTCAAGTTGCATCTACTGATCCCTCGTAACGGTACATGTGGGGTCTTACTCTCTTAGAAAAGTCACATGTCTCCTTAATTACTAACCAGTTACTTCCTGATTCTCGCAGGTATGCACCAATATTAGGTATGTCACCTCCCTAAGTATATTTCTCTTACGGTTCTGCTCTATTGCTTGTTTCCTTAGTTACTAACTAATTACTTCTGATTAGACATGTATAAACCAATATTAGGTATGTCACCTCCCGAAGTGCCTAGTTATCAGAGTTATCTCCAGAGGAGAAAAATCTTACGCACTACAGTAAAATTAAATAGCATTCGGGAAACAACTGAATAAAGACTTTAAATTAAATAGATATCCAACAAACAGAATAGAGGTTCATCTTAGAACCTGATGACATGTCATCTTACGTTATTCTTAGCATGTTTTCAGTCTTTTTCAGTAGGTTTTACATCTAGAATAGGGAGTATTAGAGAAATAGCTTATGATTTCGGGACATTTCTAATGTTTTCTATATTTGAGTCTATAATTCTATTCTTCCCGAAACATAACAATTTTAGGGTGTTTTGTTGTAATTCACGAAGAAATCATGCAAATCTGCAAAGCATGACAACTGAAGATTTGTTAAGACCTTGGGAAGATGAAGAATGAAGATTCAAGAGGCCTTAAAAGACGTTACAAAGGGAGGAATTCTGTTCCCATGTTCCAAGACATCTTATATGGAAGTAAACACCCAAAGGACAAAGAAATAGGCGCTCTGGGGCCCAGACAACACTCACATGTGCCTGACACACGTTTCTGTGTGCCTAGGCACATGATCAGGCGCCTGGCGCCTGAATGCTCACACACATACGCCTGAAGCATGGTTCTAGGCGCCTAGCGCCTGTTCCTTGTGAGCCAAGGCGCTGTTTTGTAACTTTTTGGTGTGAAAAGCCCGGTATTTTAGCCCAAGTTCATGTGGAAACTCTCCCTATAAATACCGCATTCCTCATTCACAATTTCTCATTCAGAATGAAGCAGGTTCAAGAGGAAGGCAAGCACTAGGAGCTTCAAAGGACGAGTCTATCTCCTCACTCAAGGTTTTTCTAGGGTATCTTTTATTTCTTTTGTAATTTGTCTTTAGTTACCATGGGTAACTAAATCTTTTTAGGCTAGGTTTCTAAAATGAACCTCTATTCTGGTTGTTGGATAATTAGTTTAATTAAAAGTCTTTTATTTAGTTATTTATCTATGGGTTAATATGTCTTTACCCCTTGTAATTTGAGCGAATTCTAGTTTACCCCCTGTAAAAAAAAAGTTTAGATTCCAACCTTGTAAAATTAAGATTCTCCAGTTTACACCCCTGGCCCCATCTGACACATGCCAGGGGCTGATGTGGCATGCCACTGTGTAATTAATTTAATTTTTCATTTTTTTAAAGGATGCCACGTGTTATATTGTTCCACATAATTAATGATTAAAATTAAAAAAACAGAAAATAATTAAAATAAATAACCCAAAAACAATTTTGAATTAGAAAATCTGAGAAATTGTTCTTCCTCCTTCTTCTTCCTCGTGACCTCCTTTTCTTCTTCCCCATCTGCACAGCCTCCTCTTGTTCTTCCCCATCTTCGCATCCTCAGATTCTTATCAATTTGTCTGGTTTTCCCTCGTGACATCCTCTTCTTCTTCTTCTTCTTCTTCTTCTTCTTCTTCTTCTTCTTCTTCTTCTTCTTCTTCTTCTTCTTCTTCTTCTTCTTCTTCTTCTTCTTCTTCTTCTTCTTCTTCTTCTTCTTCTTCTTCTTCTTTTCTCCATTTTCGGATTTTTAGGGTTTAATATGGTGGGAAGGAAAGCATCATCAGTTGGCAACTCAAATGGAAGAAAAGGACCCAAATGTAGGTGCAATCAGCATATGAAAATGTGGGTATCAAACACAGACGAAAATCCAAAGAGGAAATTTTGGAGATGCCGAAATTATTGGGAGGTAAAATATTTTGATTTTGTTGTGTATTCTTCTTTCTCCACATTGAATTTGTTTTCTCCACATTGAATTTGTTTTCATATTCTCCTCCTCTAAAATTGATGTAATGATGATTTATAGAATGAAGATCATTGTGATTTGTTCCTATGGGATGATGAACTAGATGAGCCAAGGGTAGTGCAAAAACTGGGTTCGAAAAACTCTGATTTTGGGAGCAGCAACATGGTGAATCTGCCTTCAAAGAATGTTGAATTTGGTTGCAAAAA
Organism: Medicago ruthenica; assembly: GCA_018208015.1. NCBI lineage: Eukaryota > Viridiplantae > Streptophyta > Magnoliopsida > Fabales > Fabaceae > Medicago > Medicago ruthenica. Next base: position 48,093,469 of record CM031378.1, read on the forward strand.
CTGTGCAAATATATCTGAATATCTAAGGGTGTTTGGCAAGGAAATTAGAAAAGAAGTTGGAAAAGAATTTGGAAAGGAATTAGGCAAGGAATATGGGAAAGAAAGGGACTCAACCAAGCATCTAAAAGTAAAGAAAAAGTTGCGATATGAAAGAAGCAAAAGCTTTGGCTAATTGTTACATTTCTGTTGTCATGGATCTTTTTTTAGTTGTTTTGAAGTTTATGTAATGTGTTGAAGTTTATGTAATGATTTGAAGTTTAGTCTATTATGACATGAACATCTATAAGTGGTATGATGTTGTTGGTGTAAGCCCTAGAGGCCAATAGTTTATGTTAAACTTCTCATATGTATCATGACTTTTATTATTAAATAAAATATGGCGTTCTTTATTACACTTGTTATAGGATTATTAAAGTCCCTAGAATAGTTGGTTCATGTGATGGAATATTAAGAGTGACTTAATCATGAGATTACATCAACAGAAAGAACACTATTCTTAAAAGTATCCGTAGTCGAGCTTTAATATGAATTGGGATAATAATAAAGCATAGAGACTATTATGTATGTAGACTGATGACCATATCTCATGGGTCATGAATATGAGATATTAAGTCTATACATAGGTATGAGTATTAGGAGTAATATTTATACTGGATTGACCCATCGTGAGAATACTACATAGTATGTTATGAAATCGTCATAAGTTATTCTCATAATTGAAATTCCTAGCAGGACAGGTTCTGAACCGTAAAACAGAGTATGAAAATAGCAGTTCAGAAGCAGCAAAATAAGGACAGAAAATAAAAGAACACAGTTGATTTGTTAACCCAGTTCGGTGCAACTTCACCTACATCTGGAGGCTACCAAGCCAGGAAGGAAATTCACTAAAATAGTATCAATTCGAAGTCCTATGACACAACCCCTATGACAACAGCCCCTGTTTCACAGCCCCTTCTCACTTAATCACTACCCGTGGTATTTCTACCTAGGAACTCCTAGATATAAGAACCCCTCTTACTTCCCACTCAAGCAATCACTGCCCCAGTGATTGTAAACTCTAAACCAATCAACTATGATGAAGACACACTTCAAAACATAAAAACAGTCACTCTTACTTAAAAGCTTTGAGTGATTACAACTCAATAACAAACAACCAACTCTAAACACTTTGAGTGGTGCACAGAAAACAAAGCACTAAGCTTACATACTCAAAACACTAAGTATGACTGTAATATCCCGCTTGGACGTAACTTTTATCGGTGATTAAGGATTAAATGGACAGAATGGCAAATTTGTAATTTTAAATGGCAAGGCTTTATGTATATATATATGAAGCAAGATATTTTCCATTTTCTCCTCATCTCTCTCTCTACAAAAATCAGATTTTTCTTCCCTCTTCCTCTCACTCTCACGCCATCCTCCTCCCCTCCATTAATCTTCAACCTTTACTCCAATTTCTCAGCTCCCAAGCAATCAATCACTAACTTTGGGAAGTTTAGAACAAGGCGAAGTTAAGAAGAACAAGGAACGATCAAGAATCAAGCTAGGGTTTTGGAATAAGCTTAACAAGCACCAATCAAGGTTTAAGGTGAGCTCCCTAGGGTTTTAGAACTCGTTTTGAGTAAGTTTGAGAGTTATTTACACTTTGAGCAAATTTTAGGAAAAGTGCCCTAATCTATGTTATTTGCTAATTCCTTGTTTCAACTATGTTTAAACTGTTTATATGCTTAAGAAAATCCTTTTTATACCTTTGGGGAAGCTTGGGTGTGTTGGAATGGTTTGGAATGATGAAAAATGCTATTTCTGAGTTTTCTGTACCTGTCATGGTCGCTACAGCGACCAGGCATGATTTTGTTCTGCCTACGGTCGCTACAAGCGACCAGGCCATCGCTTCAAGCGACCAGCCCCAGAACAGCCATGACAGCTTAGCTGTTTTGGGTGTTCTGGTGCGCGTAGGCATGGTTTTTCGCATCTGATTTCTCCGTAAACATTTTAGATACAATAACTACCATTCTAACTCATTCAAGAGGCTCCCAAAAAGGAGGAAAATGTAAGGAACAAGGATTGAGCAATGACTTAGAATAGTTTAGAATTGTAAGGGCAAAATCTAGACGAATACGGGAACCTTATTACAATGTTTAAGTAAGCCCTAAGAACGACATATGAGAACGATATGTCTAGAACCTTAAATAGGTTAACAAGAATAGAATTACACTCAGGTATGTTAAGGGTAGTTTTTCAGGATCCCCTTAACCAGGCAGATTATAGTGTACCTTAGTCAGTGGTACCAAGTTTCCTCAGTTCAGGCATATTTATATGTATATCAGGACGTGTACACGTATCAGTTTTATCAGGATATGTATATTTATATACCAGAAATAATAATTAATAATCAGGTTAAACTTTGTGTCTTCTGTGCTCTCGACCAGTTAGAGAGGACAGGGGGTTTCAGCATTGCTGAAACGGGTCAGGAACTTTCCGCAAGGATAACCACACATAGTTTATAGTGTGTCTTCTGTGCTCTCGACCAGTTAGAGAGGACATGGGGTTCCAGATACAGCTGGAACGGGCCAGGAATCTTCTGCGAGGATAACCACACACTTAGACAAGAGGAGTCCGGTGATTAGCCTCAGATAGGAATTTTCACCGGTTATCAGGGGAATGTGCTTCGGGGTTACTCCACCCGGGGGCATTCCGTAAAATGAACTCAGATTATAATGTTTGTTCAACGCTAACATCTAACATAATGATATGTATCAGCTAATATTTTATTATGTTATCAGGCAGAGAATAATTATCAGGCAGGTATCAGATATCAGGTATTAGTTATCAGGCGGTGATCCTAGGTTTCCCCTCGATCACCTAGTTTTCAGGTTATAGTCTAGATCTCATGACTATTCAGTATTAGGCTCAGGCAATGATCCTAGGTTTCCCCTTGATCACTAGTTTAGCAGGATGTAGTCTAGTTTGTGACTACATAGTTTAGCAGGAACAGTCAGGTAACCCTTTATCGGTAAGGTTAAAACTTGGCGATCATAGGTATCCCCAAGATTGCCAAGAGTAGGCACGACGACCCTAGGTTTCCCCCGTGGTTGCCAACAGTAGGTTGGGCTGGAGCTCACTGAGACATTATGTCTCATCCCAATCCTTCTGGTGCAGGTTTACAGGTAAGCAAGTGGTTTTCAGATGAAGATCTTCAGGAAGACGCTGGATGGAGTGCAGTTGCTCGTCATGGACACGCTCAGGAGGTTGTCAGATTATATACGTGTATGAAAGTGTATTTTATGATATTTGGATAATTGTATAGACGAGCCAAATGTACTCATTCATTTGTATTGTAATGTATTGTTATTATTGAAAATTTTAATGTATCCGGTATCAGAATAATACGCATGCTAAATATTTTAGATAATTTAGTATGGGTGTTACAATTGGTATCAGAGCAGGTCGATTCAGACCGTGCCTTGGGTCATTAAAAAATTCAATAAAGTAGTGGGACCATTGGGTTTCAGATATTGTTCTAAATGTCACATCTAGTTGAGCCTGATCAACTTATTCTAGTATATGACAGTTAGGATAAATGTCCGAGAGCTGAATGTGACCAAGGAGGAATGAAGTATATGAAGAGCGAAGTTAAGGTGACATAATTTTAAGACGGAAGTGGCGAAGAAGTATTCAATGGCAAATGGTGGCCATCAACCGTGAGGTAGCTAAGTCTGTTAATGACGAAGTTTCAGGAACCCAAGAGATACTTAAGAGTAAGGTGAAGCACCTCAACCCAGTTGGACGCGTCGTTGAATGATGCCTCATCTGCGGAAGACATAAGGATTAAGGAATCATGGGATATTCTAAGGAATGACGTGGAACCTTGACGGGAACCGCAGTTTGAGAAGTTAAAGTGGGGTGTGGATCAAGTAACAATTCTGGGTACAGAGTTAAGGAATTGCAGTATCAAACCTAGAGACTCAGAATGAGGAATTATCGGTTGGTTTTGAAACCTCAAGACTCCCAGCAAAGATAGAGTGCGGAAGAATCGAACTCGAATCGGATGAGACTTTAATGTCCAAACAGTTAAGAGAGTTAATTATGGATTAAGTGAGTTATTTGGACAGATGAAACTAACCACTCAAGTGTGGTCATTGAGCGTGAATTGCAAGTAAGTTTAACCCCATCAGATCAGCCGCACCTCCCGAACCATAAATGCCGGATTTGTGAATTGAGGAGAGAAGGTGGTATGCAACCTAAGAACTAAGATCGATGAATAAGTGGTAATAATAAGACGTGTTGCATGTTGAAGTGTGAATCAGATGTTCAGAAGTGTCCTATTAGTAAGAAGACTGGAAACAAGCTAAGCTTGACTGGAATTTTACTTAATGAAGATTGGATAATAAATAATATGATGTGGAATTTAGTGAACTGATGGACGAACAAAGTTGGACTTCCTTGATTGGATAAAGAAGACAAATTTAAGCCAACACAAGATTAAAGTAGACCAGTATTTTGAGAAATAATCGGAATTTTAGCCGAGTTTTATTTGGAGGCTTTATTATCAGAAAGATCGGCACTAGTATGCAAGTTAATGTTGTGTTAATGTAAGAAGTTCTATGTTCAATTGATGGATTTCCTTATACAATTATTCTGGTGTCATACCCCAATTTTTGACCTAAATTTTATTTTTTTTACTCGTCTTTTTAGTTCGGAATTTTTCGTCGTCTCAAACGAAATTTCGACAGAGAGGTATTTTAAAATACCTCATTTTTTTAATTTCGTCAGGGTCCGTCTTTTTGTTTTTATTATTATTTCTATCTTTATTCTTTTAAATATTTTTATTGTTATTTTATTTAGCATTTTTATTTATTTTTTCTTCCTTTTTATTCACTTACCTTTTTTAAATATCTGACCTTTTTGTAGAGTAGACTTTGTTAATATTTATTTTGTTTTAATTTGTCATTTAAGCTGCCATTCATTGTCCTTTATGGACAGTGATGACAAATTAGTGTATATTAGAGTCAGTCAGTCATCAGCAAAATGGGGGGAAATTCAGAATTCTGTATCCAAAAAACACGGTCAGAAAAACAATCAGAAGCAAAAACACAATCAAAATTCACGGCCTCCACCATACCACAAATCACCAAAACACTCCTTCCCCACCACCCAAAATACACGACCACAACAAAAAACTACACTAAACGGCCACTATCCGAACCTAAGCCAATTCCATCATAAACCAAAAAACTCAATCACAACAACAACACAACCGCTACCACCCTCACACACGCACAGCCAGCCACTACACGGCCTCACCCCTTTTCCTCCCTAAACCACCATAACCCAAACACGGCCTCATCCCTTCTCCTCCCTAAACCACCATAACCCAAACTCGGCCTCTCCTTCAAAACCCACAGCCGCGCCACTCTCCCACAACCCACACAAGGCCGCATCCCTCTCCCTCAAACCATATAACCAATTCGGCCCAGCCACTCACCAAAACCGAGCCACAAACCGCGCCCTCCTCCACCACAAAACGCACGAACACCTCCTCCCATACAACCAACACACGGCGCCCCTAATCCAGATCTGGTATCTTTCACGAATTTTTTAGAGAAACGGACGTAGGATTCGTTAAGGGGAAGAGGAGAGGGTCTTGAAAAACTTTTTTTTTTTAAAAAAGGGAACAAAATTTGCTCCGGCACGGTGGCGCCGCCGGCCAACCACCGCGCCGGGGACTGTTTCTGGCCGGGCAGCTTGAGAGAGAGGGGAGAGGGAAGAAGAGGAGATGAGAGAGAAAACTTTGTTAAAAATGAATAAAAAACCAGCCATCTCCCTTTTATAAACACCGAACCGGTTCGGTTCGTTTAAACCGGACCGGTCCGGTTTTCCCCCTTTTTCAGCCCATACTGCACGGCCCATTTCCTTTTTTCTTCCCCTCTTTCAGACTGCTGTTCGCACCCCCCCTTTTTCCTTATGCACCCCCTTTTTTCTCTATTTTATTTTCTTTTATTTTCTTTTCTTTTATTTCTTTTCTTGCATTTTAATTTCAGTTTTATTCTTATTCTCATGCATTTTACCTCACTGCCTTTTATTTTTAGCACATCATGCATTTTTATTTTTTTATTTTCCTTTTATTTCATGCATTGTTATCTTCTTTTTATTCTTAGCATATTTACTTATTTTTAGTGCATTTGCTATTTTTATTTTTATTTATTATTTTGCCATCTTTTAGAATGTATTTAGGAGCAATATAAATATAAATGAGAATATGCACTGACACCCACACTTTAGTTATTCCGCTTTATGTCTTTTATTTTTTTATTGTTCGCTTTACAAAAAAAAATACAAAAAATATTAGGTTAGTTTAATTTCCAAAGGGTTTCGTGGTGATCCAACGTCACCACGGAATTTCCTCGCGTTTAGCTTTTTAGTTATGTTTTTAGTCTTAGTTTATTAAAAACAAAAAAACCAAAAACATGCAAATAATAAAAAATCAAAAAAATCTTTTCTTAAACAAACCTTGATTTTCAATCAAGTGTCCTTTTTTCTCTTTTATTTTCTTAAATAACCATTAATCTACTTTAATAACACTTGAATCATTTTCAAAATAAAAAACACAAACCAATTTCATTTCGCCACTTGGCCTTTATGTTATCTTTAAACTTTTTTTTAAAAAAAAACCAATAAAAAATACAAAACAAATCAACCGTCATTTTTACCCCGAACTACGAGGTTTTGATCCCTCACGGGTACGTAGGCAAAGGACCTTGTCCTTCCAAATCATAAAAATAAAAAAAAAACAATCTTCTTCCTCATTACTCTAATTCTTTCTTTTCTTTAAAAAAAAATATAAGCAAGTTATAGCCAAAATAAATAAATAAAATCAAGAGGTTCTCGTAGAGTACTACGAACGTTTAGGGTGCTAACACCTTCTCTAAACGTAACTAACCCCCCGAACCCTAATCTTTAAAAATGTGGTAATTTAGAACTTTTTTCCACCTTTCATTTAAAAAATTAAAAGTTCAGTCGTGAAATAAAATTAGTGAGTCAACGCTAATCAATAGCTTGATCTCCAAAAATCACCGCGACATCTGGAAAGCCGGAAGTGATCACCTTATGTTAGTATGCTTTCAAAGGTGGTAGAATGTGCAGACTTTGGGGTTGTTCAAACTATATGAAGAATCATTCAGCTAATAAGATCAAGATTGAATTGAGAATACAATAACAAGTTACTGGAGGAATCCAATAGATAATGATAAGTGCAGAAGTTTAAGATCGATTAATCGAGTGCTCGAAGAGACGTAACCTATGTTGGGTGTACAAGAGAACCGGTAAGAGTTTGAATCTTTTTCAGGACGGATTGTTCCGTAGAACTCGAAGGGGTAACTTAAGGGGCATAATAGAGTTATGGAGACCGAAGTTGTCTCAGAAAAGAGTATAAGTATGAAATCCTGGCGGATAAAGATAGAACGATTAGTAATGGGACTCAAATCCTCAATGGATTCAGCGTATGAAAGATGTGAACCTTCCAAATCCATAAGTTGTTTTAGAAGTTGTCACAAGTGTTTGTGTGTGAACTTAAGTTGCCTCAGGCATGCTTTCAATCGGGTTTCTGCAATGTTTAATGATTATATATGATGTACTGACCAAGAGATAATTACAGAAATTCAGGAAATGGAGAGTTAAGTTAGAACCAGAGTATAAGCCGTTTGATAGGAGCATTGTTAGTCTCGTAACAGTTGCTGAAAACCGTTTACAGGTTTGGGCATATTTTCGTGAAAGTAAGTATATGGTCCATGTACGAAAGGAAACACAAAGTCAGAAGATGACCAATCCGTAAGTTAAGCAGATGGTCTAAGCCACAAGAGAAATGATAACGTCAGATGGTTTTGTTACGGTAACCAGAAAGTGACAAAGTAAAAGGATTGGTCAAGAAAATTTTATTTGGCAATAGTGGGGTATTGCTCCAATTCTAACTCAAGTTGTTAAGAATCAGAGTTGCGCAGCGGAGTAGTAATCCAAGAATGAATTAATGAACAATGCTAAGCTGAAGCTTAGAGAACGAGAAGATGTTAAGTGTTAAATTCTTATAATACGGAATATCAGTAAGTAGAGACGACCCGAATATATCACAAGTTTTAATGGAAAATTTTGGAAGTTGAGTTGAGGAATACTTCAACCTCGAAACCCATGAGAAATGGAATATCGAAATAGTTTAAGAATATATGGTAAGGAATAAGAAAGATGTGATTCTAGCACACTAAGTCTGAATCAATGGAAGTTATCGCTAAAACGGTAGTTTAGCTATTTTAGCTCAACAACATCAAGTATACTTGAATAGTAAGTTAGTCTAAAGAGAATTAAGCATGAGCCAACAACGGTACAGGTTGCGCTTGCAAGATAATATATTTGAATTTGAGGTCTTGATCAGGAACGACAATGCAGTGGCATGTAAGTTTATTCCACATTATACCCACGCTATGTTAACATGTCGCATGTACCGGGTTATGTTTAGTAATGTGTACTTATTGGACGGTGTTTATGCTACTCAGATAGTAGTGTAGCCCTTTCCTTCTCAGTTGTGTGACATGTATAAGTCACTAAGGTACACAACTAGTAATGTTTAAAGTGAGAAGATTCCAATCAGAACAGGCTTGTTGATACCGGACGCGTTTTAGTTAAGAATATTTAAGGATCTTGAACTCGACGTCCAGAATGAGAAAATAAGTTTACGATGCCGAGAGAATGTAACCATAATTTATGTTATAGGTTGTTGTACACTTAAGAAATAAACATGAGTAACATTGGCGGGGCAAACCTGGCAAGCCAGTTGAAAGGCAAATCCCGGATGTTACAATATGAGTTAAGAGTAAGAAAAGATTCCCAACTGATGTGGTAGTGTCTCAAATATGTTAAGATTAAGAATGATGTCCCGTTAGTTGGACAAGGATGATGTGAAGTATTATGTACCCGTTAGTAGTGTACATGTACTCGATCTTGTAGGTGAACTATGTGTTATGAATTATAATATATAATGTTATGTGAGACGGCGTATACCACTCATCACTTGGGCTAAACTCCTATGAGTTTTGGATTATCAGTGTAGAAAAGATTTACGCTACGGCTAGAACATAAGGATAAGTTGTGACATTAATGAAGGAAAATCATCAAACTCCCAGTATGAAGAATGACTCCTAAGTTATTAAGATACAGCGTTGACGCCATAGACTAACTGAAGCGGAGCACGAGTAATCTGTAAGAATTCCGCGAATTCTTGAGAATCTCTTAGTGAGGGTAATGATTAAGATTACGGAAAGTATTACATCGTGATGTCAGGAAGAAAGGAGCAGGTGCTAGAGGTGAAACTCCTGCTTGTACCTAGAATAATAATGAAGTTGGAAAAATCCTTGCATTTGCATGCGAGTACACTATATCAGACGTTCGGTGTAAGAATGATTCTATATGGAAAGGTACGATATAGGTCTATGAGTAAGATGTCGTCGTATGAGACGAACGATAAAGATAATAATCCGTTGGAATTAGATGCAGTGCAATAAACCCATTGAGGAGTGGGAATATTTAAGGAAGATGAGATTACCCAGTAAAAGTATCCGAGGTTTAATAACTTTAAGATGGATTCACACGAAGAGTGTGGACAAGAGGCATAGCTAAGTGAGTCGGGTGGATTAGTTCAGTCAACCGCACACCCTGCTACGTAAGAATTATGTAATGTATATCAGGCCTTTCTATTGAGGGAAAGATTGTTGAGCATTTTCGACTTATAAAGTTGGAATTTTGATAAGCGAGTGAAGTGGAGAATTGGCTATAGGGAAAGAAGTATAAAGGATCTTTTAATATGAGATTTCAAGAGGAATCTAAATTTCGAGGACGAAATTTCTTTAAGGGGGGTAGATTGTAATATCCCGCTTGGACGTAACTTTTATCGGTGATTAAGGATTATATGAAGCAAGATATTTTCCATTTTCTCCTCATCTCTCTCTCTCTACAAAAATCAGATTTTTCTTCCCTCTTCCTCTCACTCTCACGCCATCCTCCTCCCCTCCATTAATCTTCAACCTCTACTCCAATTTCTCAGCTCCCAAGCAAGCAATCACTAACTTTGGGAAGTTTAGAACAAGGGGAAGTTAAGAAGAACAAGGAAGGATCAAGAATCAAGCTAGGGTTTTGGAATAAGCTTAACAAGCACCAATCAAGGTTTAAGGTGAGCTCCCTAGGGTTTTAGAACCCGTTTTGAGTAAGTTTGAGAGTTATTTACACTTTGAGCAAATTTTAGGAAAAGTGCCCTAATCTATTTTATTTGCTAATTCCTTGTTTCAACTATGTTTAAACTGTTTATATGCTTAAGAAAATCCTTTTTATACCTTTGGGGAAGCTTGGGTGTGTTGGAATGGTTTGGAATGATGAAAAATGCTATTTCTGAGTTTTCTGGACCTGTCATGGTCGCTACAGCGAGCTGGAGCTCGCTACAGCGACCAGGCATGATTTTGTTCTGCCTACGGTCGCTACAAGCGACCAGGCCATCGCTTCAAGCGACCAGCCCCAGAACAGCCATGACAGCTTAGCTGTTTTGGGTGTTCTGGTGCGCGTAGGCATGGTTTTTCGCATCTGATTTCTCCGTAAACATTTTAGAAACAATAACTACCATTCTAACTCATTCAAGAGGCTCCCAAAAAGGAGGAAAATGTAAGGAACAAGGATTGAGCAATGACTTAGAATAGTTTAGAATTGTAAGGGCAAAATCTAGACGAATACAGGAACCTTATTACAATGTTTAAGTAAGCCCTAAGAACGACATATGAGAACGATATGTCTAGAACCTTAAATAGGTTAACAGGAATAGAATTACACTCAGGTATGTTAAGGGTAGTTTTTCAGGATCCCCTTAACCAGGCAGATTATAGTGTACCTTAGTCAGTGGTACCAAGTTTCCTCAGTTCAGGCATATTTATATGTATATCAGGACGTGCCTCAGTTGTTCACGTCAGAGTGACGCTGGGGGTACACGTATCAGTTTTATCAGGATATGTATATTTATATACCAGGAATAATAATTAATAATCAGGTTAAAATTTGTGTCTTCTGTGCTCTCGACCAGTTAGAGAGGACAGGGGGTTTCAGCATTGCTGAAACGGGCCAGGAACTTTCCGCGAGGATAACCACACATAGTTTATAGTGTGTCTTCTGTGCTCTCGACCAGTTAGAGAGGATAGGGGGTTCCAGATATAGCTGGAATGGGCCAGGAATCTTCCGCGAGGATAACCACACACTTAGACAAGAGGAGTCCGGTGATTAGCCTCAGATAGGAATTTTCACCGGTTATCAGGGGAATGTGCTTCGGGGTTACTCCACCCGGGGGCATTCCGTAAAATGAACTCAGATAATAATGTTTGCTCAACGCTAACATCTAACATAATGATATGTATCAGTTAATATTTTATTATGTTATCAGGCATAGAATAGTTATTAGGCACGTATCAGATATCAGGTATCAGTTATCAGGCGGTGATCCTAGGTTTCCCCTCGATCACCCAGTTATCAGGTTATAGTCTAGATCTCATGACTATTCAGTATTAGGCTCAGACAGTGATCCTAGGTTTCCCCTTGATCACTAGTTTAGCAGGATGTAGTCTAGTTTATGACTACACTAGTTTAGTAGGAACAGTCAGGTAACCCACTATGGGTAAGGTTAAAACTTGGCGATCATAGGTATCCCCAAGATTGCCAAGAGTAGGCACGACGACCCTAGGTTTCCCCCTGTGGTTGCCAACAGTAGGTTGGGCTGGAGCTCACTGAGACATTATGTCTCATCCCAATCCTTCTAGTGCAGGTTTACAGGTAAGCAAGTGGTTTTTAGATGAAGATCTTCAGAAAGACGCTGGATGGAGTGCAGTTGCTCGTCATGGACACGCTCAGGAGGTTGTCAGATTATATACATGTATGAAAGTGTATTTTATGATATTTGGATAATTGTATAGACGAGCCAAATGTACTCATTCAGTTGTATTGTAATGTATTGTTATTATTGAAAATTTTAATGTATCCGGTATCAGAATAATACGCATGCTAAATATTCTAGATAATTTAGTATGAGTGTTACAATGACTCTCTCTTTTGTATTTAATTAAATTCTTCAATAGCAGCGTCCTCTATTTATAATCTTCAGCAGCAACCATAATTCTGAACCAAATCTTCAAAGATATGTTACCAGAATTCTTTTAGAAGCAAATAGAAGAAATTATATTTCTGAAATATATTTTGCAAAGATTCCTTTGTAAATATATTCATAAATAAAAGAATCCAATCTTCAATAAAGATCTTCACGCAAAACAATCTTCCTTCTAGAAACATAGCTTGGATAATTCTTCAATTAAATCTTTGAAAGATACTGTGAGAGAATTAACAGAACCAAGGCACAAAAATGAACGCAAAAAACGTGCTTCTGAAATGCAGCTTCTGAAGGTCAACGAAAGTCAGCGTCTGAACAATGCGTCTGAAGGTCAACGAAAGTCAGCGTCTGAACAGTGCGTTTGAAGGTCAACGAAAGTCAGCGTCTAAACAGTGCGTCTGAAGTACTGTTTAGCTTCTGAAGTACTGTTCACCAGCTTCTGAACCAGCTTCTGAAGAACTGTTCACCCAGCTTCTGACCCACAAATTGCTTGTCTATTTGATTTTAGCAAACATGAAGCCAACAACCAAATATCCAACAATCTCCCCCTTTGGCAAATTTTTGGCTAAAATCAATTTGAGCATAGCAACAAGCAAATGCTTAACACAACAAAGAACGCAACCATGAAGAACATAACACAAATGTAGCAACAGAGTCAGCATCGAATGATTCACTACATTGCACACATATACTCCCCCTGAACTACCTCTGAACAGATACTCAGGAACATCACAACTCAGGAACTCCCCCTGAAACACACATTCATGATCTCCCCCTGAAACAGACATTCAGGAACTGCCCTGAAATAGACATTCAGGAAATCCCCTGAAACAGACATTCAGGAACTCCCCTGAAACAGATCAATCAGAAACTCTAACTCCCCCTGAACTGTTGAACAACTTCTGAAATAGACACATACTTATTTCTCCCCCTTTTTAGCCAAACAATGTTGACAAAACAACCAGCAATCACCAGGAGCAGAGAAACACAAGAAACAACAGATACAGACCAGATGCACTCAAACAGAGGAAAAACAAACACAGAGGATATAACTATCCATCACAGACTAGCATACCACAGAACCTCAGTGACACTTCTTAGACCACCAGTATCACACAAAGTCTTCTAAAAAAGCTCATAACAAAATTGCCTAGTTGGCCCCTCAAATTTTCAAATTGCTTGGCATCTAAGGCTTTTATATCAGTAACATCTTCATCATCCTCAGCACATTGAACATAGGGCATGATGTCTTGAACATCTTGCTCAACATTATCCTTAGACTCACTAGGATCCACTTCCTTTCCTTTTAGTGTCTGCTTCTTTGGGACAGGGACCACCACCTTGCTCCATACTTTAGATGGTCCAACAACAGAACTCTTCTTTGCAACAGGAGTGGGCCTGCTGTTAGTAGCAACAACCTTTCCTTTCCTTTTGTTCAGCCTTTGAGAAACACTTGCACATTTTGGTCTCCATTCCTTCTTGACCTTGGTTTTGTTCACAACTGGTACCACTTTTCTTTGTTGAAAGTGCTTGGGGTATCCATGCAGCTTGTAACAAAATGGCTTAATGTGTCCCTTTTTACCACAGTGATGACATACCGAAGGATGAGATGCCCTCTTGCTCTTAAATCCCTGAGTTTGGTTCTGGTGTTCCAACTTAGGTTTATCACAAGTTTTAACAGCAGCATTGAACCTTGTAGCTGTATTTTGCTGTTTCTTGTTCAGAGTCCTATCATCATACCCAATTCCATTTGGTTTCCCTTGGTTCTGACTCTTTAAAATCTCTTCTAACACATCAATACCAGTATTTAACATTCTGACTTGTTTCTTCAAATTTTCAAGTTGAGAGTTCAGCTGGGTTACCTCATCTTTGAGATCAGAGATTTGTACTAGATGTTCTCTTCTTTCACACTGAAGTTGAATGATATTTCTCTTTTGTTCTTCCATCTGCTTGCACACTTCTTCAAATTTATCATGCAACTTCTTGCAAAAAACAGCAGGTTCTTTGTAATAGGTAGCCAGTTCCTCACAAGATGATTCTCCATCACTTGACTCAGTATCAGATGATGTCTCAGAACCTGATAGTGCTTCTGAAACCTTAACTTTATCACCAGACCTGCATCTACCAGTTAAAGCAAGAACATGCTTGGCTGATTAATTCCCCACTTCTCCTTTTGAGTCATCATCAGACCAGGTAGCTGCCAAACTTTTCTTCTTATTCTTGAGATATGTGGCACATTCTGTCCTAATGTGGCCATACCCTTCACACTCATGACACTGAACACCTTTGGATTGATCAGTTCTTGTCTTCTTCAGAATCTTCTTAAACTGTTTACTCAGCATCACAAGATCCTCTGATAAGCTTTCATCATTTACTACAAAAACAACACCTTTCCCCTTCTTATCAGTTCTGGCTATTTCAAAATTCTGAAGAGAACCTATCAATTCCTCAACCTTCATGGTGGAGATGTCATGTGCTTCTTCAATGGAAGTTACCTTCATATCAAATCTCTTAGGTAGGGATCTGAGGATCTTTCTCACAAGTTTCTCATCAGATATTCTTTCTCCAAGAGACTCAAATGAGTTGGCCATGTCCAGAACATTCATATAAAAAACTTTTATGTTCTCATCCTCCAACATTCTGAAATTTTCAAACTTGGTGGTGAGAAGCTGAAGTCTGGACAGTTTTACCTTTGATGTGCCTTCATGAGTAGTCTTGAGAATCTCCCAAGCATCCTTAGCCACAGTACACTGCTTGATCAGTCTGAACATGTTCTTGTCCACTCCATTGAATAAAGCATTCAAGGCTTTGGAGTTTCCAAGAGCTAATTCATCTTCTTCCTTGGTCCACACTTCCTTTGGTTTTAATTCAGCTGTCTTCTTACCATCTTTGTCAAGCACAACAGGATGTTCCCAACCTTTCAGAACTGCTTTCCAGGATTTACCATCCATAGATTTAAGGAAAGAACTCATGCGTGATTTCCAATATTCATAGTTGGAACCATCCAACAGTGGTGGTCTGTTCACAAATCCTCATTCTTTCTCCATAATGCCAAAAAAACCTTCCCTGGAGCTCACCCTAAAACAGGCAGGGTGCCTGCTCTGATACCAATTGAAATTCCTGGCAGGACAGGTTCTAAACCGTAAAACAGAGTATGAAAATAGCAGTTCAGAAACACCAAAATAAGGACAGAAAATAAAAGAACACAGTTGATTTGTTAACCCAGTTCGGTGCAACTTCACCTACATCTGGAGGCTACCAAGCCAGGAAGGAAATCCACTAAAATAGTATCAATTCGAAGTCCTATGACACAGCCCCTATAACAACAGCCCCTGTTTCACAGCCCCTTCTCACTTAATCACTATCCGTGGTATTTCTACCTAGGAACTCCTAGATATAAGAACCCCTCTTACTTCCCACTCAAGCAATCACTGCCCCAGTGATTGTAAACTCTAAACCAATCAACTATGATGAAGACACACTTCAAAACATAAAAACAGTCACTCTTGCTTAAAAGCTTTGAGTGATTACAACTCAATAACAAACAACCAACTCTAAACACTTTGAGTGGTGCACAGAAAACAAAGCACTAAGCTTACAGACTCAAAACACTAAGTATGACTGTCTCTTCTGTTTTTAATTAAATTCTTCAATAGCAGCGTCCTCTATTTATAATCTTCAGCAGCAACCATAATTCTGAACCAAATCTTCAAAGATATGTTACCAGAATTCTTTTAGAAGCAAATAGAAGCAATTATATTTCTAAAATATATTTTGCAAAGATTCCTTTGAAAATATATTCATAAATAAAAGAATCCAATCTTCAATAAAGATCTTCACACAAAACAATCTTCCTTCTAGAAACAAAGCTTGGATAATTCTTCAATTAAATCTTCGAAAGATACTGTGAGAGAATTAACAGAACCAAGGCACAAAAATGAACGCAGAAAACGTGCTTCTGAAATGCAGCTTCTGAAGGTCAACGAAAGTCAGCATCTGAACAGTGCGTCTGAAGGTCAACGAAAGTCAGCGTCTGAACAGTGCGTCTGAAGGTCAACGAAAGTCAGCGTCTTAACAATGCGTCTGAAGTACTGTTTAGCTTATGAAGCCCAGCTTCTGAAGTACTGTTCACCAGCTTCTGAAGAACTGTTCACCCAGCTTCTGACCCACAAATTGCTTGTCTATTTGATTTTAGCAAACATGAAGCCAACAACCAAATATCCAACAATAATGATAATAGTGTATATCACTCTTAGACCTGAAACCACTGTGATCCCTAGATGTGGACTCAAGTGTTTTATTGCCATTCAAACGTTATCTGTAACAAGATAACTATAACGTTGGTTAATGGGAACTCGACGAATCATGCTGAGGGACATGAGTGTCCTAGATGGGATTTGTCCCTCCTTCATAACAGGAGATATATCTTTAGGCCTCTTGATGAAATATGACTGGAAAAATGCATGGCCATGCCGAATTAAGTCATATGAGATATTGGACTTATCCGTTATTCAGTATACTTCAGGATCAAGAAATATAAATATTGAGCTAAACAAGGGTGACGCAATATATGCCTTGTGTTCAATAAAGATATTAGGACAAAGGAGTAATCGTACACATAGAAATTATCATGGAAAAGGTTTCATCAGATCACTTGACATTCTTGTCACTTGGGTAGCAGTGATGTGTTGCTAGATACCGCTCACTGTTTATAATATTAAATATAAGATTTAATATTATTGCCAACGTTACAAGAACCTATAGGGTCACACACAACAGAACGGTCAAAAGGAGAAATATAGGATGGGGTGCATTTAGCAATTGACGCTAATTAGTTAGCGGAAGCTGATGGATTAATGGGCTTACGGAAGCCCGTTATGATTGCTGATTTCGTAGCACAAGGAGCTCTATAAATAGAACTCTAGTGCTGAAATCAGGTGTGCTAATTTTCGTGAAACCCTAAAGCAAAACCGCAACCCTTGTTTTTCTCTCTAACCTCTAATTGCTTGGCTAGCACCGGGAACCAGAGGAAACCGTTCGTGTGGACGAGTAAAGGCTTTGCTTGCTTGCTTGGCTGTGATCGAAGAAATCGTTTCTGCACTACAAGAGGTAACAATTACGAAATCCGCTGCCTTATCTATGTCGATTTTCCTTCAGTGGTATCAGAGCCAATTACGAAACCATGCATGAATCAGATTCTTTTGTTTACTGCTTTATGTTTTAATCAGATTAAACATAATCGAATACAATTAAATAATAAAGACGAATTAAAATTGGCAAGGCATCACGTTTTTGTGCATGGCTTTTCGATTTGTTTGAAGCTTTGGAACCGTATCTGGTGAAGCATCAATATATCGATTATCCATATCGACGAAAACGTGTTGCTCGATCACATACGCACATAATAAAATCATATCACTTTTCTGTGCATGGCTTTTCGTTTTGTTTGAGGCTTCAGAACCGTTTTTCTGGTGAAGCATCAATATATCGATTATCCATATCGACAGAAATATGATTGATAAAATTCTGTGTAAGAAAGGTATATATGATATACTTGTCTTGATCGTTCACTAATTAAGTCAGATGATATTTGTTCATATTGATTGATTGTAAGCTGAAGCTTCGGAACCGATACAGGTGAAGCATTCTAAATTCGATCTTCATATTGAATAAACAATCAGAGTACTTTGATTGGTGTGATCATATTGTTACAACAGGATTCATAACGCCGCATGTGTTGTGCCGTCATGATTAGGGTTACGGTCAAATGTTGAAACGTAAAACGCCGCAAGTAATTAGGGTTACGGTCAAGTAATTAGGGTTACGCCGCAAGTGTTGAAACGTGTCAAATGTTGATGCGAAACACAACGTTAATTGAAAAAGGAGCAGAATCAAAGGATAAGAGCAGAATTGAATGTGAGAAAGAGAAAGAGAAATCTGAAAGCCCTTGCTAATGGTGAAGCGATTTACAGTGGTGGAGAGAAAGAAATCTGGAAGCTGCTTCTAAGAACAGCTTCTGAGAACTGGGGCGCGGGAGATTAATTCACCAAAATTTTTGGCACATACTTTTTAAATGGGGTAAACCCATTTAAAAAGTATTGAAGTAAAAAATTTCCCCTCCGCCTATGTTTTTAAGTCAGGTGGATAACAACCCACTTAAAATCCCTGTGTTAATAAGTGTTTTTTTGTACTAGTGAAGGAACCTCAATAATGGGGATGGAGAGACACAACAATGGTGAGGGTTAGGAACCCGCTTTTCCCTTTATGAAAATACAACCAAGGATGAATAATTCCCCCCCCTTACCTCAAATTCATAGAAAGTTGGAGCTTTTTGTTTGAGTCCTTAGGTTGTGCTCTTGTGTCTTCCACTTCTCTCTTCTAATAGGTTTCACATGCTGCCTTCTCTGTCTTTCTATTTTTCTTTTTATAGTTCATCTTTTATTATTATTATTTCCTCCCATTACTTATCACAATTCACTCCTTACCCCCAACAACTATTTTATTATCTTGTTTTTCACCTCCCGACCTTAATGTCTCTTATTTTATTCACCTTCATATTATTTTAATCAAATAAAATTCTAATAATTCTACTAAAATTCCACAATTTGTCAACAATGGCCTAATACTTCAAGTAGAGCGCCCCATCACCATAATAAATATTAGAAAATGTTTTGAATTTTATTAATTTAAATAAACAAGAATCCGGGGTGTTACAATTTGCACCGCTTCTTTTCATCCAGCATTGAAGTATCCTTTCTTTTTTTGTTCGATAAATGTTTTAAAATTTTACCTAAGGTCGTATTCAGCCTAAATATTATGATTATGTATCTGCATCTCTCAGCATCAAGACTGCGGCATTGTCATTCCTTCTCGAGAATGGGAAGCAGGTGGTTGAAAAGGATCACGATGATTCAGACAGCAATGATGAGATTAAATCATAATATTTGAATCGATGTTGTTTTTTTATATATTAAGATTAGTGGCTTTCATATGGTATGTAGAATTTGAGGTGCATTACTCAATATCAAATAAGCATTTCTATGTAATGTTATAAAAAAAGACGTGCAATTCCTTTTAAAATCGGCTCACGGGAATTCAAGATTACATATTCACTGGTTTACGCAATTACCATGTGTAAATTTTGGGTTAAGATGATGATGCACTTATCTCTTAATTATAATTACGGGTTCATGTTTCTTCATTAGAGATTTTAGGTCAATCCTACTAATATCTTAACCTATAATTAAGAAATAGGGCTGGTCAATGAGGAGATAGTAAAATTAGTTGATTAACTTCGTCACGTGTTCATGAGTAGTTAACAACTCCTTCTGACGTTTGATTGATGGCACAAAGCAGCTAGTGTTTAGCGTACACCAATAACTTTCTCTCATTGAGCTACATACTCTACATAATTAAATACTTATATATAATAATATGTCATTGATAAATAAACTCTCAGAAGTTTTCAAAAATAGAAAATAAAAAGATTTTTGACTGAACAAAGTTGGTCATTCAAGTTTGGGACATCAACTTTTACCAAGTGTTTTTCTCATGAGAGTCATGATTAAAAACTTTCAACCTTTTTGGTTGTATAATAAAACTTGATTTCATTGTGAGATGAACATTGGTTTGTCTCGTAACATATATGTCATCGAAACCGGATTGGGTTTCTATCTATATATAAAGGGAAATTCTTGTTTACCCATCAATAAAATGTGATATAAAAGAATTATATTTTTATAATACTTTCCTAACCTCCATAAGATAATATTTTACCATCTAAAAAATGAAATTAAATATTCCATTGTATTAAATATTCTGTCTTCTCTCTACCTTCTCCTTTCACTCATAATTACCTACATATCAACATAAAAGGTCTACAATTTCATATATATAGCCATGATGACCCTAAAAAAATAGTATAGACAAATATCATTTGCAAAAAAATTATTATCAATCAACATGAAGAGAAGATTGATTATTGCAGCATTTAGTCTAAGAAAATATAGTTTATTTAACAATATGTTAATTCAGTGGGTATAATAACCAAACAATTAAGCTCAAATGGTCAATGAGTTTCACCAAGGGCATATCGTTCAGGAGAATTTGTGTTTGATTCCTATGTGGAAACAACTTTTGGCCATAATTTACTTACCTCTTAGCCGAACTCCAAATTACCATGAAAATATTCAATGGGTATGATGGTAGACCAACACTATTTGTGGTGAGCCAAAGGTTATTCTCTTGTAATGTGCAGTGTAATGTCAAAAGCTTGCAATACCCTTGAAAATGATCTAAAAAACTAAATATTCACATTATATTGTTGTATAGCCCTTTAAATCTGAGTCTTGTTGTGTAACTCATCCCATGATTCACCAAAGTCTACAACTTTTGGTCTATTGCCGAGTAGAAAGAAGAAAAGAAATCAAGACCTCAATTACTAATAATCCAAAGGAATCAATCCATAAGTTATAAAAATCCATAAGCTGAAATAATACATCCTAAAGGAATGATTCCCTCAAACACATGGAATCACCCTTAAAGATACTCATAATACATCCATAAGAAAGCAATAAAATCCATAGAAAAAAAAATAACAAAAACAATCCCTCAATGTCACTATCATAACGAGGGTACAAAATCCCAAACATAAAATAAATACTTGGCATACAAACCAAATCAAATAGTCTCATAGAAATAGTCTTCAAGACAACAGCATGAAATAGTCCCTCCATTATTCTTCACCTTTTGTTGCTGGTGCTTCTGTTCCATCGCAAACGCATAAACATGAATAAAGAAAAATGGTGAGTAATCGAGTTAGATAAAGTATAATGTCATATAGGTTAAACACAACTACATAGTTTTATTTATTTACTCATAAGAAAATAGTCACATGATACGCTATGTCACAAGTTCGCTGAACATTAACATAATGCTTTCACATGATATGCATTTATTCTAATACCCATTGCATTGACACACAACACTTTTACTTAACTTTGCACCATATTGCTCATAAAACATGAAAAGGAAATAGAAAATACCATCTCAAAGGTGGATACATTTAAGTCCTCATAAGCTAGATCAACTAGACTTTGAGGTCCAATTAGGTGACTAGTGAAGGTGAACTTGGGTTTCATGGTAGCACCTTAGATTAGACAATTACACACTAATCCGTGTATTAAGGTCCCCTAGATTTGCACCAAGTTGTAATCACTTAGGTTTGTTAATTCCTTCCAATAAGATGACCACATTAGATAGGGATTAGGCTATCAAAGTTTACTTAACGACTCAATGTACATATCAATGTAGCTCATATTATTCAAATTTCACTTTTTCACATAATTAACATATCTTATTACACATATAGGTCACATTATCATAACACACTCAAAGTATTTACTCAAGTACACCACTTAATATTAATCACATATAGTAGCATGATAATTTCACAACATAACATCATCTAAAACTTTAAATATCATATAATTTCAACACATGATTTAATATAAAGTGCACAATGCCTTAATAAGATTTTCAATATCATGTTATCATATCTTTCTCATTATCACATTTAACCAATTAAAGTCACTTATTAGGTTTAACAATCTGCCAAACCCCAAACAATACGAGAAATTTGGCATTCCCAATTTTTCCTACTCAACAATTATACAAGTAACTCAAATACAACCATCTTACCCTTACCTTAGATTTTAGATCTACTACCATGTAGGTTTTCAAAAATGAAAGCAAAGGTCTCAATGGAATAAACAAAATCATAATAAAACTTTAAAAGATTATTTTACTACACAATTCCCAAAGGCAAGGAAGAATGAATTTACCCACTTAAAGAAAATGACTAAAGAGATAACTTTGATCAATAGAGAGAGTCTCTAATAACAATAGAATTAAAGGATTGAATGGGAATTTAAATATCAAACAAAAAGTTTGGATCTGGAAGGAGGAGGCTCTAGGAGGTTCTTAAACCCTTTAAAAATTAACATCCATTTGAGAGAAGAAAAACCCTAAAAAATTATGGGTTTTCTCTACTCTAGACTACTTTAAACTATCACAAAGAATGTCACACTAATTTTAAGAATCACACTCACCTGAAATACAAATAATTCTTATTCAGCTGCCACATTTTCAATTACAAAAGTTTCACGTGATAGTTATGCACAATTAAACATGTTCACACCTAGGCAATAAAATTACATTTTCACACAAATCGCATATCCTCATAATTAAGAAATAAAAAACTAGCACATAAGAAAAGGGGTGTTAAACATATTTCTACCTGTATTGCTATCCAAACCTCCAAAGTTTCTTTCAGAAAGACACATATCAGCACCACCATTAGGATTTTCATGTGGCAGAATCCTTGTGCTGCTTTCTACATTGTCATCAAAACCACTACTCATATAACCAACTTCCTTGACCAAATCTAATTGTGGTTGTTGGTTCAAAACTTTTCCATCTATGGTTATCCCAGAATCCGGTCCATTTTCATTGTGGTTATTAAGAGGCAATACCACATTTTCAAAGCACATAAGAACCTTTCTAACCATCTTAAGTTTTTCAAGAATAAAATTAAGCAAGCGATTCTTCACACTATTATCAAAATCATCTAAAGACTTGCCTTCATTTTCTATTTGATGCATGAAAACTCCCATCAGTGCCTCTTCATTATCTTTATTGATTTTGGCTAGTTCCTCTACATAATCCAATTGGTCAGTCATATTTCTGGATTGTGTCGACACTGACATTGACTCAAATTTGTGTACAAGTTCTTCTGACACATCATGAGATGACGATATTGAAGAACTTGTATCACCTTGACATGACTTCAATCTTTCCTTATACCATCTCTTTCTACGAGTAATCTTCTCAATCAATTTGGATGAGATCTTCTTTTTTCTGATTCCAGTCATGACTTTTGATTAGGTGGTATTTTCTTTTCAATTTTTGTTTATACCATACTCTTCTTAACGTAAAATAGGATGCGTTTATATAAACACGATGTGTAACTAAATTAATAGAAAAAAAAATTAAATTAATGATTTTCAAATGTGATGGTTCAATGAATCTTTGTCCAATTAATACACGTTATTTTTCTATGAACCACACAATTAATTGTATGTGAACATAAGCCAAAAGTAAAACGTTGTTAATTTCTTTGGTTAATTAATATATGATTAAAAAATATAAGGAGCATTATAAAAAAAGAGTAATATTAAATTTTCAAATCTTTTGACGTTTTTTCATTAAATTTACCTTATTATTAAATTAAATTTCGATATCAATATTAAAAATTGTACCTTAAATATTTAATAAGCGTTGAATAAAATAGATTCTCTTTAATTATAAGATGCAACATGGTGTCGATATGTGAAGTGTGAGTTAAAGGTATCACAATTAATCAAAATTAGATGTTGACAATATATATATATATATATTTAAAGACTCATATTCCTAATGTCTTAAGGTTTTGAGTATTTATGTGGTGTTAAACTCCGTTGTATGGTTGTTCTTGTCCAAATATGAAAATTTATATTAGTATTTTAAGACTTTCTCGAAAGTTCTAACATTAAATTGAATTTGACGACGACATTAAAAATTTCAACTTAAATATTTAATAAGAATTGAATAAAATGTTATTTCTTTTACTTGCAAGATGCATCATATTAACTATGAAAATAATCAATCAATTTTTTTTTTTAACTTTAGCAAGCAAAGAAAATTTGTTTAAAATCAATAACATTTTTCAAAGTATACATTGTAAAAATTGAAATTTTCTTATGCTACAGATATCTTTTTCAAATCTATAAATATGTGATTAGTAAAAATCAAACAAATCATTGTTGTAATGAATTTTTATATAAGCTAAACTTAAATTAAAATAAAAATAAGAGGAAAACACAAAAACCAGGGGGGGGGGATAAGCCCAAGAAAATGAAAATAAATTGATAGATAAGAAAAAAATAATAAAAGTGTTGATGGATAAGTTTCTTCAATTGTGACTCACTTTGCTTCAACTAACACCGAGTGAGAACTATGTCCCTCATTTGTGAGTTTCCTAATTTCTCCACTACAGTCTTAAAGGGATAAAATGCAAAAATATATATTTTTTGATTGATTGGATTTGTAAATTACACTATTTGATCTTATTATTTATATAAAAACTATGCATATTAGCCAAATAAGATGGTCTACAATGTTGAACCCTTGCTCGACTAATTTCGTGGGTGTGCATGATAACTCCCTTGATAATGGGTTGTAGCTCCCCAAATTCGGCTTTAGTCTCTTTCTTCATGATGTTGTCCATCTACAAGGTCTTCATTGGGCATCTCCATGTCTCTTATCTCATTCCTCAAAGTGGTTAAGGATGCTACAAACAAGGAATATGGGTTTCTCTCGTCTTTGTCTAGTCCCACTATGAATTGACTTGGTCTTGAGGATTTGAAGACCCACATACTAAGTTAGTGGCATTGAGAAATAATCTGCTCCCTTGCTTGGTTGCTTTACTGTAGTGTAACCTTCAATTGGCTCAGTGGCTTCCTCAACTAATAGTTCAATCGCATAAGCTAACATGATGATTACTTTTAGGTGTAAACAAAATCCGCCTGAGTTGTTTTACCGATTGACCTTTGAGAAAAGAGATCATGTGACATAATTATTAGAGTTTCACGTCAATATAGTGATATAATTATGCATTAGTGTAGGAATCTTCTTGTTAGAATCTGTTATTTGGACTACGATAAGTCAAAGGTCTTCAACACATGCGAATTCACTTAATCCAACAGTAAGCTTGATTATCTCAACTAAATAATCGATTTGTTTTCCTAATCATTAGGCCATTGGTCCCTTTAAGCATCCATAACCAAGAATCTCTCTCATTTTGTTTATTATGTCATCTTCTTCTTATACTCCTTTTTATCCTCCATCTTCAACCCAAAAATTGGATGCCACTAGTTACTAAAATCGTTGACAATTGAATCACCCCTTTATCATGGTTCCAAATCAGGTCCATTTTTCTATACACCCATTGATTTCCATTATTGATGAACGAAAAACATTCCTCACTACTTGCATTCTCCTCGAGGCCTCACATATCCTTTCTATTTTTTAAGATTCATTTCTAATTTAAGGAAGAAACTTTGATTTTTGAACTTTTCCTCATCCTTATGATGCTTACACATCCTAGTTGACACAAATGGAAAAAATTTATCATGGTGAGATGTGGAAACGGTGGGGTATTGTGACATGGTTACGATTTCAAGAGTAGATATGGATTTTGACTTATTATTTGGTTTTCTTGGTAATCGGTTTACGGCGGTAAATGCTTTTGTATTCCCTTGGAGGATTATGTCCCATTCTTTGTCTGTCGATCACTGGATCTGAAGCCCCATCAGCTGATGCATTCTTGGCCTTCTTGATTTTAGGACTTAGGGTTTTTGTTCAACAAAAAGGATTTGATTTATTCCTCCTTTATCATCTCCAACTCGACTACCTTTGAGGGACTCTATAATGTGGTGAACAATGTTTTATTGATATAAGGGGTCTATAAGTTATTCGTTTATGGTGGCTCGGTAGGCATGGTGAAGATTGTGTAGTTGTAGGTTTGTGTTTTGATGATGTCTATTAGGTAGTTTTTCTATTTGATGTTGTTTAGATATTAGTCATTATTGCATAGTATCATGTTAAAGCACCCCTAAAAATCTTGTCTCATATTTCCTATGATCCCTGATAGCCTAGTATGTTGAATGTATGAAGAAATCTTCATTGCTTTTGGTCTAATCGTTTTTCGAGTCATTTGATTCGATCCACTTTTATTTGAATCATATCACTCAAAGTTTCTGCCAGTTTTCCATACATTTTTATTCGATTCATGATTCTTTGAATCATATCATTTTGAATTGAATCAATACTTCTTTGAATCGTATCATTGATTTCTTCTGGCCTTGGTTTTTAGTTGTTTGAATCGAATCACACTTCCTTGAATTGTATCAGCCTTCATCTGGGGGCTTATGAATCGATTCAAATATAGTCTGATTCGTATCAAACTGCTTGGTTCAGCTTGTTTGTCTTTTGTTGTCTGAATCGAATCACACATTTAGTAAATCGATTCACTATGTTGTTTTTGGCCAAATATTCGCTCTTGCCACCCTTTTGTATATATACTCATATTCTCATAACACCCAAACTACTAAATCATTTGCATATATTCTCTCTAGAGTCTCCAAACCTCATTGTCCATTTGTTCTTCAGATTAAACACTTTTTCTAAGAATCATTGTGGTCTTTTGAGTCATAGATTGCTAGAGTGCTATGGGGAATGTAAGTTGATTACTTTCAAGGATATTGATTGGGAATCAAGGATCTAAAGTGAATTTAGTAATTTCATACCACCTCCATGGGTATTGGGGGTTCTTTCTAAAGTTATTATGTTGAAGGGGATCCAACCACCGGACAGAACAAAGAAAAGTTCGAGAGAAGAGCTTCAAGGATTGCACGGGTGATTGAGGATTCAAAGACTTCAAGAAACACCAATTTCAAAGGGTATTTGAAGATTGGGGGAGTGATTGCATATGAAGTGAAGAGCTAGGGTAGTTTGAAGGAATTCTTGTAATCACATTGTGTTGGAACATGTGTGAAAATTGAGTTAAAAGATTAAACACAAATTCCCACGTTGGGTAGAACTATTGTTGTGTGAATTGAAAAAAGTGGAAGTCCCACATCAGATGGAACACACACATTAGTAGTTTTTATATATTGGGGGGTGTACCTCTAAGGGGGTGCATAATTAAGTGAACGAAGTAAACACTAAAGAAAAAATATATATTTATATATTTTATTATTTGGAAATGTTAAATTAAGTAATTAATTTAATCATTATTAGAAAGTGCTTTCTTAGTCCCCAAGTTTTGCTAAAATATTTTGGAGCACAATCTAGAATATTTCGGAACACAATCTGAAATATTTTGGTATGCAATCTAATATATTTTAGTACGTGATCTAAAATATATTTTGATACTCAATAATATTTTTCTGTGCGGAATAATATATTTTGTACTCAATATAATAAATTTTGGTACTCAATTTGAGATATTTTGTACTAGATCTAATATGTGAATTACATGTTGCCAAAGTTACTCACTTATTAGTTGTGAATTTTCTCAATAAATAGAGAACTCACATAGTGCATTCCACACACCAAAAGAGTTCTATTGAGTTGTCGAAAACTCTCTCTCTTCTCCATCCAGCTTGTGTTAACGAGCTATTCTACTCCTCTTTCTGTCCCTTCGGATTTGAGAGTGTTCTTAAGACCATAGTCCCTTTCGGTAAAAAGTCCCTTCGGAAATAAGAATGGTCTTAAGAGCATAGTCCCTTCAATTATTTATATCTCTTCAAAATAAATAATATTTTAAGAGCATAGTCCCTTTCGATAATTTATGTCCCTTTGGAATAAATAATATTTCAAGATCATAGTCCCTTTTCGGTATAATAAGAATGATCTTAAAAATTATATTCTTCTTAAATTCTTGAAGAAGTTAGAATGGTGATAGCACCATATTTGAGTGGTTATAGTACCATAGTTGGAGAAGTTAAAATTGAGAATGGTGGTAACACCATATTTGAGTGGTCTCAGCACCATAATAGAGTGGTCACAATACCTTAGTAGAGTGGTTTCAGTATTTAAAGAGTGGTCTTAGTACCATATTGAAGGTGTAATTCTCGAACGGTTTTCTACAGTGCAGTAGTTAGCCGCACAGTTGTAGCTAGACTTGTTTTATCCTGGAGGCGGCGTGGTTGATAGTCTGCCTTGCACAATTTTAGGCAGTGCCACGAAACGTCTTAAAGAGAGCGACCTGGTCGTGACTCAACCTAGTAACAACTTCGGTAGATATTCTTTTTCAAATTAGAATTTGGAAATCCAAATACAACAGTTTGGAAATCCAAAAACAACAATTTTAAGACGTTTCCTTCTATCATGTCTACCGAAGAAATTACTAACTCAAATTTTATTGTCCCTAAATATAAGAAGGATAAAAGGCTATGGAAATTCATCTATATACTGAACACGAAACAACAACACTAAGAAATTCACATATGCGACTTTTAATGTGATTGAAATATATTTTCAAAAATCAGAACCGCACTGTGAATAAGTAACTCCAACTGCCAACAGAATAGGAACCCCAAATGGTCCTAAATGAAACTCAGCAGCCACCATCAAGAAATGACACTAGTTCACAATTTATTTTTAATACAATTGTGAGAAACCAGGTCATATGTTCCGCAAGTATATGAACAAGTAAATTGTTGCTCTGTTGCCTAACCTAACTAAAAAGAAATTCACTGATATGACTAGTTAAATCAATCCAGTTGGTGAATTAAGTGAATGGTGGATAAACATTAGCGCTTCGCGCCATGTTTGCTATGGTTATGCTAAACATATGCTACTGCTGAAAATAAGAAAGTGTTGTTAGAATATTCAAACATCACTAAAGTTGTTGGCGTTAGAGATATAAAGTTACTATTCGAGTCCGAAAAGAAAATTATTCTCTAGGACGTGATGTATGCTCCAAAGATAAGAAAAAATTTGTACTTCAGATTTCTACTAAATAAGACTAAGTTGACTCAGACTTAAAGAGAGACTTGTACACCATGCATTCTTGTGGGGAAAAGATTGTGCCTTTGATGATATGCTCAAAATTAAATTCTCCTTCTATTTTATAAGTTGTGTGATTTTAATATTTGACATGTTAAAATTTATCATATGAACAAGCGTTTATTTTTAAACTTGAGTAACTTGGACTTAATTCCAAAGTTATATGGTTAGAAAGCTTTATTTTTTGTAGTCAAGATAAATGAACCAAAAGTTCATATAAATCAGTGTTTAGAGAATTTGAACCTCTAAACTTAATAAATTATGATATGTGCGAACTTGATGACACATAAACTAGAAATGATAAAAAGATATTTTATCATATTTATTGATGTCTGTAAATTTTGAAAAATAAAATTGATACGCTTGATATGTTCAATTTTTATAACAAAAAATTGAAATTTATGTCGAATAGAGTACCCAAGTCTAAGAACAAAATTTCTACTTATGAAGTTTTGAAGAAAAGACAACCCAATTTGTCTTATTTTTTGAATTTGGGATTGTCTGACCTATGGTCAGATTTCGGACCCGAAGAGAGTTAAACTCACTAGTAGAGCCTATGAATGTGTATTCATTAGGTATGTTATAAATAGTGAAGCATATAGGTTTTATGACCTAAATGCTAAAGTGATCATAGAATCAAACGATGTTGATTTCTATGAAAATTAGTACCCCTGTAAATTAAAGAATAGTGGGGGCACTAGTGGGGGTAAAATAAATTCCCTTTTAAAAAATTAAGAACTAGTGGGGGCACTACATCTGATCACATTCCAGTAATCAAAAATAGTTATTAAAACATCAAACGAGATGTTATAGAACCTCGAAGAGGTAAGAAAGCAAGAATTGCTAAAGAGTATGAACCTGGTTATATGGTTTATACATTGAAAGAAGATCCATTAAGCCTTAAAGAAACTATATCCTCATTGGATGCAGAATTATGGCAAGAAGCAATAAACGATGAAATGGATTCTCTAGAGTTTAACGAAACATGACACTTAGTTGACTTGCCTCACGGTTGCAAACCAATCGGTTGTATTTGAATTTTGGAAAAAGGAACTAAAACCTGATGGTACGGTTGATGAGTACAAGGTTCGCCTTGTAGTCAAAGGTTTTAGACAAAGAGAAAATATAGACTTCTTCGATACTCATTCACCAATCACTAGAATCATATCCATAAGGGTGCTAGTCCCTTTAGCCGCTCTTCATAACTCGATAGTACACCAAATGGATGTGAAAGTTGCCTTTTTTATGGTGAACTAGAAGAAGAAATCTATATGGAACAACCTGAAGGTTTTGTGATTCATGGACAAGAAAACACGGTGTGTAAGTTAGATATTTCTCTGTATGGTCTAAAACAAGCTCATATGGAAGAACATGAAATTTAACAACCTAAAGATATGGAATGAGCATAAATTGAATGAAAGTGACAAATGTATTTACTACAAATATGGAAATAACATTTGCACGATCATATGTCTCTATGTAGACAACTTGCTCATATTTGGTTCAAAGATTCATGCTATAATTTATGTGAAATCATTGTTTATCAACAACATTGATAAGAAAGACCTAAGCGAAACTGATGTAATTCTTGGTTTCAAGATTACTAGATCAGAAGAGAGAAGTTTTTTGATCAATCTCACTAGGTTGAGAAGGTCTTAAGGAAATGTAATTATGTTGCCTTATGATCCAAGTGTAAAACTCTTCAAGAGCACTTGAGATGGTCTTTGTAACATCCGGGATTTGCCTTTCAACTGGCTTGCCCAGGTTTGCCCCGCAATGTTACTCATGGTCTTCTCCACAGCCACTATGTGGAGTTTCATGCCTTTCGTGGGAATCGAACCGTGTACCTGGAACCTATAAGTACACGCTCAATGCATTCCCACTACCAATTGAGCTAGTAGCTCAATTGGTAGTGGGAATGCATTGAACTTGTACTTAGGCCCCAGGTACAGAGTTCGATTCCCACGGAAGGCAAAAAACTCCACATGGGGGGTGGAGAAGACCATGAGTACATCGCGGTCCTTGAAAGATAGGGAGGTCAGCCCGTAAGGGAGCCAGCCAGATGTTACAGTGTTAGATAAACAAAATATGTGAGCATCACAGCAGTCCTTAGGTATGCCACTGAATGTATTAGACCCGACATTGCCTATGTCGTGGAACTCTTATGCAAGTTTACCAGTAGACGGATGACAAGCATTGACATGTTATTGAAAGAGTCATGATGTGCCTTAATAAAGACTATGACTCTAATATTACATTATGAGAAGCATCCTATTGTACTTGAATGATACGAGATACAAAAAATAGAACATCATTCAGATGAGTCTTAAGCGACCAGTAGCTACACATTGAGCTTCACTAGAAGAGTTGTTTGTTGAAACAAATGATATTGACTCAATCCAATATGGAAAGAATCTGAGATGAGAACACTAGAGACAACTAGTGAAGAAGCAAGTTGAGAAAATGCTTGCTAGTTGAGAATCCCTAGTGGGAAAAACCGTTGCCAGAAGTGTTAATTCATTGTGATAGTACTGCAGCTATTGCAAAATTGAGAATCGTTACTACAATGGTAAGAGACGATAATTAAGGCACGAACACATAAAGAATTAGAGAGCTAGCTACTCTCAAAAGGAACAGTTGAAGTAGATCATGTACGTACTGATGAAGACTTAGTTGATCCTTTGACGAAAGGAATAACTAGAAAGAAAGTCCTAAACACATCCAATGGGATGGGACTAATGCCTAAAGATCACAAGTGATGGTAACCCGACCTAAATGACTGGAGATCCCAAGAAATAGGTTCAATGGGTAATAACAAGTCATGAGTGATAGAACATTCTATGAGAACACTAAGAAAGCATGATTCATGCAGCGACAGGAGGATGAGATAATAAAAACTCTTAATGAGATCTATACTCTATGTGGAGTGGAGTACATTGCTACATGAGTACTCTTGATAGACTCACCTATACGAATGTGGAACTGAGGCCGGTTCCAATGGGATTTTGAGGCAGAATACCTAGGGCCATAAAGGCACGCGCTTTTTAGAATACACCTAGGAAAAGGCTTGTGTGCGGGTTCTATGTCTGAGATAGAGTTCAATGCTGTAAGCAACTCTTGTTAAATCGGAATAGTATCCACTATGCAAAGGTTCAAGTTATAGGCGACACCTTTGTTTATTAGCAACCTTATAGAAACGTCTTTGACATTATTATTGAAACCATTTTTTAAATTCAAGTGGAGGATTGTTGGAACATGTGTGAAAATTGAGTTAAAAGATTAAACACAAATTCCCACGTTGGGTAGAACTATTGTTGTGTGAATTGAAAAAAGTGGAAGTCCCACATCGGATGGAACACACACATTAATAGTGTTTATATATTGGGGGGTGTACCTCTAAGGGGGTGCATAATTAAGTGAACGAAGTAAACACTAAAGAAAAAATATATATTTATATATTTTATTATTTGGAAATGTTAAATTAAGTAATTAATTTAATCATTATTAGAAAGTGCTTTCTTAGTCCCCAAGTTTTGCTAAAATATTTTGGAACACAATCTAGAATATTTCGGAACACAATCTGAAATATTTTGGTATGCAATCTAATATATTTTAGTACGTGATCTAAAATATATTTTGATACTCAATAATATTTTTCTGTACGGAATAATATATTTTTATACTCAATATAATATATTTTGGTACTCAATTTGAGATATTTTTGTACTAGATCTAATATGTGAATTACATGTTGCCAAAGTTACTCACTTATTAGTTGTGAATTTTCTCTATAAATAGAAAATTCACATAGTGCATTCCACACACCAAAAGAGTTCTATTGAGTTGTCGAAAACTCTTTCTCTCTTCTCCCTCCAGCTTGTGTTAACGAGTTATTCTTCTCCTCTTCTCCTCTTTCTGTCCCTTCAGATTTGAGAGTGTTCTTAATACCATAGTCCCTTTCGGTAAAAAGTCCCTTCGGAATTAAGAATGGTCTTAAGAGCATAGTCCCTTCAATTATTTATATCTCTTCAAAATAAATAATATTTTAAGAGCATAGTCCCTTTCGATAATTTATGTCCCTTTGGAATAAATAATATTTTAAGATCATAGTCCCTTTTCGGTATAATAAGAATGATCTTAAAAATTATATTCTTCTTAAATTCTTGAAGAAGTTAGAATGGTGATAGCACCATATTTGAGTTGTCATAGTACCATAGTTGGAGAAGTTAAAATTTAGAATGGTGGTAACACCATATTTGAGTGGTCTCAGTACCATAATAGAGTGGTCACAGTACCATAGTAGAGTGGTTTCAGTATTTAAAGAGTGGTCTTAGTACCATATTGAAGGTGTAATTCTCGAACGGTTTTCTACAGTGCAGTAGTTAACCGCACAGTTGTAGCTGAGCTTGTTTTATCCTGGAGGCGGCGTGGTTGATAGTCTGCCTTGCACAATTTTAGGCAGTGCCACAAAACGTCTTAAAGAGAGCGACCTGGTCGTTACTCAACCTAGTAACAACTTCGGTAGATATTCTTTTTCAAATTAGAATTTGGAAATCCAAATACAACAGTTTGGAAATCCAAAAACAACACATTGTAATCAAACATTCAATTTTAGTGGAAGTCCTTGGTGGAGACGTTTTCCATCAAGAAGAGTAGACGTACCCCGAAGCTAGGACGAAAGGGGGAACTACTATAAATTTCGGTGTTGTTTCTCTTCCCTTTCCTCTTTAATTTCGTTTAATTTGAGTATATGTTTGTTTGATAATTGTTAGAATTGATTTGAATGTGATCGTGTTTCAATTTGATAAACTTGACTTAATTCAATCAATTAGGTTTTCTCTTAATTCACATTGATCACATTTGATTTCAATCTAGTGTCAATTCATCAAACACATATGCCTTGTGTTCATTAGTATAGTTGATTTAATTGATCTTAGGTTTGGTTTGAAACTTGTTTAGTTTTGTACATTGTGTGAGAATTATTAATCATTGATTGTATTAAGATTTGGATTTGAACCTCTCAATTGAATAGTAAATCTTATTGTGCATTACATTGTCTTAATTCTTTTGTCATTGTTATTGTTTCAAGCATAAATCCAATAAGTCAATTTTGTTTTCAAACTCGCTTTCCCTAAAAACTCGATAATCTTTTTAAAATGCTATTCACCCCCCTTTAGCGCGTATTCTATCTTGCCATATAGACCAACACATGGTCCAAGAACTACAATTATACATTTCTATGTTACACAATACCAAGAAAAACAAAATTTATTGAGATTCTTTATTCATTTCTCTTCTCTACCAATCCTTATTTTATATGATAGAACGACTAGAAGAGAGGAAGAAATTTTTCCAAATCGTAAGTTGTCCTATTGTTTACCAGTGTTTTACCCAAGTTCCTCCAAGAAAGACCTGAAACCTAATACCCCCTTATTTATCGTTCTTTTATAGGAAGGTTTTTTTACCTACTTTATTGCCTTTATTGAGATCCCTGAAATGCATCATCGTCTATTTTCTATACAACACCCAACTGATTGGTCTCCAATGTTGTCGCAAAATTTTGCATCATCTTGAGTTCTTCTGATAGATTTTTCCTCACTTTCTTTTCTATCGCCGGTTGTGGTTTAAGTGAATTTGGGAATCATCCTTATTGTTATATACTTGTTATGTGAACTAAGACCAAAATGTTGCAACAATAAAACACCAGAAGAGGTCTGTTGTACCCTAATTTTGTCCCAAGCTTTTTCAAAAAAAAAAAATCAAAGTCAACAAAAAGTCAAAGTCAACAAAAAGTCAACAAAAGAAAGGGGAGTTCGCAGAGCAAAGTCCCCATCGCTCTGCGAACTCTGCGATTTTTGCAATTTTTTAATTTCTTTGATTTGTTTTCATTATAGTTATTATTATTATACCTATCATTATTATTATTGCTATTATTATCAACTGTGGCTGTTTGGATTCAGCAAAGCAAGAAATTGAACATGTGCCATTAAAGCCAAGGTGAGAAGGTTTTTCTTCCAACCAAGCATGTGCCAAGCAAGTTGGCTTGCCCTTGGGCAGCTCTCATCCCTCCCAATTGACCTGCTACTGACCCTAAGCTTGCCAGCCAGCTGCTTGCCTGTTTTTCTTCCTTCTTTCTCCCCCAAAACCAGTCAAACACAGCTGGTTTTGCTTGCCCAAAAGCTGTTTGTGCTGCCCTGTTTCAGCAGCTCTTCCTTCTTCCTCACACCAGCCCACATGTTCCCTTTTGTTTCCCCCAGCCTCTGCACATTACAGTGCACGTTTTTCTTGCTTAACCCCTCAAGATTACAAGGACCAATCCCAAGGGACATCCCAATTGAAAACAGCCCTGCTTTTCACTTTTTCATCATCATTGCTATCTAAATTCAGCTTCATTAATGGCTGGATTTGGCAAAGTCTTGACCAAGATTGCAAGGCAATGTCCCCTCTTCACTTTTGCATTAAATGCAAAGCAAAGTAGCCTGCCCATAGCACACAAAGCAGCTGGATTCTAGGAGATTTTCATCATGACATTTGATTTGGTTTTGCCTATAAAAGGAATGCCTTGCATAAGGATTTCAAAAAAATGGAAAACACTTGAACACCACATATTGAATACACAGCAATTACAGAATTTTCTAGAGCAAAAACATAGTCCTTCCAGCAAGAAAATACTAGTGTTATTGTTGAGTATTCTGGTGTTGGCTGCATTGTTTGGCAAAACCAAGGTATTGGATAGAAGCATCTCCATGTGTAGAACATTTCTTCAGTTACAAGTTTTCTCATTTGAAGCCATTCAGAAGCTCAAAATCACATCAGAAGCTGAATGCCTCATCAGAAGCACTGTAGCTGTTCAGAAGCTGATTCAGGTTCTGATGCCAGCGTTGACTTATGTTGACTTCATCAGAAGCTGGTTATTTGCATGTTATTTCAGTGCGAATCTTTGCAAGATTTAACAAGGAATTATCCACGCATATTGTTCTAGAATGCTGGATTGTTTTGGAGAAGATTTATTAAAGATTTGGTTTATTGTTATGGAAACACGTTTTTTCCTGATACAATCTTTTAAAGATACAAAGTGGTTTTATTTGTTTCCTTATTGGACCAATCTTATTTCATAAACAAATCATGTGCAGAAGATTAGTTTGTTATTTATGCTGCAAGACTGAAGGCTATATAAGGAGGAGGGCTGCTGCTATTCAACACACGAATTTTATAGAGTTTAAGATCAGAGAATTGAGTCTTAGTATTTTAAGCTTTTAGCTTTATTGTGCACCACTCTGTTAAAGTTGGTTTAGGTGTTTAATTGAGTTGTAATTCATTCTAAGCCTTTAGGTACGAATGAAGTTTTGTCTTTGAAGGTGTATTCAAAAACAGGGTAGTAGTGTTTCAGAACTGATTAAGATCAAAGGGTAGTTCAAGTGGCTGGGTTGCAGTTACTTGAATAGGAAGTTAGAATTTTTTCTAATACTCAACGTGTTGGGTAGAATTCAAGACTAGGTGGAGATTAATTGCTTGGGATAGGAACTGGGAGTCAGTGTCTGAGTCTTAAGGATTAATTCCAATAGTGGAATTCCTTCCTGGATTGGTATCCCCCAGAGTAGGAGGTGTTTACTCCGAACTGGGTTAACAAACTTCTGTGCCTTTTTACTTTCCTGCACTTTAATTTGTTGCCTGTGTGAGTTTTTGTTTGTGCTCTGTTTTGCAAACTGTTGTGCTAAGTTCTGATCAGAACCTGTTGGTTCAGAACCTGTTAGTTTCTCTTAGGTATTGCCTGGCCAGAATTTCAATTGGCATCAGAGCAGGCACCCTGCCTGTAATTTGGGTGAGATCCAGAGGAGTTTATTTCTGGCAAGCATGGATTGAGAAGGAGGCTATGTCAATGGACCACCTCTACTAGATGGCACAAACTATGAGTATTGGAAGTCTAGGATGTGTGCTTTTCTAAAGTCTATTGACAGCAGGACTTGGAAAGCTGTGATAAAAGGCTGGGAACATCCTGATGTTTTGGACAAAGATGGTAACAAAACTGGAGTTTTGAAGCCTGAAGAGGAGTGGACCAGAGCTGAAGATGACTTGTCTCTGGGAAATTCAAAAGATTTGAATGCAATCTTTAATGGTGTGGATCAGAACATGTTCAGACTCATCAAACAATGTACTGTGGCTAAGGATGCTTGGGAAATTCTGAAAACCACTCATGAAGGAACTTCTAAGGTAAAGATGTCCAGATTGCAGCTGCTGACTACCAAATTTGAGAACCTGAAGATGAAGGAGGATGAATCCATTCAGGATTTCTACATGAATGTGCTAGACATGGCAAATTCTTTTGATTCACTTGGGGAAAAGATGTCTGATGAAAAGTTAGTGAGAAAAATCCTCAGGTCCCTGCCCAAAAGATTTGACATGAAGGTCACTGCAATTGAGGAGGCTCATGATATTTCTGCTATGAAGGTTGAGGAGCTGATTGGGTCTTTGTTAAATTTTGAGACTGCATTCTGCAAACAGCCTGATAAGAAAGGGAAAGGTATAGCTTTTACTGTGAATGTTGAAGCTGATGATCAACAAGAGTCTGAGGAGGATGACTTATCAAAAGCTCTAGTGTTGCTGGGAAAACAATTCAACAAGATTCTGAAGAATGTTAACAGAAAAGCCAAATCCAAAGGTCAGAATTTCAGGTTCAATAACAAAAAGCAACAAACTGATGAGAAGAAGACCAAGTCTGAGGAGAAAAGTAATCAAGCTAAAGGTGTGCAGTGCTATGAGTGTGAGCGTTATGGACACATCAAATCTGAATGTCCAACTTTCCTTAAGAAACAGAAGAAAAGCCTAGCTGTTGCATGGTCTGATGATGGTTCTGAAGATGATGATGTTAGTGAATCTGATATGTGTGATACTGGTCTGGTAGTGAGGTCAGGAGCTATCTTGAAGAAGGAAGCTGTTCAAGAGTCTGAGACCTTTTCAGAGTCTGACTCAGAGTCTGAAGCCTCATCTGTGTCTGAAGCTGCTAAAACCTCTTATGATGAACTAGCTGATAACTACAAGAAGCTGTACACCAGAAGTGCTGAGATTTGCAAACAAGTTTTGGATCAGAAGGAGACTATTCTTCAATTGGAGGCTGAAAAAGGTGAACTGTTAGTGCAGAATTCAGATTTAAAAGAAGAAGTGAACCAACTCAACTCCCAACTTGATCAAATGAAGAAGCAAGTGAGGATGTTGAACTCTGCTACTGATAAGTTGGAGGATATTTTGGGGAATCAGCAACAAGGAAAAACTGGTTTAGGTTTTGTTGATCAGACTCAGATTCCTAAACAGATGAATTTTGCTCATGCTACTCAAACTCATGATTCTATGGTTGGATCATAAAAAAGGAGACCTCAGAAACAAGCCCAGATGCAAGGTCAGAAGCATATTCAGATGAGACCTCAAAAGCATGCTCAGAAGAGACCTCAGATACTATCTCAGAAGCAACCCCAGAAGTACAACCGAAGAAGGAGGAATCATACCTGGACCTGTCATCATTGTGGTAAGAAGGGACATATCAAACCTTTTTGCTTTAAACTGTATGGCTATCCTGAACACTTTCAATATAGAAGAGTGCAACCAGCTGCACCAAGACACAGTGTTCAGAAGGTGTGGAAACCTAAGGTTCAGAATGTTGGCCTGATTGCTCATACCTCATTGAGAGCCACTTCAAAAGAAGACTGGTACTTTGACAGTGGGTGTTCAAGGCACATGACTGGTGTGAAGAAGCTGCTGAGCAATATCAGATCATACTCCAGAAGTTATGTGACATTTGGAGATGGTGTAAAAGGTCAGATTCTGGGTATTGGTGATTTGATCAGAGAAGGCTTGCCCAGACTTAATGATGTGCTACTGGTGGAAGGCTTAACTTCTAATCTGATCAGTATTAGCCAGCTATGTGATCAGGATTTAAAAGTGAATTTCAACAAGCAGGAGTGTATTGTTACTGATCAGGATGGAAAAACACAGATGAGGGGCTGCAGATCCAAAGACATTTGTTATTTGTGGGTTTCTGAAGAAGAAAGAAGTCTGACTTCTTGTCTTATGAGCTCAGAAGAGGAAGTCAAACTCTGGCACCAGAAACTAGGACATTTGCATTTGAAAGGCATGAAGAAAATCCTAAGTACTGAAGCTATCAGAGGTGTGCCTAATCTGAAGATCAATGAGGACAGTGTTTGTGGTGATTGTCAGATTGGTAAACAAACAAGAAAGTCTCATCCCAGATTAGTTCACCAGGTAACTACCAAAGTACTAGAACTTGTTCATATGGATTTAATGGGGCCTATGCAAGTAGAAAGTATTGGAGGAAAAAGATATGCCTTTGTAATGGTAGATGACTACTCAAGATATACATGGGTCAGCTTTGTTAGAGAAAAGTCTGACACTTTTGAAGTTTTCAAAGAGATGTGCATCCAACTACAAAGAGAGAAGAATAGTGGGATTATCAGAATCAGAAGTGATCATGGCAAAGAATTTGAAAACAAGAGCTTTTCAGAATTCTGTGCTTCTGAAGGTATAAAGCATGAGTTTTCTGCACCTATCACACCTCAGCAAAATGGTGTAGTTGAGAGGAAGAATAGGACATTAGCAGAATGTGCAAGGGTTATGCTGCATGCTAAGAAGCTGCCATATATGTTTTGGGCTGAAGCTATGAACACTGCATGTTATATCCATAATAGAGTCACTCTGAAGAAGGGAACAACATCTACTTTGTATGAATTGTGGAAAGGGAGGAAGCCAACTGTGAAATATTTCCATGTTTTTGGGAGCAGATGCTATATTTTGGCTGATAGAGAAAATATGAGAAAGCTGGATCCTAAGTCTGATGAGGGCATATTCCTGGGTTATTCAGTGAACAGCAGAGCTTATAGGGTGTTTAATTCCAGAACCAAGGTTGTGATGGAGTCCATAAATGTTGTGATTGATGATCTGTCTGCTGAGAATGAAAAGAATGAACCTGAAGTTGATCCAGAATCTGAAGTATCAGAAGAACAAACCTCAGAAGCAGAAAAGCATTCAGAGTTTGAAGAAGCAGAAGATCAACCAGATCAACTTCCTAATGGTAAAGGGCCATCAATTAGAGTTCAGAAGGATCATCCTAGAGACTTAATCATTGGAAGCTTAGATCAAGGTGTCAGAACCAGGAGATCAGATGCTGCTGCTACTGATTCATGTTTTGTGTCTAAGTTTGAACCAAAAAATGTGAAAGAAGCCCTGACTGATGAATTTTGGATTGAAGCAATGCAAGATGAGTTGAATCAATTCAAAAGGAGTGAAGTGTGGGATCTTGTTCCAAGACCAGAAGGGCTGAATGTGATTGGCACAAAGTGGATATTCAAGAATAAAACAGATGAAAATGGTACTGTGGTCAGAA
Organism: Medicago ruthenica; assembly: GCA_018208015.1. Taxonomy (NCBI): domain Eukaryota; kingdom Viridiplantae; phylum Streptophyta; class Magnoliopsida; order Fabales; family Fabaceae; genus Medicago; species Medicago ruthenica. The sequence goes on from CM031378.1 coordinate 48,133,710, forward strand.
ACAAGGCTAGGTTGGTTGCTCAGGGCTATACTCAAGTAGAGGGATTGGATTTTGATGAAACCTTTGCATCTGTGGCCAGACTAGAGTCCATAAGACTTCTGTTGGGTGTATCCTGCATTCTCAAGATCAAGTTATTTCAGATGGATGTGAAGAGTGCATTTTTGAATGGATATCTGCAAGAGGAAGTGTATGTTGAACAACCTAAGGGCTTTGTGGATCCTAAGTTTCCAGAACATGTGTACAAGTTAAAGAAGGCTTTATATGGATTGAAGCAAGCACCAAGGGCATGGTATGACAGGCTGACTCAGTTTCTTGTGGCTCAAGGTTACAGAAAAGGAGGTTCTGATAAGACTTTGTTTGTGAAAGATGAGAATGGGAGTCTGATGATAGCTCAGATTTATGTGGATGATATAGTGTTTGGAGGGATGTCTCAGAAGATGGTCAAACTGTTTGTTCAGCAGATGCAGTCAGAATTTGAAATGAGCTTAGTTGGTGAACTGACATACTTTCTTGGGTTACAAGTCAAACAAATGGAAGATACAATCTTCATCTCTCAAAGTAAGTATGCCAAGAACATAATGAAGAAGTTTGGAATGGAATCTGCTGCTCACAAGAAGACACCAGCTGCTACTCATCTGAAGTTAACCAAAGATGAACATGGAGTTTCAGTTGATCAAAGTCAGTACAGAAGCATGATAGGGAGCTTATTGTATTTAACTGCAAGCAGACCTGATATCGCTTATGCTGTTGGAGTATGTGCAAGATACCAAGCTGATCCTAAGATGAGTCATCTGACACAAGTCAAAAGGATCCTGAAGTATGTGAATAGCACAAGTGACTATGGAATCATGTATTCACATAGTTCAAGTTCTGAACTGATGGGATTTTGTGATGCTGACTGGGCTGGAAGTGCTGATGACAGGAAGAGCACTTCAGGAGAATGTTTCTTCTTAGGAAATAACTTGATTTCATGGTTCAGCAAGAAACAAAACTGTGTGTCACTGTCAACTGCTGAAGCTGAGTATATTGCTGCTGGGAGTAGTTGTTCACAACTGGTTTGGATGAAACAGATGCTGGAGGAGTACAACATGAAACAAGGAAGAAACAAGGAACCATGACCTTATTTTGTGACAATTTGAGTGCTATCAACATTTCTAAGAATCCAATACAGCACAGCAGAACTAAACACATAGACATCAGACATCATTTTATCAGAAATCTTGTGGAGGATAAAGTTATTCAGCTGGAACATGTAGCTACTGAAGAACAAGTTGCTGACATTTTCACAAAGGCCTTGGATGCTAAGCAGTTTGAAAACTTAAGGAGCAAGTTAGGTGTGTGTTTGCATGAAGAGTTATAGCAATTACTGCAAACTGGATGTGAGGAAGGTAGAGTACCTGCCAGTTGTGCCTATGCTAAGTGTGATCCTGAACCTGAGTCTGAATCTGATATGGTTTCAAGGATCTGTGGTATCTGTTTTGATTTCATTCCCTATTTGAAGTCTGAGTTTTGTCAGAATTTTGTGGCTAAAAAGGGGGAGAAAATCTTATGTAATGTGTTGGCTTTGATACCAAGTGTTGCTGCTCAGAGAATTAGTTCAAATTCAGCTTTCAGTGTTGTTCAGAAGTTGTTTGTGAAGCTCAGAGTTCAGAACCAATATAACAAGAGCTGTCAAGATGTTATTGAGGGGGTGTTTGTGTCTCAGGGGGAGTTTGTGATGATCATGAGTTGATCAGTAGCTCTGATACCATGGTTGTGATCAGAAGTTGATCAGTACTTGGTTGGTGTGTGCTTCAGTAGCTGTGATGTTTTGTAGAACTGAAGCTGGTTTGGGTTATTCATAGCTGTGTCCGCTGCTTATGTTTATGTTATGTTTATGCTATGATATATTGTTGTGGTGTTCTTCATTGCTGAGTTGATTATAAGGGAGGTTGAAGAACTTGGATGGTTTTAGCCAAAAATTTGCCAAAGGGGGAGATTGTTGAGTATTCTGGTGTTGGCTGCATTGTTTGGCAAAACCAAGGTATTGGATAGAAGCATCTCCATGTGTAGAACATTTCTTCAGTTACAAGTTTTCTCATTTGAAGCCATTCAGAAGCTCAAAATCACATCAGAAGCTGAATGCCTCATCAGAAGCACTGTAGCTGTTCAGAAGCTGATTCAGGTTCTGATGCCAGCGTTGACTTATGTTGACTTCATCAGAAGCTGGTTATTTGCATGTTATTTCAGTGCGAATCTTTGCAAGATTTAACAAGGAATTATCCACGCATATTGTTCTAGAATGCTGGATTGTTTTCGAGAAGATTTATTAAAGATTTGGTTTATTGTTATGGAAACACATTTTTTCCTGATACAATCTTTTAAAGATACAAAGTGGTTTTATTTTTTTCCTTATTGGACCAATCTTATTTCAGAAACAAATCATGTGCAGAAGATTAGTTTGTTATTTATGCTGCAAGACTGAAGGCTATATAAGGAGGAGGGCTGCTGCTATTCAACACACGAATTTTATAGAGTTTAAGATCAGAAAATTGAGTCTTAGTATTTTAAGCTTTTAGCTTTATTGTGCACCACTCTGTTAGAGTTGGTTTAGGTGTTTAATTGAGTTGTAATTCATTCTAAGCCTTTAGGTACGAATGAAGTTTTGTCTTTGAAGGTGTATTCAAAAACAGGGTAGTAGTGTTTCAAAACTGATTAAGATCAAAGGGTAGTTCAAGTGGCTGGGTTGCAGTTACTTGAATAGGAAGTTAGAATTTTTTTTCTAATACTCAACGTGTTGGGTAGAATTCAAGACTAGGTGGAGATTAATTGCTTGGGATAGGAACTGGGAGTCAGTGTCTGAGTCTTAAGGATTAATTCCAATAGTGGTATTCCTTCCTGGATTGGTATCCCCCAGAGTAGGAGGTGTTTACTCCGAACTGGGTTAACAAACTTTTGTGCCTTTTTACTTTCCTGCACTTTAATTTGCTGCCTGTGTGAGTTTTTGTTTGTGCTCTGTTTTGCAAACTGTTGTGCTAAGTTCTGATCAGAACCTGTTGGTTCAGAACCTGTTAGTTTCTCTTAGGTATTGCCTGGCCAGAATTACAGTTATTATCATCCATTCATCAACATTTCAAACCTTGCAAAACCATCATCATTTCAAGCCTTTCCTATCTCTTGCAACCAAAGCTTTGGGCTAGGAGTTGGTAAGTCATCCTAACCTGTCTATATTGCCTTTACATACTGTTTGCATTTGCTTTTGATTCCAACTTGTTTCAATCTCAGTTTTGCATTTTTAAGTTTTACTCATTTTTGATTTAAAACATTTTTGAAACTCAAAAGGAATCCCAAAGTTTGCAAAACATTTAAACTGTGTTGTTGCACTCATTTTATTGCTAATTTCAAAAGCTTTTCACTCTTCCTAAAGTTCTGAAGCTTGTTCAAAAGTTGCTTCTGAACTCAAAATTTCGCAGAGTTCGCAGTGCGAAGCTCTGGTCGCTTTGCGACCATGACAGAACTCAGATTCTGAGTTCAGGCTTCATAAAGCCAATTTTTGAGGTTCTAAGTTGAATATTCAGAACTTTAGGGGATTAAAACTCATTTTGGTTCAAAATATAACAAGGGTTTTGTATACACTTGGAAATTCACAAGTTTAAATAGCTTACTTGAATGACAAGAAACTTGTTCGCTTTTTCAAACTTGAGCCGAACTTGTGCCTTTTTTAACAAGAAACTTGTTCACTTGTTAATCTTTTAAACTTGAACCAAATTTGTTCTTAAACTAAACTTGTTTCAACCAATTTGAACAATATTTGGTTCATGAATCTCATTTTTTCGAACTCGAGCCAAACTTGTGCATTACTCACAAACTTGTGCTTTTCCATAAACTTGTGCATTTTTCACACACATAAACAAAGCAATACTTGTTCATAGGTTGCAACAACTAATTTGAACATTAAAACTTTTATTGAGTTTCAACAATCAAGTGTTTTAATAACTTTGGGATTTCTTAAATTTCAAACAAAACTTGAATGGAAAAGGAATGGTTTGACATATGTCTCTCCATTTCCCCGATTGAACGAATGCTTGACGTATGTCTCGTTGTTCGGGCAATCGTCATTCTATTTTCAACGCATCTAACACACCAAAACCAATTCTTGGCCCTTTGTGGTCAATTCGAACCCTTTGGCCCCCGTGACCATTTGATTCAATGTTCGACTCCGTTGAGTCCATGGAATCATTTCTTGATCCTGTTGGATCAATCGAACCTTTTCTCGACTCGGTTGAATCTTTTTAGTCTATGTTCGACTCCGTTGAGTCCATTGAATCTTTTCTTGATCCCGTTGGATCAATCGAACCTTTTCTCGACTCGGTTGAGTCTTTTTGGTCAATGTTCGACTCCTTTGAGTCCATTGAACCCTTTCTTGATCCTGTTGGATCAATCGAACCTTTTCTCGACTCGGTTGAGTCTTTTTGGTCAATGTTCGACTCCTTTGAGTCCATTGAACCCTTTCTTGATCCCGTCGGATCAATCGAACCTTTTCTCGACTCAGTTGAGTCATTTTAATCTTTCTCGGCCCCTCGCGGCCAATTCAAACCTCTTTTCCCCAACGGACATGTTTTATCTATTCTAGCGCGATTCGAAACAAACGCTTAAGCCTCCCATGCGCGAGCATACAAGCTATGTTTAATCGCAAGAATGCGATCAAAACATCGTTCTTTAAAAATAATCAACACATAAACGTTTTTCTACCAAAGAACTACGTAGCTTTGATTTCTCCATCGCACCGGGAGATACGTAGGAGCAAGATCATCATCTTGTCAAGTACAATAATAAAAAACAACTTTTTTTCCCTTTCATCATATTTTCTTTTTCCTTTTACTTATTCAAGCATGCAAGCAAAACGTTAAAAACATTCTAAGCCTTAGCTAAATAGGAGGTTCCCGTTAAGTACAACGGATGTGAGGGGTGCTAATACCTTCCCCTCGCATAATCGACTCCCGAACCCGGTAATGGTTGCGATGACCATCCTTTCCTCATCGTCAAGGGTTTTATTATCGTTTCCCTTCATAATAAAAAACTTAAGGGTTTATCAACGTTCCCTTTAAACAAAAACTTTGGTGGCGACTTCACAGAACTTTTCGAGCGTTTGTACACGTCTCGGGGTTTGCGTTTTTTTTACGAGAGCGCACAAGGTCTACAATACCCACTATGTGGCTCGACAATTTTCCCTTCTTCAATTTATCCGACCACAAAGAACTATGTTTGTGCTTCATTGTCCACACTAGCATTGAATTAAGAAAAAGTCCACCAAATATCCAAAATCAATTGGTCAAAACTTCAAAGTTTATAGATGGAATCATTTAATAATCCTCTAGGAATACAAATGTCTTCAACAATTGGTGGCCTAATGTAAAGAACATAATGTTTGTGGTTGCCACCTGTGCAGGTTTATCTGGACAACTGGTTGCAACTCACACTGACATTGTTGGGATTTAAGAGGGGTTTTAAAAAATCTAATCGTCTTAGCGGAATAAATCCCGATGAACGGTCTTGATTAAACCATTGATCATAAATTAAAACACTTTAATGGTTCATGTGTTTACCTCTTGAAGTAGAACTCACAGAGTGAGTGATCACAAGAACTACTCGATGACATTACCTCTATTCAATCCATAAACATATTCCTTCAATCACAGTGCTAGATTATTACGAATGAAGGCTTCGAGAGAGATGGCAGGTTTTTAGGGTTTCTAAAACTAGGGTTTATGATATGTGGAATTCGGTTAAGTGTGCATTTCCTTCAGCATAAGGGTTATATTTATAAGAACTACTTTTGTGCTCATGCAAGTCAATAAATCACCACTGGGATTATGTAAGCCGAATAACCCATTCTCTGATTTTGCTAACTAATTAGTTCTATATGCTAAACGCACCCCAAGTAATAATTCTCAAATATATATCTCTTTTATCTGTCATTTTGTGTGTGACCATGTAGGTTCTTGTAATATTGACAATTATATTAAATCTTATATTTATTATTATAAATAGTGAGCGGTATCTAGCAACGCATCACTGCTACGCAAGTGACTAGAATGCCATGTGATCGAAACCTTTTTGTGATAAAGATCTTGTGTATAATTGATCTTTTTCTTTTATGTCTATATTGAACACAAGGCGTAGCATGTCACCCTTGTCCAATTTAATATTGGCTATTAGGGATTACTCCCGCAATCTTCCACTAGCACAAAAAACTAATCAAATAATAACTCAATATCTATTGGTCACGTGTTAGCATCAAGTACTCTTTGGGCAAGATACTCTACTAGCAAATAAGGAACTATTTCCTATGTTGGTAAGTTATAGTTCTTTCAATTTCCACTTTTGATCTTACTAAAGAAAAGAAATTGAAGTGTCAAAGTATACATTTGAATCGTTGGTGAGATTATAGTATTCATTGCTTGCAAGATTAAACCATTTTCACCTTAGGACAGGATCAACATAATCCACAACGCAAGAAACACATTTTTTTTTGCTCAATTATGAGACAAACGATTCAAATCACATATTTGACCTCTTTAATAGAAACACCAACTATTTTAAGCTTGTACTTTAATAACTTACATAGTTGATATCCAAGCATAACATTTATTCTAGATTTTGATCTGGATATATTGTACACCAGTTATGGAAATCGTCATCCTTATAACTCCTTTACAATGGCCATTCCATATCCTCTCAAGAAACAGTTATAATTTCTTTAAGACGACCAATGAATATTCTTGAGATCTAGTGTCAAACACTAGAATCAATTTTGGTACTTACTTTCATTAAGAAATAATTATCTAACTATGTCTCAAATGTGTAGATAAACTGTTTTGGTGACCAATATGTCATCCACATACTATACCAGATTAATATAAATGCTCCCACTAGCCTCCTTGTTTGCACAATATTTACATTTGCCTTTTATTAATCCATGTCTTCACAAAACTTCATTAAACAAAAAAAATAATTAAACGTTAAGAAACTTGCTCCAATCCATAAATGAATTTTGTAATATATGTTCCTTTCTAGCATCCTATGGATTAACGAAACCCTACATATATGTTAAATACATATATAATGTAATTCCAATTAAAGAATGTAACCTCGTTATCTATCTGCCAAAAACACGTATTATACAACAATGGCAATTGGAATCGCTAGATTTACACGTTATGATGATATAATGGTTTTATCATGATTTGCATCATGATTTTTCTAAAAAAAATCTACAATCAATCACATCTCAAAGGTATTCATAAAACCATCCATGTCAGTTTTTTATAAAAAAAAAAAAAAAAACTCGCTTTCATCCTATGAGTCTTACCCATTTGGATGATATAACCAATATACATATATGGTTTATGTACATTAATTCTATATAAGATCCCATGACACCTAGTCATTTCATAGAATTTAGGACATCTTTGTTCTTATAGTAAGTCAGAGGCTCATCTTCCAAGAGCATCATATCACCTTGTTGAGTCATGACGAAATCATGTTTCTCAATTTAGTAATATGACATATTAGACTTATCTAGATCGTGTGCTACTTGAACTGGTGATTTAACAACCACCTTTGTTGAATCAGTTCATGTTCCATTGTTATAGAGACATGTATTTTGTGCTACTTGACCTTATTCAAGTTCTACATCACTCCCTAGTTTAACGAAAAACAATTTTTGTCATAGAAGATGATGTAGAATTTGTATCCCTTAGTGGACTGTAGATCTTACCATTTAGGCCTTTAGGCCCTACAGACAAGGGCTTGGACCCTTAGAGTCAGGCTGGGCACCCTCCAGAAGAGCACAAGACCCACCTGACAGTCATATATAACCTTAGGGAACTTTCCTAAAAAGAGATCCTCTGGGGGCGCCCTCAGCAGCCTATGAGGGCGCCCTAGTCATAGTTTTAGCCCTATACGATTTGGGCCCAAAACCATGATCGGATAGGCCTAAACCGAGGCTACAAATAGTAACCTTGGGATCATTCCCAAGGCATGACCTAAACAAACTAAGAAAACCCTAGTTTTCCTATATTGTACTCACAGCCAGTACACTTAGTTTCCTAGGATACCTCCACAAATATACATTCATCCAATTTAGAATATATTTTATCTAATAAACCTTGTAACCCCAAATTACCACAAAGACAAACTAGGTATCAAATATGGTGTCTTCTGATTACCTGAATTGAATCTTGTTGTGGGTAATGAATAACTGTAATAGAAGAAATTTCTAGAATGAGTCGTAGAGTTATCATTGAACTATTTCAGATCAAGTCATGTTAAACATGATTTGATATAAATATTTATTATACTCTTTGTGCATGTCTTTACCATCACAATCTATTAGTATGGTCTTTATATTTTTAAAGTTGTTACAACTGGGCTTATAAAGATTATGGAACTCCAAACCATTACTTGATTAACAGCACACTAGTATAGAAACCATTGTTTGGATACTGGAACAACACCTGTCTATTATTCAAACACTCAGTCCTTCTCTTGTCGATACAAGATTTAGGATTAATGCTTCTATTTTAGGTTGAACTTAATTACAATTATTTGGTTTGATACCAAGCTTAAATTAAGTCCAAGCATAAGCTCCCATAGTCATTCCATTCTAAATGTAGGTGGACTTTATTTGTAGTCATTGTCATACTTCTTTGAAACTCTCCATATTTAACAAATATGAGATTAACATCTAGTATCATATACTTCTGATGCAGAAGTAGAAAAAGTGACTTCCTATAACAAGATGTGTGAAGATAAAGTCTTACTTTTTCTTCTACTTTGGCTCTGTTGGATATTTGGTTGTTGGCTTCATGTTTGCTAAAATCAAATATACGAGCAAGTTGTGCGCCTTCAGAAGCTGAACCTTCAGAAGCACTGTTCAGAAGTTGAACCTTCAGAAGCACTGTTCAGAAGTTGAACCTTCAGAAGCACTGTTTTCAGACGCTGACCTTCAGACAGTGACCTTCAGACGTTGAACCTTCAGACGCAGACCTTCAGAAGCACTTCTTCAGAAGTACCTTCAGAAGCTGGTTTTTTGTGCTCCTGTTTTTCGTGCCTTGGAACTGTTTATTTTCTCATGTGATCTTTTGAAGATTTGATTGACAAATTCTCCATGCTGCAGTGTGGTTCTAGAAGGAAGAATATTTTCGTGAGATATATTTTGAAGATTGGATTGTTTTATTTGTGTAAATATATTTTCAAAGAGATCTTTGGAAAATATATTTCTGAAGAATATTATGGAATATATTTCTAAAGAAGAATTTTGGAAATATATCTTTGAAGAATATTTGGTTCAAATATTTGTTGCTGTTCTAGGCTATAGAAGACGCTACTATTGAAGAAAATCACTGAAACTAGAACAGAAGACATCATTGTTAGAGTATTCTTAGGTTTCTAGTCTGTTAATTGTGAGTCCTTTCTTGTGTCACCTTGATGCAAGCATAGGACTGTGTTTAGTTGAGTTGTAATTTGAAGGTGAGAAAAACACAAGAAGGGGGGGTTGAATTGTGTTGGCTTTTTCTTTTCTTTCTCAAAAACTTAATGATAGTTCAGAATCTGATTGGAGGTCAGATTCTGATGCTCTGTTTCAGAGTTATAATGCAACGGAATAAAGTAAATGAGAGAGAGAGAGAGAGAAGGACACAATCAATTATCCTGGTTCCTTCTACAACCTGTAAGTAGTCCAGTCCCCTTGTTACTAACAAGAGATTTTTCACTATAATCACCAAGATTACAATTGCTCAAGCACAAAGCAAGAGACTTCCAATGCTCAAACACAAAGTAAGAGACTTCCTATGCTCAAACACAAAGTAAGAGACTTCTTTGCTCAAACACTAAGTAAGAGACTTCCTTGCTCAAACACTAAGTAAGAGACTTCCTTGCTCAAACACAAAGTAAGAGACTTCTAATTGCTCAAGCACACAGGGGAGAGACTTTGAATCAAACAGATTTACAAAAGAATATGTTTGAGTTGAAGACTTGATATACTATCAGTGGTGTTCACAAAATACAACACAGATTCAGACTCTATACTTAAGAAATTCTAGGATAAGAGAGTTTGTAAGAATTTCTAAGTTATTTGATGACTTTCTAATTTGGCATAGTTTATGCACTGTTCCAGAAAACAGAGTAACAGAGTCTTGAGAGTCTTCTTCAAATCTTCAATCCTTTATAGAGAAAGAAAGAGCTGTTGAGAAGATTGCCAGGTCATCAAATAGAGCCGTTTGGAATAGAAGCTTCAGCCATCATTTAATTCGTTCCTGACATGGTGTGCGAACTCAAGAACAGAGCAGTACGATTTGAATTGTTTCCTTAAAAACTGGCTGCGTGTTTCGTCCAAGGAGGCAAAGGTTGCAGAGAGCTATTCTGACTGTACAGTACTTTACTGTTGACAGTGACAGTTGTTGACTTCTGCTTTTCCTTCAGACTCAGACTCAGACTCCCAGTCTGTTCATCAGACGCAGTTCTTCAGACGCACTGTTCATCAGAAGCTGGTCTTTAGACGCACTGTTCATCAGACACAGTTCTTCAGAAGCTGGTCTTCAGATGCACTGTTCATCAGACGCACTTCTTCAGAAGCTGGTCTTTAGACGCACTGTTCATCAGACGCACTTCTTCGAGAGCTGGTCTTCAGACACACTGTTCATCAGACGCTGTCTTCAGGAGCTCTTCTTCAGACGCTGTCTTCAGAGGCTGTCTTCAAAAGCTCTTCTTCAGACGCTGTTCATCAGACGCTGTCTTCAGAAGCTCTGCTTCAGACACTGTCTTCAGAAGCTCTTCTTCTGACGTTGTCTTCAGAAGTACAACACAAGCTTCAATATTTTCCTTTTGCTCTTAACTTGATCTTTCAGAACCACCATTAGATACAACAATTAAATATATGGCCCTGCACACTTAGAATAAGCATTAACATATCCAATTTTCTTTTTAACACTTTGTTATCATCAAAACTCAAAAGGGACTTGTTCATACATTTTGTTCCAACATAATTGTGAATCACTCATAAGCTTTTAAGCAAGAAGTGACGTTTGTGTGTTTTGGAGTGTGTCTCCTACTTTGTTTGTTATTTGAGTTTAAGATCACTGGGGCAGTGATTGTTTGAGGGGAAGTGAGATGGGATCTCAGGTCTAGGAGTTCCTAGGTTGAAGTCAATACGGGTAGTTGCTAGGTGATAAGTTGTAAACTGGGAGTTTGCTGAGAACTTAGAACTAGGACTACGCTAGTGGATTTCCTTCCTGGCTTTGTAGCCTCCAGACATAGGTGTGTTTGTCACCGAACTGGGTTAACAAATATCAGTGTTCCTTTTACTTTCAGTCTGTTATTTCTTTCCCTGTTATTGTTTCGTGTTTTACTTTGTTTACATCGTGTTCTTGTGTTGGATCATTACGTTCAACATCAAGGAAACTACTGCCAAAATTACAATTGGCATCAGAGCAAGCACCCTGCCTAGTTTTAGGGTGAGCTCCAGGGAAGTTATTTTCTGGCAGAATGGACAAAGAAGGAGGATTTGTGAACAGACCACCTCTATTGGATGGTTCCAACTATGACTATTGGAAATCACGCATGAGTGCTTTCCTTAAATCTATAGATAGTAAGACCTCCTGGAAAGCAGTTCTGAAAGGTTGGGAACATCCTGTTGTGCTTGACAAAGATGGAAAGAAGACAACTGATCTGAAACCAGAAGAAGAGTGGTCCAAGGAAGAAGATGAATTAGCTCTTGGAAACTCCAAGACCTTGAATGCTTTATTCAATGGAGTGGACAAGAATATGTTCAGACTTATCAAGCAGTGCATTGTAGCTAAGGATGCTTGGGAGATTCTCAAAACTACTCATGAAGGCACATCCAAGGTAAAAATGTCCAGACTTCAACTTCTCACCACCAAGTTTGAAAATCTCAAAATGTTGAGGATGAGAATATACAAGATTTCTATATGAATGTTCTGGACATGGCTAACTCATTTGATTCTCTTGGAGAAAAAATATCTGATGAGAAACTTGTGAGGAAAATACTCAGGTCTCTACCTAAGAGATTTGACATGAAGGTGACTGCCATTGAGGAAGCACAGGACATCTCCAGTATGAAGGTTGAGGAATTGATATGATCCTTGCAGAATTTTGAGATAGCCTTCAATAACAAAACCTATAAAAAGGGGAAAGGTGTTGCTTTTGTAGCAGATGCTGATACTGAGGATGATGAAAGCATATCAGAAGCTCTTGTGATGATTGGTAGACAGTTTAACAAGATTCTGAAGCAGGCTGACAGGAGATCCAAACCAAATGACTTGAAGAAGACAAGAACTGATGAGAAAAGCAATCAATCCAAAGGTGTTCAGTGTCATGAGTGTGAAGGATATGGCCACATTAGGATAGAATGTGCAACGTACCTCAAGAAACAGAAGAAAAGTTTGGCAGTTTCTTGGTCTGATGAAGATGACTCAGAAGGAGAAGTGGAGTATGAGTTTGCTAAGCATGTCACTGCTTTAACTAGTAGATGCATGTTTGAGGATGAAGTTAAGGTTTCAGAAGCACCATCAGGTTCTGAGGCTTCAGAAGCACCATCAGGTTCTGAAGCACCATCTGATATTGAGTCAAGTGATGGAGAATTGTCTTGTGAAGAACTGGCTACCTCTTACAAAGAACTATACCTCAGAAATGAAGAAGTTTGCAAGTTATTAGAAAATCAGAAGAAGACTATCAGTCAACTGCATGCGAAAAGAAGTGAACACTTAGGGCAAATTTCTGATCTCAAAGATGAGGTAACCCAACTGAACTCTCAACTTGAACACTTAAAGAAGCAGGTCAGAATGATGAACACTGGTACTGATGTGCTAGAAGAGATATTGGAGAGTCAGAACCAAGGGAAACCAAAAGGAATAGGGTTTGATGATAGGACCTTGAACAACAAACAGCAAAATCCAGCTAAAAGGTTCATTGCAGTTTTTGGAACATATGATCCAATGATGGGAAAACCTAAGTTGGAACATCAGAACAAACCTCATGGATCTAAGAGCAGGAGGGCATCTCGTCCTTGGATATGTCATTACTGTGGTAAAAAGGGGCACATAAAGCCATTCTGTTTTAAGCTATATGGATACCCCAAGCACTTCCAACAAAAAAAATTGGAACCCATTGTAAACACAATCTATGTCAAGAAGGAATTGAGACCCAAACTCAAGATTGTTGAAAGCAGCAAAGGTCCAAATATTAGAATCCAAAAGGATCATCCTAAGGTCCTGATCATAGGGAATCTGAATGAAGAAATTACCAACAGATCCAGAGATTGTGCCAAGAGTAGAATGAAGAATTTTGCTCTTATGAATGCAAAACATAAGAGAACATCTGATGCAGCACATGTGAAGATAATCAAAAAGGATAATGGTGTTGATATTGATTGGTGGTGTTGTGATGCTGAATGGGCAAGTAGTTGCTTATATAAGAATCTATAGCAATTACAGGTGTTGAAAAGTGCAAACAAATTCTTTCTACTTACTTTAACTAGAGTTGCACGAGAAATAAGGGAAATCATACTCATTCTGAAGACTGCTGTAAATGTGAGTTCTCCTGCTGTTTCACCTGTACCAGTTGCTGTTACCACAAGCCCTTTTGATTCTGCGGATACAAATCCTGATGTTACTGTCTCTGTTGTGATGTACTTGATGTGTTGTGATGGTCTACTCCTGGTACTGTTGTTCTTTTTCTTTCTACTCCTGGTGATTGCATGGTTGTTTTGTCAAAATTGTTTGGCTAAAAAGGGGGAGATAAGTGTGTCAGAAGCAAGAATTTATGTAGTTCAGTTCGGAAGCAATACAGGCATTTCACAATACAGAGCTGATCTGTTTCAGGGGGAGTCTCTGTTTCAGGGGGAGTATATGTGTTTCCTGTCAGAAGCTGATGTGTTTCAGGGGGAGTCTCTGTTTCAGGGGGAGTATTGTAACATCCCGCTTAAGACTTGAATATTTATCAGTTTTGAAACGATGTATCAGAGATATTTTATAAGGAATGGCATTTTTGTAATTTTGAGGGTTAGGTTATAAAAACCATTTCCCCCAAAATTCTCTCATAATCTTTTCCACTTCCTCTCTCTAGAACCAATCCTCTCCCTTCTCTCTTCTTCCACTCTTGTGCCCCTCCCTCCAATCCTTCAACAATCATCAAACTTCTATCTCAATTACTCCATCTTCATGCAAGCAAGCAAGGTTTGTGATTTTGGTCCAAAGGAAGCAAAGAGAAAGGAAGGAAGGAAAAGCTTGAAGCTAGGGTTTGAAGAGGGAAGCTTGGCAGGATCAGAAGCAATTGTTGGGTGAGCTCCCTAGGGGTTTTAGAACCCACTTTGAGAGTTTTTGATGAGTATTTTGTATTTTGAGCAAAGTTTATAAATTAGTGCCCTAATCCCTTTTGCTTGCCAATTCCTTGTTCAATCATGTTTATATCAATCAATTTATAGTTGTAAATCATTCCTTATACTGTTATGATGCCTGGGTATGCTTAGATATGCCAAAAATGGTGGAAAATCACGTTTTGAACTATTTCTGAGCTGTCAATTTCGCCCGGCGAGCTCGGGGCGAGATTACAGCGATTTTCAACATTTTTTTCCCTGCCTCATCTCACCAATGGCGAAATGGAGCTTGCCCAGCGAGATCAGACAGACCTCCCAAGGCTGTTCTGTTTCGTATTGTGAGCTGCATACGCGTCAGGCGAGGCATTTGGTAACCATTCTCAAAGAAAACCATATTTTCTAAGGAAAACACCATTGTGGACATAACCTAGGGGAATACAACATATAAGGAATAGATGAACAAGGATTTGTGCAATAGCTTAGGATTGATTAGAATTGTTAGGGCAAAGCCCAGACGGGTATGGAATGTTTCCAACAATTAAGCAGCGGCTTATGAGAACGATAAGCCTATGACCCTATACTTATATGTTAAGTTTTGGGAGATTGATTCCCATTAAGGAATGCATTAATATGCAAAAGCTTATAGTAAATTATTAGACGTACTTTCAAGTACTTAAGAAAAGAATTAATGAGAATGAGAATGCACCTAAGATAGCATGATTAAGATGCACTCAGCCAAGTGTGCGTATGCACAAGGAAAGATTTAATATTCAAAGTTAAGAACCTTTTTATAGGTTAAGCATTTAAGAATGATTTACTTAAAGAATGCATCAGATATGCATAAGTTATAATTATAAGATATATGTATATATTCAAAGAATAAGAACAAAGTAATTAAATGACTAGATGTGTCTCCTGTAGGCTCGTTAGTTAGTATACAGGGGGTTCCAGTGAAGTTACCGCCTTAAATGGCAGCTGGAACGGTGAAGTTACCGCTCGTGAGGGCAGCTACACATCCAAGTCAAGAAAGTTAATGTGTCTCCTGTAGTCTCGCTAGTTAGAATACAGGGGGTTCCGGTGAAGTTACCGCCTTAAATGGCAGCTGGAACGGTGAAGTTACCGCTCGCGAGGGCAGCCACACAAAAGAAAAGAGGAGTCCGGTGTTAGCCTGATATGATAGGAATTTCACCGGTAAGAAGGGAGATGTACTTCGGGGTTACTCCACCCGGATGCACTCCGTAAAATGAACTCAGACAATTATTGTTTGTTCAACGCTGACTTACTAACCTTATGAATTAAGAATGATGTATATTAATATTTATGAAATTATTATGAGAATATGATGTTTAGTCAGCAGAGAAAGAAAGTGATCATAGGATGTCCCCAGATCACTAAGTATAAGTTTAAGTTTAAAGTTAGAATATGATAAGCATATGATTAAGACATGTAGCGATCCTAGTGTTTGCTCTCGTTAAAAAAACGCAAACTTCTGGGCGTATGCGAACGCTCGAAAAGTTGTGTGAAGTCGCCACCAAAGTTTTTGTTTAAAGGGAACGTTGATAAACCCTTAAGTTTTTTGTTTTGAAGGGAAACAATAATAAAACCCTTGACGATGAGGAAAAGGACTGGCCATCGCAACCATTGTCGGGTTCGGGAGTCGATTACGCAAGGGGAAGGTATTAGCATCCCTCATGTCCGTTGTACTCAACGGGAACCTTCTATTTGGCTAAAGCTTAAATGTTTTTAAATGTTTTGCGCGCATGCTTGTCTATGTAAAAAGGGGAAAAAGAAAATACAATAAAAGGGGAAAAAGAAAGTTTTTATTATTGTGCTTGACAAGATGTCGATCTTGCTCCTACGTATCTCCTGGTAGTCGGAGAATTCAAAGCATATGTAGTTCTTTGGTAGAAAAACGTACATGTGTTGGTTATTTTTAAATGGACGATGTTTTAACCGAATTCTTGCGATTAAACGTAGCTTGTATGCTCGCGCATGGGAGACTTAAGCGTATAGCTTGTATGCTCGCGCATGGGAGGCTTAAGCGTTTGTTTACGAATCGCGCTTAGAATAGGTAAAACATGTCCGTTGGGGTAAAGGTTCGATTGACCACGAGAGGCCAAGAAATGGTTCCTTTGGTCACAGCGGACCAAGAAAAGATTGTCACCTAATCAGGTGATTGCAATCTAACAAAGGAAAAGATTGTCGAGACGTGTATGAACGCTCGAAAGGAAAAGACCGCCGAGACGTGTATGAACGCTCGAAAGGTAAAAGATTTCCGAGACGTGTATGAACGCTCGAAAGGAAAAGATTGTCGAGACGTGTATGAACGCTCGAAAGGAAAAGATTGTCGAGACGTGTATGAACGCTCGAAAGGTAAAAGATCTCCGAGACATGTATGAACGCTCGAAAGGAAAAGATTGTCGAGACGTGTATGAACGCTCGAAAGGAAAAGATTGTCGAGACGTGTATGAACGCTCGAAAGGAAAAGATTTCCGAGACGTGTATGAACGCTCGAAAGGAAAAGATTGTCGAGACGTGTATGAACGCTCGAAAGGAAAAGATTGTCGAGACGTGTATGAACGCTCGAAAGGTAAAAGATTGTCAATGGACTCAACGGAGTTGAGCATTGATTTGAAAGGTCGCGGCGGACCGAGAAAAAGTTCAATGGATCCAACGGGATCGAGCATTGATTTGAAGGTTCGATTGACTCGACCGAGTCAAGAAAGAGTTCAAAGAGGATCCAACCGGATCTAGCATTGACTCGAATTGACTCAACGGAGTCAAGAAAGGGTTCATTGATCCAACGGGATCAAGAAAGGTTTGGATTGACCACGGGGGCCAAAATTGGTGTGTTGGATTTGTTTTATGTTTTGTATTTTCTGAAAATAGAATGACGATTGTCCGAACAACGAGACATACGTCACGCATTCGTACAACCGGGGAAATGGAGAGCCATACGTCAAACCATCCCTTTTTCATTCAAGTTTTGTATGAAACTCAAGAAATCCCAAAGTGAACAAAACACTTGGTTGTTGCAACCTATGAACAAAGGTTGTTCAAGTTTATGGAAAAGCACAAGTTTGTGAATAATGCACGAGTTCGGCTCAATTTTGAAAACGGTTTTGAAAAGCGAACAAGTTCGGCTTAAGTTCACGATTGATTTGAAAATCGTGAACAGGGTTTTTGTTCAAGTTTGGTTTTAAAAACAATGAACTTAGCCTATTGTTCGAGTTTGTTTTGAAAGTTTATAGACGTAACTTGTTTTGCAAGTTACTCAAAAAATGGCTCGAACTTGTGAATCCTTCAAATTTATGCAAAATCAAAGTTAAGGTTTGGATAAAATGAGTTTCAATCCTCTTAGGTTCTGAGTTCTGGGGCTACAAACTCAAAAATTGGCTTCTGAATTCATGTTCTGAATTCTGTCATGGTCGCACTGCGACCAGAGCTTCGCACTGCAAAGTCTGCGAAATTTTGAGTTCAGAAGCAACTTCTGAACTAGCCTCAGAACCTTAGGAGGAGTGAAAAGCTTTTTGAAAAGAGTGCAACAACTTAGTTTAAATGTTTTGCAAACTTTGGGATTCCTTTTGTGTTCAAAAGTGTTTTAAATCCAAAATGGATTAAAAATGCAAAACTGAAATTGGATTTAAGCAAGAACCAAAAACAAATGCAAACAATATGCAAATATAAACAGGTTAGAGTGACTTACCTGCCCCTAGCTCAAAGCTTTTGGTGCAAGGAAATGGAAGAGGTTTTTGGATGTTTATGACTTTGCCAAGCTGGACAAGTTTGATGAACAGCCCTTAATCAATGGTAATTTGCCTTTGTTTCTCCCTCCTTGTGTGAGGTTTAGAGGCTGTTTTGCTGGCCTGGTGCTTTGTGTTGGTTTTAGGATGATTTGTGTAAGAAAGGATTGGAGATTTTCTCAAACTTACCTAAAACTAAACTCTGTTTTTGTGAGGAAAAATGTGCAGCAATTCACTCGAATTTTCACTGGTTTTCTGCTCTCAAACCTCTGTGTTAATACCCTCAAAAGGACCCTCTAGCCTCTCTCAAGAACCCCTTCTTCCACTCCAGCAGCAATGCCTTGCTTTTATAGGCCAAAATGAGATCAAATGGTCATGATGAAAAAATCTGCAGCAGGGCTATTTTTGGGCTATGATCATGACTGATTTGCTTTGTATTTAATGCTAAGGATAAGAGGTGACCTTTCCTTGCTGCAAGGGTCAAGACCTTGGACGAATTCAGCTCCCAAAGCAGCTGAATTCTGACAGAAAAATGATGGAAATGATGAAAGCAAGGCTGTTTGCAAAACAGGGGCAGCAACTTTGCCTCAATCCTTGAGTGGTTTTGATAAATCCTATGGCAAGGTGGTTGCTGGCAAGTAGCAGGGTCAGTTGCAGGCCAAGTGGGAGGGGAAATGACTGCCCAAAGTCAGCAAGTGGCTGGGTTACTTGATCAATTTTGCTTCCTCTTCCTTTCCCTTTTGCTTTTCAAATGTCACATGTTTTCTCTGATTTCTTGGTCAAATCCAGCATTAATCATACTAATAATAGATGATAATAATAATAGATAATGACTGGAATAGCAATAAAAGAAAAGGAAAACAGAAAAATCAAAAATCTGAAAATCTGCAAAAAATTCGCAGACTTTGCTCTGCGAAGTCCTCATTTCTGAAAGACTTCGCTCTGCGAAGGGGACTTTGCTCTGCGAAGTCCTCATTTCAGCAATGTTGACTTTTTGTTGACTTTGACTTTTCTTCCCCTTTTTTTTTTTTTAAAATGCTTGGGACAAAATTAGGGTACTACACCTAGGTTTCCCCTTGATCGCGAAATATGTAGAGAATGACGGCGATCGTAGGTATCCCCAAGATCGCTAAGAATAGGCACGGCGACCCTAGGCTTCCCCCGTGGTTGCCAACAGTAGGTTGGGCTGGAGCTCACTGAGACATTATGTCTCATCCCAATCCTTCTGGTGCAGGTTTACAGGTTAGCAAGATGTTTATGAAGATATTCTTCAGGAAGACGCTGGATGGAGTGCAGTTGGTCATCATGGACAAGCTCAGGAAGTTATCAGATTTTATATGTATATGAAAGTGTATTTTATGACAATTGGATAATTGTATAAACGAGTCAATTGTACTCATTCAGTGTGTTGTATTGTACTGTATTTATTATTGAAAATTTTAATGTATCCGATATCAGATTAATACACATGCTAAATATTCTAGATAATTTAGTATGGGTGTTACAAGTATATTTGTGAAAACGTAGTATTTGCCTTGTTAGGATTTTGTTTGTGCCGCTGCTGACTCTGTTGCTTTTGGTTGCTACGTTTATGTTCTTCATGGTTGTGCATTTTTTATGACTGAAGAATTTGTCTTGTGATATCTTCCTGATCTCAGATTGATTTTAGCCAAAAATTTGCCAAAGGGGGAGATTGTTGGATATTTGGTTGTTGGCTTCATGTTTGCTAAAATCAAATATACGAGCAAGTTGTGCTCCTTCAGAAGCTGAACCTTCAGAAGCACTGTTCAGAAGTTGAACCTTCAGACGCACTGTTCAGAAGCTGAACCTTTAGAAGCACTGTTCAGACGCTGACCTTCAGACGCTGAACCTTCATACGCAGACCTTCAGAAGCACTTCTTCAGAAGTACCTTCAGAAGCTGGTTTTCTGTGCTCCTATTTTTCGTGCCTTGGAACTGTTTATTTTCTCATGTGATCTTTTGAAGATTTGACTGACGAATTCTCCATGCTGCGTGTGGTTCTAGAAGGAAGAATATTTCTGTGAGATATATTTTGAAGATTGGATTGTTTTATTTGTGTAAATTTATTTTCAAAGAGATATTTCTAAAGAAGAATATTATGGAATATATTTATAAAGAAGAATTTTGGAAATATATCTTTGAAGAATATTTGGTTCAAATATTTGTTGCTGCTGTAGGCTATAAATAGAAGACGCTACTGTTGAAGAAAATCACTGAAACTAGAACAGAAGCCATCATTGTCAGAGTATTATTAGGTTTCTAGTCTGTTAATTGTGAGCCTTTCTTGTGTCACCTTGATGCAAGCATAGGACTGTGTTTAGTTGAGTTGTAATTGTGAATCACGCATAAGCTTTTAAGCAAGAAGTGACGTTTGTGTGTTTTGGAGTGTGTCTCCTACTTTGTTTGTTATTTGAGTTTAAGATCACTGGGGCAGTGATTGTTTGAGGGGAAGTGAGATGGGATCTCAGGTCTAGGAGTTCCTAGGTTGAAGTCAATACGGGTAGTTGCTTGGTGATAAGTTGTAAACTGGGAGTTTGCTGAGAACTTAGAACTAGGACTACGCTAGTGGATTTCCTTCCTGGCTTGGTAGCCTCCAGAAGTAGGTGTGTTTGTCACCGAACTGGGTTAACAAATATCCTGTGCCTTTTACTTTCAGTCAGTTATTTCTTTCCCTGTTATTGTTTCGTGTTTTACTCGGTTTTACATCATGTTCCTGTGTTGGATCATTACATTCAGCATCAAGGAAACTACTGCCAGAATTACAGGCTCTTACAAAAACCTTTAGCAATTTTCTTTCCAACGTGTGAAATAATTGTTTTTCCTTTTGGCAACCATGTTTATCCTTTCCAAAATAGAGGAATAGAATGTAAATTTTTAAATCATTTGTGTTCATCTACTTAATAAACATAAACTACTCATTTTATCTTATAGGCAACGTTGAGGATAATGACTATGAGATATCCTATATCTAGCAATTCAATATGATGCCTTCGTCAAGCATCCTTTTCAAACATAGATAAAAAAAGTTGTTAAGGATGAATTGCTTGAGAACATACAATTTTTCATGTTCGTGAAAACAATTCTCAATTTCTGTACCAATTTAGAAACTCCTTTATGAGACTTTTATCCTTCACAAGGACTTTCACATTATAATAAGATTTATATGCAAAAGAAATTCTAACTACATAAAAAAAATAGTAATATATGAATCATGATTTAATACATATTTAATTAGGTCTTTAATTAAATATGATCCCACAATTTTACTTAAATCAAATGACTTTCAACATTTGATTAGGAAAATTTCATTTAAAGATTTTCTAGCGGTTTGAAATTCATATTTCGCATCGTTTTGAGTCAGCATTGAAGGTGAGAAAAACACAAGAAGAGAGGTTGAATTGTGTTGGCTTTTTCCTGGTTTTCTTTTCTGAGTGTTTATGTGCTGATTAGAACTTGTGGTATGCAGATTCTGATACAGAGTCTGTTTCCAGTGAATATAATAAAACACAGAGATAAGGGGATAGCAAGAGAGAGAGAGAGAGAGCAGACACAAGGCAATTTTTATACTGGTTCCTTCTACAACCCAGGAGTAGTTCAGTCCCCTTGCACTTCCAAGGGATTTCACTATAATCACTTTGGATTACAATTGCTCAATGACAACTCCAAGAGACTTTCCTATGCTTAAACACACATGCTCAAGACTTCCTGCTCTAGGACTCTTCCTAAAGACTTCCTTGTTTGCGCACACCTGCCTAAGACTTCCTTACTTAAGCACACAACTTAAGACTTCCTGCTCTAGAACTCTCCTAAAGACTTCCTTGCTTAAGGACTACTCTAAGAGACTTACAACTGCTCATGCACGCAGGCAAGAGACTTTAAATGCTCTAAGGATACACCTAAGAGACTTCTAGTTGCTCAAGGTTTCACCAAGAGACTTATAAGCTTTAGCTTTGCAACTAAAGACTTCTAGTTTGTTCAACACCTGATTTAACAATGTTAGGTGTATATGAAGAAATGAAGATACTTTCTACAACTCTAGGATTTCTAAGTTATAAACATGAAAGCAAAAACCTAAGTGCTTTGCGCTATTGAATTTGACTGAGTATAGGCACTTTGAAGTAGCACAGTCTTGTTAATCTTCTTCGTGGTCTTCAGCTCCTTTTATAGGCATGTATTTGAGAGACGTTGGAGAAGAGTATCAGCTCAAATAGAGTCGTTGAGAAGCTTTGATCAAGAACGTTTGCCTGCATTGGATAATCCCGTTGAAATGAACTTTGAATTCTCCTTTGTTGAAAGAGGAATTATCTGTTGTTTGCTTTGTTCTTGATGTCCTTTGTCTGATTGTGCACGTAGACAAAAGACGACAAAAGAACCGCACCTATCAGAACCTTGATAGTGACAGTTCACAAAGTTGGACAGAGCCTACGTGAATTCTGGATCCCTCATAACTTACTCAAGTCTGAGGGTGATCTAAATCTACAATGTCTTCCTCTGAGTCTGATGACCAACACATACTCTGTTGAGTTCCCTCTTTATAATGTGTGTGGTGTCCGTCTTCTAAGGACGTTGACTTCTGGTTGACCTTCCTTTGGTCTTCTACCATAGTCTTCTTAGCTTCTCTTGTTCCTTCTGATGCTCTTTATATGTTCTTCCATGATAGATAAATCTTTCTATGATTCTGCACATTGAACATATGTTAGTATTCCAATTGTTCTTCAATACTTTGTTATCATCAAAACCTTAGAGGAATTGTCCAAGACACTTCTTGTTACAACAATCTCCCCATTTTTGATGAAACACAAGTATTTTGAACAATTGTTAATTAATACTTAGACTTTAGGGTATGGGGTTTGCAAGCTCCCCCTGAGTCTGAGAGGCTTAGGTTGAGGTTTGCAAGCTCCCCGTAAGTCTGTGATAGGTCCATTAAGGTGAGGTTTGCAAGCTCCCCTTTAGTCCTATTCCCGGTTAATTAAATTCATTCTTAGTCACTCTTGAGTGCATCAGAACAAAATAATCAATAAAGCATATCAGAACATCAACATGATATCAGATTGATCACACGGAGGTTTGTAAGCTCTGATTAAGTCCAGTCTGGATATCCATCAAGATATCAGACTTTGAACACTTTGTGGTTTGCAAGCTCCGATTAAGACCATTCTGATATCCCATCAGTTTTGATAAGATTAGCATTTAAGCTCAATATTTTTTATTTTTCAAATTTTTATAACAAAAAAATAAATTAGATTCCTTAGCTTCAATTGTTAAGGCTCAGTTCAAATATTAATACTTAATCTCTTCTCCCCCTTTTGTCATCAACAAAAAAACATGAATGCAAATATGAATGCAGAGAAAAACATTTAAAAACAAACAAAGAACATCTTTAATATATTATAAGAATAAATATAAACTATTCTGATCAGCTTACAATATATTTCAGATAAAACATGTACTAAAACAAGTTAAGATACATAACGTAAAACTAAATCCTAAGTCCTAAGCTAAGCGTCTGATCTAACCATAAAGACCTAAGCTATGTTGTCAAGTTTTTGTGAGGTCTTCTGCATCTTCAGATATTACAGAAACACCCAGAGACCTTTACAACCTTGAGTCTAGAGAAGCTAATAGACATGATTCCTAAATCCAGCATTTAAAGCTTCTTCTCCATCCACCAATGTTTATGCAACCATATAGAAGTTAAACTTCTAGCACATGTCGAATGGCTGAGTTGGGTTGCATAAAATGATCCCCTGTGTCAGGATGACTTCTTCTCTGGTTCTTGAGGATTCTCGTTCCATACACCTTCCAGAGCTTGAAGAATATTCATCCAATTTTGCTCTTCAAAAACTGTATCATGCTTATTTACAGCAGATATGATTCTGGGGATTTTCTTGACATAGACCATAGCTTTTCTTTGAGTTGAACGAACACGCATGAATTTAGGTTTGAGGATTTTAGTTTTTCTTATGATCCTAGGAAAAAGGAAAAGGTTTTTCATGAATGCATGAATAAAACTTAATGTGATGAGTGAAAATGAGGAGTGTGACTGTCACTATAAATATAATGTCATAAATTTTCAGCTTCAGATGATTTTTTAGAAAACAATGATCGATGCAAAAGTGTAATAATGACAAAACGGGGTGTGAGAAATCAGTATTCAGAGAATAACCATCATTGCCAACAGTTTATTACCCAACAGTCACATGCCACGTCAGAGACTTTTTTAGAAGTGTGATACGTTGGTGAAAAGGCAAATAAGACTTTTCAACTTACGTGTATTGTTAGAGTCTAGATTATCCGGCTTCTGTGACACTTCCAAATCTATCAAATTTTCAGATTCAACTTGTGCGCTCTCGTTAAAAAACGCGCAAGCCTCGAGCATTCGCAAACGCTAGCAAGGCTGTGTGAAGTCGCCACCAAAGTTTTTGTTTAAAGGGAACGTTGATAAACCCTTAAGTTTTTTTGTTTGAAGGGAAACGATAATAAAACCCTTGATGATGAGGAAAGGATGGTCATCGCAACCATTACCAGGTTCGGGAGTCGATTACGCAAGGGGAAGGTATTAGCACCCCTCACGTCCGTTGTACTCAACGGGAACCTCCTAGTTAACTAAGGCTAGAAATGTTTTAAAAAGTTTTGCTTGCATGCTTGAATATATATAAAGATAATAAAGATGAAAGGGGAAAAGTTTGTTTTTTATTATTGTGCTTGACAAGATGATGATCTTGCTCCTACGTATCTCCCGGTGCGATGGAGAAATCAAAGCTACGTAGTTCTTTGGTAGAAAAACGTATTTGTTGGTTGTTTTTAAATGAACGATGTTTTAACCGTATTCTTGCGATCAAACGTAGCTTGTATGCTCACGCGTGGGAGGCTTAAGCGTTTGTTTAAAATCGCGCTAGAAATGTTAAAAGCATGTCCGTTGGGGAAAAAGGGTTCGAATTGGCCGCGAGGGAACCAAAAAGATTAAAATGACTCAACCGAGTCGAGAAAGGTTCGATTGATCCGATGGGATCAAGAAAGGTGCAATGGACTCAAACGAGTCGAACATTGACCAAAGTGAATCAACCGAGTCGAAAGAAGGGTTCGATTGATCCAACGAGATCAAGAAAGGGTGCAATGGACTCAACCGAGTCGAACATTGACCAAAGTGACTCAACCGAGTCGAAAAAGGGTTCGATTGATCCAACAGGACCAAGAAAGGGTGAAATGGACTCAAACGAGTCGAACATTGACCAAAGTGACTCAACCGAGTCGAAAAAGGGTTCGATTGATCCAACGGGACCAAGAAAGGGTGCAATGGACTCAAACGAGTCGAACATTGACCAAAGTGACTCAACCGAGTTTAAAATTGAATCAAATGGTCACGGGGGACCAAAAGGTTCAAATTAACCACAAAGAGCCAAGAATTGGTTTGGTGTGGTCGAAAGTAGAATGACGATTGTCCGAACGACGAGACATACGTCAAACCACCCCTTTTTCATTCAAGTTTTGTTCGAATTTTAAGAAATCCCAAAGTTATCAAAACACTTGGTTTGAAACTCAAATGAAAAGGTTTTAATTGCTCAAATTAGTTGTTGCAACCTATGAACAAGTTTGCCTTGTTTATGTGCATGAAAAATGAGCAAGTTTTGCACCAATTTGTGAAAAACGCACAAGTTCGGCTCAAGTTTACGTTCGATTGAAAATCATGAACAAGGTTTTTGTTCAAGTTTAGTTTTGAAAATGATGAACTTAGCTTATTTCTCAAGTTCGATTTTGAAAGTTTATGGACATAACTTGTTTCGCAAGTTATTCAAAAAGTGTTGCTCAAACTTGTGAATCCTTCAATATTATGCAAAATTCTTGTTATGGTTTGAATAAAATGAGTTTCAATCCTCTTAGGTTCTGAGTTCTTGGGCTAGGACCTCAAAAATTGGCTTTTTAGGAGCCTAAACTCAGATTCTGAGTTCTGTCATGGTCGCACTGCGACCAGAGCTTCGCACTGCGAACACTGCGAAATTTTGAGTTCAGAAGCTGCTTCTGAACTGTTGTTCAGAAGCAACTTCTGAACAATCTCAGAACCTTTTGAGGAGTGAAAAGCTTTTGAAATTAGCAATAAAATGAGTGCAACAACTCAGTTCAAATGTTTTCCAAACCTTGGGATTTCTTTGAAATTCAAAAGTGTTTTAAATCCAAAATGAGTAAAAAAACTAAAAAATGCAAAAAACTGAGAATGAAACAAGTTGGAATCAAAAGCAAATGCAAACAGTATGCAAATATAGACAGGTTAGAGTGACTTA
Organism: Medicago ruthenica; assembly: GCA_018208015.1. Lineage (NCBI taxonomy): Eukaryota > Viridiplantae > Streptophyta > Magnoliopsida > Fabales > Fabaceae > Medicago > Medicago ruthenica. The sequence goes on from CM031378.1 coordinate 48,160,126, forward strand.
CCTGCTCCTAGCTCAAAGCTTTTGTTGCAAGAAAATGGAAGAGGTTTTGGATGTTTATGATTTTGCAAAGCTGGACAAGTTTGATGAACAACACTTAATCAATGACAATTTGCCCTTGTTTCTCACTCCTTGTGTGAGGTTTAGAGGCTGTTTTGCTGGCTTGGTTGCTTTGTGTTGGTATAGGATGATTTGTGTAAGAAAGGATTGGAGATTTTCTCTAAACTTACCCAAAACCAAACTCTGTTTTTGTGAGGAAAAATGTGCAGCAATTCACTCGAATTTTCACTCTCTATGAACTGGTTTTTTTGCTCTCAAACCTCTGTGTGTTAACCCTCTAAAAACCTCTCTAAGAACTCCTCCCCTTAATCCTGTAGCAATGCCTTGCTTTTATAGGCCAATTAGGATCAAAATGTCATGATGAAAAAATCTGCAGCAGGGCTGATTTTGTTCCATGATCATGACTGAATTGATTTGCATTTAATGCTAAAGGATAGAGGTGACATTGCCTTGCTGCAAGGGTCAAGACCTTGGCCAATTTCAGCTCCTAAAGCAGCTGAATTCTAACACAGAATTGCTGGAAATCATGAAAACCAGGCTGTTTGCAAAACAGGGGAAGCACCTTTGCCTCAAACTTTGAATGGTTTTGGTAAAGCCTATGGCAAGGTGGTTGCTGGAAGATAGCGGGGTCAGTTGCAGGCACAAGTGGTAGGGGAAATGAGCTGCCCAAGGTCAGCAAGTTGCTGAGTTACTTGATGGATTTTGCTTCCTCTTCCTTTCTCTTTTTGCTTTTTCAATTGTCACATGTTTCTAATCTTTCTTGGTTAAATCCAGCATTATCCATGATAATAATAAATGATAATAATAATAGATAATGACTGGAATAACAATAAAAGAAAGGGAAATCAGAAAATCAAAATCTGCAAAATTCGTATATTTCGCAGTGCGACCTGAACATCGCTCTGCGATGCTCTTCGCAAAGTTCGCAGAGCCCAACTTCCGTCGCTCTGCGAAATCCTCTTTTTTGTTGACTTTTATATTGACTTTGACTTTCTCTATCCCCTTCTTTTTTTTTTTTGACTCCTCTCTTTTTTTTTGAAAAAGGCTTGGGACAAAATTAGGGTACGACAGCTGCCCCTACTTAATTGTGTCTTTGCATAGAGAATGTGAGTGCCAAAGGCATCTCATAAACTCTTTGCGAAGAGCAATTAAGTAAAAGAAGGATCTGAATTTTGTCCTTCGAGGTGAGAAAAGATTGTGAAAATATGAAAACATTGATATGCAAATGCAAAAAAGTAAATGCAGGGTCACCTGGTTTGGCTACTGATGCATAAACCTAGAATGAAGTAGACGAGTCAACGCCTCGGGGGGGGGGGGGGGGGGGGTGCTTAGACTGGCTGGGGGATAAAAAGATAGATCATCGCCTAGGTGGGTGCTTAGATCTAGAAGACAAGTCGTCGCCTCGGGGGTACTTAGACTCGCTTGGGAAATTAAAAATAGATCGTCGCCTCGGTGGGTGCTTGGATCCGACAAGTCGTCGCCTCGGTGGGTGCTTAGACTGAAAAGGTAAAAGATTGTCGCCTCGGTGGGTGCTTAGATCTGACAAGTCGTCGCCTCGGTGGGTGCTTAGACTGAAAAGGTATAAGATCGTCGCCTCGGTGGGTGCTTAGATCTGACAAGTTGTCGCCTCGGTGGGTGCTTAGACTGAAAAGGTAAAAGATCGTCGCCTCAGTGGGTGCTTAGATCTGACAAGTCGTCGCCTCGGTGGGTGCTTAGACTGAAATGGTAAAAGATCGTCGCCTCGGTGGGTGCTTAGATCTGACAAGTCGTCACCTCAGTGGGTGCTTAGACTGAAAAGGTAAAAGATCGTCGCCTCGGTGGGTGCTTAGATCTGACAAGTCGTCGCCTCGGTGGGTGCTTAGACTGAAAAGGTAAAAGATCGTCGCCTCGGTGGGTGCTTAGATCTGACAAGTCGTCGCCTCGGTGGGTGCTTAGACTGAAAAGGTAAAAGATCGTCGCCTCGGTGGGTGCTTAGATCTGACAAGTCGTCGCCTCGGTGGGTGCTTAGACTGAAAAGGTATAAGATCGTCGCCTCGGTGGGTGCTTAGATCTGACAAGTTGTCGCCTCGGTGGGTGCTTAGACTGAAAAGGTAAAAGATCGTCGCCTCGGTGGGTGCTTAGATCTGACAAGGTAAAAGATCGTCGCCTCGGTGGGTGCTTATACTGAAAAGGTAAAAGATCGTCGCCTTGGTGGGTGCTTAGATCTGACAAGTCGTCGCCTCGGTGTGTGCTTAGACTGAAAAGGTAAAAGATCGTCGCCTCGGTGGGTGCTTAGATCTGACAAGTCGTCGCCTCGGTGGGTGCTTAGACTGAAAAGGTAAAAGATCGTCGACTCGGTGGGTGCTTAGATCTAACAAGTCGTCGCCTCGGTGGGTGCTTAGACTAAAAAGGTAAAAGATCGTCGCCTCGGTGGGTGCTTAGATCTGACAAGTCGTCGCCTCGGTGGGTGCTTAGACTGAAAAGGTAAAAGATCGTTGCCTCGGTGGGTGCTTAGATCTGACAAGGTAAAAGATCGTCGCCTCGGTGGGTGCTTAGATCTGACAAGGTAAAAGATCGTCGCCTCGGTGGGTGCTTAGATCTGACAAGTCGTCGCCTCGGTGGGTGCTTAGACTGAAAAGGTAAAAGATCGTCGCCTCGGTGGGTGCTTAGATCTGACAAGTCGTCGCCTCGGTGGGTGCTTAGACTTCTCTGGGGAAATAGAATATACCGCTGTGGGGATAGTGTAATCGTCTCTAGGCGGGGCTAGTACTTAGATTGTTGAAAAGGAAAACATGATTGTATGATGCATGATATGCTTCATATTGTCTTATGCAGTATGTTATGCAATATGAAATTCTGGCCAGGTAATACCTAAGAGAAACTAACAGGTTCTGAACCAACAGGTTCTGAACAGAACTTAGCACAACAGTTTATAAAATAGAGCACAAACAAAAACACACACAGGCAGCAAATTAAAGTGCAGGAAAGTAAAAAGGCACAGAAGTTTGTTAACCCAGTTCGGAGTAAACACCTCCTACTCTGGCGGATACCAATCCAGGAAGGAAATCCACTATTGGATTTAATCCTTAAGACTCAGACACTGACTCCCAGTTCTTATCCCAAGCAATTAACCTCCACCTAGTAAGACTTCTACCCAACTCTGAGTAATAGAATCCACTATCTTCCTATTCAAGTAACTAAACCCAGTTACTGAAACCCTTAATCAAAAACACTCTGTTTTTCAAAAAAAACTTCAAAAACACAAAGACTTCATTCGTACCTAAAGGCTTAGAATGAATTACAACTCAATCAAACACCTAAACCAACTCTAACAGAGTGGTGCACAATAAAGCTAAAAGCTTAAAATACTAAGACTCAATTCTCTGAAATCTAATTCTATCAATCGTAACTTGAAAGCAGCATCACTCCTCCTTATATAGTCTTCAGTCTTGCAACATAAGTAACAAACTAATCTTCTGAATTGATTTGTTACTGAAATAAGATTGGTCCAATCAAGTAACAAATAAAACTGCTTCGTATCTTTGAAAGATTTAAAACAGAAAATACGAAGATCATGAAACTGAACCAAATCTTCAAAGATATCTTCTCCAATTTAATCAGCATTCTAGAAGCAATTATACAAAGATAATTCCTTGCTAAATCTCCCAAGATACGCGCAAAAACTAATCTGAAAACCCAGCTTCTGATGAAGTCAACAAAAGTCAACGCTGGACTTCAGAACCTGAATCAGCTTCTGATGAAGTCAACAAAAGTCAATGCTGGACTTCAGAACCTGAATCAGCTTCTGAAGTGCTTCAGTGCTTCTGATGCATTCAGCTTCTGATGGCATTTTCAGCTTCTGAATGGCTTCAAAACACAAAACTTATAACTGAAGAAATGTTCTACATATGGAGATGCTTCTATTCAATACCTTGGTTTTGCCAAAATATGCAGCCAACACCAAAAGACTCAACAATCTCCCCCTTTGGCAAATTTTTGGCTAAAACCATCCAAGTTCTTCAATCTCCCTTATAAGCAACTCAGCAAGGAAGAACTCCACACTGATCAATCATAACATAGTAATTAGCAGCGGATTCAGTTATGACTATCATGAGAAACACAAACCAGCTTCAGTTCATATCAGCTACTGAAGCACACATAAACCAAGTACTGATCAACTCCTGATGAGAAACACAAACCAGCTTCAGTTCATATCAGCTACTGAAGCACACATAAACCAAGTACTGATCAACTCATGATCATCACACACATGGTACCAGAGCTACAGATCACAACACTCCCCCTGCAACTCAGCTACTCACACAAACTCCCCCTCACTACTGAACTACAGAGAAACAGAAGTATCAGAGCACACTTCAGGAGCTGAGCACACTTCAGGACCACACTTCAGGAACACATCATCACTCAGGTATATAACAATCTTGTACTCCCCCTGAGACACATACTCCCCCTCAATAACATCCTGACAGCTCTTGTTGCATTTGTTCTGAATACTGAGCTTCACACATAACTTCTGAATAACACTGAAAGCTGAAATTTGAACTAATTCTGAGCAGCAACACTTTGCATAAGATTTTTGGTATCAGAGCCAACACATTACATAAGATTTTCTCCCCCTTTTTAGCCACAAAATTCTGACACATCTCAGACTTCAAATAGGGAATAAAATCAAAACAGGTAACACTGATTCTTGAAAACATATCAGATTCAGACTCAGGTTCAGGATCACACTTAGCATATGCACAACTGGCAAGTACTCTATCTTCCTCACATCCAGTTTTCAGTAATTGCTATAACTCTTCATGCAAACACACACCTAACTTGCTCCTTAAGTTTTCAAACTGCTTAGCATCCAAGGCCTTTGTGAAAATGTCAGCAACTTGATCTTCAGTAGCTACATTTTCCAGCTGAGCAATCTTGTCCTCCACAAGGTTTCTGATAAAATGGTGTCTGATATCAATGTGTTTAGTTCTGCTGTGCTGTATTGGATTCTTAGAGATGTTGATTGCACTCAAATTGTCACAGAACAATGTCATAACGCCTTGTTTCAAGTTGTACTCCTCCAGCATCTGTTTCATCCAAACCAGTTGTGAACAACTACTCCCAGCAGCAATATACTCAGCTTCAGCAGTTGACAATGAAACACAGTTTTGTTTCTTGCTGAACCAAGATATTAAGTTATTTCCTAAAAAGAAACAACCTCCTGAGGTGCTCTTTCTGTCATCAGCACTTCCAGCCCAGTCAGCATCACAATATCCCAGCAGTTCAGAACTTGAACTATGTGAATACATGATTCCATAGTCACTTGTACTATTCACATACTTCAGAATCCTCTTCACCTGAGTCAGATGACTCATCTTAGGATCAGCTTGATATCTTGCACAAACTCCAACAGCATAAGTGATATCAGGTCTGCTTGCAGTTAAATACAACAAGCTCCCTATCATGCTTCTGTACTGACTTTGATCAACTGAAACTCCATGTTCATCTTTGGTTAGCTTCAGATGAGTAGCAGCTGGTGTCTTCTTATGAGCAGCAGATTCCATACCAAACTTCTTTACTATGTTCTTGGCATATTTACTCTGAGAGATGAAGATTATATCTTCCATTTGTTTGACTTGTAACCTAAGAAAGTAAGTAAGCTCTCCAACCAAACTCATTTCAAACTCTGATTGCATTTGCTGAACAAACAGTTTGACCATCTTCTGAGACATTCCTCCAAACACTATATCATCCACATAAATCTGAGCAATCATCAGAATCCCATTTTCATCTTTCACAAAAAAAGTCTTATCAGAACCTCCTTTTCTGTAACCTTGAGCCACAAGAAATTTAGTAAGCCTTTCATACCATGCTCTTGGTGCTTGCTTGAGTCCATACAAGGCTTTCTTTAACTTGTACACATGATCTGGAAACTTAGGATCCACAAAACCTTTAGGTTGTTCAACATACACTTCTTCTTGCAGATATCCATTCAGAAATGCACTCTTTACATCCATCTGGAATAACTTGAACTTGAGAATGCAGGATACCCCCAACAGTAGTCTTATGGACTCTAGTGTGGCCACAGGTGCAAAGGTTTCATCAAAATCAAGTCCCTCAACTTGAGTATAGCCTTGAGCAACCAACCTTGCTTTGTTTCTGACTACAGTACCATTTTCATCTGTTTTATTCTTGTATATCCACTTAGTACCAATCACATTCAAACCTTCAGGTCTTGGAACCAGATCCCACACTTCACTCCTCTTGAATTGATTCAACTCATCTTGCATTGCTTCAATCCAAAATTCATCAGTTAGGGCTTCTTTCACATTTTTAGGTTCAAACTTTGACACAAAACATGAATCAGTAGCAGCATCTGATCTCCTGGTTCTGACGCCTTGATCTAAGCTTCCAATGATTAAGTCTTTAGGATGATCCTTCTGAACTCTAATGGATGGCCCTTTACCATTTGGAACTTGATCTGTTTGATCTTCTGCTTCTTCAGACTCTGAATGCTTTTCTGCTTCTGAGGTTTCAGACTCTGGAACAACTTCAGGATCATTCTTTTCATTCTCAGCAGACAAATCATCAATAACCACATTTATGGACTCCATCACAACCTTGGTTCTGGAATTAAACACCCTGTAAGGTCTGCTGTTCACTGAATAACCCAGGTATATGCCCTCATCAGACTTAGGATCCAGTTTTCTTCTATTCTCTCTGTCAGCCAAGATATAGCATCTGCTCCCAAAAACATGGAAATATTTCACAGTTGGCTTCCTCCCTTTCCACAATTCATACAGAGTAGATGTTGTTCCCTTTTTCAAAGTGACTCTATTATGTATGTAACATGCTGTGTTCATAGCTTCAGCCCAAAACATATATGGCAGCATCTTAGCATGCAGCATAACCCTTGCACATTCTGCTAATGTTCTATTCTTCCTCTCAACTACACCATTTTGCTGAGGTGTGATAGGTGCAGAAAACTCATGTTTTATACCTTCAGAGGCACAGAATTCTGAAAAGCTCTTGTTTTCAAATTCTTTGCCATGATCACTTCTGATTCTGATAATCCCACTATCCTTCTCTCTTTGTAGTTGGATGCACATCTCTTTGAAAACTTCAAAAGTGTCAGACTTTTCTCTAACAAAGCTGACCCATGTATATCTTGAGTAGTCATCTACCATTACAAAGGCATATCTTTTTCCTCCAATACTTTCTACTTGCATAGGCCCCATTAAATCCATATGAACAAGTCTTAGTACTTTGGTAGTTACCTGGTGAACTAATCTGGGATGAGACTTTCTTGTTTGTTTACCAATCTGACAATCACCACAAACAATGTCCTCATTGATCTTCAGATTAGGCACACCTCTGATAGCTTCAGTACTTAGGATTTTCTTCATGCCTTTCAAATGCAAATGTCCTAGTTTCTGGTGCCAGAGTTTGACTTCCTCTTCTGAGCTCATAAGACAAGAAGTCAGACTTCTTTCTTCTTCAGAAACCCACAAATAACAATTGTCTTTGGATCTGCAGCCCCTCATTTGAGTTTTTCCATCCTGATCAGTAACAATACACTCCTACTTGTTGAAATTAACTTTCAAATCCTGATCACACAGTTGGCTAATACTGATCAGATTAGAGGTTAATCCTTCCACCAGTAGCACATCATTAAGTCTGGGCAAACCTTCTCTGATCAAATCTCCAATACCCAGAATCTGACCTTTTACACCATCTCCAAATGTCACATAACTTCTGGAGTATGATCAGATATTGCTCAGCAACTTCTTCACACCAGTCATGTGCCTTGAACACCCACTATCAAAATACCAGTCTTCTTTTGAAGTGGCTCTTAATGAAGTATGAGCAATCAGGCCTAAATTCTGAACCTTAGGTTTCCACACCTTCTGAACACTGTGTCTGGGTGCAGTTGGTTGCACTCTTCTATATTGAAAGTGTTCAGGGTAACCATACAATTTAAAGCAGAATGGTTTGATATGCCCTTTCTTTCCACAATGATGACAGATCCATGGATGATTTCTCCTCCTTCTGTTTCTGAAAAATTTCTGGGATAGCTTCTGAGGTAGCATCTGAACATGCTTCTGACCTTGCATCTGAACATGCTTCTGACCTTGCATCTGAGGTCTCTTCTGAGATGTTCCAATCATAGGATCATCAGTCTTAGTGGCAGGAACAGACTTTTTAACAAGAATCTCCTGTTTGGGGTTCTGAGTCTGATCAACAAAACCTAAACCAGTTTTTCCTTGTTGCTGAGCACCCAAAATTTCATCCAACACATTAGTAGCAGTATTCATCATTCTAACCTACTTTTTCATATGTTCAAGTTGGTAATTTAACTGGTTCACTTCTTCTTTTAAATCTGAATTCTGCACAAGAAGTTCTCCTTTTTCAGCCTCCAGTTGAAAAATAGTCTCCTTCTGATCCAGAACTTGTTTGCAAACCTCAGCACTTCTGGTATACAGCTTCCTATAGTTGACAGCTAGTTCATCATATGAGGTTTTAGCAGTTTCAGACACAGATGAGGCTTCAGACTCTGAGTCAGACTCTGAAAAGGTCTCAGACTCTAAAATAGCTTCCTTCTTCAAGATAGCTCCTGACCTCACTACCAGACCAGTATCACACATATCAGATTCACTAACATCATCATCTTCAGAACCATCATCAAACCATGCAACAACTAGGCTCTTCTTCTGTTTCTTAAGGAAAGTAGGACATTCAGATTTGATGTGTCCATAACCCTCACACTCATAGCACTGCACACCTTTAGCTTGATTACTTTTCTCCTCAGACTTGGTCTTCTTCTCATCAGTTTGTTGCTTTTTGTTATTGAATCTGAAATTCTGACCTTTGGATTTGGCTTTTCTGTTAACATTCTTCAGAATCTTGTTGAATTGTTTTCCCAGCAACACTAGAGCTTCTGATAAGTCATCCTCCTCAGACTCTTGTTGATCATCAGCTTCAGCATTCACAATAAAAGCTATACCTTTCCCTTTCTTATCAGGCTGTTTGCAGAATGCAGTCTCAAAATTTAACAAAGAACCAATGAGCTCTTCAACCTTCATAGCAGAAATATCATGAGTCTCCTCAATTGCTGTCACCTTCATATCAAACCTTCTGGGCAGGGACCTGAGGATTTTTCTCACTAGCTTCTCATCAGACATCTTCTCCCCAAGAGAATCAAAGGAATTTGCCATATCTAGCACATTCATGTAAAAATCCTGAATGGATTCATCTTCCTTCATCTTCAGGTTCTCAAATTTGGTGGTCAGCAGCTGCAATCTGGACATCTTCACTTTAGAAGTTCCTTCATGAGTTGTCTTTAAAATTTCCCAGGCCTCCTTTGCAACAGTACATTGTTTGATGAGTCTGAACATATTCTGGTCCACACCATTAAAGATTGCATTCAAAGCTTTTGAATTTCCCAGTGACAGATCATCTTCAGCTTTGGTCCATTCCTCCTCAGGCTTCAAAATCTCAGTCTTATTACCATCTTTGTCTGTATACACAGGATGATCCCAGCCTTTAATCACAGCTTTCCAAGTCCTGCTGTCAATAGAATTTAGAAAGGCACACATCCTTGACTTCCAATATTCATAGTTTGTGCCATCTAGTAGGGGTGGTCTATTGACATAGCCTCCTTCTCTATCCATGCTTGCCATATATTAAGTCGTCTGAATCTCACCCAAAATACAGGCAGGGTGCCTGCTCTGATACCAATTGAAATTCTGGCCAGGCAATACCTAAGAGAAACTAACAGGTTATGAACCAACAGGTTCTGAACAGAACTTAGCACAACAGTTTGCAAAACAGAGCACAAACAAAAACACACACAGGCAGCAAATTAAAGTGCAGGAAAGTAAAAAGGCACAGAAGTTTGTTAACCCAGTTCGGAGTAAACACCTCCTACTCTGGGGGATACCAATCCAGGAAGGAAATCCACTATTGGATTTAATCCTTAAGACTCAGACACTGACTCCCAGTTCTTATCCCAAGCAATTAACCTCCACCTAGTAAGACTTCTACCCAACTCTGAGTAATAGAATCCACTATCTTCCTATTCAAGTAACTAAACCCAGTTACTGAAACCCTTAATCAAAAACACTCTGTTTTTCAAAAAAAACTTCAAAAACACAAAGACTTCATTCGTACCTAAAGGCTTAGAATGAATTACAACTCAATCAAACACCTAAACCAACTCTAACAGAGTGGTGCACAATAAAGCTAAAAGCTTAAAATACTAAGACTCAATTCTCTGAAATCTAATTCTATCAATCGTAACTTGAAAGCAGCATCACTCCTCCTTATATAGTCTTCAGTCTTGCAACATAAGTAACAAACTAATCTTTTGAATTGATTTGTTACTGAAATAAGATTGGTCCAATCAAGTAACAAATAAAACTGCTACGTATCTTTGAAAGATTTAAAACAGAAAATACGAAGATCATGAAACTGAACCAAATCTTCAAAGATATCTTCTCCAATTTAATCAGCATTCTAGAAGCAATTATACAAAGATAATTCCTTGCTAAATCTCCCAAGATACGCGCAAAAACTAATCTGAAAACCCAGCTTCTGATGAAGTCAACAAAAGTCAACACTGGACTTCAGAACCTGAATCAGCTTCTGATGAAGTCAACAAAAGTCAACGCTGGACTTCAGAACCTGAATCAGCTTCTGAAGTGCTTCAGTGCTTCTGATGCATTCAGCTTCTGATGGCATTTTCAGCTTCTGAATGGCTTCAAAACACAAAACTTGTAACTGAAGAAATGTTCTACATATGGAGATGCTTCTATTCAATACCTTGGTTTTGCCAAAATATGCATCCAACACCAAAAGACTCAACACAATATGGTATGATATGAGGTAGACTCAATCCGAATTTTTGTTGGGAAAACGCAGCTGGCGTATCTTAATGGCCGTGAGCAGGTCCATTTGGGAATGTGATAAATTGGGAAGAAAACCTCTGGGGATTTTTCTAGAAGAACTTACTGGGGAAGCTCTGGAAAGGGTTCACTGGGGAACACTAGCGATGATTGATAGATGTTGGTGAATGTGTGATACTCACTGGGGAATCCTGGTTGAGGATGCATGATATGAATATGAGATGCATGTATATGAATGATGAGATGCATGTATATGAATGATTTGGTATAATGCATGCATGAATGATTTTGATATGATGCATATATTATGTTGACATGTGGGATGACAAACATCATGTTGGACGCTGGGGGTTATGATTGGATGCCGAGCAAAGTCGGGCTTGGTTGCGGTTGTGCCAATGATGATTGGGCTTTGGGGTATTTGTATTTGTGAGTGCCAATGATGATTGGGCTTTGGGGTAGTGACTCTACTGGGGAATGCCAATGAAAATTGGGCTTTATTTGTGATTAGATGACAATGGTGATTGGGCTTTTCTCTTTGATCGGGTGCCAAGCAGGGTTTGCCAATGAATATTGGGCTTTGGGTTTGCCAATGAATATTGGGCTTTTTGGTTTGCCAATGAATATTGGGCTTTTGGTTTGCCAATGAATATTGGGCTTTTGGTTTGCCAATGAATATTGGGCTTTGGGTTTGCCAATGAATATTGGGCTTTTGGGTTTGCCAATGAATATTGGGCTTTGGTTTGCCAATGAATATTGGTCTTTTGGTTTGCCAATGAATATTGGGCTTTTATTGGTAATTTTGTTTGGGATGCCGAGCGAGGTCGGGCTTTGAATATTGGTTGCCGAGCAAGGTCGGACTTTTGATTATTGGTTGGCGAGCAAGGTCGGGCTTTGATTATTGGTTGCCGAGCAAGGTCGGGCTTTTGGTTTGCCAATGAATATTGGGCTTTTGGTTAACTGGGGAATCCCGTCCTTCTGACACCCAGGATCTTTGTGTTTCACGTATTGTGAGTTACGCACTTGTTTCTGCTGAAAAGCAGGATCTTGAAGTGACTGATGAAGATTTTCAAGTCTTAGGTCCTTTGATGCAATACCCGGGACCACTGAAATTCTTTCGACATTTAAAACGTCCAAGTAAAAAACAGCATTTTTGTTTTTGTAAGTTTTTTTTCCCCATATTTCAATGCATTATTTATCATGAATAAAAACACATTTTAGGAGCAAGTAAGGACGCATAACAATGAAAAAGGTTTAAAGATGATTTTTATTGAATGAAACTTAGTCCCTTGTATGGGTAACTATTCATGAAGATGTAATCCCTATAAGAGGTGATTACTGAGATAGAGAAAAAAAGAAGAAACAAAAAGGCAAATGGAGATTTGCTTGGGTTTCACGTGCTACTTTCCCTATGACTTCGAAATAACTCGCTTTAGAAAGATGATAACGAGGCTGATTCTTTCCCTCTTGAATTCTGTCTGGACCTCATGTGCCGCAGTCTTTTGCCTTTTGTATTTGTTTTTTTTGGAAACCCCTAACTTTTACCTGGACCACTCTTTCGAGTTTTCAGTCCACTGGGGTATATTTCCTTTTTTGATGTCCTTAATTTTTGCCTAGACCGCCTTTTCAGGTTTTCGATCTACCAGGACGCTCTCTATTGCCTAAACCGCCCTTTTCGGGTTTTCGATTTAGCGAGCTCTTTCTTTTTTGGCCTATATATTTTTTGACTGCGTTGGAGTTTATTGATAGGGGGAACTTCTCTCCACCCATAGTAGTGATGATCAAGGCTTCGCCAGAGAAGGCCCTTTTTACTACGTATGGTCTTTGATAGTTAGGAGTCCATTTCCCGTGGGGATCCTTGTGGATGGGCAATATCTTTTTTCAAGCACTAAGTCTCCTTCTCTAAATTCTCAAGAATGAACTTTCTTGTTGAGCTGTCCATGCCACAATGCTGTGAGGTGCTTCTCTTTTATGAGGCTCAGTTGGTCGAACCTTGTTTGTGTTTGTGAATGCCAATAAAAATTGGGCTTTGGGTGTGCCAATGAAAATTGGGCTTCAATTGTGATAAGGATTGCCAATGAAGATTGGGCTTTGGTGGTGGGTGACAAGCATGGTTGGGTTTTTTGAGTGCCAATGAAAATTGGGCTTTGGGTGTGCCAATGATGATTGGCCTTTGGGTGTTTGGATGCCGAGCAAGGTCGGGCTTTTATTGTGATTGGATGTCGAGCAAGGTCGGGCTTTTATTGTGTTTGGATTTGTGTGTGCCAATGAAAATTGGGCTTTTGTTGGAAATGTGAGGAATGCCAATGACGACTGGGCTTTTTGTGTTTGGGAATGCCAATGAAAATTGGGCTTTATTTGTTTGGGAATGCCAATGAAAATTGGGCTTTTGTTGTTTGGGGATGCCAATGAAAATTGGGCTTTATTTGTTTGGGGATGCCAATGAAAATTGGGCTTTTGTTGTTTATGTGAGGAATGCCGTAACGGCAAATGATTTCCTTCTTGATGAATCGGGCTACCACTTGTTTGGTCATGTTTGCATAAGAAGCTGCTTTGACCCACTTGGTGAAAAAGTCGATGGCAACTAGTATGAACCGGTGCCCATTTGAAGCCTTTGGCTCAATCATTAAAATCATGTCTATGCCCCACATAGAGAATGGCCAGGGTGCCGTCATGACATTCAGAGCTGTTGGTGGCACGTGCCCCTTGTCGGCGTTAATTTGACACTTGTGACATGTCTTGGCATAGTGAAAGCAGTCGGCCTCCATAGTTAGCCAATAACAACCCGCCCTTAAGATATTCACTTATGTATTTTTGCATGTCCATTGGCATGGGTTTGGAAGGACTCCTCATGGATTTCTTTGGTGAGCAAGACTGCTTCACGTTTATCCACACATCTGAGTAAGACCATGTCATAATTTCTCTTGTAGAGTGTGCCCCCGCAGAGGGAAAACTGTGGTGCCATTTTTCTTGAGGGTTCTTCTGGTAAGGTTGTATTACCCTATCCTCTTGATCTCCAAGTCTGGACAATCCTTCAGGAGGTTCATAATCGTCCTCATTATCATCTTCCGTTTGGTTAATTGGAAAATTGAAGTCAAAAGGGATCGTAGTAGTGTTTTTTTTTTGGTGGGCGTATTTATGGATTTTCATGAGCATGATTTTTTTTATGTAGGGTTGCGAAAATTTATTGCTATTTAAGAACGAAAGAAAAACGAACTCTTTTGAACATAAACTGCAATTTTCATAATGATAAAATGATTTGAAATATGGGGGGTCCCATAAAGTTAGTCATTTGCCTTGGGAAGAGCAAAATGATTTTCTTTTTTAAAAGCAAAAAAAATGATAAATTACTTGGACAAAGAAATGATTTCTGGAATTTCGATGGCCTTCCGGTTGCTCGGATTCTTATCAGAAACGTCACGGTCCACCAGATCGGGCAGCACCTTTGCCTCAAACTTTGAATGGTTTTGGTAAAGCCTATGGCAAGGTGGTTGCTGGAAGATAGCAGGGTCAGTTGCAGGCACAAGTGGTAGGGGAAATGAGCTGCCCAAGGTCAGCAAGTTGTTGAGTTACTTGATGGATTTTGCTTCCTCTTCCTTTCTCTTTTTGCTTTTTCAATTGTCACATGTTTCTAATCTTTCTTGGTTAAATCCAGCATTATCCATGATAATAATAAATGATAATAATAATAGATAATGACTGGAATAACAATAAAAGAAAGGGAAATCAGAAAATCAAAATCTGCAAAATTCGCATATTTCGCAGTGCGACCTGAACATCGCTCTGCGATGCTCTTCGCAAAGTTCGCAGAGCCAAACTTCCGTCGCTCTGCGAAATCCTCTTGGGACAAAATTAGGGTACGACACAACTACTTATCATAAATGCTCAAGGAGACTTTGATTGAAGTAGCTTCTGAACTCCTTTTAGATTATGTGCTATCACTTGGGAACAAGTATAATTCTGAGATAAAATTCATGTTCAGATTCTTTTCAATAAATTCAAATCTTTCAATAGTCAATGGCTTTGTGAAAATATCAGCCCATTGGTGATCTGTATCAATGAATTGAATGTCTATTATACCCTTCTGAATATAATCGCTTATAAAGTGATGCTTTATCTCAATATGTTTTGCTCTGGAGTGCATAATTGGATTCTTGGACAGACAAATATCAGCAGTATTATCACAGTAAACTGGAATATTACTCTCACTGATCTAAGAGTCTTCTAACTGATGTTTCATCCAGAGCAGTTGTGTGCAGCAACTTGCTGCTGATATGTATTATGATTCTACTTTGGACAATGCAATAATGCTTTGTCTCTTGCTAGCCCAAGATTGAACTTCTTCAGAAGTTCCTTTGCATATTTAGATTGATGAACATAGACTTCATCCTTGCATTGATTGATTTGAATACCAAGAAAGAATTTTAATTCTCCCATCATATTCATTTCAAACTCAGCCTGCATGATTTTAGAAAAAATTTTACACAGAGCAGCATTAGTAGAGCCAAAGATAATATCATCAACATATATCTGAACAATTAGAATTTCCTTCTTTAGTGTTATTATGAAGAGAGTAGTATCAACATGTCCTCTTTGAAAGCCCTTTCCAAGAAAGAAATTACTTAGTCTATCATACCATGCTCTGGGAGCTTGTTTCAGACCGTACAGTGATTTCTTAAGTTTGAAAACATGGTCTGGATGTTTTACATCTTCAAATCCAGGAGGTTGTTTAACATAAACTTCTTCAGAAATGACACCATTCAGAAATGCACTTGTAACATCTGGTGGCTCCCAATGGGCTGGCCTCCCTATCTTTCAAGGGCCGAGATGTACTCATGGTTTTCTCCACCCCCCAAGTGGAGTTTCATGCCTTCCGTGGGAATCGAACCGTGTACCCTGGAGGCTATAAGTACACGCTCAATGCATTCCCACTACCAATTGAGCTAGTAGCTCAATTGGTAGTGGGAATGCATTGGCCATGTACTTATAGCCTCCAGGGTACACGGTTCAATTCCCACGGAAGGCATGAAACTCCACTTGGGAGGTGGAGAAGACCATGAGTACATCTCGGCCCTTGAAAGCTAGGGAGGCCAGCCCATTGGGAGCCACCGGATGTTACAAAAAAGATTGTAATATCCCGCTTATAAGTATCAGTTATTAGTGTTAGAAACTTATTAAGAAGCATGGCAATTTAGTAAATAAATGGCAATGGCATTTTAGTAAATATTTGGAATGGTGAGATTATTTAAAAATAAGAGGTAAGATATTTCTTACCATTTATCTTCATTTTCTACACTCTTCCAAAAATCAGCCTCCTCCCCCTCTCTTCCTCTATCACACGCCTCCTCTCCCTCTCCATCAACCCATCAATTCTTAATCCAATTCTTGGGAGAAACCTTGCAAAGCAAGCTTGGGTTGGAAAGCTAGAACAAGAGAAAGAAACAAGGAGAATTAAGAAAGAGTCAAGAGAAGTGGTAGAATTGAAGCTAGGGCTTTTGGAAACCAGAACTTAGCAAGCACCAGCTGAGGTTTAAGGTGAGCTCCACAGGGTTTTAGAACCCGCTTGAGTAAGTTTAGTGGAATTTTATAAGTTGAGTTAAAGTTTAGGAATTGTGCCCTAAATCCATTTGTTTGCTAATTCCTTGATAAACTATGTTATTATCTACTAATATGTCTTGGAAATTTATTCACATAAGCTGTTATGATGTTTGGATAGGATTGGATTAGCCAAGGAGGCAGAATTTGAGTTCTGCAGAAACTGAAATCGGCCACCGAAGTCAGGGGATCGGCCACCGATTTTGCTGTCCAACCTTCAAGGTTGTTTCGACAAAAATCGGCCCCCGATTTTCCGGCCACCAAATTTTATGCCCTTGAGGAAATGTATAGATTGAGGTAGGATGGGGAATAGGTACAATATTGGGAGATGAATACTTAAATCCCTAAGTTACATAGAGAAGTAAAGGAGCTAGTAATTGGAATTATCCCTTACCAAGCAACTTCATACACTCATTAAGTATGTGCAAGTCAAGAATATTACAGTATTCAAGTTTAGGACCTTTTATAGGTTAAGTATTCAAGATTTTATTAAGATATTAAGCCGTGGCCTTCGTTGTTCACGCTAGTGGGACACAAATGGTTCACGCAAAAGTAAAGACTATTACGAAAGAATATTAAGTCGTGACTTTCGTCGTTCACGCTAGTGGGACACGAAAGGTTCATGCATAAGTTAAAAGAATATTAAATCGCGTCTTCCGTCGTTCACGCTAGTGGGGCATGGGAGGTAAACACGTAAGTTAAGATTATTATTAAGTCGTGTCTTCTGTTGTTCACGCTAGTGGGACACAGGAGGTTCACGCTAGTGGGACGTGTTATTCCGCTAGGATGACCGCACGACGACAAGAGGAGTCCGGTGTTAGCCTGATAAGATAGGAATTTTCACCGGTAGAGTGGAGATGTACTTCGTGGTTACTCCACCCGGATGCACTCCGTAAAATGAACCAAGATATTTATTGTTTGTTCAACGCTAACTTCTAACCTTATGAATTAAGAATGATGTAAAGTATTACTTATGAAATTATTATCCGGTATAATGGTTAGTCAACAGAGAAGAAAGTGATCCTAGGATGTCCCCAAGATCACTGAGTATAAGTTTAAGATCAAGGTTAGAATGAGATCAAGCATATGATTAAGACAAGCAGCGATCCTAGTATTTTTCCCCTTGATCGCGAAATATGTAAGGTTAAGACTTGGCGATCGTAGGTAACCCCAAGATTGCCAAGGTAGGCACGGCGACCCTAGGTTCCCTGTGGTTGCCAACAGTAGGTAGGGTAGGAGCTCACTGAGACGTTATGTCTCATCCCTTTCCTTCTGGTGCAGGTTCTCAGCAGGAAGAACGACGTAAAGGTAAAGAGAAAGCTACGGATTGATCGTGCTGCTTATGTTTTATTTGGATGTTGTATATAATAATGCATTATGATGTATATTACGAAGGGTGTTTTGTATCGGATATTTGGGTTGTATCAGAACCTTATGTGTTGTATGATTACTAAACAACTTTCTGTATTGTATTTAATGTATCCGGTACGAAATTTTAATACTCGTAAGAGATCCTAGGCAATCTCTTTATGGGTGTTACAATTTGGTATCAGAGCAGGTCGATTCAGACCGTGCCTTGGGTCATTAAAGTACAATCCAAGTTCGTGGACCACTTGGATCCAGGACATTATTCTAAATGTTATATTCAGTTAAAACTGATCACTTTGACTTGTATATGACAGCTAGGATAAGATGTCTGGGAGAAGAAGAGGACCCGGTAGACCTCATGCTAATCAAGCCAGTGATGAAAGTGGAGGACCAAGTATGAATTCGTGGGAACAAATGATACAGCAGCAGCAGGCCTGGCAGCAGCAGTATCAAGAGCAGCAAGCTCAAAATGCATTACAGTATCAGCAGATGATGCTGATGATGCAGCAACAAGCTCAGCAACAGGCTCAAACTCAACACCAATGGATGGAAATGATGTAGCAAGGGCAGGGTTTCCATCCACAGCCACCACATTCTCCCGTAATTGGTAACCCCGTGTTCCGGGAATATAATAGACACCACCCTCCGGAGTTTAATGGAGAAGGTGAACCTCAGGAAGCTAGGAAGTGGATTAAACATATGGAAAGGATCTTTAGCATGGCCGAGTGTTCCGAAGCCGATAAAGTGGTTTATGCCACAAATCAACTCAGAGGCAGCAGAAGATTGGTGGGAATCTGCTCAGCGCAGGATGGAAGCGAATGACGTTGAAGTGAACTGGGTAAACTTTAAAGAGGTAATGTTGGAAAAATATTTACCTTTGTCTTACAAGGTAAAGAAAGAGCAAGAGTTCTTGGAGTTGAAGCAAGGTAATATGTCGGTTGCTGAATTCACCAAGAAGTTTGAAGAGCTGTCCTTCTATTCCACACACAATGAGTATGCTGAAAATGAAGTCTGGAAGATGAACCAATACAAACGAGGTTTAAGAGGTGAAATCGACACTGCAGTAAGCCTTCAGAGAACTGCAAGTTATGATGAACTGGTGCATGATAGTTTGGTGGTTGAAGCAGGACTCGCTAAAGCCTCGAAGGAAAGAGCGGCAACTTTTGAAAAGAAAAGGAGTAGAATGTCAGATAAGTATCATGACAAGCTCAAGCCAAAAGGATCCCCTCAGAGAGGGAAACAGACATACTCTCCACAATCTAATCCTTCACGGACTTATCCTACTTGCAAGACGTGTGGTAGGATGCACAAAGGAGAGTGCTTGATAGGTGCTGGCATTTGTTACGGATGTAAGCAGCCAGGACATTATATATCGGAGTGTCCTAATAGGCGTGGTAAAGGAACAGCCGAGGGAACTACTACTAGCAAAGGCAGGGTGTACTCCCTTGACGGCGCAAAGGCGTTGGCTAATGAAGATTTGATTGCCGGTATGTGTTATCTTGGCTCAAATCCAGTAAAAGTTCTTTTTGATTGCGGCGCTACTTGTTCTTTTATTTCATATAAGTGTGTAGAGACGCTGCAATTACCCTTGTCTCCGTTGAATCCTCCAATGATAGTATCTACCGCTACTGAAGGCGGAATTGAGACAAGCTATGTTTGTGAAAACTGTCCTATCACTGTGTCTAGCAAGACTTATTATGTTGATTTAGTATGCCTCCCGATGGAGCAACTTGATGTGATCTTAGGCATGGATTGGCTCTCCGCTAACCATGTGTACATTGGATGTTCTGAGAAGAGTATTTATATGCCGACCAGTGATACGACGGAAGGTGTGGCTCTGTCTGAATTGATTAATCGCACCCATCAGTTAATTCAATTTATTTGTGCTCAAGATAGAGGATTTTATGTCATGCTCACTGTGGCTTCAGAGTTAGAGTTAAGTCCCAGTGATATTCCCATTGTGAATGAGTACTTAGATGTTTTTCCTTCTGAAGTAACTAGTCTGCCTCTAGAGCGTGAGGTGGAATTCTCTATTGATTTAATTCCAGGAGCGGAGCCGGTATCTGTGCCACCGTATAGAATGTCACCTACAGAGCTTAGAGAGCTGAAGTCTCAACTCGAGGAGTTAATTCAGAAGCATTTTATCAAACCCACTGTGTCACCTTGGGGTGCTCCAGTTCTGTTAGTCAAGAAGAAAGTTGGAAGCATAAGGCTGTGTATAGACTACCGCCAACTGAATAAAGTAACCATCAAGAACAAGTATCCTCTTCCAAGGATTGATGATCTCCTAGATCAGCTCAAAGGAGCAACGGTATTTTCTAAAATTGATCTTCGATCAGGTTATCATCAGATTCGTATTAAGTCTTCTGATGTGTCTAAAACGGCGTTTCGAACGCGTTACGGGCACTATGAATTTTTGGTTATACCTTTCGGTGTAACTAATGCTCCAGCAGTATTTATGGATTACATGAACAGGATATTTCAACCTTACCTAGATCAATTCGTGGTGATTTTCATAGATGACATATTGATCTATTCCAAGGATCCTCAGGAACATGCTAGTACTTGAGAATTGTTTTGAATGTCCTCAGAGACAAACAGTTGTACGCTAAATTTAGCAAGTGTGAGTTTTGGTTGTCTGAGATTAAATTTTTGGGTCACGTTATTTCTCAAGGAGGAGTAGCCGTTGATCCGTCCAAAGTGGAAGTCGTTCTCAGTTGGGAAAGACCCAAGAATGTAGCTGAAGTCAGAAGTTTCTTAGGCTTGGCAGGTTATTATCGAAGATTTATTATGAAGTTTTCTCAGATTGCCTTACCCTTGTCACGCCTCACCCGAAAAGGTGTTCCCTTTATTTGGGACGAAGAATGTGAAGAGAGTTTTAAAGTTTTGAAAAGAAAGTTGACTAAAGCACCAGTGTTGGCAATACCAGATCCTGACAGGAGATACACCATTTTCTGCGATGCATCCTCCAAAGGACTGGGTAGTGTACTAATGCAAGGAGAGAATGTGATAGCGTATGCGTCTAGACAACTCAAGACTCATGAAGAGAATTACCCCACCCATGACCTTGAGTTAGCAGCTATAGTCTTTGCATTGAAAGTGTGGAGGCATCATTTGTATGGTGCACAGTTTGACTTGTTCAGTGACCACAAAAGCTTGAAGTATTTGTTTGATCAACGAGATCTAAACATGAGGCAGAGACGATGGATGGAATACCTGAAAGATTTTGATTTTGATTTGAAATACCACCCGAGAAAGGCAAATGTGGTAGCAAGTGCTCTGAGTCGAAAGGCTTTAGTTAAGGCTGAAGTAATGATGCACACATGTGGGTTATATGAAAAGTTTAGAGATCTTAACCTCCATGTTACCGAGTTGGAAGGTGGCGTCCTGTTGAACCAGTTAGAGATTACGTGCGACCTACGGTCTACGATTGCACAAGCGCAAACTATGGACATGGATCTTCAAAGAAGAGTTGGTCAGTCAGAGTTTTCTTTGGCACCAGATGGTACATTGCTGTTTGAAGGAAGAATTTATGTTCCGAATAATGCGGAATTGAAAAGATTGATTTTAGAAGAGGCGCACAAAAGCAGTTTCAGTATTCACCCAGGTACCACCAAGATGTATCAAGATTTGAAGAGAGATTATTGGTGGCCTAGCATGAAGAGGGATATTGCGGAATTTGTGTCGCGATGCATCGTATGTCAGCAGGTAAAGATTGAACATCAAAGGCCTGCAGGAATGTTAGTACCTTTGGAAATTCCTCAATGGAAATGGGAAGAGATAACTATGGATTTTATAAGTGGATTGCCTCGAACACAGCGAGGACATGACTCCATTTGGGTAATAGTGGACCGGTTAACCAAGTCTGCTCATTTCTTGCCAGTTAAGACCACTTACCGAGCCTCTCAGTATGCCGAGTTATTTATCTCTGAGATAGTGAAGCTTCATGGTGTTCCTGTTAGTATTGTATCTGATAGAGATCCGATCTTCACATCCCACTTTTGGAAAGCTTTTCAGAAGGCTTTAGGAACAAGATTAAAGATGAGCACGTCCCATCATCCTCAAACAGACGGTCAATCCGAGAGGACTATTCAGACATTAGAGGATATGCTACGTGCGTGTATCCTAGAAGATGGAGGAAGTTGGAATAATCACCTACCTTTGATTGAATTTTCTTATAACAACAGCTACCATTCTAGCATCGGAATGGCACCGTATGGTAGGAAATGTAGAACCCCACTTTGTTGGGCTGAAGTTGGAGATAAGAGTATTTTGGGACCTGAGATTATTCAGGAGACGACCCTAAAGATTAAATCCATTCAGGATAAGATGAGAATAGCCCAAAGTCGCCAGAAAAGCTATGCGGACAAAAGGCGAAGGCCTCTAGAGTTTGAAGTGGGAGATCATGTATTCCTCAAAATCACACCTAAGTTAGGTCTAAGGGGAGCATTCAGAACCAAGAAACTTTGCCCAAGGTATGTTGGACCATTTCAGATACTTAGACGTGTCGGTCCAACAGCTTATCAGTTAGCGCTGCCACCGGCCATGTCAGGTTTACACGATGTTTTCCACGTCTCTCAGCTGAGGAAATTCATTCCCAATCCTTTTCAACCAGTAGAGCTGGACGGTATTGATTTGAGATCAGATTTAACCTTTCAACCTGAGCCAGATCAGATAATTGATCGTGATGTTAAGTCTTTGCGGAACAAAGAGATTCCAATTGTTAAGGTTGTTTGGAAAGGTTCTCCCGATGGCGAAGCTACGTGGGAGTTAGAATCGGAGATGCAAGAGAACTATCCGCATCTATTTTCAGGTAAATTCTAAATTTCGAGGACAAAATTTCTTTAAGGGGGGTAGATTGTAATATCCCGCTTATAAGTATCAGTTATTAGTGTTAGAAACTTATTAAGAAGCATGGCAATTTAGTAAATAAGTGGCAATGGCATTTTAGTAAATATTTGGAATGGTGAGATTATTTAAAAATAAGAGGTAAGATATTTCTTACCATTTATCTTCATTTTCTACACTCATCCAAAAATCAGCCTCCTCCCCCTCTCTTCCTCTATCACACGCCTCCTCTCCCTCTCCATCAACCCATCAATTCTTAATCCAATTCTAGGGAGAAACCTTGCAAAGCAAGCTTGGGTTGGAAAGCTAGAACAAGAGAAAGAAACAAGGAGAATTAAGAAAGAGTCAAGAGAAGTGGTAGAATTGAAGCTAGGGCTTTTGGAAACCAGAACTTAGCAAGCACCAGCTGAGGTTTAAGGTGAGCTCCACAGGGTTTTAGAACCCGCTTGAGTAAGTTTAGTAGAATTTTATAAGTTGAGTTAAAGTTTAGGAATTGTGCCCTAAATCCATTTGTTTGCTAATTCCTTGATAAACTATGTTATTATCTACCAATATGTCTTGGAAATTTATTCCCATAAGCTGTTATGATGTTTGGATAGGATTGGATTAGCCAAGGAGGCAGAATTTGAGTTCTGCAGAAACTGAAATCGGCCACCGAAGTCAGGGGATCGGCCACCGATTTTGCTGTCCAACCTTCAAGGTTGTTACGACAAAAATCGGCCCCCGATTTTCCGGCCACTAAATTTTATGCCCTTGAGGAAATGTATAGATTGAGGTAGGATGGGGAATAGGTACAATATTGGGAGATGAATACTTAAATCCCTAAGTTACATAGAGAAGTAAAGGAGCTAGTAATGGGAATTATCCCTTACCAAGCAACTTCATACACTCATTAAGTATGTGCAAGTCAAGAATATTACAGTATTCAAGTTTAGGACCTTTTATAGGTTAAGTATTCAAGATTTTATTAAGATATTAAGCCGTGGCCTTCGTTGTTCACGCTAGTGGGACACGAATGGTTCACGCAAAAGTAAAGACTATTACGAAAGAATATTAAGTCGTGACTTTCGTCGTTCACGCTAGTGGGACACGAAAGGTTCATGCATAAGTTAAAAGAATATTAAATCGCGTCTTCCGCACGCTAGTGGGGCACGGGAGGTAAACGCGTAAGTTAAGATTATTATTAAGTCGTATCTTCTGTTGTTCACGCTATTGGGACACAGGAGGTTCACGCTAGTGGGACGTGTTATTCCGCAAGGGAGACCGCACGACGACAAGAGGAGTCCGGTGTTAGCCTGATAAGATAAGAATTTTCACCGGTAGAGTGGAGATGTACTTCGGGGTTACTCCACCCGGATGCACTCCGTAAAATGAACCAAGATATTTATTGTTTGTTCAACGCTAACTTCTAACCTTATGAATTAAGAATGATGTAAAGTATTACTTATGAAATTATTATCCGATATAATGGTTAGTCAACAGAGAAGAAAGTGATCCTAGGATGTCCCCAAGATCACTGAGTATAAGTTTAAGATCAAGGTTAGAATGAGATCAAGCATATGATTAAGACAAGCAGCGATCCTAGTATTTTTCCCCTTGATCGCGAAATATGTAAGGTTAAGACTTGGCGATCGTAGGTAACCCCAAGATTGCCAAGGTAGGCACGGCGACCCTAGGTTCCCTGTGGTTGCCAACAGTAGGTAGGGTAGGAGCTCACTGAGACGTTATGTCTCATCCCTTTCCTTCTGGTGCAGGTTCTCAGCAGGAAGCACGACGTAAAGGTAAAGAGAAAGCTATGGATTGATCGTGCTGCTTATGTTTTATTTGGATGTTGTATATAATAATGCATTATGATGTATATTACGAAGGGTGTTTTGTATCGGATATTTGGGTTGTATCAGAACCTTATGTGTTGTATGATTACTAAACAACTTTCTGTATTGTATTTAATGTATCCGGTACGAAATTTTAATACTCGTAAGAGATCCTAGGCAATCTCTTTATGGGTGTTACAGCACTCTTCACATCCATCTGATATAGAATGATACCATGATTGACAACATCAGATAAAAGTAATCTTATAGCCTTCAGTCTCGCAACCGGAGCAAAGGTATCTGTGTAATCAATCCCTTCTTGCTGATTATAGCCCTGAGCTACTAGTCTAGCTTTATTTCTTATAACTTTTCCTTGCTCGTTGAGTTTGTCTCTGAAGACCCATTTTGTTCCAAGGATGTTCTTTTGAGTGGGTTTAGCAACTAAATCCCAAACATCATTTCTTTGGAACTGATTCAGTACTTCCTGCATAGCCACAATCCACCCATCATCTGCAAGAGCTTCGTCTACAGAAGTAGGCTCAACTAGAGAGATCAGTCCCAACACATATTCATTTATGAATGCCGATCTTGTTTTTAGAGGACTGTCTTTGCTTCCAATTATGAGTTCTTCTGGATGAGCTGACTTGTATTTGAAAGTTCTTCTGGATTATGGTGCTTCTTCTGAATCATCATGGACTTCTTCTTCAGACTCATCAGCTTCAGGTATTGCCTCAGTCTCTGGTATTTCAGACGCATTGATAAAGTCTGTGACATTGCTGGTAGGTTAGGATACTTGAATAGATTCTGGTAAGTTTTCTAAAACCTGTATTTCTGCTATACTTTCAACCTGCTTTGATATTTTGTTATCAGGCTCTTTATCGTCAAATCTGATGTGTATTAATTCCTCAATCACATTAGTTTCAGTGTTGTAAACTCTGTATGGTTTTGACCTTTCAAAGTATCCCAAAAAGATACACTTTTAAGCCTTGGCATCAAACTTAGTCAGATAGACTTTGTTATTCATAATGTAACATTTACACCCAAATTGACGATAGTAAGCAATACTTGGTTTTCTACCCTTGAATAACTCATATGTTGTTTTGTTTAGAATAAGTCTTATGTAGATCTTGTTCTATACATAACATGTTGTGTTTACAACTTTTGCCCAGAAGTACTTAGCCACGTCAGTTTCATGGAGCATTGTTCTAGCCATTTATTGTAAAGATCTGTTCTTTCTTTCTACAACCTCATTTTGTTGTGGAGTCCTAGGAGAAAAGAACTCATGGAAAATTCCATGTTTTTCACAAAACTTTTCAACTGGCTCATTCTCAAATTCTCCTTCATGATCACTTCTGACTTTAAGAATTTTCAGTTCCTTTTCAGCTTGTACTTGAGTGCAGAAGATGCTGAACACATCATATGCTTCATTCTTGGTTCTAAGAAATTTTACCCAAGTCCACCCGTTGTAGTCATCAACTATGATTAATCAATATTTCTTCCTAGTGATTGATGTTGTCCCAACTGGTCCAAACAAATCAATGTGAAGCAGTTCCAATGGTCTGGAAGTAGAAAAAATATTTTTAGATTTAAAAATAGTTTGACAATCTTTCCTTTTTGGCATGCCCCATAAAATGCATCTGAATGATAGTGTAGCTTTGGCAGTGAATGATAGTGTAGCTCTGGTTAGCATGTCCTAATCTTTTATGTCAGAGCCATTTCTCATCATTCACTGATAAAAGACAAACTACCTTCTGATCAACCATTCATAAAAGTTGATTTTGTAAATGTTTACCTTCCTCTGACCTATGAATATTGTGGAGGACCTTAGCACTGATAACATTGACAGAAGTAAACTGGCTTCAAAAAATTTGCCTTTCCTTTAGAAATTCATTTTTCAATTTCAGATCTTTGTTGAGAGCTGACAATCTTTGATTTTGATAACTTAAGTGCTTTGACTCTTCTGATAGGAAATCACATTGTCTATGCAATTCTTTTAGAGATTTTGATTTGCTCAGATAGAGTTTCATAAGCTTATTGACAGTGGTCGCATATTCATTTCAAGATAGATTAGAGATTACCTCATAATCATCAAAATCTAAACTTAGTCCAGCTTCAGAAGCAACAGTGACCACTATACGCAGATTGGTTTCCTCCTTGTTGTCTTCAGAATCTATCTCTTCATCAAGCATCTCTAATGTTGTATCAAAAGTAAGTATATTTTGTATCATCTCCACAGGGACTAGTGCGATATGTCTAAGCCGTTTAACAATTTATATTGTTTTAAGTGTCGGGTTTATAAAATGATTGAGAAGTAAATTGCGAAAACTTATAACAAGCTAAATAAAATCGTTTGTTTAATAGAGAGATAAATATGCTGGGATTAAACTTCATCAAAACCTTTTCACATGTATTCCTATGATCAATATTACCAATTTCTGTGATCATTCGATATTCTCACGTATTGCTCGGCAAACCTATTCATGTCTAAATAAGATTATGATTTCAATCGTATTGGTTAATCGATGATTTCTCAACCTATTAACCAATCCAATTGCATTAAGTTTCAATACTTTTGGTGAGTATTAATATCAAACCCTATGTCTAGAATTTAGTCATTAATAGATGTTATTCTAACCTAGGTTCAAAGAGTATTTTTCAATAACAAGTTAAATCATAAGATTAAAACATTAAGAACAAGAACAACATCAATATCATAATGATTTGGATTCAAGTAATATACAATCAAAGGAAATACATATTAGATGATTTGATTACATTAATCCCAACAAAAAGAGTTTAGCTACTCATTTTTATGATAAGCTTACAAAGATGAAGAAGTGTTAAATGAATTGCCATCAAGCCTTGACCTCTCAAGATTTGTTGTTGATTCAACCTTCAATCCTTGCTCCCTTGTGTTTCTCTCTCTTTATCTCTGAAATTCTCACCTTAGTATTACATTATATCCATTTTTTCAGCTTATGTACCTATTTATAGGTATTCTGTACCAAAGATGCAGGACCATCAAACCGACAACAACCATACCAAAACTTCAACCAATATCCTCCTCAACAGGATCGCACTCAAAAACTGGAAGACACATTGAATCAATTCATGAAAATGTCAATGGCCAACTAGAAAAATACAAATGCTTCTATCAAGAATCTTGAAACACAAGTTGGTCAGATAGCCAGACAATTAGCCGATCAGCAAGGAGGAACATTCACTGCAAATACACAAACCAATCAAAAGGAGCATTGCAAGTCCGTGACAACAAGAAGCGGAAAGGTAATCGGTAAAGGTATTGGTGACAATCTTGAAGTAAAGAGGAAGGTTGTTGAAGAGCATGAGAAGGAAGAAGAAGAGGGGGGAAGGAAGTGAGAGTGAAGCAGAGGAAAAAAGAAAGTGTTTGTTGAAAAGGAGAAAAATGAAAAAAAAAATAAAGAAGTAGTTGAAAAGGAAGAGTTGAAGAAGAAAAGAAAAAATGTGGAGAAAGAAAAAGGGAAGAAGAAAGAAGTCATGAAGAATGTGCCGTCTCAACACTTACCATATCCACATGCTCCAACAAAGAAAGACAAAGAAAGGCAATATGCAAGGTTTCTGGATATTTTCAAGAGATTGCAAATCAATATTCCATTTTCAGAAGCTTTGGAGCAAATACCGACCTATGCAAAGTTCATGAAAGAAATCCTGTCAAAGAAAAGAAGGTACGTTGATGACGAAACCATCCAACTAAATGCAAATTGTAGTGCAATTATTCAAAGAACATTGCCAAAGAAAGAGAAAGATCCGGGGAGAGTGAAATTACCGGTGGCCATAGGCCATGTTAATGTTGGTAAAGCCCTCATTGATTTAGGTTCAAGCATCAATCTAATCCCATTGTCCGTTGTTAAGAGGATTGGTAACTTGGTGAAGCGGCGGGAAAAATGTGCGGGCGGAAAGCGCTCACTAAACAATAAAGCCGCCACCGAAGTTTTATTTTTGAAAAGGGGAACGTCGATAAACCCCTTTGAGAACGAGAACAAGGTCATTGCGACCAAATTTCGGGTTCGAGAATCGATTATGCGAGGGGAAGTTATTAGCACCCCTCACATCTGTTGTACCCAACGGGAACCGTTAGTTAGTTTAGCATTCAATTGTGTTAGTTTCTTGAAAAATGTTTGTAAAGAAATAAAGAGAAAAAAGATTTAATGACCAAAAATGAGTTTTTTATTAGTGTTCTTGACAAGAGTTTGATCTTGCTCCTACGTATCTCTTGGTGCGATGGAGAATTCAAAGCTACGTATTTCTTTGTTAGAAAAAGTTTGTTTGTTGATTGATTTTATTTATGAAAAATAATTTGGTCGCGCTTGGGCGAAAAAGTTTGATTTAAAAAAAAAAACGGACTCGCACTTGGGCGATGGTATCCATTTGAAAACGCGCATGGGCGTGAATAAAATAAAGTTTGGTGGGTTGATATTGATTTTAAATAGAGGACGAATATTCAACCGAAAGCGAAGTGTCTACCTCGTTTCCGAATATTCGGGGAAGCGTCGGGTGTCTACCCAAGTTTTCCTTTTTCACTCGTACACAAAAAAGAAAATTGTATTTTTATGTTTTGGTATGTTGAAAATAGAATGACAATTGTCCGAACAACGAGATGTACGTCAAGTGCTCGTGCAACCGGGGAATGGGAAGACATACGTCAAACCACTCCTTTTTCATTCAAGTTTGTTATTGAAAATCACATTTTTTACAATTGAAAGCAAGAAAACATTTGTTATATTTTTCTTTGAATAAAAATGAGTTTCAGCCCTTGCAAAACAAATAGTTCAAACCAGGTTCTGAACCTTCAGAAGTAGAAACTGACTTTAGAAGCAAAAATGCAAAATGTACGGCTTCAGAAGCACTGTTCAGAAGCTGCTTCAGAAGCACTGTTCAGAAGCTGCTTTAGAAGCACTATTCAGAAGCTGCTTCAGAAGCACTGTTCAGAAGCTGCTTCAGAAGCACTGTTCAGAAGCTGCTTCAGAAGCACTGCTAAGAAGCTGCTTCAGAAGCACTGTTCAGAAGCTGCCTTCAGAAGCTGCCTTCAGAAGCTGCTTCAGAAGCACTGTTCAGAAGCTGCTTCTCAAGCACTGTTCAGAAACTGCTTCTCAAGCACTGTTCAGAAGCTGCTTCTGAAGCACTTCAGACTCTGATCTCAGAACCTCAGGGGTAAAATGTTTGAAAACAGTAAGAAAAAAGAGGCAATCCACTTCTGTTTTGGTGATTTGTAATCTTTGTGATTTTTTAGGGTTTTTTAATGATGTTTTTAGTGCAAAAATGAGTTAAAGATTACTAAAAATGCAGAAAAATAATGCAGGAACAGCAGGAACAGTAGAACAGAGTTCTGTGACTTTTTCTCAACTTCTGAGTTAATTTTCTCACTCAAAACTGAACCAAATACAAAAATGAAAATACCATTGTAAAGTTTGCCATGAATACTACATCTTAGTGGATTTAGATCTACCAAAAGATGTCCTAGAACCTAATATATTTTGGCCTCAAGTCATGCCCATGAACTTATGACAAAAAATGCATTTTTTATGAAAAAGGCTACAAACACTTAAACAGAATGCAAAAAAAGAGATAAGAAGGTTCAAGATACTTACAAATTCCTAGCCAAAGCTTTAGATGCACAAGAAAATGAAAGAGGCTTTTGGATGATTGTGGTTTCTTGAAGATGGAAGTGATGGAGAAGATGAACAATAACAAAATGGTGTTTTGCTACTATTCTCCTCTCTTTGTGTGATGTTTCTTGTGATTTAGTTTCTGTTTTGATTCTGTTTGATTTGTTGTGGTGGTTTGTAAAGAAAAAAACAGAAAAACAGAGTTTTTCTCTTTGGAAGTTTGTTATGAATTCTTGCTGTTTTTTGGTTCTATTTTTTTGCTCTAAAAATTCCTCTCTTTCATTCATTTTCGTGCCTCTTATATAGGCAATTTTGTGATCATTTGTAATCATGAAAATCCCTTGAAAGCTGGACCTTTTTGTGTGTTATGGCAAAGACTTTGGTTAACATTTAATGAAAAGGGAAGGAAGTGACCTTGCCTTGTGATTTTGGTAAAGACTTTGGTTAATTTTGAACAACTAGGGGCTGAGTTCTGACAGAAGTTGATGGAAAACGGAAAGGAGGGGTGCTGTTTTGTGCAGAGGTTGGGAGAAAACAGGGAAGAAGGGGCGTTGGAAACAGAGGCAGCTTATTTGGACTTTTTTGACAAAGAAAAGTGGAAGAAAACGGCAAGGAATGGATGCTGGAACAGGGGCAGCAACTTGCAGGAACATGGGCAGCAGCTTGCAGCCTTCCTTGACTTTGTTTTTGACAGAAACATGGAAGAAAATGGTTGGCTAAAACATAATGACCTTCATCATCTCGAATACACACACCAATGCCAACCCGATTCAAAGCTTGAGAAAAGGACGCATAAACATTACATTTAAACCTGCTATGATCTGGTTTAAGCCACTGCAACTCATTCGGTGTAGTGGGATGCTGAGGGATAGGATGACGAATAGTCTGAGCATTCCTCCAACTAGTAAGAAGATAACCTGCACGAGCACAAATAGCTTGAGTTGTTTCAGTAGCATTGTTTCATACCTTATTGTTTGTTTCGATGCTTCCATGTACTCCAGAGGGTCACACTGAATACTTGTTTTTGCTGCTAATTCAGGTGTTGTAAGATAGCAAACATATTGGTTGGAAAGCTTGCATCAATATCGAAAACAGCCATCAAAGGGCTCCATAAGCCAATACGCTGCCAGCAGAGCATGCTTTTATTACACATAAAGAACATATGGGTACTATCCTCACCAAATTCATCACACACTGCACACCTATCAGTACACTAAACTCATTTTGATTGCAAGCAGATTCTTGTGGCCAAACAATTACGGCAAGCTCTCCATAGGAAATTCTTTACCTTGGGGGTAATTTTAACTCCAAACACAATTCTAATTACCTGGCACACGGTGTTGAAAAACTGCCACATCATGATTCAGAATATCCTTGTAAGCACTCTTAATTGTATAATCACCATCCCTCTCAAACTTCCAAATAGGCACATCATGAGTCACCGAAGGGAGTAACGGAGTATTAAAAATATTTCTAGCAGTGACATTGTCAAAAAAAAAGCATTAATTAGCTCCATATTCCATTGTTTTTGGGATGTAACCAACAAGTCATAAGTGGCCACTCCAAATGATGATGAGTAGTCGGTACAATTTGTGCAGCATTACTGAGCCAAGGGTGATCCCAAACTGGTATGTGTTCTCCGGTACCTATACTCCACTGAAAACCACGACAAATCACATCTTTCACACTCCAGATGCTACGCCAAACATAAATGGGATTATGGCCTCTACTAGCTCCAAAATGATCACTTCGAGGAAAATATTTAGCTTTAAGTAAGCGAGTGATTAAAGGCTCTGGAGTAGAAACCAACTTCCAAGCCTGCTTTCCAATCATAGCCATATTGAATGCCTTAAAGCCATTAAAACCCATACCTTCAAACACCTTAGGAACTGAAAGGCATTCCCAAGATAGCCAGTGCAATCCTCGAGAATTCGCTGAATTATGACCCCACTAGAAAGAGTTTAACATTTTTTCTATTTCATTAATGAGGGATCCCGAAAGAAGGAAAACACTCATCACATAGGAAGGAATAGATTGCAAAAAAAATTAATGAGAACCTCCCTACCAGCCTGCGATAGACATTTACTGCGATAGACATTTACTGCTCCAGGAGTTGATTTTATTCCAAATATGATCCTTAATAAATTTAAAAGTTGCATGTTTGCTACGTCCAATCATAGATGGCAGCCCAAGATATTTACATGTACCCAGACCTTGGCGAACACCGGGAGTAGAAGCAATGACGTTTTTGAGATCATCTGAAATATTGCGACTGCAAAATAATTCTGACTTCTGTAGATTAATGGCTTGCCCCAAAGCCTCTTCATAAGTAGCCATAATATTTTTCATACAAATAGCCTCATGTTCACAAGCTCTAAAGAAGAGAAAACAATCTTCTGCAAAGAGAAGGTGCGAAATAATTGGTGCATCTGTGCATATCATAGTACCTCTAATATCATTGCGACGTTCAGCTTCATGAATAAGGGAAGAAAGGCCTTTAGCACAACTGATGAACTGAAAAGGTGAAAGGGGATCACCCTGATGAAGGTCGCGCCCTGGCACAATAGGACCCATCGATGCTCCATTAACCAAGACCGAGTAATCAACAGTCTCAACACAAAGCATAATCCAGCTAACCCATTTGGAGTAGAAACCCATTTGAATCATGATATCTCGAAGGTAATCCCAATCTAATCTATCATAAGCTTTACTGATATCCAGCTTAAGAGCAACATATCCACTCTTTTTGTTAGCCTTTGCCTTCATATAGTGTACAATTTCAATGGCCACCATTGCATTATTTAAGATGGATCTTCCTGGGACAAAAGCTGACTGATTAATAGAGATACACTTATGGAGCACCTGTTTGAGCCTATTAGCAAGCACCTTGGCTACAATTTTATACACAACATTATAGAGAGCAATAGGCTGCCAATCCTTCATTGAAGTCTGAGAATCACCTTTCGGTATAAGTGTAATATTAGTAGAATTGACATGTGGTGGGAAGGCACCATTAGCTAACCATTGACAACCTGCCTGATAAACTTCACGACCACAAGTGTCCCAAAAATGTTGATAAAAACCTGGGTTAAAGCCATCCGGCCCTAGACATTTATCTGCTTGCATAGAGAAAGCTGCCTGTTTGAACTCCTCTAAAGTAAAAGTCGCAATCATATCATTATCATCCCCGGTGATTGAAGTTGGAACCAAGTTAATCACACTTGCACGAGACCTTGGTGATTTTTGAAAAAGATGCATGAAATAATCACGCGCAATATGCTTCAGACCTTCTTCAGACCGACATTCACAACCATTCTCATCTTCAAGATGTTCAATTCTATTTAACTTTCTTCTCGTGGTAACTGCTGCATGAAAAAACTTCATATTAAGGTCCCCATCACAGTGCCAAAATGTCTTAGCACGTTGTTTCCAAAAGATATCATCTTTAATTAACAATTTGTCCAGCCTATGTCGTAACATGTTGAAATAACTCACATTAGAGGCATCCACATGCGAACGGACAACTTCAAGCTTACGCCGAGTCTTGCCGATCTCTTGTCTAGTGTTTTGGTTAGCATTCATGCTCCATTTAGATAGGTCCACATCACATTGTTTAAGTTTATTCACAAAAGGACGTTCACCATACCCCTGCCATCTTTGAGAAACAAAAGGTCCAAACTCAGGTTCATCAAGCCACACATTCTCAAAACGAAAGCGGTGTTGTCCACAACTAGGAGCGGGCTACGGAGCACAATCTAGCTAGTGGGGGTAATGATTGGAAGATGTGGTAGTAAGACATTCAAGCTTTGCATTCTGAAATTTATCAAACCAACTATAATTTGCCATAGCTCTATCCAATTTTTCCTCCACAGCTTGATCGGTTCCTAAGCTTTTGAACCAAGTAAAAGCATATCCATCCATATGAATATCATCTAGTCCAACATCCAAAACAGCTTGGTGAAATCCTTGAATAAGCCAAGGTTCAGACCTTCCTTTCTTTTCATCAGCTGATATAATATCATTAAAATCACAAATAATACACCAAGGAAGTTGGGAAAGATTAGATAAATGACGAAGTAAATTGCAAGACTCTCTTCTTCTTCCTCTTCCTCCTGCTGGCATACCATAAAATCCAGTCAGCCTCCATCTGCCCCTCAAAGAGTCATTAACCTCCATATGAATATGGGAGAAATTCGCAATGGTACAATTAAAATTCTTGTTCCATAAACATGCCAAGCCACCTCCCACTAATACGGTCAACAGAAAAACAGTAATCAAAAGCCAACATATATTTCAACTCTTCAATTTTATTAGACGTTGTCATTGTTTCAGACAGGATTATTGCATCTGGTTTGTAGGTCCAAACTAGGTACTTCAAATTAGGAACTGTGCTCGGGCTACCTAAACCCTGACAGTTCCACCATATAAGACTCATTTCCCTTGGCGGGCCTGGGGTCCAAGTCCCGCCATTACATTATTAATCCCACCTAGTCCCCTATCCCTCATAACAACATCCTTGCAAAAAGTATGAAGGCAGAAGAAGAAAGAAAGCTGATACTTGCAATTGGTTTGTGTGTGGAGAACTCCTTGATATTGAATGATATTTATAGACTCAGGAAGCCAATGTACTAGAATCTTCTGCTGAACCAAAAAGCCCATATCCAGCGATAAAAACCAAACCAATCTTATTTTGTGAAACATAAATTGAGTCTGAATCTCCAATATATTTTGGGACCAAATATGTATATTTTTGCCATTAATTTCCATGTACAATTCGCCATAAACCAAGATATGAGATGAAAATATAAAAATAAAGCCTTCAATCATGAGCTGACAGGAAAGTAGCATAATTTCGAACCAAATATCTCCTCTAAAAAATATGCGCCAAATATAAATGGATCTAATAAATATATTTAGAGAACAAATAAGTTTATTATGATAAACAATAAACTTATTATTGCTTCCAGAAATATCAAGAAGTTTATTTTTGGATCCAATATTCACACGCTTGCAGTAAACTACCAGGAAACTTCTTAGGCAAGAAACTGAAAAGCAAAATGCCAGAAACACCCTAACCTGCGTAGCTGTTCCAGATGCAGCCCACTGATGAGAAAAACACACCATACCACATGAAACCATAGTCAAACGATGAAGATCAGTCCAAAGCATGCATCTGCAAATTAAAGAAAAACTTGCCACACCCTTCACAATCAGAATGCTACCAGTTAGCAGGTTGAAAGAATCAGACATCTGTAAGCCAGCCTTGTTAACATGGCAACATACAAAATAGAACCACAGATACCTAACCCTAGGTGCAAGAATACCACAAGGAAACACGAAGAGCCGCCTTCTCCCCCAAACTACCATCCCTCCTTGCTCGACATGTTCCTTTGTACTACCAACACTCCTACATATTGGTATAGATTCACCAAAACAAAGATAAAGGGAAGGAGCAAACCATCCTGAGAACATATCACCACCAATCATTCGTTCCTAACGCTAACACATCCCAAAACAGTAACAATCACAAAAAACCACATCAACCAGTTTGATGCACAAACGATTGAAAACACAGCACTCACAAGGGTAGAATTGAATGGGGAACAGAAAAACCTAATAGGAAGAAGATGGAAACCCTAGGACAGAAAAACGGTGAAAGACTAAATTGTTAATTCAATTTTTAATAGATAAAGATTAGTAAGACCACTCTTAGCAAGACCCTATTAATGAAAGTTGAATGTTGAAACCAATTATATATACAAATAATGACAATATTGTAATTTTACAATATTGGAACTCATGTCCGCTTTCTGAAGAAAAAAAAATTTGTGACCCCCTATCCAAAAAAAATTATTTTTTTGACCCCCTTTGAAAATTATTTACCAAAATGACCCACTTTCATTTTTGGTGTGTTTTTTTTTTGTCGTTTTGTGTCATTACCGCCATTCCAATTGGCGGTAATGGCAGGTTTTACACAGGGGGTGCAGGCTGCAACAGTAGGTGTGGCAGGCAGCAGGCTTTTTTTAATATTTTTCTGCCCATTACCACCGTTTGAATTGGCGGTAATGGGCCTACCCATTTTTTTTTTGTTTTCTTTATTCCCATACCCCTATAAATACCCCCACAACACCCCTTTCATCCAAATTAACTCAAATTTTTTATTACATTTTTCTCACTTCTTCCACATTATGTCTATTTCTGGTTCAGATACAATTTCTCCTGCTTCTCCTCCTCCTCCTCCTCCTCCTCCCCCTTTAAGATTGGTCACTTTAACTTTGATCAATATATACGACCTTTTGAAATGGTCGTAACTCCATGTATGACTTTAGTGGAGTTGAAAAATTATCTCAATCATATTTTTCGTCTAGCTAATGAGTCTTTACGAAAAGTCAGTAAGATTTATTACGGAGAGTGGTTTATCGATTTGGGATCGCATAAAGACTTTGATTATTATTACGAATACAAACTTCTGATGAATGATGCTGATGTTCAAGAGATGTTTTCGTCTGAAGAAAATGCAGAAGGTCCATGGTATCTTGACGTTAATTCAAAATAGTCGATAGGTGGAGAATCAATTGTTTTAATGTTGTTTGTTTGCTTTTTTAAGTTAATGTAATTTGGTTTGAGTAGTGTTTTGATTAATTATTATATTTTCGCGTTTGTTTTTTCTCATCTATTATATTACTTAATTAACATAATTAAAATAAACGTTGAAATCATAATACGTGGATATTTTTGTAACGACGAACAAAAAAGTCACAAATAATTATAAAAGCTTGGTTGAACACATAATTGATAATGAAATTAACTACTGGTTATTTAGGATCGGACAATTTCTCCTAATATGTCCGGAATGCTGACACAACCCACACAGTCTCAGTGTCGGTCTTCTTTCTTCCACCTCCTTGTCCATTTCAATCCTAATGCGAGTACTGTTGGGTCGACCATTCTTTAGTCTTCACATATCTGGATTATGGCAAAGCAAGGGACCGTTGTAGGGGGGGCCAATAACTCTTCTCGTGGACAACCTTAAATGATGTGTTGTAAATGGCATAAACACTCTTGTTTTTGAACACATCTGGAATAAGGGTTGTGTAGTCATAGTGAAATGAAGAACACGCGGCTATGACATGGGAACAAGGCAAATGCAAAGCTTGATATTTCCCACAATCACACCACCCTGCTTGGAGGTCCACCTTGAAAGTTCCCATTGGCCTTCCCTCCCTGTAGTTAACGGTC
Source organism: Medicago ruthenica (assembly GCA_018208015.1). Classification (NCBI taxonomy): domain Eukaryota; kingdom Viridiplantae; phylum Streptophyta; class Magnoliopsida; order Fabales; family Fabaceae; genus Medicago; species Medicago ruthenica. The sequence goes on from CM031378.1 coordinate 48,197,578, forward strand.
TCACAGACAGAAAAGGTATACCTCTCTCAGTCAAATTGTTCGACTTGATGGGTGTTGGACTTACCAATGTCATCCTTAATCACATTCTGGCAATATTCGCTAAACACATCTCCAGAACCTACCCTTGCAAACGCACTTTGAGCCCTTTCGGCAAAAAGACATGCCAACCTATAGTATGTTGATTGGACTATAGGTGTAATAGGTAGGTTGCGTGTTCCCTTAAACACAGAGTTCCATGACTCAACGATGTTTCTTGTCATGTGGCCCCATCGTCGACCCCCGTCATATGCTTGAGTCCATTTTTCTTTTGGGATATTGTCCACCCAATCTAACGCACGCTGATTTGCCTCCTGGATTATACCGCGGTAGTATTCGAACAAGGTATGTTTAGGGCATATCCTGTATATGATGGAAAAAATTAGTCAGATAGTGAAGCTAATAAAAACATGAATTAAAAAATTTGAAAGAAAATATTTATACCCATATTATTTACTACATCCTTTAAATATCCATCCTTGATTGTTCTCATGAAGTTTTGCTTGATGTGTCTGATGCAGTACGCATGAGTAGAACCAGTTTCTTGCCAACCATTCCATGGGTCGTTGAATGCGCTTTTAATCGATTCATGTCTGTTGAAGATCATGCAGACGGCAATTTCTCGTGTTACATGCCTTTTAAGATTTTTTAGGAAAAAACTCCATCCCTCCTTTGTCTCACCTTCGACAAGCGCAAAGGCGATTGGAATTGTTTTGTTTTGTTGATATGTTAAAGGTAGCTGGTTTATGGGAGGTTACTAAAATTAATAAATACAGGTTCGATAATCGTCCAATAACCGCTTTATCACACATTCCTTTTTCCTTCAAGCGAGTGTACAATAACGTTAGAAGACGTTCATATGCTCCTTAGTTTAAAGGTTAACGGTGCACCGGTTACCGGACCTACGACCGTATCGTGGAAATATGCCTAATAAAAAAAGGCGTGACGGTCTGCAAATAAAATTAAATTGGTTAGAATCATATATTGTAGGTAATGGGGAAGCAGGTCCCCCCACAGTTCAGCACCTGTTTAGAGCATATGTTTTATACTTGATAGGAACTCGTTTAATGCCTAGTTATATTGGCAACATTGTACATATAAAATGGTTGTCATTGTTGAATAAATCACCACAGGAGATTGGACAGTACAGTTGGGGTTCTGCTTGTTTGGGCATGCTTTACAAAGCTATGTGTGACGCCGCAATACATGGCATTAGCGACGTGTGTGGGTGCACAATACTCCTACAGGCATGGGCATTGTCAAGAATGTCATGCATATCTTCCGTGCCAAAGAACCCACCACAACCTGAAAGACAACCTCCTTTGGCAACTATGTAAGCTAAATAAATATCAGGTATATTATTTCTTATTAATTTTAAAATTCAATTATCAGGTATATTAATTATCTCATTTTAGTAATATTAACTAGATGGCTAGAACGTGGTAGTAAATTTATGGAAAATCCTCGGCATAATCTCCTTTCAACACATTCAAAAATCGACAATATGACATACGATCAGGTATTAATTTTTTTATTTTCGTGATTACTTTTTAACCAACATTAGAATACTAACATTCCTCTTTTTAAACAGTTCTGCTGGAGGCCCTATCTCCACTTCCATTACAGCAACGAAGAGGAAAGCCAGATATGGTCTGCAAACACGTATCTTGTTTGTTTCGAGATAATCGAAAGACATCATACAGATAGAGTGAGACTTCAATTTGGCTTACCTCAAATTCCACCCGCCATGCCAGAAGATATGAAACATTTCCACAAGTTATCTTTGGCGAATACAAAAATAAAAGGCTTGTGGGGAGATCAATTTCAGTTTCAAATCCAAAATTGGAACAATCGTCTTTAGTTAGCTTGACGGAGTTAAATATAACCATTTGGTTTATCGAAACTGTCAATATTTTGAATGGTATTGGACCTTTTTTAGAGATCATCAGTGGATCTCTAGATAAGCGCTGTTGCGAAACCCAATGGTAGAATGTTCCAGAATTTTACAACAATTGCCGTCGGAATATCCCGCAACGCTAGCAACCTATCAATCACCACCAGACCCCTATTTTGTGCCAGATGCAAACATCTGGTCAGATACCCCTCCACCCTTTAGCCAATTCATCACACCTACACCCACTTACTTTGTCCCAAGCTTCAACCAATCCACCAGCTACAACTACAGCCAAACCTACCAATCCCCACCACAACCCACAAACTAGTTCCCACAATACTCCCCAATACCATATCCAAGCTACTCCCAACAGAGTCATCATGGAGAAAGCTCCTGTAACACCCATACTAATTTTATCTAGAATATTAGCATGTGCATTAAACTGATATTGGATACATCAAGGTTTTCAATAATAATAATACAACACAACTGAATGAATACAAATTTTGCTCATTTACAAAACCACCAAGTACCATAATATATACTTATACAAAAGTCCAATAAACTCCTGAGCGGGTACATGACGAGCAACTGCACTCCATCCAGCATCTCCCTGATGATCCTCAACACGATCCTCGTACTAACCTGCAAACCTGCACCATAAGGATTGGGATGAGACATAAAGTCTCAGTGAGCTCCACCCAACCTACTGTTGGCAACCTCGGGGAACCTAGGGTTGCCATGCCTACTTTTGGCAATCTCGGGGATTCCTATGATCGCTAAGCTCTAACCTTTCCCATATAGGGTATACCTGCCTGTTCCTGCTATCCTGTGTAGTCATAATAACTAAACTACATCCTGCTAAACTAGTGATCAAGGGGAAACTTAGGATCACTGCCTGAGCCTGATAACTGAATAGTCATGCAATCTAGACTATATCCTGATAACTTGGTGATCGAGGGGACTCCTAAGATCACCACCTGATACCTGCCTGATAGGTAAATATGCCTGATAACATAATAACGTATATACTGATAAATATTATGTTAGATGTTAGCGTTGAACAAACATTATTATCTGAGTTCATTTTATGGAATGCCCCCGGGTGGAGTAACCTCGAAGCACATTCCCTTGATAACCGGTGAAAATTCCTATCTGATACTATTCTTACTTGAACCTTGAATGTAATAGCACATTCCTATTATCCTCGTATTCTTAATTGAATACATCTCTATTCCTACTAACCTATTATAGGTTCTTGACATATCGTTGTCATATGTCACTCTTAAGAGTCATTAACTAAGTTGTATCAATTTCAGATTCTTCAGACCTTTGTTTTGTACTTCCCATACGTTACCTATTCCTTGCTCCTTTAAGATCTTTGTCCGTTAAAGGCCCTTAGGATGAGTTAAAATGGTGTTTTTTGATTCCTTAAAGTTTTTGGAGAAAACGGTTGCGAAAAACCTCACTTACACGCACCAGAACACCCAAAACAGCTCAGCTGACAAATATTGTTATGGTGAGCTCACTATAGCGACGGGCTGGTCGTAATAGCGACCGTAGGCCGTGTCAAAAATAAGCCTGCTCGCTGCAGTGACGGGCTGGTCGCTGTAGCGACCATGACATTGCAGAAATTGCTGTAAACTGTATTTTTCCACCACTTTAACTCAACCCAAGTTACCCAAGCTTCCCAACCATGTTAGGACTGATTTTCTATTACAAAATAACTGATTAAAACAAGGATTAGCAAGGAATTGATAACCATTAGGATTAGGGCACAAAACTATATCATAGCATAAAAATGAATTACTCATATAACTCACTCTAGGTGGGTTCTAAAAACCCTAGGGAGCTCACCTAGTAGAAGTTTTGATCCTTGCCCAACTTATGCATCAAAACCCTAGCTTCAATTCCTCTTCTTTCTTGTTTTCTATAGCTCCCAAATGGTCCAAGGCTCTCAAAGTTTTGGTTGCAAGTGGCTAGATCAAAAGAATGATGTTTAAGTGATGATTAGAGTAGGGAGAGGGAGATTGGCGTGGAAGGAAGTAGAGAGAGGAGGGGAGAATCTGATTTTCTTTCTAGAGAGAGAAAGGAAATGGAAAATGAAGGAGAAATGGGCTTTAGCCCCTTTTATAAAAAATATTGACACGACAATTACCAAATTGCCCTTCTTCAAAATATCTCTGATACGTCGTCTCGACACTGATAAATATTTGATTCTGAAGCGGGATATTACAATCTACCCCCCCATAAAGAAATTTTATCCTCGAAATTTAGAATTCTCCTGAGATCATGAATGAATAGATCCATCCTACCTCTTTCTCTACTAGTCAATGCTCCAAAACAAATGCTTATCGGGATTCCATGGCTATTCTAGGGTCTGACATGTAGATTATCCATGCGCCTCGATTAAACCTGACTGATTAAAAATGTTCCATAGCCATGGTTTCCATTTCTGTAAGTCAAAATATTTGACAATCTCTTCCTTAACTGAAGGACTTGAGCTAAATACACAATTCTTACATAGTAAGATGTATGGTTGTCTGAACCAATACCCGACTCACTCGACTATAATTCTTGCTCACACACTTAGTGTGAATCCAACTTAAGGTTATTAAGCATTGGATACTCGTACTGAATTCATAAGTTTACTTCATTGACCACTTGGTCTTACCTTGACGACATCGGGTCAATTTTATCCTCCTCAATTGATTCCATTGAATCCTTATCTTTGACTTTCGCCTCGTAAGACGGCAACTCACAGTTAAAATTATACCATTCTTCATATAGAATCATCTTTACCGAAACATTCAAAGCTTATAGGATTTAGTCCAAGTGATAAGTGGTATACATCGTCTCCCATATCATCATATGATACTATTCATAGCGCATAAATTACATACATGATTGAGTACGTGTACACTACAACGGGTACACGGTACATCGCATCATCCTTGTCTAACTAACGGGATATCCTCCTTAATCAAAATATCCTTGAGACAATACCATGTCAACTGGAGACCCTCTTTATTCTTAACTCATGTTTATTCCTTGGGCATACATTATCACATAACATAGATCATGGTTACACATGTCGATATTGTGAACTCATTTCTCATTTCTGAACATCGAGTTCAAGATCCTTGTTTTCAAAAGAAAGTTCTACTCTGATTGCTACAAAAAAATAGCACACTTAATCCTTAATCCTTTAATCATAACCTAAACTTACGTAGCCCCTTACTGTAGACTATGAGTGACCTTTAATCCGCATAGAAAGTTCTTCTTCCTTTACTGGTGTACATTAAGTTCAAGAATTTCCGAACTCTTCAGCTAAGATACATTTGATATCAACAAACTTGTTCTGGTCAAAACCTTCCTACTTAACATTCCCGACTGTGTACCACTGTTATCAACACATGTCACATAACTGAAAATCTGTTACACTACTATCTGAGTAGTATAAGCACTGCCTGATAAGTATACACAATACTAACATAACCTGTTAGATGTGACATGTGACATAACGTGGGTACAATGTGGATTAAACTCATATGCCACTGCATTATCATTTCTGATCAATGCTTCAAATTTAAAACTAATGACATCTGCAAGTGCAACCTTTACTGGTGTTGCCTTGTGTAGAACTCTCCTGGGCTTAACTTTTAAAAACTTCATGTTAGAACTTAGGATAATTTGAGTCGTCACTGCTCACTGATATTCTGTGGTTCAATAATTAGGCACTTATAGTCTTTCTTGCGGTACATCTGATAAGGACTTCACAAGCATCCTTGTTCCCTAAGCTTCAGCTTAGAACTGTTCGTTAACCCATCCTTGGATTACTTCTCCGCTGCGCAACTCTGATTTAAACAATACTCCTTGGAATAGGGGTAATACACCACTATTAAATTTCCTGGCTAACCTTGTTCCATAATGACTTGCAGCTATCATAGCGGAACCATCTTACGTTTGTTGATTCTTTTGTGGCTTAAACCACGTGTTTAACCTACTGATTGGTCATCACCTGACTTGTGTTCTTTTCGGACATAAACCGTATACTTACTTTCGCGAATATACGCCAAAACCTGTAAGCAGTTTCCCGCAACTGTTACGAGCCCAACAATGCTCCTGTCAAAACAACTTATACTCTGGTTCTAACTTTACTCTCCATATTATGAATTATGTAATCATCTCTTGGTCAGCTCATCATGTATAATCATTAAAACATTGCAGAAACCCTACTGAAAGTATACCTGAAGCAACTTAAGTTCATACATTATTCACTTGTGGAAACTTCTAAAAACATTCTATGACTTCTGGAAATTCACATCTTTCGTACACTAAACCACTGATAATTCGAGTCTCGTTCTATTATTATCCGTAAGGATTTCATATCCATAACCTTCTCCAAGACAACTTAGGTCCACATAAATTTACCATATCTCTTAGGTCACTCCACGAGTTTCTTCGGAAACAATCCGTCTGGATTAGATTCAAACTTTTACTGGCTCTCCTGTAAGCCCAAACGTAGGTTACGCCTCTTCGAGTACCCGATTAATTGATCTTAAACTTCAACACTTATCATTTCCTATTGGATCCTTCTAGTAACTTGTTATTGTATCCATAATTCAAATCTAATCTTATTATCTGAATAATTCTCCATAGGTCTTCTCGACCGTTGTCTCCTTCATATGGTTTCAAATAATCCAAGGTCTGTATATTCTACCACCTTTGAAAGCATACCAACATAAGTGATCTCTGTCGGCCTTCCAGAATACTTGTGTAAGGAACCCATCAAATGAAAACATAGAACTCCTTAACATTAACCACAACCTTAACTTTAACTCGTGCGTTAGTGACGATCTTCCTGATGCTAGAGCCTCACAATAGTTCTTGGCTAATTCCTGATTATTCCTCAGAACCGGTCTACTATAATCTGACAACATGCGATTCAATCTTTAATAAATACCCTTACCAGGAGTTTCCTTCATTTATCGCTAAGCTTGTGTTTCTCTTACAAAGCATCTTGATGACTCATAATAAAGGAAGGTAATCTGTTCATCTGTCCAATAATTCGCTTGATCCATAAATAAGTCTCTTAACTGCTGGATATAAAATTCTCATCCGGTTCGAGTGCGCGAGTCCTTCGATTCTTACACACTCTATCCTTACCGGCAGTCTAGAGGTTCCAGCAGTCGACTGATAATTCTCATTCCGAGTTACTGGGTCTGAAGGGTGAATCTGTAGCCTGTTTCTGAGTCTGAAGCTTCCCAGAGCAAAATCCTGGTCGCTCTGCGATCGTAGCAGAACTCAGAATCCTGAAACTTGCGTTTTAACCTCAAAATCTTGGTTCCTGGGTTGCAAATCATTCCTCAAAGTATTCCATAAGGAGTCATACTCATAGTCTTTTCCGAGACAACTTCGGTCTCTAAAGTCTCACCATAATTCCTTACTTCTTATGTCTCCTCAGACGAGACATGTCTCAATGACGCGTCCATCTGTTTTAAGGTACTTCACCTTATTCTTAAATATCTTTAATATTCCTGAAACTTGGCCATTAACAGGCTCCGTTACTTTACGGTCTAATAACCACCACTTGGCATTGAATACTTCTTCGTCAATTCCTGTCTTAAAATATGACATCTTAAACAACGATATTCATGCGCTTCATTCCTCCATGGTCACATTCAGCTCTCAGATATTTATCCTAACTGTCATATACTAGAAAGAGTTAATCAGGCTCAACTAGAGGTGACCCTTAGAACAATATTCGGAACCCAATGGTCCAACTACTTTTATTGAATCTTTAATGACCCAAGGCACGATCTGAATCGACCTGCTCTGATACCAATTGTAACACCCATACTAATTTTATCTAGAATATTAGCATGTGCATTAAACTGATACTGGATACATCAAGGTTTTCAAAAATAATAATACAACACAACTGAATGAATACAAATTTTGCTCGTTTACAAAACCACCAAGTACCATAATATATACTTATACAAAAGTCCAATAAGCTCCTGAGCTGGTACATGACGAGCAACTGCACTTCATCCAGCATCTCCCTGATGATCCTCAACACGATCCTCGTACTAACCTGCAAACCTGCACCAGAAGGATTGGGATGAGACATAAAGTCTCAGTGAGCTCCACCCAACCTACTGTTGACAACCTCGGGGAACCTAGGGTTGCCATGCCTACTTTTGGCAATCTCGGGGATTCCTATGATCGCCAAGCTCTATCCTTTCCCATATAGGGTATACCTGCCTGTTCCTGCTATCCTGTGTAGTCATAATAACTAAACTACATCCTGCTAAACTAGTGATCGAGGGGAAACCTAGGATCACTGCCTGAGCCTGATAACTAAATAGTCATGCAATCTAGACTATATCCTGATAACTTGGTGATCGAGGGGACTCCTAAGATCACCACCTGATACCTACCTGATAGGTAAATCTGCCTGATAACATAATAAGGTATATACTGATACATATATGTTAGATGTTAGCGTTGAACAAACATTATTATCTGAGTTCATTTTATGGAATGCCCCCGGGTGGAGTAACCCCGAAGCACATTCCCCTGATAACCGGTGAAAATTCCTATCTGAGGCTAATCACCGGACTCCTCTTGCCTGTGTGTGTGGTTATCCTCGTGGAAGATTCCTGCCCGTTCCAGCTGTATCTGGAACCCCCTGTGCTCTAACTAGCGAGAACACAGAAGACACACTATAAACTTATGTGTGGTTATCCTCACGGAAAGTTCCTGCCCGTTCCAGCAATGCTGAAACCCCCCGTGCTCTCTAACTGCGAGAACACAGAAGACACAAAGTTTATCCTGATAATTAATATTATTCCTGGTATATAAAAATATACTTATCCTGATATCCTCCTGAACATCTATATATATATATATATATATATATATATAAGAGTCGTCATGTAGGCTCCCTAACGGGCTGGCCTATTCAGAATAAATCTGAAGCGTACCTGTGCCACGACTTGTCAACATATATATACATGTTTATACATAATCTGTATAAGTCCTGATAAAAGTCCTTGTACCACTAACTAGGGTACATCCTCTCCTGAACTGTTGCGTACATCCGCAGCGTCACTCTGACGTGAACAACTGGGACACGCCCTGATGTACATATAAATGTACCTGAAACTGGGGAAAAGCCTGGTACCTCCATCTACGGTACACTAAAACCTGCCTGTTTAAGGGTTACCTTAAGAAACTAACCCTTAACATACCTGATACTATTCTCACTTGAACCTTGAATGTAATAGCACATTCCTATTATCCTCGTATTCTTAACTGAATACATCTCTATTCCTACTAACCTATTATAGGTTCTTGACATATCGTTGTCATATGTCACTCTTAAGAGTCACTAACTCAGCTGTATCAATTTCCGATTCTTCGGACCTTTGTTTTGTACTTCCCATACGTTACCTATTCCTTGCTCCTTTATGATCTTTGTCCGTTAAAGGCCCTTAGGATGAGTTAAAATGGTGTTTTTTGATTCCTTAAAGTTTTTGGAGAAAACGGTTGCGAAAAACCTCACTTACACGCACCAGAACACCCAAAACAGCTCAGCTGACAAATGTTGTTCTGGTGAGCTCGCTATAGCGACGGGCTGGTCGCTATAGCGACCGTAGGCAGTGTCAAAAATACGCCTGCTCGCTGCAGCGACGGGCTGGTCGCTGTAGCGACCATGACAGTGCAGAAATTACTGAAAACTGTATTTTTCCACCACTTTAACTCAACCCAAGTTACCCAAGCTTCCCAACCATGTTAGGACTGATTTTCTATTACAAAATAACTGATTAAAACAAGGATTAGCAAGGAATTGATAAAAATTAGGATTAGGGCACAAAACTATATCATAGCATAAAAATGAATTACTCATATAACTCACTCTAGGTGGGTTCTAAAAACCCTAGGGAGCTCACCTAGTAGAAGTTTTGATCCTTGCCCAACTTATGCATCAAAACCCTAGCTTCAATTCCTCTTCTTTCTTGTTTTCTATAGCTCCCAAATGGTCCAAGGCTCTCAAAGTTTTGCTTGCAAGTGGCTAGATCAAAAGAATGATGTTTAAGTGATGATTAGAGTAGGGAGAGGGAGATTGGCGTGGAAGGAAGTAGAGAGAGGAGGGGAGAATCTGATTTTCTTTCTAGAGAGAGAAAGGAAATGGAAAATGAAGGAGAAATGGGCTTTAGCCCCTTTTATAAAAAATATTGACACGACAATTACCAAATTGCCCTTATTCAAAATATCTCTGTTACGTCGTCTCGACACTGATAAATATTTGATTCTGAAGCGGGATATTACAGCTCCCGAACATCAAACTATTCCATCAATGACTTTAATCCAACCCAAAACACACCCCACAACAGTTACCCAGAATACTCCTCTTTCAACCTACCAACCCCTCCAACCATTGTAAACTATCGAGAAACAAACTGCACCCCACAATGGCCACAAACACAAATCAATCCCATAGAAACACTAGCTGCTGGGTTTAACGACGACGATTTTGTAAATGATTTTTGGGCAAACTCTGTCCCACCACATGTGCAAAATGAGGCGACTTTGGAAACAAATGAAGCTGAAATAAACGACGAGGAAGTGGAAGAGGAAGAGGAAGACCAACAGCAACCCCAACGACCCGTACGAACTCAAAAAAATAAATTTTGTGATACGGGAAGTCATAATTTACATTGGGGTAACTGGTTTAGAAGAAAAAAATAGCATGGTCTAAATGATGTAATTATTTTATTTTAAATCAATATTTTTTTTTTATTATTTTGGTTTTTTTTATTTTATTACCAAAATAAGGGGGGTGGTGAAAGTAAATTAATAAAGAAAACGAAAAAAAATGGGTAGGCCCATTACTGCTAATCCAAACGGCGGTAATGGGCAGAAAAATATTAAAAAAAGTCTGCTGTCTGCCACACCTACTGTTGCAGCCTGCACCCCCTGTGTAAACCTGCCATTACCGCCAATTACAATGACGGTAATGGCACAAAACGATAAAAAAAAAAAACACACCAAAAATAAAAGTTGGTCATTTTGATAAATAATTTTCAAAGGGGTAAAAAAAAAATTGGATAAGGGGTCACAAAAACAAAATTTCCGCTTTCTTCACTATTCTTTTGAGTGGAAAGTTTAGTACGTGGGCCCACCAAAACGATAGTACTTTTTATTTCCTCTATTCTTTATTTCCTTCTTGTTTCTCTGCTGTACCAAACACACGTGATTGCCTGAGATAGGTATTACAATATGCCTTTAACGAGACCTATTACAACTTACAAGTCTTCATATCTCGTAGCGTCTTCATGAGGGATAAAGTTGTAATGAGGCTCAAATTGCATATCTTAGTTTTTGTTATCCATGAGTCAATAGTAAAACATCTTTCTTTTTTGCAAAATCCATCGTTTTTTTTTATGATTTCAATGTTCAAAACAATCATAGAATTAAGGTTAAAATATGCTTTTAGTCCCTGCAAATAGGGCTCGTTTTGCTTTTGGTCCTCGGTAAAAAAAAAATTTAAAAACACGCTTGCAAAATTTTCTGTCTTTTAAAAAAGTCGCTGGGCCCACTTTCAGTGATGATTTGACATGGTTTTGGTCCCTGCAAATATGATCAGTTTTGGTTTTCGTCCCTGGTAATATTTGCAGGGACCAAAACTGGACATAATTGCAGGGACGAAAACCAAAACTAGGCATATTTGCAGGGACGAAAACCAAAACTGGTCATATTTGCAGGGACCAAAACCATGTCACTTCAGCGCTTTGGTGGACCCAGGGACTATTTTAAAAAACAAAATATTTTGCAAGGACTTTTTTCAAAAAAAATTTTTTACCAAAGACGAAAACCAAAACTGGGCATATTTGCAGGGACTAAAATCATATTTTAGCCTAGAATTAAACTCATGGTTACATACATGTGGCGTATTGAGTCGTAATCACCTTTGTGTTCAGACAAAAAATAAAATGACAAGTGGCAAAAATATTAAAGAGTAATGATATTTGAACAACCATTTGAGACAACTTTTGTGACAACTTTTTTTTCTCTTTTTTTATTGGTCAAAAACAATGTAGAAAAAAGAAGAGAAAGTTGTCAAAAATGTCACAAAGTGGTTATACAAACATCATTTCTCAATATTAAATGAACGTATGGAAAGAAAAGAGTAGTGATATTTGTAAAATCATTTGATGACAACTTTTACGACAACATTTCTTTTCCTCTAAGAGCATAATTATCGGGTGACATATATGTTTTTTGGACACTATGTGTCACACGCAATTCCGATATTTCCATATGATTTTGGTCAATGCTTTTCGAATTAAAAAAATTAAAAAATAAATAAATTGTAACAATTTGAACCACTTTTTGGAGTATATTATGATATTAGTGGGACCCATTTTAAAGTTTTGGAAGAGAGGTATAAATATTTAAAAAATGTAGTTGAACAGTTTAAATAATTGGGAAGTGTGAAGTAATATAATGTATTGAGTGAGATCCATTTATACCACTAATATAGGTGGCATGGATGTGGGTGCTCTTAGTGGTCAAAAACAATATGAGAGAGAAAAAGGAAAAGAGAAAGACTAAGAACATAATGTAAGCACGAGAGATATGTTTAAAAGTTGTCATAAAATAGTTGTACAAATATCATTTCTAAAAAAAAATATGGATTTTCTTATGCTTTCAATATGTTGGGCATTCCATTCGAAATTTATTTATTTATTTATTGATTTTCTTAGATTATATAGACAATAAACATATTCGAGGTGTGTTGAACACCAAATATAGGAAATATGAGTAGCTTTCCCAACTTAAAGCCAAATTTTGAGCGTCATAATACAGGACTCTAGCCCCCCTTCCACCAGGCCCACATCCTACTGGTTTTCATTGAAAATTTATATGGAATTTACTTTTCCCACCCTATGCGATTCTCGCACGCCATATAAAAATTCTGAAACTACCATCAGTCCGGATTATAAAATCTGAACAAGATTGTTAGGGATTTTCTGATTCTAAAATCCAAAATTTCACGAACCTCCATTTTATGTGTTGTATTTGATGTCAAAGGTCTCTGCTGACCGTCGTAGAATCCCCGCATAAACTGCAAAGTAATTGCAGGGATTCTATGAACGGTCAGCAGTGACCATGACATCATAAACACTCCTAAAAAACTAAAAAAATGTTTAAGAAAAAGTAAGAAAAGATGGGAATTGAAGAATGAATGAAATTGTTGATGCATGCAAGCCTATTTATAGCCTTAAACCAATCCTAGACCATAACTACAGTTAAAGTAAACATTTTTCATGGTCCAACCAACCAAAAATGCATTAAACACACCACAAACTGTCCAAACCTTTGGTGAAATGCCACAATCCACCTAATCTGAACTTGTCTAAATATTATCGGATTGTATACTCCGAATAGAAACCAGAGTGTGTTTAAGTTTCATTTTTGGTAGGTTTTCGTGGCGAATGACATAGGAATTTTTTTAAAAAAGGTACAAATATAATTAAACAGCTTCAAACAACACAATAACATAAGTGATAGATCTTCTGGGAAGGTGTTCGAAGATGTGCTTTTGTACGTGATCCAGCTGGCCTGCAAACTGACATATTTCGATCGTCAGGTCAATTGGATCAAGTTCATAAGAACCTCTTCGGAATCAGATCTGCAACATAATGATGAAAGACAAGGTGTTTCAAGAGGATTGTTTTGAGTTAGATCTTGTTGCCTTGCCAGCTAACTGTTTACTCTGAAATTTGGTAAACAACCGCTAGTCTGGTTTAATTGCTTGCGAGACCAACTAGTGAATCTCAGGAGCATAGTGCTTTGTTTGAATTCTTTAAATTGTCTGAATGTCCATTACGCATAAACATTTATTGTAGTTTTGGGGAGAATTAAACATAAAATTCACTTGAATTGCAAATAACAAGGAAAACAAGTTCTTACTTAATAAACACTTTGTTTCGATCGAAACAGAAATGAACAGAATTTAAATGAAAAGCATTAAACTTTGCATGAAACTTAAAGTGCTTAGAAGATACATTTACATGAAAAAGTAAATTGCATTGAATTGTAAAATATGCTTTACAGAAAAGGATGGTTCACAGATTCATACTTGGATCCCATTTCACTCGTTTCTCTCGATAGCGTGGGTACTTTGAGTTTACAAGGATTTTTGTATAAAATGAATTGCGACCTTTTTTCTGACTAAAAAACTACTATATATAGACTTTCGAAAAATAAACTGCCCTAACGGTCGAACACTATACTACTGCCAAATGTCCTGCCACGTACACCCTGCATGCACTTAACTGCTCCTTAGAACGGTTGTATCTCTCGAAGTCGAACTGAGTTTTGTGAAGTGTCAGAATTGTGCTAAGTCCAGAACTTTATTGCTTCGATTCGATCATACGCTAGGTCGATTTGCCTTATGGTTCGAAGTCCTCCTTCTTGTCTTAGCCTTGTATTTGTAAATATTCCTTTGAACCTGTGAACAATTCCAAGATTCTTTCTGCTCTTCGATTAGATAGAATCTTGCAAGATTCCCTTCAGCATTTAATGCATGTTTAGAGCATATTCTTAGCTTATAAAAATATGGGCTAACAAATTGCCCCCAAAAAATGTCTGCTTCGATTCGTGATCGAAGGAAGATAAGAAGTTGATATTTTTTTCTTTTTCTACACGTTTACTGAAACGGCGTCATGATGGCATGTTTTACTGTATAACTGTCACCTCGATTCCCACTATCATCATGAGTTCCAACTTTCTAGGTAAAAGTGGGACACGTGTCACACTGGGAAGTCGAAGTGATTTTTGATTTGACAGATTTTTTTTTTTTTTTAAAAGTGAAAAAGTAACCCTATAAAAAGGCCAGAAACGGCCATTGAAGAACTTTTCCAGACGAAAGCTTTCAGAGTTCTTGCTTTTTCCACTCTCTCGCTTCTTAATCTCCACAGCTCCTTACGAATCAAACCAATCCGTTGTTTCCTTCCACAATCGTTTGTTTTTGAATCTCTAGTAAAGAAACTCTCTCCTCAGAATCATTGGCATTGATTCAAACAGTCTGTCATCAAAACCCTTTTTCGTAAGAACTGTTCATCTTCTTCTTCGATAATGTCTTTAGAAAACCAAGAAGTTCCCATAGCTGGAAGATGGCCAAGCGCTATCACAAATAATGATGGCAAAGATATGGTACCCGAACCTCACGGGGACGCCGCAAAGAATGCCGTCTGGGAGCTGAACGTAATGATCCCATTTTCTGTGGGCGGCCATACTTACGCTTTTGGTGGGCCTCTTCCAGACCAGCCAAATTTATCGAAGGCTATGGACAAGGTATTCCCTTCGTTCACAACTTGTGAACCCAGGATCTTCCTAAGTGACCCATACAACTTCAATTTTCTAAGTAAACCAAGTAAGCTATTTCGATCAGCTCCTTACGTAGGTAATCTAGATTACATCTCTTGGCTTGATCGAGTCGAAAATGACTACGGAGAGTTTTGGAAAAGACATGAGATTTTCGACCTTATCCAATTCTCCAGGACTGGTCCAGAGTATCGACCAGAGATGATCATTGCTGCTCTACACTTCTTCGAGAGCGCAACCAACACGTTCCAATTTCCTTGTGGGATGCTTACTCCAACCCTCTTCGACGTAGCCGCTCTTACAGGCCTTAGGCCTACTGGGGATACTTATGACCCTACCATCACTAATGATGATATCAAGGTTGATTTTAAAGAGGCAACTTTTGCTAAATACATAGCAGAGAACAGGGGTGATGACGATGAAGTATCCTTCGAAGAACATGTTGCATTCCTGACCCTGTGGCTGTCGCACTTTGTCTTCTGTTCGAAATCTCTGCAGGTGGCAAAGAGATTTATTCCTATGGCCCAGCAGATTGGAGAGGGCAGGATATTTGGGCTTGGTAAACTCTTGCTGGCCGTTCTCTATGATTCGATTGGGGAGGCCTACGATGACCTGAAAAAATCGAAGGATGGTTCTTCCTTCCTAGTGTCCGGCCCAATGTGGCTTCTTCAACTGTGGCTTAATGCCACTTTCGAAAAGGAAATGGGACTGTTCATCCCACAAGACTACGTTGAAGAAGTTGCAAATCGTTCTATTGAGGGCCAAAGGGCACTTCGCCTGACGCCCAGGACCTTAGGCCAGAGCCCACAGAGACTCTTTCTCATGTATATGCAGATCTTTCTGGACTTTAAACATTTTCTTCCACAACATGCCCCCTTCCATAAGAGACAATTTGGTCCAGCTTGGTTTACGGAAGATTTCCCCACCATTGACCCAGACAATGAAGACGAAGTAAACAAAGTATGGTCAGCTTACTTGTATCCTTCCATACTTTCATGTAGGACTGGGGTGAAATCGAACTACCTAGGTTTGGTTGGGTACCAACCTCATCTAGTGTCAAGACAGTTTGGGTTTTCTCAACTTCGACCCAAGAGTATGTTCTCAGACCCCAAACATGTTTTGAGGGGAGCTAACCTCTCAGATAAGCTTTACAAGAGATACCTAAAGTCATCTGAAGAGCTCCTGTTCGAATTACACCCATTCGAATACAGTGCTTCGTTCTTCTGCACCACAGAATTCACAAAATGGTGGGGGAAGCATTTTTCTGGTCACTCAGTGGGAGATACTAAAGCTATGATCTCCAGACTGGAAAGTGGCTTTTCTCAGCCAATCATTGAGAACATCCGTTCGAAGCTCCCTGCTCGAGGTATCAAACACAATTTTTTGTCACTTATTTATATATGCTAGTTTCATTTATTTATGCCTTTCGATTTCATCTGTTCAGGCAAAGCACCAGTGACAAAGAAAGGTGTAGAATCATCTCGAGCTGGGGAAAAGCCCAAAAAATCAACTGGCATAAAGATCCAGGAGGCCCCGAAGGAGAAACAAGAAAAGGTAACTAATTTTATTTACCTTGTTTTAATTTCCAACATTTTCTAACTCCGTTCTACTTCGATTATGGCAGAGTCGGAAAAGAGAGAGTAGCTCTGGGGCTACCACAACCTCTAAAAAATCAAAACCTGAGGTCATCTATGTTATAGATGAAGAAGAAGTAAGCCCATTAGAAAGTCTTTCAACTACCTCACTTTTTGATCTAATGTCGATCCCTTTAGTCTTTTCTTATCCCCTTTTTTTTTCACAGGAAGAGGAGGAAATTCCTCTTATTAGGAAAAGAAAAACGCCCCCCAGCTCGACACCCACCGAGTCCGTCGAACAGACGGGTCTAGGTAGTTCTCAGGCTCAGGGGCCTAAAGAGAAGAAAAGGAAGAAAGACAAGAAAGCCAGGCCTGAAATTTCTGCAGATCGACAAGCAGAAGAGCCTGTTGAGAAGAAGAAAAAGAAAAAGTCTTCAAAGTCTTCAGGAGATCATTCAAAAGCAACTCTTTCTGAATCTCAGCCTGCTTCGACTGAGGTTGATAATCAGGCTGACAAAGAGCCTAAAGACCAAGAGGATGATGGAGGGGTTAAGACTCCTGAAGACCTTAATCCAAATCCCATCATTGTAGAGGTTGAGGTACGGGTTTATGCACAAACCTCTTCTTTTATGAATAAGATTGCCTTTGCTAGCATCCTTTTTTATTTCGTTTATATTTCGAATCAGGTGGAAGGTCATGCTGCAGAGGGCGCTCCAGCATGGACAGAAAAAATTCCAAGCCCCCTTATCGAAGAGCCTCCCAGTCCTGTAAGAACGAAAGCTGTTGCTGAGGCAGACCCACAGAAAGAAGACCAACCAGATCAACCAGCTGCGTCTGAGAGTCCTCGTGGTTGGAGGGGCAAATCTGTCGAATCTGAGACTGAGCAACCAGAGGCTGCTGTTTCTACTGAGTCGAGCAAGGGTTATTCGCCCTCCCCTGAGAGATACCAATTCGATGATGAAGCTATCAAGGAGGCTGAGGTAGGAGGGTCAGAAATCTTGCCGGAGTCTTCGACTTCGAAGCTTTCTGCCAGCTTAGGGTTGCCTGAAGAGGAATTCATGCATATGCAAAGTTCAGACCCTGCAGCTACCCTTCGACTTCTGCTTGCCATACAAACCCCTCCTCAGACTTCAAGTGACAGGGCCACTGATTCGACTCAGTCGGCAGAAGAAATTAACTCATATGTGCGCCAAGACTCGCTTCTGCTAAAATTGACTACAGATTTTGTAATGCAAGATGTGCCCAGCATAATCAAGGCAAATCCCTCCACCGCTTTTGGACTTCTCAACTTTTTGAAGAAACTCCATAATCCCTTGACTACCGACGAAACCTTAGGGAAGGTTATTCAAATCGAATCAATTATTGATCAACTAGCCAAAACTGTACAGCATGATGAGGACAGTGCCATGAGACTTGTTGCTCAGCAACGAACACATGACCATTTGCTCGAAAGGGCCAAAACTGCACAGGCTGAGGTTGATCGATTAGCAAATCTCGCCAAAGAAGCGCACCCTGATATTAAGGCTTGCAATAACATCTCTGATTGGGAAAATAATATCATCGTGTTGCAGTCGCAAATCGACAACTATAGGCAGAAGATTGCTGAAGAGGAAGCCAAACGCAACCGACTCGAAGAGGACGTCAACAATTCGATTAAGGCTCGAATTGATGAGAAGGGACGGGAGGGTCTTAAAGCTTACAGTGCTTCTGCAGTACTGCTTGAAGAGGTTAAGAGCTTGGAAAGTGCCCGCCAGGTCTTCGACAAGGAGATGAACAGCTTAACCAAATTGTACTGGGAGTCTGTAAAGCATTTGTAATACCTTAATTATCTTGTGAATTCCGAACATTTTTTGGCATATTTTGATTGTAATGTTTAGGACATGCCCAGTTTGTGGCAGTTTCTTTAACTATCATTTCGAATTTTTTTGAAGTTTTATTCTGCGCTTATTTTTACTTCGAATCACTTTGACTATTTTAGCATTTAAAAACGCCAGATATCGAAGATTTACTTGGTTTTTATGATACACACTGAAACACCTCTTTTTTAGTAACGGATAAGATTGTGCGTATAACAAAACGCGTAACTATCAAGCCATATTTCTGACTGGCTCTAGTTTCAAAACGAGTCAAACATCCGTTTTCAAAACAGTCTTGCTGAACTGGCGTGAATTCTGAGAAAAATTAGGAAACGGTTGAAGAATCATTAATGATTTTACCATTATATATATGGTCATTCTCTATCCGTCTTACTTACTCCACTCTGCAAGTCATAATAATATAGCCAGTATCATCAATTTTGAAAGAGAAACATGGGTAAAGGTAAACAAATTGCGAAGAACACCGATAAAAAGAAAGCAACATCTGCAAAGAAGGACAACAAAAAGACTGCTGATTCCTCAAAGAAGACCAAGAAACCTTCTTCCAAGGGTGAAAGCTCAAGAACCTGCAGAGCTCCCCCTCCTCCTGAAGGGAAAACACCTTCAAAGGCTCAACCAGAGGTTTCTTCCTCAGAGTCTGATAGTACGGACCCTGATTGGGCAGAATTCCTTTCGACTTATGATGAAAACAAGGAATATCTTCGTTCATCAGACTCAGAAGTAGATTCGAAATGAAGGCCTCTTCAAGATCAACGCGTCACTTTTCTTTTAGATGAAGGCCCATTCAAGATTAACGTGCCACTTTTTCTTTTGTAATTCGAATAAAATCTTAGCACTTTATGATGGGTAAAAAATCCAAGATAAGATCTTTGTATGATGAGGGATGAAACCCACCATTTTTAATTCGAATGTTTGATTTTATTGGCATCTTCGCTAGTTGCCACTTTAGTTATTTATTTTTCGAACTATTCTTGATTTATTCGAATCTCTTGCAGCGCTGGTCTATATCTTTTCAAATACTTACCATTTATGCTCAAGGTACGTTGATCAGGAGTTAATTCCTCTAACTCATAAGCACCGTTCGAATAAATCTGGACTACCTTAAATGGTCCTTCCCAATTTGGGGACCACTTGCCCAGGGTTCGATCTTTTCTATCCATGGGCAGGATGACTTTCCACACCAAGTCTCCAACATTAAAAGTTTTTGACTTTACTTTCTTGTTATAAGCTTTTGCAATTCTTTCCTTTTGCCTAGTCAAGACTTCTAATGCTCTTAATCTCTCCTCATCTAAATCAACCAACTCATCTGACATCATTTCCCAATAATGATCAATTGGTATGTCCATTTGTTTTTGTATTCTGGCTGATTGCAAATGTATTTCGACTGGAAGTACAGCATCATGACCAAACGTTAGTCGAAATGGGGTAGTGCCAGTTGATTCCTTAGGAGAATTTCTACATGCCCATAAAACTTGATCCAACGTTTTATTCCAATTTTTTGGTTTTTGGGCAATATGTTTTTTAATCAAGTTAATGATAATTTTATTGGCTGCTTCGACTTGACCATTTGCTTGCGCGTAATATGGTGTTGAGGTTAATAATCGAAAGCCAGTTTCTTGAGCAAATTCTTGCATCTTTCGTCCAGTAAAGACTGAACCTTGATCAGTGGTAATTGTTTCAGGAATACCATACCTATAAATAATATGGTTTTGAATAAAACTAATTACCGCCTCCTGATCGACATTTGGTAAAGGGACTGCTTCGATCCATTTAGTAAAATAGTCTATTCCAACTAAAATATATCGTTGGTTTTTAGACGAAGCAGGCTTAACCTCACCAATTAAATCCAGAGCCCATCCTCTGAAAGGCCAAGGTTTGATTATGGAGTGTAACTCACTAGCAGGCACATGCTGTATCCCTGCATGCTTTTGGCATTCTTGACAGCCTTTAGCAAATTCTATGCAGTCCTTTAACATAGACGGCCAATATAAACCCTGCCGAAATAAAAGCCATTTCATTTTATGGCCTGCTTGATGTGATCCACAAGCACCACTGTGAACATGGGAAACTGCTAAATATGCTTCTGATTCGCTTAGGCATTTTAATAAAATTCCTTCTGCAGTCTTTTTAAATAATTCATTTCCCATAATCACGTAGTTCAAAGCCCTATATTTGATCTTTCGAGCCACATTACCTGTTGGATTTTCCAAATATTCAACAATGGATTTTCTCCAATCATTATCCAACATATTGTCAATGGCCAAAATTTGAATTTTTTCCTGAAGATCATCTACGTTTTCATCTTCACTACCTTGTGGTGTACTTGCCCCCACAAGTTTTGGCATTGATAATGCAGTGCTCAATGGCTCTTGTAACACCAGTTTATCTTTTATTTCGATCAACTGAGTTAATTTTTCCTTCGACAATTTGTACCCTGAAGCTATCTGGGCTAAATCATTTGCTTCTTGGTTTTCTAGTCGAGGTACATGTTCAACATTAATATAATCGAAATGATTCAGAAGAGAACTTGCTATAACAAAATATCTTGCTAAGTGTTCTTTCACACATTTGTATTCTTGTGTTAATTGTCTCAACACTAACTCTGAATCACCCCTTATGTTAACATTTCTTGCCCCCAAGCTAATTAAAATTTCAAGGCCTGTGATTAAAGCTTCATATTCAGCCTCATTATTTGAGCAAAGACCTTTGATCTTATATTTGAACTTAGTTGGGACTTTTGTGGGGGATATTATTAAGATTCCAATCCCAGTTCCATGTTTATGTTTAGAACCATCGAAATACAAAATCCAAGGTTCAGTTTCTACATAGTCTTGAGGCATTTCGATCACTGAGTGATCTACAATAAAATCTGCCACAATTTGACCCTTAACAGATTTCAAGGGCTTGTAAGTTAAAGAATATTCTGTTAATGCCAAAGCCCACTTTCCAATTCTACTGTGTAAAATAGGCTTCGATAACATGTGTTTAATAATATCATAATGAGAATACACATAGACATCAACAGGCTTTATATATTGCTTAAGTTTAATACAAGAGAAATACAAACAAAGACAAAGTTTTTCTATGGCAGTATATCTAGTTTCTGCATCATTTAATACACGACTAAGATAATAAATTGCATGTTCCACGCCATTTTCATCTTCCTGAGCCAACATGCTCCCAATGGTCTTGTCAGACGCAGCAATGTACAACTTCATATCTTTACTTCGACTAGGAGGCATTAGTACTGGAGGCTTAATCAAATACTCTTTAATTTCATCGAAAGCCTTTTGATGCTCTTCATCCCATTTGAATGGTTCATCTTTCTTGAGTCGAAGCAATGGCGAAAAAGTTTGAGCTTTGCCACTTAAATTCGAAATGAATCTTCTCAAGAAGTTGATTTTCCCTAGCAAAGATTGAAGCTGTTTCTTGGTCGAAGGAGGCTTTGTCTCAAAAATAGCCTTTGTCTTGTTCTGGTTTATCTCGATGCCTTTTTTATGCACCACAAAACCAAGGAAATCTCCTGCATGCACACAAAAAGCACACTTTAATGGATTCATTTTTAATCCATGTTTCCTCATCCGTTCGAAAGACTGCCTAAGGTAATCCAAATGGCTGTCTTCGGACGAAGATTTGATGATTATATCATCTATATAAACTTGCATGAATGTGTCTATAAAATCATGGAACATAGAATTCATGGCCCTTTGATAAGTGGCCCCAGCATTTTTCAAGCCAAAAGGCATAACAACCCATTCATAAGTGCCTAATGCACCAGGGCATCGAAATGCTGTTTTTGACACATCATTTTCAGCAATAAATATTTGGTTATAACCAGAATAACCATCTAACATACTTAAAAATTCGAAGCCAGCTGCTGAATCTACTAACATTTCTGCTACTGGCATAGCATATTCATCTTTAGGTGTAGCATTATTTAAATCCCTAAAATCTATGCATACTCTAAGAGTTCCATTCTTTTTAATAACAGGGACTATATTTGCTAACCATTCGACATACCTGGCAGCTCTGATGAATTTACACCTCAGCAGCCTTTCGATCTCATCCTTGATCTTGGACATGATTTCTGGTGCGAACCTTCTTGGTAATTGTTTCACTGGCCTCTTTCCTTCTTTAATAGGTAGTTTCAGTTCGACCATTTCTCTGCTTAGCCCAGGCATTTCGTTGTAGTCCCACGCAAAGCAGTCTTTGAATTCTTTAAGAAGAAGCACCAGCTTTTCTTTTAGACTTGAAGTGATATTGGCGCTGATATAAGTTGGCCTTTTAATTGAGCCATCTCCAATATCGATCTCCTCCAAAGGATCTTGCACTTGCATTTTTGGCGCCTCACTCATAGGATCCTTCTCGAACCCCAGCGGCTCATCGTCATAAATGCAGTCAAGTCTTCGATCCTTTGTCTCTTTGACTTCCTGATCTTCGATCTTGGCTTCTACTGCCATATTTTGTTGAAACTCAGCCTCAAGGGCCGTATTTAATCTATTTTCGGCCATATAAGCCGTAATCCTGGCCCATGCAGTGGCCTCAGTCATAGTAATCTTCATATATATTCCACCCAGTTGGTGGAATGACTCCATCTTCAGAAGAAACAACACTAATTTCTTCCCTCTCCCATATAAAGCCATGGGCAGGATGGAGCTTGACAGAATGGATAACATTGTCACTTGGCTCGAAAGCAGAATCCTTGTCACCACAAGGTGCTATATTAGCCAAATTTTTGTCAAAGGTTTGTGGGGTGACAATGTCAACCTCTGACTTATAGAAGCTTTGATCTGCCTCTATGTGTAGTACCCTAATTTTGTCCTACGCATTTTAAAAACAAAAATCAAAAAAATCAAAGAGGGGAAAAAAAGTCAAAAGTCAACAAAAGTCAACAGAAAAGTCAACATTTCAAAAATGATGACTTCGCACTGCGAAGCTCACTTCGCACTGCGAAGTCTGCGATTTTTCTGCAGATTTTTGGTTTCTTTGATTTAATTCCAGAATTTGTTGCATATCATTTCCATATTTATTTTAAGTAGCATTCATGGCTAATTGGGCCAAGCAAAGCCAGAATTGAAGGACTTGCCATTAATGCCAAGGTTGGAAGCTTTTTCTTCCAACCTAGCATGTGACAAGCAAGTGGGCTTGCCCTTGGGCAGCTCTAGTCCCTCCCATGTGACCTGATAACCACCACAAGGTTGCCAGCCACCTGCTTGAGGACTTTCCTCCTGCTTGCTTCCCCCAAAACCAGTCAAACCAGCTGGGTTTTTTCACTTGAAAAACCATGATTGCCTACTCTGTTTTGCAGCAGCTTTTCACCCTCTTACACCAGCCATAAGTAGCCTTTTCATCCCTCAATCTCTGCACAATACAGTGCACGTTTTCATTTATCAACCATTGAGATTGCAAGGATTGATCCCCAAGCATTAGCCAATTGCAAATCAGCTTTGTTCTTCATCATTACCTTCTAGAATTAGTTGAATTTGTGGCTGAAATCAAGCTGGATCTTGCCCCTTGGTACAAGGCAGGGTTGCCTCTATCCATTGGCATTTAATGCAAAGGGATTCAGCTTAATCTTGGCCACAAGTCAGCTGAATTTTGGGATTGTGTAATGATGACAAAGATTTGGTTTTGGCCTATAAATAGAAGGCAATGCCCAAGGATACAAACACAGTTAACACAGCATTTTCAAGAGCAGAAACTCTACTCATTTTAGCCTACAAAACTCCACAAAATAACCAGAAACAATCCATCCAACACAAAGCTTACAAAAGTTCAAGTTCATCACAAATCTTCAAAACCTTTGTGAAAGCCTTCAACCAAATCAAACCAAGTGCAGCTGGAGCTTTGCTAAGGAGTTCTGTAAGTTTCTAAGCACTTATCTTGCATTTACAATTGTGTTTGCATAGCTATTTTGGTTCAAAACCATTTGATTCCAAAAAACCCCTTTTGAATTTCAAAGAAATCCCAAGGTTTTCAAAACATCAAAACTGGTTTGTCCAGCCTTTTTCACCCCAAAAACTCAAAGTTTTTCACCCACCTATAAGGTCCTGAGTGTGTTCAGAAGTTGTTTCTGAACAAAAGTTCAGAAACAGCTTCTGAACCCAAAATTTCGCGTGTTTCGCAGTGCGAAGTCATGGTCGCAGTGCGACCATGACAGAACTCAGAACCTGAGTTTTTGTGTCAAAATGACCAATTTTTGAGGTTCTAGCCCCAGAGCTCAGAACCTAAGAGTTTTTAAATCCATGTTCTTCAAACCATAACAAGGTTTTTGCATAATTTTGGCAAAATCACAAGTTCGTATGACCATTATGTGGATAACTTGCAAAACAAGTTATGTTCTCAAACTTTCAAAACCACATGAACAAACAAGTTATGTTCATCTTTTCAATCTAAACTTGAACAATAAATATTGTTCATGATGTTCAAAACTCAAGCAATGAACATACACCAAATTTGTTCGCTTTTCAAAACCGTTCGCAAAACAAGCCGAACTTGTGCGTTTTCTAGCAAATTTGCTAAACCTTCTCATTTTGGGTTTTCAAACCAAATGTTTTGACACACCTTGGGATTTCTAAAGGATTCAACCCAAAAATATGAATGAAAAAGGGATGGTGTGACGTATGTCTCTCCATCGCCCCGATTATACGAATGCGTGACGTATGTCTCGTCGCTCGGACAATCGTCATTCCCTTTTTTCAATATGTACAACCCTAACCAAACCAAATCTTGGCCCCTTGTGGTCAATCCAAACCTTTTGGTCCCCCGTTGGCCATTAGACTCAACCCCTCGACTCATGTGAGTCCACTCGGTCAATGTTCGACTCGTCCGAGTCCATTGTACCTGTAACGACCCTATTTTCGTATGTTATATTTTTATATATTTTATTTTATGGATTTGCATTTAAAAATATATTTTCTAGTAATCTAGAAATAATTATTTAGCGCGAGGATAAGTTCGTAATCGAGTTTTTAGAGTTTTGGGCCAAGAGGATGAATAGTATTGGGCTTTTGGGGTTTATGAGTAGTAATAATCAAGTGGTTATGATAGTAGTAAGCTTGGATTGGATTGAAAGGCTAGGATGAGTCCTTGAGAGTTAGTAAGGATGGATGGCCAAGATTACTTTGCTTGGATTATATGAGATTATCACAAAACTTTTTGAAACACTATTCATTGCTTTGTTGAGAAGAAGAAAACGTGGGAGAAGAGAAGAAAAACAAGAGAAAAGCTAGGGCAAGTGAACTAGAGAGGAAGCTTGAGTTTGCTAGAGATTCATTGATTTTGAGAAGGTAAGAGAGTTAGTATTGCTTCTCACAAGTGATTGAGAAGGGGAGAATGTCTATTTCTCCATCCCAAACTTCTCCTCACTTTGTCTAGGTTTTTGGTAGAAAGTTTTATGGTTTTAAAGTTGTTAATGATTATGTTTTGCTTGCTTGAATGCTAAGTGATGTTGCTAGCATGTTTTTGTTGAAGTTATTGTGTTGAGAATTCATAAGAAAAGTTATGAAAAGTTTAGTGTTTTAAACCCTAAATTCTTTGCTAGATACAAGCCTTGCTTGTGATTGTTTTTAAAGGATGTTTTATGATGGAAAGTTGTTTTTAACATGTTCTGGAAGTTGGGTAACCTTGAATGGGTTAAAATGGTGGAAAAATCACATTTTTACATGACTGTGTACTGATACGGTCGCTTGTAGCGACCAGGCTCGCTTGTAGCGACCAGACAGGATAATTCCCTGCCTATCTGCGCTTGTAGCGACCACACTGGCGCTTGTAGCGACCAACCCTGAACATGCCAACTTCGTTGAGTTGTTCTGGAGGTCCTGGTGCGCGCGGGGATGGCTTTTTGCTACTGTATTCTCAAAATATGTTTTGGAAACCTTGCCCACCATTTTAACTTATTCTTAATGCTTCCTAAAGATGATTTGTTTAAGAAAAGTTTGAGTAAAACCCTAACACAGTGGTTTTGTGTGCATATGTGTTATATATGTTTGAAATGGATAAGTTATCCAAAGAGTGTGGGTTATCCTTTGGAACCCTTATGTGTTTGAGATTGTGAACATGGTTGAGTATATACATGTTTGTCTTATGATTTGGCCATGAGAGCCTAGTGGTTATGTTTGTTGTTGTTGATGTTGTGATAATTATCAGAGTGCTGATAAGTGTTTGTGTTTGTTGTTGTTGAGATAATTATCAGAGTGCTGATAATTAGTGTATTAGTAAGTATCATATATTTACTAAGTGAATCATCATGCATTTCATGATTGTATAATATCCGTGTGCGGATAAGAAATCCAAGAGTGCTTGGTTATCAAGAGTGCTTGATATTATCAAGAGTGCTTGATAAGGATATAAGTTTATCCAAAATGATTTGGTACCACATGCATTAGTGAATGCATTTTGAGGCATGCATCCTTTGTGACATTATGTGTGCATAATGGTTGTTAAGTGGTAATTGTTATTGATGAGCTTGTGCGTTGTCAATTACGTGTTGTGGTTTGATTATGTATAATAATGTGTTATTTATACATGTTTATTGTTTGTGGTACTAACACTCTCTGTTATGTGTTATTTGCTGGATCTTTGGGGATCCAGATTATCAGGTTGGCGAGGCTATCGTTGAGGAATAGCCCTTTGCTGTCTAGGAGCTTTTGTAGTGGTGAGGGTATAGCTTAGCTATCCTTACATTTTTGGTACTAGGTGTTGTATCCTAGTTAGAGTCTAGGGCTCTGATATTTGTAACACTATTTTGGGGTATCTGAACGTTTATGTATAGATTTGGCAATGGTCTTTGTTGTAGAATTGCCTCTTTTGAGAATCTTATGTATATATTTTGTATATATATATATGCATGCTTGGTTATAAGCTGTGTTTGTTATTTTTCCGCTGCTGTTTGTGAATCAAATACATTTTGATTTTTTGTTGATGTTTACGAAAATGAGTTTTACATATGTTGTAACTTCCTATGTCCTTAACGTTTTCTTTATTAAAGTTAATAATCGGCGGTTAAGGGTTAGGGTGTTACAATAGTTGGTATCAGAGCAGGTCGATCCATTGGATCAATTAAGTTTAGTATACCCTTTGTGTAACCTGTGTTTTCTTAAACACTGTGTGCTCACTTGTGTTATGTGATGTTTGGTAGTGTGTGGATATGGCGCAACGAGCACTTGCTGATGCGATGGAGCGGATGGCGGATGCCATGGCTCAGGATGCTGCTAGTAGGACTGCGGATAGAGCAGCACAACAAGCTAGAGGAGGAGGGGAAGATGAGCTGAGACTCGAGAGGTTTATAAACAACAAACCGCCTATCTTCAAGGGAGGATACGATCCAGATGGAGCTCAGACTTGGTTGGAAGGGATTGAGAGAATTTTTGGGGCTATGCGTTGTCTGGATGCGCATAAGGTATTGCTAGGAGCGTATGTTCTCCATGATGAGGCTGATCATTGGTGGGGAAATGCTAGTCAGAGGTTGGGAGCTGGTGGAGCTTTAGTTACTTGGGCTCGTTTCCGGAGAGAGTTTTTAACCAAGTATTTTCCGGCAGACGAGAGGAATCGTAAGGTGATTGAGTTCATGGAGCTCAAGCAGGGGATTTTATCTGTTTCTGAATATGCGGCTAAGTTTGAAGATTTGTGTCGTTTTGCTCCTCATTACAACACGGTGGAAGCTGAGGAAGACAAGTGTGTAAAGTTTGAAAATGGGCTGAGGCCGGATATCAAGCAGTTGATTGGGTTTAGCGAGATCAGGAATTTTCCGATGTTGGTGAATAAGAGCCGAATATGTGATAAGGATGGTAAAGCTAAAGCCAATTACTACAAAGCCGCGAATGAGAAGAGGGGAAAGGATATGGCTAGAGGTAAACCGTATGGCAGAGGTGGGAAGAAACCAGATGAAGGTGGGAGTAGTGGTGGCAAGTTTGGAGGTAATAGAAATTGCTTTAAGTGTGGACAACCGGGACATCGTATGTTTGAGTGCCCGAAGAATGATGGGAAATGTTTCAAGTGTGGTGATCCTAACCACAAACCTGATCAGTGCAAGAAGGGTATTGTGTGCTTCAACTGCAAAGAAGCGGGTCATAAGAGCAACGTGTGTAAGAAGCCTAGAGCGGCTGGAGGAAAAGTGTTTGCTTTAGATGGTGGTGATGCGAAGGCGGACAACTTGATCAGAGGTACATGCTTTATCAATAATACTCCTTTGTCTGCTATTATTGATACGGGTGCTACCCATTCGTTTATTTCTGTGGATTGTGTTAAGAGGTTGGGTCTTAAAGTAGAAAATATGATGGGACGCATGGTTATTGAAACGCCTGCGAGTGGTTCAGTATCTACTACGCTAGTCTGTGTTGATTGTTCAGTCATTATGTATGGTCGACACTTTGGTATGGATTTAGTCTGCATTCCGTTGAGCGGAATAGATGTTATCTTTGGTATGAACTGGTTAGAATTTAATCGGGTTCATATCAACTGCGGTAAGAGGACGGTTAAGTTTCCAAGACCGGAGCCAGAGTTGTATTCGAAGCTCATGTGTTGTCGAGAAGTGGTACGATCAGTGAAGGCTCAAGAGGACGTGTTTGCTATGTTTGCTTCGTTGAGGGTGGAAGAGAAGATTGAGGTTGATGAGTTGCCGGTGGTGCGTGATTTCGCAGATGTTTTTCCAGATGACATTTTGGATTTACCACCCGAGAGAGAGGTTGAATTCGCAATTGACATAGTACCTGGTACTAGTCCAATTTCGATGGCACCGTATCGTATGTCAGCTGCTGAACTAGAAAAGTTGAAGGAACAATTGGAGGAATTGTTAGAGAAAAGATTTGTAAGACCGAGTGTATCGCCGTGGGGTGCGCCGGTTCTGTTGGTAAAGAAGAAAGATGGTAGTATGCGGTTGTGCATCGATTATCGTCAGTTGAATAAAGCAACTATCAAGAACAAGTATCCACTTCCGAGGATAGATGATTTGATGGATCAGTTAGTGGGAGCCTGTGTGTTCAGCAAGATTGATTTGAGATCGGGATATCATCAGATAAGAGTTAAGGCGGAGGATATACCGAAGACTGCTTTCCGGACAAGGTATGGTCACTACGAGTACGCTGTTATGCCTTTCGGAGTTACTAATGCACCTGGAGTGTTTATGGAATATATGAATCGTATATTTCATTCCTTTTTGGATCGATTCGTGGTGGTCTTCATAGACGATATTTTGGTATACTCGAAGACGGAAGAGGAACATGCCGAGCATTTAAGGATTGTGTTAGAGGTGTTGCGCGAGAAGAAGCTTTATGCAAAATTTTCTAAGTGTGAGTTTTGGTTGCATGAAGTTAGCTTTTTGGGTCACGTTATTTCAAGTGGTGGTATAGCAGTGGATCCTGCTAAGGTAGAGGCAGTGCAAGATTGGGGAACGCCGGAGTCTGTTACTGAGATCCGAAGTTTTCTTGGTTTGGCCGGTTACTATCGGAGGTTCATCGAAGGATTTTCAAAGTTGGCGTTGCCGTTAACACAGTTGACTAGGAAGGGTCAAGCTTTCATTTGGGATGACAAGTGTGAGCAGAGTTTCCAAGAGTTGAAGAGGAGGTTGACATCTGCACCTGTGCTAATTCTGCCAAATCCGAAGGAACCGTTCGTGGTTTATTGTGATGCATCGAAGATGGGTCTAGGTGGTGTGTTGATGCAGAGGGGACAAGTCGTTGCTTATGCATCAAGACAGCTGAAGATTCATGAAAGGAACTATCCTACGCATGATTTGGAACTAGCTGCTGTTGTGTTTGTTCTCAAGATTTGGAGGCACTACTTGTATGGGTCAAGATTCGAGGTTTTCAGCGATCACAAGAGTCTGAAATACTTGTTTGATCAGAAGGAGCTCAATATGAGGCAAAGAAGATGGTTAGAGTTTCTTAAGGACTATGATTTCGAGTTGAATTATCACCCGGGTAAGGCTAATGTGGTAGCCGATGCGTTGAGTAGGAAGTCACTGCATATGTCTTCTCTGATGGCGAAGGAACTGAGATTGATTGAAGAGTTTAGAGACCTCAGTTTGGTTTGTGAAAGAACAATCAGAAGCGTGAAGCTAGGAATGTTGAGATTGACGAATGATTTTCTTGAAGAGGTTGTGGAAAAGCAAAAGTCTGATGTGAGATTGATGAAGCTTAAGACGCTCATCGAACAAGGGAAAAAGGTAAACGTTGAGATCGATGAGAAAGGTGTGATGAGGTGTCAAGGAAGGTTATGTGTACCTGATGTGCCTGAGCTGAAGCGGATGATCTTGGAGGAAGGTCACAGAAGCAACTTAAGTATTCATCCTGGTGTTACTAAGATGTATCAAGATCTGAAGAAAATGTTCTGGTGGCAAGGGATGAAGAAAGAGATCGCCGAGTTTGTTTTCGCGTGTTTGACTTGTCAGAAGTCCAAGGTGGAGCATCAGAAGCCGTCGGGGCTATTACAACCTATGTTTATTCCGGAGTGGAAATGGGATAGTATTGCGATGGATTTTGTAAGCGGTTTGCCGAAGACGTCGAAAGGTAACAATATGATTTGGGTAGTTGTCGACAGGTTAACAAAGTCTGCTCATTTCATAGCTATTAAGACCGGTATGCTAGTACCAAAGTTGGCTGAGATTTATGTTGAGCAAATTGTGAGATTACATGGAATTCCGTCGAGTATTGTATCAGATCGAGATCCCCGTTTCACTTCAAGGTTTTGGGAGAGTTTGCAAGAGGCGTTGGGGACTAAGTTGCGGATGAGTTCTGCTTATCACCCGCAGACGGATGGTCAGTCGGAGAGGACGATTCAATCATTGGAGGATTTGTTAAGTTCGTGCATTTTGGAACAAGGAGTGAGTTGGGAAGCTTGCTTACCATTGATTGAGTTTACGTATAACAACAGTTTTCATTCGAGCATTGGTATGGCACCTTTTGAAGCGTTGTATGGGAGAAGATGTAGAACACCTTTGTGTTGGTTTGAATCGGGAGAAAGTGTGGTGCTTGGACCTGAGATTGTGCAACAAACGACCGAGAAGATTAAGATGATCCAAGAGAAGATGAGAGCGTCGCAGAGTCGCCAGAAAAGCTATGCCGACAAGAGAAGGAAGGATATAGAATTTCAAGAAGGAGATCATGTGTTTCTAAGAGTTACATCAACTACGGGTATTGGAAGAGCTTTGAAATCGAAGAAGTTAGCATCGAGGTTCATTGGTCCGTATCAGATTTTGAAGAGGATTGGGAAGGTGGCGTATAGGATTGCGTTACCGCCGTCGTTGTCGAATCTACATGATGTTTTTCACGTGTCTCAATTAAGGAAATACGTATCGGATCCGTCACATGTGATTGAGTCGGACGAGATACAAGTGAGAGAGAATTTAACGGTTACAACGGTACCCTTAAGGATTGAAGGACAAGAGATGAAGAGGCTCAGGAACAAAGAGATTTCATCGGTGAAAGTCGTTTGGGGAGGCCCAGCCGGTGAATATGCTACGTGGGAGCTCGAGAGCAAGATGCGGGACTCCTATCCAGAGTTGTTTTCAGGTATTTTCGAGGGCGAAAATTCTTTTTAGGAGGGTAGAGTTGTAACGACCCTATTTTCGTATGTTATATTTTTATATATTTTATTTTATGGATTTGCATTTAAAAATATATTTTCTAGTAATCTAGAAATAATTATTTAGCGCGAGGATAAGTTCGTAATCGAGTTTTTAGAGTTTTGGGCCAAGAGGATGAATAGTATTGGGCTTTTGGGGTTTATGAGTAGTAATAATCAAGTGGTTATGATAGTAGTAAGCTTGGATTGGATTGAAAGGCTAGGATGAGTCCTTGAGAGTTAGTAAGGATGGATGGCCAAGATTACTTTGCTTGGATTATATGAGATTATCACAAAACTTTTTGAAACACTATTCATTGCTTTGTTGAGAAGAAGAAAACGTGGGAGAAGAGAAGAAAAACAAGAGAAAAGCTAGGGCAAGTGAACTAGAGAGGAAGCTTGAGTTTGCTAGAGATTCATTGATTTTGAGAAGGTAAGAGAGTTAGTATTGCTTCTCACAAGTGATTGAGAAGGGGAGAATGTCTATTTCTCCATCCCAAACTTCTCCTCACTTTGTCTAGGTTTTTGGTAGAAAGTTTTATGGTTTTAAAGTTGTTAATGATTATGTTTTGCTTGCTTGAATGCTAAGTGATGTTGCTAGCATGTTTTTGTTGAAGTTATTGTGTTGAGAATTCATAAGAAAAGTTATGAAAAGTTTAGTGTTTTAAACCCTAAATTCTTTGCTAGATACAAGCCTTGCTTGTGATTGTTTTTAAAGGATGTTTTATGATGGAAAGTTGTTTTTAACATGTTCTGGAAGTTGGGTAACCTTGAATGGGTTAAAATGGTGGAAAAATCACATTTTTACATGACTGTGTACTGATACGGTCGCTTGTAGCGACCAGGCTCGCTTGTAGCGACCAGACAGGATAATTCCCTGCCTATCTGCGCTTGTAGCGACCACACTGGCGCTTGTAGCGACCAGGCTCGCTTGTAGCGACCAAGGGCTCGCTTGTAGCGACCAACCCTGAACATGCCAACTTCGTTGAGTTGTTCTGGAGGTCCTGGTGCGCGCGGGGATGGCTTTTTGCTACTGTATTCTCAAAATATGTTTTGGAAACCTTGCCCACCATTTTAACTTATTCTTAATGCTTCCTAAAGATGATTTGTTTAAGAAAAGTTTGAGTAAAACCCTAACACAGTGGTTTTGTGTGCATATGTGTTATATATGTTTGAAATGGATAAGTTATCCAAAGAGTGTGGGTTATCCTTTGGAACCCTTATGTGTTTGAGATTGTGAACATGGTTGAGTATATACATGTTTGTCTTATGATTTGGCCATGAGAGCCTAGTGGTTATGTTTGTTGTTGTTGATGTTGTGATAATTATCAGAGTGCTGATAAGTGTTTGTGTTTGTTGTTGTTGAGATAATTATCAGAGTGCTGATAATTAGTGTATTAGTAAGTATCATATATTTACTAAGTGAATCATCATGCATTTCATGATTGTATAATATCCGTGTGCGGATAAGAAATCCAAGAGTGCTTGGTTATCAAGAGTGCTTGATATTATCAAGAGTGCTTGATAAGGATATAAGTTTATCCAAAATGATTTGGTACCACATGCATTAGTGAATGCATTTTGAGGCATGCATCCTTTGTGACATTATGTGTGCATAATGGTTGTTAAGTGGTAATTGTTATTGATGAGCTTGTGCGTTGTCAATTACGTGTTGTGGTTTGATTATGTATAATAATGTGTTATTTATACATGTTTATTGTTTGTGGTACTAACACTCTCTGTTATGTGTTATTTGCTGGATCTTTGGGGATCCAGATTATCAGGTTGGCGAGGCTATCGTTGAGGAATAGCCCTTTGCTGTCTAGGAGCTTTTGTAGTGGTGAGGGTATAGCTTAGCTATCCTTACATTTTTGGTACTAGGTGTTGTATCCTAGTTAGAGTCTAGGGCTCTGATATTTGTAACACTATTTTGGGGTATCTGAACGTTTATGTATAGATTTGGCAATGGTCTTTGTTGTAGAATTGCCTCTTTTGAGAATCTTATGTATATATTTTGTATATATATATATGCATGCTTGGTTATAAGCTGTGTTTGTTATTTTTCCGCTGCTGTTTGTGAATCAAATACATTTTGATTTTTTGTTGATGTTTACGAAAATGAGTTTTACATATGTTGTAACTTCCTATGTCCTTAACGTTTTCTTTATTAAAGTTAATAATCGGCGGTTAAGGGTTAGGGTGTTACAGTACCCGTTCTTGATCTCAGTGGATCAATCGAACAATCGCCCGACTCGTTTGAGTCCACTCGGTCAATGTTTGACTCGTTTGAGTCCATTGCACCTCCCTTGGTCCCATAGCGACCAATTCAACCCTTTACTCTAACGGACGTACCTTTTAACAATTCTAATGTGATTCACGAACAAACGCTTAATAAGTCTCCAAGTGCGAGCATACAAGCTACGTTCTAATCGCAAGAATTCGGTTAAAACATCGTCCATTTAAAATCAACCAACACATGTACGTTTTTCTACAAAGAACTACGTACGCTTTGAATTCTCCGACTACCGGGAGATACGTAGGAGCAAGATCGACATCTTGTCAAGCGCAATAATAAAAAACTTTTTTTGTTCGTTTGTTTTTATCTCTTCCCCCCCCCCCCCCCCCCCCCCCCCCTTTGTTATATTTTTAACATAAATGAACATGCACGCAATATAAAAAAACAATTCAAGCTTTAACCAAATAGAAGGTTCCCGTTGAGTACAACGGACGTGAGGGGTGCTAATACCTTCCCTTTGCGTAATCGACTCCCGAACCCGACAATGGTTGCGATGACCAAATCCTTATCCTCATCGCCGAAGGGTTTTATTATCGTTTCCCTTTAAACAAAAAAAAACTTAAGGGTTTATCAACGTTCCCTTTACACAAAAACTTTGGTGGCGGCTTCACAAAGGCCCTCCGAGCGTTCGAGGACGTCCTCGGAGGATTTGCGCGTCTTTTTCCCGAGGAAAAAAACGAGGTGCGCACAGCTGGCGACTTCACTGGGGACCCTGTTCCCACTAGTGAGTCAAGCCTAACCTATTTGGTTTAAAGCCAATTGTTTTATTTTCTTTGCGTGCCATGTTTATTTTGTTTATTCATACATGTTATATTTATGCTTTATGTTTATATTTGCTTTAATTGCTTTATATTCATATCATATATATCAAATGCGGGGGTTACTTGAGTGATGTTACTCCACATTGTTCGGGTTAATGCCGGACGTGTGAGGCTCTCTACCCGAGCTTGAGAGAAAAACTAAGTTAGAAGGAGGTTGTGTGCGGAAGCCCGCGTTGACGTATGTTCGTGAGGTAGGATGCCCAACCCCGCTTAGAGGAGATTTTCACGTGGAATTAATTGAAGTCATGTCGACGTATGTCCATAGACAACCCTAATTCCATGTGAGATCTATGACTCTAGGGACCTCTTCTTAGGAGATATCATCTTTAGAGCCTACACGTGAGGATGGGGGGAAGTTCCGAACCTTCATATACCAAACCCCTGCATACCATGCATTTGCATTCATGAAAAAATTTACGCATAAACAAAATAAAGGGGCATATTTTTGCATACTCATTGCATTCATACATTTACATGCATTATCATGCATTTGAAAGCAAAACCCTCACATCATTCCCTCACCAAACACCAAAAAAAGGGGAAGTACCCGACCCGGTGTACAGTAGCGTTTCGGAAGAGATCCGAGCAACCGGAAGGCCATTGAAATTTCGGAAATCTTTTTTTTGTCCAAGTAATTTATCTTGTTTTTCAAAAAAAAAAACAATCATTTTGCTCTTCCCAAGGCAAATGATTAATTTTTAGGGGACCCCCATATTTCAAATCATTTTCGTCATTAATAAAGTTGCAGTTTATGTTCAAAAGAGTTCGTTTTTCTTTCGTTCTCAAATAAATTTTCATAAACCCTAAAAAAAATCATCATCATACACCAAAAAAATATCACTGCTACAATCCCTTTTGACTTCAATCTTCGAATTAACCAAACGGAAGATGATAATAAGGACGATTTTGAACCTCCTGAAGGACTGTCCCGACTTGGGGATCAAGAGGATAGGGTAATATAACCTCACCAAGAGAACCCTCAAAAATAGCACCACAGTTCTCCCTCTGCCGGGGCACACTCTATAAGAGAAATCACAGTCTTACCCAGACGTGTGGATAAACATGAAGCAGTCATGCTCACCAAAGGAATCCATGAGGAGTCCTTCCAAACCCATGCCAAGACATGTCACAAGTGACAAAATTATGCCAACAAGGGGCACATACCACAAACACCTCTG
Source organism: Medicago ruthenica (assembly GCA_018208015.1). Classification (NCBI taxonomy): domain Eukaryota; kingdom Viridiplantae; phylum Streptophyta; class Magnoliopsida; order Fabales; family Fabaceae; genus Medicago; species Medicago ruthenica. Next base: position 48,234,218 of record CM031378.1, read on the forward strand.
AATGTCATGACATCACCCTAACCTTTTTCTATGTGGGGCATAAACATGTTTGGAATGATTAAGCCAAAGGCTTCAAAAAGGGCACCAGTTCATACTAGTTGCCATCAACTACTTCACCAAATGGGTAGAAGCAGCTTCGTATGCAAACATGACCAAACAAGTGGTCGCCCAACTCATCAAAAAAAGAAACCATTTGTCGTTACGGCACTCCCCACAATTTCCCACAAAAGGCCAAGTCGTCATTGGCATTCCTCACATTCCCAAACAAACAAAGCCCAATTTTCATTGGCATCCCCCAAACACAAAAAGCCAAGTCATCATTGGCATTCCTCACATCTCCAACAAAAGACCAATTTTCATTGGCGCACACAATTTCCAAACAAAAAGCCCAATTTCCATTGGCGCTCACAAACCCCATTTCCAATAAAAGCCCAATTTTCATTGGCATTCCCATCCAAAACAAGCCCGACCTTGCTCGGAAGACAATCAAAAGCCCGACCTTGCTCGGAAGCCATTCCCATCCAAAAAAACAAAAGCCCGACCTTGCTCGGCATCCCATCATAAAAGCCCGACCTTGCTCGGCATCCAAAAATCAAAAAAGCCCGACCTTGCTCGGCATCCCACAATAAAAGCCCGACCTCGCTCGGCATCCAAACACCCAAAAGCCCAATTTTCATTGGCACTCACAAACATATTCCCAAATACCATTTCCAATAAAAGCCCAATTTCCATTGGCCCTTACAAACACAATCACACATAAAGCCCAATTTTCATTGGCATCTCCACTCCAATCACAAAAAGCCCGACCTCGCTCGGCAACCAAAAACAAAAAGCCCGACCTCGCTCGGCAACCAAAAACAAAAAGCCCGACCTTGCTCGGAAGCCAAACAAAAGCCCGACCTTGCTCGGAAGCCAACCATAAAGCCCGACCTTGCTCGGCAACCAAAAAAACAAAAGCCCGACCTCGTTCGGCATCCCATCATAAAAACCCGACCTCGTTCGGCACCCCATCATAAAAAAGTCCGACCTCACTCGGCATCTACACACCCAAAGTCCAATTTTCATTGGCATTCAAACACAAACAAGGTTCGACCAGCTGAACCCCATAAAGGAGAAACACCTCACAGCATTGGGGCATGGACAGCTCGACAAGAAAGTTCATTCTCGAAAATTTAGAGAAGGAAACTTAATGCTTGGGGAAAAGGATATTACCCGTCCACAAGGATCCCCCTATCAATAAACTCCGGCGCAGTCAAAAAAAATATATATGCCAAAAAGAAAAAGAGCTCGCAAAATCGAAAACCTGAAAGGGCGGTTTAGGCAATAGAGAGCGCCCTGGTAGATCGAAAACCTGAAAAGGCGGTCTAGGCAAAAATTAAGGACATCAAAAAAGGAAATATACCCCAGTGGACTGAAAACTTGAAAGAGCAGTCCAGGTAAAAATTAGGGGTTTCAAAAAAAAAAAGAAGGCAAAAAGACTGCGGCACGTGAGGTCCGGACAGAATTCAAGAGGGAAAGAATCAACCTCATTATCATCTTTCAAAAAAAAAAGATTATTTCAAAGTCATAGGGAAAGTAGCACGTGAAACCCAAGCAAAATTCCATTTGTCTTTTTGTTTCTTCCTTTTTCTCTATCTCAGTAATCACCTCTTATAGGGATTACATTTTCACGAATAGTTACCCATACAAGGGACTAAGTTTCGTTGAATCAAAATCATTTAAAACCTTTTCATTGTTATGCGTCCTTACTTGCTCATAAAATGTGTTTTTATTCATGATAGATAATGCATTGAAATATGGGAAATAAAAAAAAACTTGCAAAAGAAAATGTGTGTTTTTACTTGGACGTTATAAATGTCAAAAGAATTTCGTTGGTCCCCGGTATTGCATCAGAGGACTCGAAACTTGAAGCTTTGCATCAGTCATTTTAAGACTCATGCTCTTCAGCAGAAACAAGTGCGTAGCCCACGGCGCGTAAAACGCAAAGATCCCGGGTGTCAGAGGAACAAATTTCCCCAAATAAAGCTCACCCTCATACATCTTTTTCATCCACTAAGGCCGGATATCGATCATGCTTCCAAAATGATCCTTATATCCCCAGTGAGATCAACCAAAACCAAAAAGCCCGACCTCGCTCGGCAACCAACAAAAAGCCCGACCTCGTTCGGCAACCAAAATCAAAAAAGCCCGACCTCGTTCGGCAACCAAAATCAAAAAAGCCCGACCTCGCTCGGCAACCAACAAAAAGCCCGACCTCGCTCGGCAACCAAACAAAAAGTCCAATAATCATTGGCGAACCAAAGTCCAATATTCATTGGCAAACCAAAGAACTACGTAAGCTTTGAATTCTCCATCCCACCAGGAGATACGTAGGAGCAAGATCATCATCTTGTCAAGCACAACAAACCAAAGCCCAATATTCATTGGCCCACAATAAAGCCCAATTCTTATTGACATTCCCCAAGGAGTCTCAACCCCAAACAAAAGTCCAATCATTATTGGCAAACCCACACAAATCTTCGGGCTTAGGCCCGAACTACACCGGTTTTGATCCCATTTGGGTATGTAGGCAAAGGACCTTGTCCTTCCAAACCGACCAACCAAAAACAAACCAACAAAAAAGAGAAAGCCCAACTGTCATGAACACAACCACAACCAAGACCGACTCTGCTCGGCACCCAACCAACATTATTTCATTTCATGCATGCATATTTAAAACCATTCATACACATGCATTTCATTTCATAAAACATGCATCCTCAACAAGGATTCACCAGTAAGTATCGCATATTCACCAACATCCATCAACATTCAACCAGGGGCACCTATTTAGGGTAAGACCGCAGCTCGTTAGGAATCGATATTCAGAAGCAGTGCCTGAATAAGATCACCTAGTTTAGGTATCGATCTCTAGAAGCAATACCTAGAGTAGATCACCTCCCCCAGTGTATCGACCTTCAGTGTTAGCGGCTGAATAAGATCACAGCTCGTTAGGAATCGACATTCAGAAGCAGTACCTGAATAAGATCACCTAGCTCAACTTTCCACCTCTAGTGACATCCTAGAGTAAACCTCCATCTTAGGTATCGACCTCTAGAAGCAGTACCTAGATAAGATCACCTACCTCAACGTTCCACCTCTAGTGACATCCTAGAGTAAACCTCCATCCTCAGGAATCGACCTCTAGAAGCAGTGCCTAGATAAGATTACCTTCATCCCCCAGTGGATCTACCTCCAGTGTTAGCGGCTGGATACGATCAACATTTACCAACCATTGCATTTGCATTTCGCGAAGGACAAAATTCGGGTCCTTCTTTTTACTTAATTGATCTTCGCAAAGAGTTCATGAGATGCCCTCGGCACTCACGCACTCTATGCAAAGACACAATTAAGTAGGGGCAGCTGTAGTACCCTAATTTTGTCCTACGCATTTTAAAAACAAAAATCAAAAAAATCAAAGAGGGGAAAAAAAGTCAAAAGTCAACAAAAGTCAACAGAAAAGTCAACATTTCAAAAATGATGACTTCGCACTGCGAAGCTCACTTCGCACTGCGAAGTCTGCGATTTTTCTGCAGATTTTTGGTTTCTTTGATTTAATTCCAGAATTTGTTGCATATCATTTCCATATTTATTTTAAGTAGCATTCATGGCTAATTGGGCCAAGCAAAGCCAGAATTGAAGGACTTGCCATTAATGCCAAGGTTGGAAGCTTTTTCTTCCAACCTAGCATGTGACAAGCAAGTGGGCTTGCCCTTGGGCAGCTCTAGTCCCTCCCATGTGACCTGATAACCACCACAAGGTTGCCAGCCACCTGCTTGAGGACTTTCCTCCTGCTTGCTTCCCCCAAAACCAGTCAAACCAGCTGGGTTTTTTCACTTGAAAAACCATGATTGCCTACTCTGTTTTGCAGCAGCTTTTCACCCTCTTACACCAGCCATAAGTAGCCTTTTCATCCCTCAATCTCTGCACAATACAGTGCACGTTTTCATTTATCAACCATTGAGATTGCAAGGATTGATCCCCAAGCATTAGCCAATTGCAAATCAGCTTTGTTCTTCATCATTACCTTCTAGAATTAGTTGAATTTGTGGCTGAAATCAAGCTGGATCTTGCCCCTTGGTACAAGGCAGGGTTGCCTCTATCCATTGGCATTTAATGCAAAGGGATTCAGCTTAATCTTGGCCACAAGTCAGCTGAATTTTGGGATTGTGTAATGATGACAAAGATTTGGTTTTGGCCTATAAATAGAAGGCAATGCCCAAGGATACAAACACAGTTAACACAGCATTTTCAAGAGCAGAAACTCTACTCATTTTAGCCTACAAAACTCCACAAAATAACCAGAAACAATCCATCCAACACAAAGCTTACAAAAGTTCAAGTTCATCACAAATCTTCAAAACCTTTGTGAAAGCCTTCAACCAAATCAAACCAAGTGCAGCTGGAGCTTTGCTAAGGAGTTCTGTAAGTTTCTAAGCACTTATCTTGCATTTACAATTGTGTTTGCATAGCTATTTTGGTTCAAAACCATTTGATTCCAAAAAACCCCTTTTGAATTTCAAAGAAATCCCAAGGTTTTCAAAACATCAAAACTGGTTTGTCCAGCCTTTTTCACCCCAAAAACTCAAAGTTTTTCACCCACCTATAAGGTCCTGAGTGTGTTCAGAAGTTGTTTCTGAACAAAAGTTCAGAAACAGCTTCTGAACCCAAAATTTCGCGTGTTTCGCAGTGCGAAGTCATGGTCGCAGTGCGACCATGACAGAACTCAACCTGAGTTTTTGTGTCAAAATGACCAATTTTTGAGGTTCTAGCCCCAGAGCTCAGAACCTAAGAGTTTTTAAATCCATGTTCTTCAAACCATAACAAGGTTTTTGCATAATTTTGGCAAAATCACAAGTTCGTATGACCATTATGTGGATAACTTGCAAAACAAGTTATGTTCTCAAACTTTCAAAACCACATGAACAAACAAGTTATGTTCATCTTTTCAATCTAAACTTGAACAATAAATATTGTTCATGATGTTCAAAACTCAAGCAATGAACATACACCAAATTTGTTCGCTTTTCAAAACCGTTCGCAAAACAAGCCGAACTTGTGCGTTTTCTAGCAAATTTGCTAAACCTTCTCATTTTGGGTTTTCAAACCAAATGTTTTGACACACCTTGGGATTTCTAAAGGATTCAACCCAAAAATATGAATGAAAAAGGGATGGTGTGACGTATGTCTCTCCATCGCCCCGATTATACGAATGCGTGACGTATGTCTCGTCGCTCGGACAATCGTCATTCCCTTTTTTCAATATGTACAACCCTAACCAAACCAAATCTTGGCCCCTTGTGGTCAATCCAAACCTTTTGGTCCCCCGTTGGCCATTAGACTCAACCCCTCGACTCATGTGAGTCCACTCGGTCAATGTTCGACTCGTCCGAGTCCATTGTACCCGTTCTTGATCTCAGTGGATCAATCGAACAATCGCCCGACTCGTTTGAGTCCACTCGGTCAATGTTTGACTCGTTTGAGTCCATTGCACCTCCCTTGGTCCCATAGCGACCAATTCAACCCTTTACTCTAACGGACGTACCTTTTAACAATTCTAATGTGATTCACGAACAAACGCTTAATAAGTCTCCAAGTGCGAGCATACAAGCTACGTTCTAATCGCAAGAATTCGGTTAAAACATCGTCCATTTAAAATCAACCAACACATGTACGTTTTTCTACAAAGAACTACGTACGCTTTGAATTCTCCGACTACCGGGAGATACGTAGGAGCAAGATCGACATCTTGTCAAGCGCAATAATAAAAAACTTTTTTTGTTCGTTTGTTTTTATCTCTTTCCCCCCCCCCCCCCCCCCCTTTGTTATATTTTTAACATAAATGAACATGCACGCAATATAAAAAAACAATTCAAGCTTTAACCAAATAGAAGGTTCCCGTTGAGTACAACGGACGTGAGGGGTGCTAATACCTTCCCTTTGCGTAATCGACTCCCGAACCCGACAATGGTTGCGATGACCAAATCCTTATCCTCATCGCCGAAGGGTTTTATTATCGTTTCCCTTTAAACAAAAAAAAACTTAAGGGTTTATCAACGTTCCCTTTACACAAAAACTTTGGTGGCGGCTTCACAAAGGCCCTCCGAGCGTTCGAGGACGTCCTCGGAGGATTTGCGCGTCTTTTTCCCGAGGAAAAAAACGAGGTGCGCACACTATGTTTTCAACAATCCCATCTTCCCTCCAAATAATAAGTTTCTGGTGGAGAGTAGATGGTACAGCCCCAACTCCGTGGATCCATTCCCTTCCTAACAGCAAGTTAAAGTTAGCCTTGGATTGTACCACCAGGAATAGAGTTGGTCGAACTATACTGCCCACAGCAACATCAACTTGTATGGCTCCCAACGAATAGCCAGTTTTGCCCTCATAATTAGAGAGCACAATGTTGTGAGCGGATAGATCAGAGTCATATTTCCCAATCCTGTAGAGCGTAGATTGAGGCATCAAGTTGACAGCTGCTCCCCCATCTATGAGCACTTTGTTGATCCCAACATTTTCAACCTTTGCTCTGATGAAAAGGGGTTTGAGATGGCTTTTCATCCCAAGACTTGGCTTCTCGAAAGAGGCTAATTGCTCCTCAACGCAGCCATTGTTCATCACATAGTAACATACAGGCTTTGGGTCAGCCATATCAAGATGATCGAATTCACCTTCGATCTCAGTAACTTCAGATTGGACATCATACTCAGATGGCAAGATGGATACCACGCAGATGACGTCGAAATCAGGTTCAGAGTCCAGCAGATCCTCGTCTTCCATCTTATCTTCATCCACTGGAGGAAAGAGTCTTTCTTTTGCTGGCCTCCTGGACACTTCCTTATATTGGCCAGTTTGCAGATTCTGTTCGGCCAATTTCTTTTGACGCTGAAACCTGCGCCATTGGGTCCTTGTCATAGGATTCTTACCCTTGTAATTGTTTCTGTAAGAATACTTATTAGCCTCCTGTGGGCCAACTTGCTTCATTCCACTGGAACCACCTACCTCCATAGTTCCTTTGTTGAACCTTATGAGCCCCTGGTGCATCCATTTTTCTACAGGAATCGAACCAGGAGGAACAAAGGTATTCTTTCGACCAGATTTCTGGTTGTTGTTCGACTGCACCATAATCCTCTTGCCTTTATCGAAACTCTGGTTTTGCGTTGCCCCCTTGTTGACAACCTGGTACTTCTTGAGGCCCTCAGTAGCCTCTCTATCACATACTGCACTGCAGCGAGGACACAGCATTACATTCTTGTTTTCGAGTTTGCACCTGTTCAAGAAGTCGATCAAATCCTCTTCAGTCTGAGGATACACAACCTTCATTTTTTCGCTGTAGTCTTCTTCAGATATGCCTTGAACTTGCACCTGAGACACCTCCATGGCTTCAACCATCATTACTCCTTGAGGTTCCGCATAGAGAGTTTCAACAGCTTTAGGTGCTTCAACATCTGCCTGAGTGGTCTTTGATTTCTCACCAAACTTGAGTCTCCCTTCATTGAGAGCCTTTTGGACCAGATCCCTGAAAAGAATACAACGTGAGGTTTTATGGCCAAGAAAATTATGAAATTTACAATACCCCCTTTTCTTCTGTTGTTCGATTGGGGGTACTTTTAAGCCCTTAGGAACAATAATCTGGCCATCTGTAACTAATAAATCAAATATTTCATCACATTTGGTTATGTCAAATGTATAAGTTTTAGACACAAATTTATCATTTTTAGGCTCAACAGGATTTTTCCCATTCGAAGGTTTAAGGAGTTTACAGACATAAGGAGGTCCAGGTTTTAATTCTGCTAAATCAACCTCATTGTCTTCGATATCTTCATAAGTGATATCGAACTCTTGGTCACTGTCATTTGCTTCGACATATGCAACCTTTTCCCTCTTATGAAATTTAGAATTTCTAGCCTTTTCAGCCTTTAGCCGTTCGACTTGTCGAACTCTATCAGCCAACTGAGCCATATCTCTCAAATACTGAGTATCTAATTTCTTTCTAATCGAATAGTCTAGGCCACCAGCAGCCATTTCGACTAATTCATGTTCAGGGACTTGGGTAAAGCACCTTGCCTTTAAAAGTCTGAATCTATTGAGATAATCATCAATTGACTCAGGCGTTTTGCGTCGAACACTTGCTAATTCTTTAAGGCTTATTTTTGATTGTCCCATGTAAAATTGTTCATGGAAAACTCTCTCTAATTGATTCCAATTATGTATGGAATGTGGAGGGAGGGTTGTGAACCATGTAAAGGCATTTTTTGTTAGAGAATTTGGGAAATACTTCATCCTTAAATTTTCATTATTTGCTATGTCTCCTGCTTCTGTCAGAAATCTTGCAATGTGCTCAACGGTTGATTCGCTAGTGTCACCAGCGAACTTAGTGAATTTTGGGATTTTGACACCCCTTGGTAGTTCAGTCTGAAGCACATACTCTGACAAGGCAGAAACAAAATTTGGTCTATGTAAACCTACATTCAAACCATTTTGGACTAAGATAGCTTCGACCAAATTTGCTATGTTATTTTGTGCCCCTAAATTATTTTGTTGGACATTTCTAACCACTTCATCAGCATTTTGATTTCGATTTACTAAGACTATCCCTGGATTTGGTTCGATTTGTGGTTGTACTTGTGGTTGAACGTGTGGTTCGATTGGACCCACTTGTAATTGTCCTTGATTAGGCTGTACCACTAAGTTATTGGGTATAGGCACCATAGCATTATTTGGTATTTGGATGTTTTGTATGGGTGCTAGATTCTGGATCTGGGGGACTGGTTGATTAGGGACATGTGGAGCCCCAAAGAAATCAGCCATCCTACCCATCTGGGTGGCTAACAATTGATAAGACTGGTTAGTATTTTGTATCAAAGGATTAAACACTGTACCAATTTGTTGTGTCAACATATTAACCATATCATGATTACTTTCATCCATTTGCTGCCTTAAAGACATCAAGGATGTATTAGTTAATGGTGGCACTGCATTTCGATTAACAGAACTGGAGGCCAAACGTTGGTTTGTAGGCGAGTAAGCGCCAGGCACAGTTTCTGAATATAATGAAGGGCTAGTTTGTAGCCCTTGCATCAGTGCTGTAGGCATACCATATGGTACATTCCTACTGTTGCCTTGATTCATATATTGTGAAAAAGGCATACTGGATGTAGAGCCCATTGTGCCTCCTCCTCTTGCTGGGGATGGCTGGCTCCCTATATTTTGGGGTATCGAAACTGCAGGGCCTGCAGTGGTAAAAGGCATCGTTGTTGATGCAATGATAGGCATAGTAACGCCCAATGTCGAAGAACTGGGAGCGGAGATGGTCGCTCCAGTCACATTCGCAACAACGTCATTCGAAGTGTTCAATGCGCTCGAAGGCGCTGACACATTGTTATCATTCACATTTGCATTTTCCATATTATTTGTGTTTGTATTTCTGGGTGGTGGTCTAACCATTTCAGGGAGTACTTTCCCACTCCTCAAGAACATGCACTAACGCAATTTCCAGAAAGAATGCACAAATAGAAATTTGCAAATCCAAAAGAAAATATTTTTTGATAGAAAAGATTCAATTAAAGCACAGGTCCCACCGGGCGTGCCAATTTGTTTACTCTGAAATTTGGTAAACAACCGCTAGTCTGGTTTAATTGCTTGCGAGACCAACTAGTGAATCTCAGGAGCATAGTGCTTTGTTTGAATTCTTTAAATTGTCTGAATGTCCATTACGCATAAACATTTATTGTAGTTTTGGGGAGAATTAAACATAAAATTCACTTGAATTGCAAATAACAAGGAAAACAAGTTCTTACTTAGTAAACACTTTGTTTCGATCGAAACAGAAATGAACAGAATTTAAATGAAAAGCATTAAACTTTGCATGAAACTTAAAGTGCTTAGAAGATACATTTACATGAAAAAGTAAATTGCATTGAATTGTAAAATATGCTTTACAGAAAAGGATGGTTCACAGATTCATACTTGGATCCCATTTCACTCGTTTCTCTCGATAGCGTGGGTACTTTGAGTTTACAAGGATTTTTGTATAAAATGAATTGCGACCTTTTTTCTGACTAAAAAACTACTATATATAGACTTTCGAAAATAAACTGCCCTAACGGTCGAACACTATACTACTGCCAAATGTCCTGCCACGTACACCCTGCATGCACTTAACTGCTCCTTAGAACGGTTGTATCTCTCGAAGTCGAACTGAGTTTTGTGAAGTGTCAGAATTGTGCTAAGTCCAGAACTTTATTGCTTCGATTCGATCATACGCTAGGTCGATTTGCCTTATGGTTCGAAGTCCTCCTTCTTGCCTTAGCCTTGTATTTGTAAATATTCCTTTGAACCTGTGAACAATTCCAAGATTCTTTCTGCTCTTCGATTAGATAGAATCTTGCAAGATTCCCTTCAGCATTTAATGCATGTTTAGAGCATATTCTTAGCTTATAAAAATATGGGCTAACACTAACATAGGTATATTGCCAAGGCAGAAAGATCTAGCTCATAGCAACATCTTGGTGTTCATATCTTTCGGAATATTTTTCAGAGTATTTTGTTGTGTTTTACAGCAAATGAACCAAGCACACTTATTTATAGAAGTTTTTGTGCGTCGTGGGCCACAAAAATAGTTGGTGCAATGTGGACCACAGAAACAGTCGGTGCAATGTGGACCACAAAAAAATATGTGTTGAACTAGTTCGGATTATATAGTCTGAACCTGACTTGCACCCTATATATCTTGGTATATTTGACAGCATGATGAGGATCTATATTTTCTATATATCTGTGTTTAAATGAACATCTTTAGCGTAAAGTTCAGCGGAGAGATATTTGACAGCATGATGAGGATCTATATTTTCTATATATCTATGTGTTTAAATGAACATCTTTAGCGTAAAGTTCGACGGAAAGATATTTGACAGCATAATGAGGATCTATATTTTCTATCTATCTATCTATCTATCTATCTATCTATCTATTTTTTAAAATGAACATCTTCAGCGTAAAGTTCAACGAAGAGATTTTTGACAGCATGATAAAGATCTCCAGAAAACTTTTCTCTTCGTATTTCTTCAATGTGTTCCTTCGGTGCAGACAAAAATAAATTTGTGGGAAGAACAGAAAAAAAAACAAAATAAAACAACATAATTCAACAACATAAAACCTACCATAGATATTGAAATTCTGGCAGGTACTGGTTCTGAATCGTAAAACAAAGTATGAAAAGAGCAGTTCAGAAGCAGAAATAAACAGGACAAAAAGTAAATAACACAGATGTTTGTTAACCCAGTTCGGTGCAAACTTCACCTACGTCTGGAGGATACCAATCCAGGAAGGAAATCCACTAAGTAAAATCAATTCAAAGACTCAAGACACAGCCCATGTTCCCAGCCTTATCACTTAATCTCTACCCGTATAGACTTCTACCTAGGAACTCCTAGATATAAGAAACCTCTCTTACTTCCCTCAGTCAATCACTGCCCCAGTGATTATCAGACGCAACAAAACAACTAAATTGAAGACACTCTTCAAAACAGAAAAACAGTCACTTGTGCTTAAAAGCTTTAAGTGATTACAACTCAAAAACAAACAACCAACTCTAACAATTGAGTGGTGCACAGAAAAACAGAGCAACAGCTCACGGACTCAAAACTAAGACTCTTTTAATTCTTGAGATGAGTAAGTTCTTCAATAGCAACGTCCTCCTTAAATAGCAATTAGCTGCAACATAATTTTGAACCAAATCTTCAAAGATATGTTTCCAGAATTCTTTTAGAAGCAAATAGAAGCTCTTATTTATTCAGAAATATATTTTCCAAAGATTTCTTTGAAAATATATTCACGAATAACTGAAACAAATCTTCAGAATAAATCTTGTGTGAAAACAAACTTCTGAACAAATCTTGCGCAACAGTCTTCTAGAAACAAAGCTTGAATAAATCTTCAACAAATCAAATCCAAGGCGCAAAGATTAAATGCAGAAAACAAGCTTCTGAAATGCAGCTTCTGAAGGTCAACAAAAGTCAACGTCTGAACAGTGCGTCTGAAGGTTAACAAAAGTCAGCATCTGAACAGTGCGTCTGAAGGTCAACAAAAGTCAGCGTCTGAACAGTGCGTCTGAAGACCAGTTCAGCGTCTGATGAACAGTACCAGCGTCTGAAGACCTTCGCAGAGCAAAGTTATCAGCTTCTGAAGTACTGTAGCTTCTGACCCAGCTTCTGAAACCCAATTTCCAGCTTATGAAGACGCATTGCTTGTACATTTTGATTTTACCAAACATGTAGCCAACATTCAAATATCCAACAGATATATTAATTTTAACAACATAATTCAATAACATATAACACGTAATAAAATAAAACATAACAGATCACAGATCAGCTAAATTAATGTCTTCGTCTGGTGCGTCCAGCAGAGCCCTGATCTCTTCGTAGTTCCTGGGCCAGATCAAACATTTCTTAATTTGTTCAACAGATCTGACCAACGAAGTATCCAACTTGATCGGTCCTTTAATACTGTACTGACCAAAGATCAAGAACATGGTTCTCGCCTCGTCGTCGTTCATGAGTTTCATCCGGCTGAACCGCACACTCCCGGCTGAGTCGGTCGATGGACGTCGATACTCAACACCGTCCACCCTTCTTGTGTCTCTGTGGTTGAGTTGAAGGTTGATTTGATTCAGCTCATCCTTCAAACCGGAGAGGGTGACATCAGTGTGAATCCTAAACAGATGGAGTGGTTTTCCCCATTGTAGTAAACTGCTGCTAGCTTTGTGTTCAGATCAATGACAGATATTTCCATAATTTTTTTTGTGGATTACCGCTAATGAAAACATGCACACTTATTTATAGAGGTTTTTGGGCGTCGTGGACCACAGAAACTGTCGGCGCAATGTGGACCACACAAAAAAAATTATGTACATAATATTTTCGGTTTAGCTTTAGGTTTTTAATAGATTAGCATTAGGTTTGAATATTTTATGTAATAAGCTTAAGCTTTATTTTATTGTAAATATATTGATATGTTAATAAAATGAGATTTTATTTGTATCATTTTGTCCTTTTAATTTTGTTTATATTTGAATTATTTTATATTTTTGTCATTTATATTTATGGCATCGAAATAATATAAAACATTCTTTAAAAATATGGGACAAAGCTTTAGTCAACAAAAAATCTGGGCAAAGCTAATTTCAGAATTATATAATTCGAAAAACCTTACAATTTGTTTCGGATTATATAATCCGAACAAAGGGTGATTTTGGAAAAAAAATAAATAAATAGGGCGCGGGTGATAAACTGATATGGTGAGAAAACTAATAGCCAATTTATATATGCTTATATTAAGTGAGCCAAAATAGGAGGTCAGGTAGCTTAACTGGTTTGAGCTAGGGGATTAAAGAAGTTGACGAGTTAAAGGTCAAGGTTTTAATACATGGTAAAATAAGAAAAATACTTACATTGAAAAAAAAAAAAACTAAGCCATAAACATTTTTTTAACGCAATGGAGTTTTATCTTAGTATATATGGCGGATCAGAAACATTTTTATTTCATATTTCATACTATTTTATGCAAGTGCAACTTTACACCCGCACATCTCGCAGGTCATAATCTAGTTATTAATAAAAAATAGGAGTTGAAAACACAAAAACACAGACTCTTGGCTCTTTGTAATCAGAGCCTGCAAAAAAAGTCGAAGTTCATTGTATATACTTACTACCATGATCAGATAATCGTTTTCTACTTCATCGTTGTCTAACATTTTACAACAAGTAAAAGGAGCATAAACATACAAACAAAATGGATCTGTGTTCTGTATGGTACATACTCCACATCTTTACAAAGAGAGAAAATTTTCCTATCTCTGCAATAATTCTTTGATATCATATCCTTGCAACTGTATATAAAATCAGGGGAAGCATTCTTAGTAATAAGTTAAACGCCTAATTGCAAATACTAACTTGATTTGGGTTGCCAGGAAAGCACTATAAAAATCCCTACTGTTGGAGAAAGCACACACTCACGCAGTCAGTAAGTTGGAACTGTTTGATGAAATCGATATGGCTCATGATTTTAGGTTACCATGCTTAAAATATCAGTTGTCCAATCTTCATCCAATGATTCTGACTTAATGATTGCATGAATGTGTGCTTTCTCTGACCGTAATGATTCGAAATCCCAATAAAGACTAGCAACACATGCATAATGTTATACAGTATACCTGGAGAACAGTGAGAAGTAATATAACTCCTGAATTCCAGAACGCATGGATAGTGATAGGAGTGAGAAGGTTGCGAGTTTGAGCATATGAAATCCCTAAAGCACTCCCTAGAAAATATGTCACAAATTTATGTTGTTTTAGATACACAGTAGATGGATCAAAAATTGCAGCATTCAAGACATATTGGAGTATGTTTACTTCCCATTTTAATGTTTTTGTGTTTACTTCAACTAGTAAACATAAGAGAATATAGATCCACCGTTTTTCTCACCATTTTCTTTTGCAACTTTTGAAAGCAGGTCTAGCATTTTTCAGAAATTTTGAAAATGCCAAAACACTAATAGTTCAACTAGTTTGAGCTAAGTAAGGGATAAGGAGTTGGAGTTGGAGGACCTGGGTTCAAACCCGGACGAAAGAGAAAAAACTAACATAACTAACTACTAACACTTGCCGTTCCAAAAAAAAAAAAAAAACTAATATATGTTTTATAAATATTTTCAGAAAGTAAATTAGGCCTTAGATATTTTTCCTTGTTTTATCCTATCCCCCTTGTTCAATATTCGTACATTCAGCATCTACCCGAAAATTATATATGAAAGTTGTTTATTGGCATTTCATAAGATCGTGTTTTTACTTTTTTTCATGTAATTATTAACATAATACCTTCCTTCAAAAAAACAAAGACAATACCTAGAACAAACAACTGGGGAAATTCACCAGGAGTGAGATGAGCAAGGGCAAACACAGCCGCACTAATGATGATAGCAACTGGTGTAGGAACCCTGCAATGAGATTAATAACGCATGAGAAAAATTTTGCCCTTAGGTAACAACGAATAATCCACAAAACATAAACAACTGAAGCGAGGAATCCAAGAGTAATCACTTTTCCTCTAAATAACTGACACAAAAAGCAATAAAATTGCCACATTTTGAATATTTAGTGAAGAATTCAAAGCTCAGTTTGAGCAGTAATTGAAGCAAAAGGTGGACTTAAAGGAGAAGATCTATATGGAGAAACCACCTAAAGTTGTTGCTTGGAGGAAGTTAGGTTTTTTTGTAGGTCACAAAAATCCTTTTATGGTTTATACAATCACCTTGAGTTTGGTTAGGGTGGTTAAGATATCTAGCAATTCAGCATGATTCATTACGACAGAGGTCATGTTTATTATTTATTCGGAACCATGATATAGGTATAAAGTATCCACCGCCATTTAGCAGGGAATAAACTATGTCAAAAAAAACCTGTTTAACAAACAAGGTGGGCTCTCCCCTCCCAAGCAAATTTTCTCCATATGCAAGAGACAAAAATGTAACTCCTGACAAAATGTTTGAGGAGCCCGAGTCTTTTAGAACTCCAACCAACCATGATGGAAACTCAAGAAAAATAGAGAATAGAGACTAGCTCTTACAATCACCAAGGCTCCTCGGAGAATGAAATTCTGTGTTACAACTAACCAAATGACTAACTGAATCATAATGACCTCACACCCTCCCTCACAAACACGCTCCCTGGGCATAATGACCTGCCAGTTTACCTTCTATGCTAACAAACTTCCCCATGTATTTTTCTGCTTCTGGCGAGAGTAAACCATCTAGACCAAATTTGTCCAGACCATGTTGATCCCAATCCACATTCCTCAGTATTCAGGGCTCTATCAAATTACAAGTTAATATCATTTTGTATTCTTCGATGCTCTAATGCCAAGTTGGATGGTTTCAATTATTGTGTTAGACCTATGAAGCACAGACTCAGACACGAACACCGGACACAGACAAGTCGACAAGACTATACAATGACCTTATTCAATTATTGTGTTAGACTATACAATAAGGAAACTAGGATACAATAAAACTACCTAAGGAAACTTTGTCAATAATAAGGAGAAAGAATAACTAATAATTGCAATAACATCAACGCTAACAAACTCGTGTCCTTTTATTAACATCAACACCAACAAACTTGTGTTCTTTTGTACAAAAAATATATTTTGTAAGCTCAAGCTTATGTAAAACAAGAATAGTTGGGGTTTTATGAACCAAAAATTTAGACCATACAAAATATCTAAACCAACCCCCTACCAACCCATCCATCCCCCCCCCAGTATATAGGTACTTTAATTATGTCCCGTATATAAAGCTCACCAATTGTCAGAAACAGAAACACAACACGAAAAAGAAAACAAATATTAGACAGTACAATGCAAACTTCATTATGGAACCTAAATAAACTTTTCCTTCATTGATGATAGCAAAGAGAGGCTGCACTTGTAAAAAAATCATTTTCAATTATCTACCCATTCAATATCTAATTCAAAAATTAAAGAAAAAAGTCTCACTTGTGAGGCAAGCTGCGTTTCTTTAACCAAGATATATGGAAATGAAACAAAAAAGTTAAGAGCAAAAAAAATTTATTAAGAAATTACAGGGAACTAAATGTAAAAGGAAAAGACATAGAGACAATCAATACCATTTAGTTAGGGACGTCATAAAAAAGCCTCGGAAAACTGTCTCCTCAAGAAGTGGAGCAAAAATGCCTGTGATGCCCACCAAACAAGCAGTGCTACAATGAAAATAAACACAATCAATCACTTGCTTGAGAATCTCGGATATGGAACCTAAATGAAAACGTTTTGACAATTCTTCTTTCTCCATTGATAGGAGAATTATAATTTTAAGTTCAATTCACAACAATTGTTAATCACAAAATTATATTTTTAAATGCCTCTGCAACTGCAATGGCAGTCAGTCACATAAGCAAGATTTTACTGCAACTATCTGCAAGTTTGGTAGTCAAAGTATATAGCTGCTAACAAAGCCACAATTAACAATAAGGAACCTAGATACCTTAAAATACCTGATACTTGAAGATCCAATCAATGGAAGCAAGCGAACAAGAGCATCAGTCTGAAAATCAGTTTATAGAAGCTAGTAAGAGGTCTCCACAAGGTTGAAAACTCATAAAAACTAAAACATGTTATGTAAAGTAATCTTAAAAAGAAAATAAGGATAACTGATTCATACTCATCACGTGGTGAAGCTACTTAGCATAGATGATTCATAACAATATAGGAGGTTGGCAACATGGTTCATACATTTTGAAGTTCTTATATTTTGGAACTAACTCAACCCATAAAATAGGCTTGAAAGGTGAGGACTAGTCAAACCTTATAAGAACTAAAAAGGCTATATCTCTATGCAATATCTAGCCTAACTCAACCTCACAAAAACTGACTTGTAAGGTGAAGGGTACCCACTACTTAGAACCATTATTGAAGTAATATCACTATCTAAACTCTCAATACACCTCCTCACACCCACTAAAAACATATTTAACCCAAACAAGAATTACATTTATGTCTTCCTTTGAATGATCTAAGATAAATTATTAACCTCTCTTTCTGGGGTTTCTCCATTAAAAAAGGACACAGCAACTCCTGTCAATCCAATGGCAACTAGGGCACCTGCAAGTCCAACTCCTGCCCACAAAAGCCAACCCTTTTGAAGATTAAAAGGTTCCCTCAAATCTGCAACAAAGTTTTTACCGTTGAATGGAAGTAAGCATCAGCACATAGCATATTATAATTCTTGTAGATATAAGCCAGTTGCAAACTGAACAATAAACCAACAAGCTGCAAAGTGAACTTAATTAAATTATTAATATTTTCTTACTAGTTTTAACGATGTCAATCATTACTTGAAAAGTTCTTAAATTATAATTACCATATTTGAAGAAGCCTTCGGGGAGTGGTTGGTAAGTGTTGAAAACACTATATATGATTCCAAGTACAGCAGCAGTTGTGATGCTGCCAAATAATAATAATAATAGAAGAATATAAGAATGTAACCCTGAACTTCATATAATGCATTTTTAACAGCAAAAAGAAAATTGAAAATTATTAGGTACAGACAGTGGAAATGTGTTTTATACTTTCATTGTTTCAAGATGGATCTAGTTGAATCCATACATAGGCCAACTAGTTAAAAAGACAAAGGCCTAAAGTTAAAAGCAAATGATACAACGAAACATTAAGACATTTGAGTTTTGAAAAAGAAAATAATCAGTAGATATGGTAGTAAATGAGATCCTAAAAACTTAATGCATCTAGCTCACTACCATGAGCATCATGTGAAGCAGCTAAAGATAAAGCAGTAGTCTGGATAAACTTCTATATGATATGAAATCTCTATCTGGTAACTAATAGACTAATATACAGATTAAAACTACTTTTAGGACTTCAAATTTTCATAAGTCAATTAACTTCTCCATAAGCACCTATATATTTAAGAGTGACTGTTTAACAACTTTCTTTTTCTCAATAACCTCGCACTCAGAAATATACGAGGAAAAAAAAAGAATAAAAAGCAAAACTAAGGTGTCGATAAGCTAGAAGCTGAGCTTCAAAACCCAAACGGGACCAAAATGTCAACTTCACATTTTCCTAACAAGTCAATGACCAAATGAAGTGAAATCAAAATGTGGAAGTTGTTTCACAGTTGTTCAACTTCCAGAATTACAATGGTTGAGTCGAAAGAATTGCCATACCCCTGATCTATAAAGAGTAACTCTGCCTTTTCATCTAGACTTAGCATATCAGGTCGAATTCCTAGATATGGTAGAGCTGTTGCCTCAACCAAACCTGTCAACACAAAACTGCCTGGGAATAAATTAATGGCTCAAACTTAGGAACATGGAAAGTAATTATAACACGCAAAAACTGTGTAAAGAACACAAAATGATGATATCAGGAATAAGTTTTTAAATGATATTTTCCTAAGTACAGTATCCTCAATCGCAGATCGTGAAAAATATCAGTTTGTTCAAATTCTGCTCGCTATAATGATATAGCACTGCTATAGCTGCTATATGACAACACTTTAAATTTCGCTACACTATAGAACCTCTTTGGCCGCTATTTGACATTACTGCCTAAGTATATTTGCATTATTACATCTAATACATGAAACATTTTACGAATTCATAACAGCTATTTAAAACACACCCCAATCCACAAGCAAGAGATGTTAATGAAACTGTTTGCCATTCCCAAGGCACCTCCCATCGCCTAAGAATAGGCCATTCTGATCCAGAGTCCTGAAAGAAGAACAAGGCAATTCATATAATCTATACTCATGCAAACAAAACTAAACAGCAAAAAGACCTCTAACTATAGGTGTTATTGCATTATGTTCAAATTCACTCATGAAAATAGAATCTTATCATAGTATGGTTGAATATATAATGGAAATGGAACAAAATGAAATGAAAAAAAGCAAAAAAAAAAAAAGTATAATGGAATAAACTAAAGTTATTGTTTGGATATTTTTATGATGGAATACAGAAAAGGATAGTTTCATCCTATGATGCATTGACACAGACACTAACATTGGACATGGCAATAAAAGGTATACGCTATGTTGCACGGACACTAAAATCGGATTGAAGGCGTGCCCCGGTGTCCGACACCGACACTTCTGATTACATTGAATTATGTCATTTTCTCACAATTTTATCGGTGTCGACGTGTCTATGTCAGTGTCGTGTACAGTCTTTGTACGTGCTTCATAGAGTAATAGCCATTTTTGTTTTTATTCAACACTCATGCAAACTAAAGGGCATAAACAAAAAAATAAACAAATGGGAGTGTTAAAAGAACAAAGGGGAGTGTGAAAAGCATAAGGGGGGTGTTAAAAGCAAGCGAGCACCTTGTCCTGTAATTTGGTGTCAGATTTGTTGTCTCTAGAGTTGAAGAAGCAAACGGAGGGGAGAATCCTTTTAGAATTCAAACGGTAATTGTGAGAAAGAAATACAGAGGTTTGATTTGAGTAAGAAAGTTTGTGGGAACGGAAGAGGGTGCGAGGTAGAAGTGATGATGGTGAATAAAGAGAAGAAGTAACTACAATTGAGTTTGAAATTGAAACCATTATTATGTTAGAGTGGAATGTTTTTAATGGAATGAATGAAGGAATGGTAGTACTATTAGTAGTATTGTTGTTGTTGTGCACGCCACCAAGCAAGAGACAGCAGGGGATAAGGCTAGTAGATAGCTAGACTTGGATTTGAATCGAGTTGAACATCATCTCTGAAAATTTGTTAAATCTTATTTTCATTCATGTAATTAGTTATTAGTAAAGTGTGTCTTTATTACCATGTATGAATATAATTCAGAGACATAATATTATACAACATAGAGATTAGGATTCAAATTTGGATTTCTAATTTATTCATCTCTAGTTACTAAACCACTCAACAAAAAAAAAGTGTTAGTGTCTGTTTGGCACAAGTGTTTGTAAAATGGAATTTGATGGAAATCACGGCAAAAAACTACGTTAGTGTAGAAGCTAGTACTTTGGAACTTCTGAAAATCACGGCAAAAACGCATCGAAAAACATGCAGATGTGCTTTTTGTGTGTTGCAAACGGGAAACCAAACACAGACTTAGTCAAATTGAAAACTCGAATTAGGTGAACATAGTGTTCATCAAAGTTGTTTAATGTCGGGCAAATTGTTCCTTCCGCCAAATTGCTATGTTATAGATGTTGATGTGTCACATTAAGTGACTGCTATAGCGTATCCATATGAATGCTACATTATAGAGTGTGTTTTCGTAGAGATTAGGATTTAACTGTCGGTGTAAAACTCTTGATGACTATCTTTTTTCAATTTTTCTTGATTATCTACTTCCCTAAATCCCCATAATCGCTAAATCTAAAAATCATTAAATATGAAAAGGAGGGAAAAAATAAGGGCTTCAACCTAAACAATTGGTATTTGAATTATTAGAGTAAATTTTAAATTTGTATATTATACTTTTTTTTAACAAATTTTTTCTAAATTACGTAATAATTACTATTCTTTTAAACAATTTACTTTTGTCAATTACATTTTTATTGACAAATATTTTGTAAATTACACTTTTGTGTCACATATCATCTAAATTATCTTCCCGAAAACTCTCTTTTTTAAAAAAAAAACTAAAGGATTAACGCTAAAAAAATGTAGTGATGTGATGACTCCACTATACAATGCTTTGTCACATAGCATTTTAGCGTTTTTTGATAGTGTCACCTTCGTCATTTAATTTAGTAAAAAAGAACATTCAATTTATTTTCTCAAAGATTTTGAATACTTCACATATTTTTATCTTTTACGCACATCAAGAAAATCAATAAATTTTATTATGTTGGATTATATTATTTTTCTTTTTCTTATAATATTATTACATTGACCTATTGCTCTTTTTTCTATAAGCAGTTGAAATATTGTGATAAAACAATACTTAATATTAGATTAGATTTTCAAAACAAAAAATAAATAGACAACCTTTCTTCAAAAAAAAAAGATCAAAGAGCATAATTTTTAATGAGCGAAATGATGGTGGAGACTTGGGCTTTGTTTGCGAGTTTGGAGGAGAAGGGAGGGGAGGGTTTGAAAAAAGGAAGGAGTAAGTGGAAAAAAAATAGAGGATATTGGGAGAAGGAGCTTTGGGGGGCTTATTTTTCTTCAAAATATAAAACCTTCATCGTTTGAGGAACTAAAAAATTGTATTGGAGGAGAGTTTTGGGGGGTTTGAGAGGGTTTATACGAATTCTTCAAATTTAATATATAGTTGTTATAATATCTTAAAATTAAAAATATATTAATCATAAGCACTAATTTATCACTCTCTAAAAAAATACTTTTTCAAAAAATGTGAAAGATTTCTCAATTTTTCCTATATGTATATCCCCCCAAAGTCTTCCCCTCCCCTCCCCTCCAAACTCCCAAACAAAGCCTTGGGATACTTCAAGAAGTGTTGTGATTTAAGGTGTTATCAGATAAATACAGGGTGGACCATGGTGTGGTGTTGGATGGGGGGCTGAAGAGCTTCTTTGGGGTGAATAGCTTACATATTAGAAAGGCTTAAATAGGTTATTTGTCCCTGCAAATATACATCATTTGAGTTTTCGTCTCTAAATTTATTAATCCTTTCAAACAACCACTGTAAATTCTAATCATTTGAGTCTTTGTTCAAATCTCGTTTTCTCGCTAATGTGGATGGTGATTGACTGGGAAAATATGAAACCACGTCAGCAAATTACACTTGAATGGACCGTTTTCCCTTAATGAGACCAAACATGTGTGTAATTACCGATTTACCCCTTTCTTTTTCTTCCCAATCCAAAGCCCAACTTTGATCTTTCTTCTTCTTCCCAATCCAAAACCCAGCTTTAATCTTCCTTCTTCTCACTAACATTCTTCACATCAACAGTTCAACCACAACTTGATTACTTCAAACAAACCTTAACAAATCCAAAAAATCAACAAAATCATAAATTAACACAACCATAACAAAAATCATCCAGAAAACTCTATAAAAAACACATCAAGAACATAATCAATAAGTTCGACGCCTTCAGTATAATGCCTTTTAGCCATAGTCTCCGGTTCAAGATTCATAAGAACGGGAGAATTCAGCGCCTTCAGAATCAATAACCAATGTTCAGCCTCACACTTTCCTTCCTCGTGTTCCCATAGCTTCTCTCTCACTGCTTCAATGGCAAACAAACCGCTTCTTTTCTTCTCCATCATCCTCGTGTTTCTCGCCGTCGCCGGAGGAGATTCCGGCAAAGGCTCCAAACACAATTATTGTTAAAGGACAAATATACTAAGTCGTATATGTTGCTTGTATAGCAAGTAACTTTGTGTAATTGATCTAGCTTAACAATTGTAACTGAATTAGTTATTCATATCACTTAGTTACAGTTAGTTAAGTAACTATAGTTGAGTTAGAGTTGTGATTCCACACTCTATATATAGCTATAGTGATCCATTGTATCTTTTACACTTTCTAATAATAAATTTCCATTTTCTCACTTCTTCTTCTTCTTCTTCATAGCTTTGCACATTGCAAGCTTATTTTCATAGCTTTGTGATTTGCCTCTACATTTCAAGCTAATAGACACAAACTTGACTATAGGTCAAGAAAATGTGTTTACTTAGGGTACAAGCAAGGGGTCAAAGGTCACATTATTTTTGATTTGACAATCTCGACAGGTTTACATGTTCTCAAGTTTCTTAAAAACAATCTCGGTCAAGGGTTATTTTTCAGCTCATCTTCACCCTTAACCTTGAAGGGATTCTCTGATTCAGATTGGGGAGCATATCAAGATACTAGAAGGTCTACAACTGGTTTCTGTTTCTTCCTTGGTACATCACTCATCAGTTGGAAAAGTAAGAAATAGTCTATGGTATCTAGATCTTCATTAGAAGCTGAGTACAGAGCTCTTGCACAAGCTACTTGTGAAGGACAATGGCTTCTCTACTTGTTACAAGATTTTCTCATACCTCACCCAACTCCTATTATTCTATACCGTGACAATAAATCTGCTCTACACATAGCAGCTAATCCTGTATTTCATGAAAGGATAAAGCATATAGAAATTGATTGTAATGTAGTTAGAGATAAAGTGCAGGCAAGGAGTTATTCATCTGCTACTAGTATCCTCCAAAGAACAAGTTGCTGACATCTTAACAAAATCATTACATCATGGTCCTTTCAACAATTTACAAAGCAAGCTTGGAACAATTAACATTTATTCCAGCTTAAGGGGGGCTGTTAAAGGACAAATAGACTAAGATATATATGTTGCTTGTATAGCAAGTAACTTTGTGTAATTGATATAGCTTAACAATTGTAACTGAATTAGTTATTCATATCAATTAGTTACAGTTAGTTAAGTAACTATAGTTGAGTTAGAGTTGTGATTCCACACTCTATATATAGCTATAGTGATCCTTTGTATCTTTTACACTTTCTAATAATAAAGTTCCTTTTTCTCATTTCTTCTTCTTCTTCATAACTTTGCACATTGCAAGCTTATTTTCTTGCTTTCATGGAGTTTGAGATTGCCTTTTAACAATTATTCCAAACTCTCTGCATTATACTGAATCACGGACGTAAAGTCCAGTTGGATCAATTCTGTGTTCGGCACAAACCACTTCCCAGAATTTGGCTTCGATTTGGTTACCCAATTGGCCACCTTGGATGTGAAGGATTTGACGAATTTTTAAAGGGTTTTGAAAATGACAATAGAAATGGAAATAACCTATAAAATGTGAAGAAGGTTGAAATGGGTTTTCGTTTCTAGGGAGAGTTAGAAGAAGAAAGGTTGAAGCTAGGTTTTTGATTGGGAAGAAAACGATAGATGGAAGCTGGGTTTTGGATTGGGAAGAAGAAAGGGGTATAGTGGACTTTTATCATATGTCTGAAGTCATTAAGGGTAAAATGGTCATTTTGGGTGGTTTTTGTTGAGTCATCATGGTACTTACCCAGTCAGCTTGTGCCACGTCACTGCCACGTCGCTAATCACCATCCACATCAGCAAGAAAATGAGATTAGGACCAAAACTCATGATTATAATTTGCGGTGGTTGTTTGGAATGATTAATAAGTTCTGGGACGAAAATTCAAATAACGTATATTTACAGGGACGAGCAGCCTATTTAAGCCTATTAGAAAATTGCTCCTTAGACATCTAGTATTTGCTCATTGATACCTTGAATTACCGAAAATGCCTCCGGCAGTAGTTAATTACCATTGGCTTTTAAACGAGAGTTAACTACTCTTTTCTGGAACATTAATTAACTATTGTTCATATTAAGAGTTGAATCATTTTAAGCATGTTTGGTGCAAAGGTTGTTTTGAGAAATGCAGAAAAGGGGCTAAAAGGGATGTTGACAAAGTTGAAGAAGTTGTCTATGCCGCATCCAATGCTTACATTTGTCGACTGTTTGATAAAAAGAATGAAGAGTTGTTCTTTTTGGCTAATGTTTTCTTGCATGAAAATATCTTAGACAAGTGGTTTTGGCAACTTGATTATAGTGAATCATATTCCATCAACGGAGTTTATCACATGCTAACTCAGGTTGATGTAAAAGATTCGTTCAATCGCTCTTGTTAGTCTAGAATAAAGTGGTTCCTTTGAGTTTGAAGGTGTCCTTACTTGCTCAACGTTTCCTTAAAAACAGACTTCCTACAAAGGATAGCAAGACTCTGCATGACATTATTAACACGGATTCTCTTTTATGCTTAGGTAGTCGTAGGAGGGATGAAAATACCAACATTTGTTTTTCTGATTGTGATTTCTCTAGAAATGTGTGGTATGGTGTTTTGCAATGGTTGGACATCTCATGCGCTTTGTCCATTGAGACTATCTTGCATGCATATCAATTTAGAGGTCTTTACTTATGCAACAAGAATCTAGTGTTATAATAATCAATAAGTGATCCACATATTTCATGACACTTCATTTTATCGAGAGACCAAGCACATTCAACTGGCATTTTCAACACTACCACACTTTCCCTTTCGCACAACCTCAACACATCCATTCTCCAACAAGGAGATAATACTTATACAACCACAGAATCACAATTCAATTTATTACATCACATCAATTAGTACTGAAAATTTAGTCATGTTGGTTAATTTCATTGCTGACTGATTATAAAAACAAAAAATCATTGCTGAATTCTGGATGTTTACAAGTATCACTTCATTCATCGAAAGAACCCTCTTTACATATCAATTCCAATAATAGACTAAAGATAAGTCATTCAAGAACAAGAGAAAACATAAAGCTCTCTTTTCACTTTCAATATAAGAAGTTATCTCAAAAAGCACTTTCAATATAAGGAAGCTATCTCAAAAAGCTGTTTGTATTTATCGGATACAAATGATTTCACCTTCATGTTTGGTTTCCCATCACCTCCTGGAGATAAGTGCACTTCACCCCGATGACAGTACTCAAACCTGCACAATTAAATTGTTTTATCCTACGGTCAGCACATGTATAATTTCACAGTCAAAGCCAAATTAATTAAACAGATACACGTCTCAGGTGTCAATATGCTGATAGTTATTAACACATCGCCCCTATCAACAAATAAAAGGTTGGCCAAATTTATAAATATAACAAGGGTCATGCTAACTAGTGCCCCTGGGGCACTGGTTAGCATTTCACATATAACAAAGTAATACAATTGTACTCACTCTCATGTACACGGCCATACACCATTCTTTCCCCTTTCCAATATTCCAAAGGCCTTGTCCTGAACCTTTTGCTTCTCCTTACTCCAGACTCCCATGATGTACCAGCATCTGGAAAGATACAATAAGAATATATCTTGACAACATACGAAAGTTCTGAAAATTAATGAATGACATAAATGAGAAGTACAAACCTGCAAGGCTCATTCTGTGCTGAAGTCTCTTACCCTTGGACACTTTCTTTGCACATACTTTGACTCTCTTTTGCCCATTAACAGGTGCTACGGAACCAACTGTGTTTTCCTGTATCAGAAGCCAGGGATTCAATTCTAAAAGCAACTAGCCTAAAAAAATAATGTCATCAATCAGACCAACATCTAGAATAAATAAAAATTCCAAGACTTATGTATAATTATTTTCGTACGATTTGTATCTGTGTATCATAGAACTAATTAAACCCTATTAAATAAGTGCTTTAGCATGATCTGGTAAAAAAAAATCAGCAAACAAAGATGTGAAATTTTGTCACATGTAACTCATTAGAATGAAGACTTTTCATAATATATACTATATATATATGGATCAGTGTTCAATTATACAGAATCTGTTATCAACCTGAACTGTATAAAACAATTTTTATTTTCCTTTAAATAGAATAGCATGGAGAGGACTTAAAGTTTGGGGATTGCTAATTAAGTTTTACGGCATTCCTACAAATGATCTAATAAATTGCACTTGATCACCTTGATTGTTACACTACCCATTCCAGAAAATAAACTGATAGTATTATATCATATTTAATTTAATTACTTTACATCCTAGGGGTAGAGCCCGTGGAAACATGCAAAATGACCACTGTATATTTATTTCAAATTTTGATGGGGACACGTGATGATGATAGTATTGATTGATAGGGAAAAAACTTATATGAAAAGGAAAAAACTTCTTCAATACAATAAATTGTTTGATAATGTTACTTATCTAATCTAATTATGCTGAAGTGCTATTAAATGATAAATTGAAGATTGAGGTAAAAAAAAAAAAGAAAACCAGCAAAAGCCAGGAACCTGTAAACTCTGTTCTGGACCATCAGTGGATCTTCCAGACTTTTTGTCCATAGAATTGGCTTGATGCTCATCTAGATTTGAAGCATTTGATTGATCAACCGATGCATATTACAAGTGAGTTAGTGACATTGAAGGTACATGAACACTAATTTAAAACCAAATTCTTCTATGATTTCAGATCAAAGGGAAACCTATGTGCAGTCCATTGCATTGTTATAAAAGTTCACCAACAAAAAATTAACAATAATCAAGTCTTGTTCCACTGAGAAAGGCCAGCTATGTATTCAAAGATAACATTGAGCTTTTTGATAAATAAGAGTAAGGCCTTATAAAATGTTGTGAATATCTACATACCTGGTGGAATCACCAAGTTGAAATTTGCATCATCTGTTGGTAGAGAAGCTGTAAATTCCTGCATATTTTCTGCCAGCTGCAATACAAATTTCATTCAGATTTCAGAGTTAATCCTTTGTCAACAACTTAAGATTATTAAACTAAACTACTCAGGCAACATACTTTGTCCTCGGATTGGTAAGGTTCATTTGGCTCAACGTTTTTCCTTCCTACTATGTTATCCATAACTCTCTTTTCCATACCACTGCCTCCAATATCTACATCCATGTCAACAGGAGGTTCATTTGAGTCAACGTTAGCATTAAACTCAGGTTCCCTTGAATTATCCACCATGGACTTTTGAGGAGTACTGGTGCAATTTCCAACAGGATTGTCAATCGAACTTGTCTCACTAACTGCAATTTTATCTTCAGTTAAAGGTGCATTAACTTGTTCTGATGACTTCCTCGAATCTTCTTCCTTGGATTTTTCAGAAGTGTCCAGAATTGTATTTGTCTCACCAGCAGCAATAACATCTTCAATTACAGGTGCACTCAGCTCATCTGCCGGCTTACTAGAACCAACAATATTGTCTTCCTGATTTATCGTATCAGTTGGTGAAGAGTTTCTTGTAGATATATGATCAATTTCATGAGCTGAAAAAGGATCCACTGATGGCTTTGACCGTAAAATCTGCTTCTGCAATTTTGAAAGCGAAGCAAATGGACTTCTTGGTGGCGTGGGGGAACCTAACTGCTTCTCAGTGTATCCTACATCCCGCCTAAGAGGTGTCTTAATATCTATTCTGTTCAACAAATTATCTATGTTGGATAAAGCCTTTCTTGGCTTCGACGAATTCCCTCGCAAAGATTTCAGATCAATCGGTTGGATATCTGGGAAGTCTGGCAAAGATAATTTCTCGAAAACAATTGGTTTAATATTTAACCTCTCATGCAAAAGATTCATTGCGCCATCCCCCTCTAGTTCTTCAGAATTACAAGTAAGCAATCCTTGTAAAATGTCATTGCCCTTGTTCTCTTCAACAGCTAGTGAACCTGCCACAATTAAGACCGTTTGAAATATACAAAATAAGAGTGACAAAAAGGTACTGATATCAGAAGGAAAAAAAAACAACTGTAGAAGAATAACTGAATAAGATCTACACAGGGATAATCAAGTCTGGTCATATTGGGAAAAGATGCGTTCACTCACCAGCTACTTCATTATCCAATGTAGGTGAAGCATTGCCTGTGTCAGTGTTATCACCAACAGGATCGAGACTGTCAGATTCAAACACCTCTTGGGAGGATAGGACATCAACATTATTGTCCAAAGTTTCTTGGGAAAACCTATGTCTGTATTTAACTGGCCTGACCAATATAACATGAAGACACATCAAACAACCAAGAAAGAATGACAAACAACATAATCACAAGGGAGTCTGACTGTTGAAAAAGTAAATATGGCCGGTACCCCCGATTAAACCCTGGAAGTCCCGGTCGACGTTCCCGGGGTTTAGTTGAATCTTGATTTGGCTCAGAAGATACAATGCCCAACTGCTTTTGCAATTCTCTTCTTGCATCTATCAAATCAAACAGCAGAAGTCAACAACAAACAAAAGAACAAGCATCCATGGTGCAATCATGAAAAGAAACAGAACGCCACTTACTCTCCCGCCGTTCATGGGCCAAGAAGAATTCCTCAGGATCTTTATGGTCTTTTATGTCCAGACTCGGTAACAAATCCTCAACAGAGGGCCTGTCAAATATTGAACATGTGAGAAACATGTACCCAAATAAAATTTCAAAATCAACATTGAGACAAATAAAAAAATCATTAACGTCAGATAAGCTTTACTTTCTGGTCGGCTTAAGCGAGAAACGTGGACGTGCACGATTGAGGCCTAAACCCGGTCTCCGTTTTCGAGGAAATTCTTCACCCTCTTCCACAGCAAAAACATCATCATTTTCCACATCTTGAGTTAAGTTTTCTGTGTTGAATCCCAAATTACTCTCCAATATAGACTGTCCCTGCTCTGCAAGTCTAGTAGGACTTCGCAAGTCCTATACAAACATAATAACAAACAAAGATCTAAGTTATTAATTAATACTAACACAATAATTTACTACATTAATGCTACATTATAGTGATAGTGACAATGCCTCGCACATTCAGAGACTAAAATGGTTGTTTACCCAAATGCTAAATTAAAACTAAAATCAACTCCAATTCCTTGTATCTAACAACCATTTCAATTACCCTAATAACAATCACAGAACTAAAATCAACTTCAATTTCTTGAAACTTACAACCATTTCTACAACCCTAATAACAAAAATTAAACTAAAATAACCTCCATTTTCTTGTAACTAACCACGATTTAAATTACCCTAACAATTACAGAACTAAAATGAACTTCAATTTCTTGTAACAAACATCGATTTCCACTACCCTAACAATTACAAAACTAAAATTAAACTAAAATGAACTTGAATTTCTTGAAACGAACATCAATTTCCACTAATCTAACAATTACAAAACTAAAATGAACTTGAATTTCAATTTCTTGTAACTAACAAAAATTTCCAATTTTCCATTAACATAATAAGAATGAAACGAACTCAAATTTGTTGTAACAAACTAGCAACGCTAATGAAATTTGGAAGTGAAATGGAAAAGGAGCTACCATGGATCTGAGATTGTTGTGAATGGCGTCGAGATCGTGAAAGGGATTGAAAGAAGATGGAAGGGAAAATGTTGAACGAAAGAGAGAAATGCCAGAATAGTCTGCGATAGGATCTTCTACTTCACTTTCGTGCTCCATTCATTCAATGCTTCTGTTCTTTCCGCTTCCGAACTAAATTCAAATTTTGCTTTTCGCCAATTACAACGTATCCATTTTAAATTAGTACTAGCAGGATACGCTTAAGTAAGATATAGACACGTTTATAAATATAAAAAAATGTTAAATATGCTTTTCGTCCCTATAAAATTAATACCTTCAAAGTTTAGTTCTTACTTAATTTTAATAGTATTTTTAATCCCTATAAAAATTTATGCACTCAATTTTAGTTCCTACTAAATCCAAATTTGTTTAATTATGTTTAAACTCTTATGCTTTTGAACAATTTTTTCTAGATGTGTTAAAAACATTACTAAAAGTTTCTCCGTAAAAAATTATCTCAAAATTTGATTTCTACGTCCATATTTTTGTTAATTTTATCTTGAACTTTTTTCATTTAAAAAAAATTCATAATAAATTCATTTCATGTTAAAAAATTCTAAATTTTAGTAAATGAACATTTCGTAGTGTTCTAAACTTGTCTCATAAAAATCATTAAAAAATTTAAGAGTTTAAAGATAATTATACAAAATTTGTTTTGGCAGGGACTATAGTTATAAGTAATTTTTTTTGTAGGAACTAAAAAAGCTATTAAAATTAAGTAAGGACTAAACTTAAAGCTTCCAGATTTTATAGGGACTAAAAACATATTTAACCCTGTAAAAAAATTAAGTATTTGTATTGGTATAGATACATATATAAATTAATATAATACTTTACTCATATATCAGCACCGGTACTTAACTTTTTTTTAATATTTTAATTCATATATGAATATGGGAACCTATTTTTTTCAATTTATACACGTGTCTATATTTTTGGTCATATATAATTACGGGTACCTAATTATTTTAATTTATACATTAGTCTATATTTTTACTCATATATCAATACCGACACCTAATTAATTTTTTTTTTTTTATATATGTGTCTATATGTTTACTCATATATCAATACGAGATCTAACATGTGACAAAAAACTGCAAAATTGCATCAGTGAGATCCTTTTAAATTATATCCCAATAAGTCTAGTAAAAGAAGGCACCAAACCATCAAGGCCAGTAGGGTTAAGGTTAGGATTACAAAAACACCATAGGTTGGGGGAGCAAGTTATCCCTGATGTTTAGAGCAAACAGTTTAAGGTTAAGTCTAGTGAACCAATTTCTAGGAGTGGCATCTATGTTCATCCAAGGTTCAGATAAAAAGACAAAGTCAGGTCTGTTATTTATAACGAGGTTTTTTCAAGTCCAATCTTGAAGGTGCATTGGCAAAACCCCTTGTATTCCAATACACGCCCTTCATTTGAAAGGTTTGGGTATGGAAACCTTTGATCTGGTTTGGTAATTACTCTTGCTGCTTTCAACTGTTTCTGAATTTTTTTGTTGGCCTCTGCACCATTTTGAAAGGTAAGTTCTCCACATTTTGGTCAGGATCTTCAATATGTTCCTGCTCCAAATTTTGCAGGAGTCTAGCTTCTGCTTCTTCATTTTCTGCTATGTTGGCCCAAGATTCTTTAAGGAATTCAGGATTTCTAGCTTCTGAAATCTACTGATGTTCTTCTTCATAAGCATGTGTTCTAGTATTCTCATTTCTCACTTTAGTTGCATCAACAAATTCAGAAAACTGTGATGTAACATCCCGCTTAAGACTTAGATATTTATCAGTGTTGGGACAATGTACCAGAGATATTTTTAAGTGAAGGGCATTTTGGTAAATTGAGGGCTGAGGCTATATAAAGCCAACCAACCCCAATTTTCTCATTTTTCCTTCTCACTTCTCTCTCTCTATAATTTTTCCTCCCTTCTCTCTACACTCTCTCACGATTTCTCATCCCTTACCATTTCAATCTTCATCTAATCATCATCCATTTTGTTGTTAATTTAATTAACAAGTTAACTGCAGGGTATGAGGTTTGTAAGCTCCCCCTGAGTCTGATCCAGGTAATTAAATTCAGTTTAAGAACAAATAGGTGAAATTTCAGAATTGTTGGTAAGTTTAATTAACAAGCTGACTTCAGGAGAGGTTTGCAAGCTCCCCCTAGGTCTGATAATCCTCAAGGTTAGGTTTGCAAGTTCCCCTTGATTCTTAACCAAGTTAATTAAACTCAACTTAAAACAATAAAGTGAAATTATCACTCAGAATTATAAATAACAAGCTGACTTCAGGTTCTGAGGTTTGTAAGCTCTCCCCCTAAGTCTGATAATCCACAGGATGAGTTTTGTAAGCTCCCTGAGTCTTATCCTTGTTATTTTAAATTCATTTTAACTCACTAAGAGTAATGTATCTCACAGAAATTCAATTCAGAGGCTAAGAGTTAAAAACAGTTCTCATAAGTTAATTTCAATCAGAACTTAACTTATGTTCAGAGCCTCAGGCATTAATACCTTTTACTCCCCTTTCATAAGTTAATTACAGACAGAATTTAACTTATTTTTGAGCTCAGGAGCTTTAATACTTGTTTACCTCTACTCCCCCTTTTGTCATCAACAAAAAGAAATTTTCAGAAATTTAAGAGAGTTTTGAAAAACATGTGAGATAATCATGCAATCATATAAGTAATCAAGCAGCAAAGATGAGAATCAGAGCAGACTTGATCATACATGAGTATATGACATTGCATTTGAAAAATAGAATGATGTTCAGAAGCAGAAAAAGATAGTTCAGAGCTTCTGATCAGAGCATTCTTTGTTCAAACATAGTTATTCAGTATATCTTATTCAGTATCACTGAACTATTTTAGACAAAATTGTTCAGATCATATACCTACTTGAAGGTTTTAGCACTATTGAACTTATTTCAGAAGCTGAAAAAGTATAGTTGTTGATACCAAGA
Source organism: Medicago ruthenica (assembly GCA_018208015.1). Lineage (NCBI taxonomy): Eukaryota > Viridiplantae > Streptophyta > Magnoliopsida > Fabales > Fabaceae > Medicago > Medicago ruthenica. The sequence continues at coordinate 48,267,573 of CM031378.1, forward strand.
TATAACATTTGGTTCAGTATTGCTGAATTCTTTCAGACCAAACTGATATCAATTTTTAAATAAGTTCTAAAAGACTGAATATGTCTGATATAAATTGAGCATTTGAAAAAAAATGTGTCTGTGTTTGTTAAACAATTTGAGCATTTGATACCAAAAACAGAAAAACACATTTTCAAATTGATGACTTTTGGAGGGACAAAGTATAACTTTCAAAGCTTTAAATCATCATTGCCCAGGATTTATACTTATCAGATTCTGACCAAACATTAGATTTCTATCAAATTCAGAAGTCAGAAAATCCAGGTTCTGAACCTTCAGACTCTGAAGTTTTCAGGGCTCAACTTCCTTCAGACTCTCAAGAATGAGTGTTTGATAAGTGTTAGCTTCTGATAAACTCAAAATCTTAGTTTACATTCAGATTCAAGCATATTTTTCAAGCGATAAAGTGCATGTTCAGAATTTTTTTGATAAAATTAAATCTGTCTTCAGCTAGGGGTTTTGTGAATATGTCAGCCCATTGATGATCAGTATCAATGAACTGAATATCTAAAACTCCCTTGTGAACATAATCTCTTATAAAATGATGTTTAATTTCTATATGCTTGGCTCTAGAATGCAGAATTGGATTTTTAGACAGACATATTGCAGCAGTATTATCACAATAAATAGAAATGTTATCTGCATGAATCTGATAATCCTCTAATTGATGTTTCATCCAGAGCAGTTGTGTGCTACAACTTGCAGCTGAGATGTATTCTGCTTCTGCTTGTTGACAAAGCAATAGTTGCTTGTCTCTTGCTGGCCCAGGATATCAGATTTTCACCAAGAAACTGACAGTTTCCACTGGTGGACTTTCTTTCAATCTTGTCCCCAGCATAATCAGCATCACATAATCCAACTAGCTTATAATTCAAGGATTTCTTGTACAGAAGTCCCAAATTAGTTGTTCCTTTCAGATACCTAAAGATTCTCTTGACAGCAGTCATATGAGATTCTCTAGGATCTGACTGGAATCTAGCACACAAACAGACACTAAACAAAATATTTAGCCTAGAAGCAGTTAAGTATAAAAGAGAACCTATCATACCTCTATACAGCTTCTGATCTACTTTTGAGTTGTTGTCCTCTTTGCTTAAGGTGCAGGTAGGATGCATTGGTGTTGTCATCAGCTTGCAACCATCAAGCTGGAACTTCTTCAGAAGCTCCTTTGTGTATTTGGACTGATGAACCTAGACAGCATCTTTGCATTGGTTAATTTGAATTCCCAAAAAGAATTTCAACTCTCCCATCATGCTCATTTCAAATTCATCCTGTATTAACTTAGAAAACTCTTTGCAAAAAGAGGCATTAGTAGAACCAAATATGATATCATCAACATATATTTGCACAATTAAGATGTCTTTCTTAAGAGTTTTTCTAAAGAGTGTATTATCAACTTGACCTCTTACAAAATCATTAATTAAGAATTTGCTTAGTCTTTCATACCAAGCTCTAGGAGCTTGTTTCAGACCATATAGTGATTTCTTAAGTTTAAAAACAAAATCTGGACTTTTAACATCTTCAAAACCAGGAGGTTGTTTAACATAAACTTCTTCAGAAATAACCCCATTTAAGAAAGCACTCTTAACATCCATTTGGAACAAGATGATATCATGATTAACAGCATAAGAAAGAAGTAACCTGATTGCTTCCAGTCTTGCAACTGGAGCAAAAGTCTCAGTGTAATCAATTCCTTCCTGCTGGCTGTAGCCTTGAGCTACCAGTCTTGCCTTGTTTCTGATCACTTCTCCTTGTTCATTGAGCTTGTTCCTGAACACCCATTTTGTTCCAATGATGTTCTTATGATCAGGTCTTGCAACTAGATCCCAGACATCATTCCTTTGAAACTGGTTCAGTTCTTCCTGCATAGCTACAATCCAGCCATCATCTGCAAGTGCTTCATCAGCTGTTGTGGGCTCAATCATGGATAGCAGGCCAAGCATAGACTCATTCTGACTGAATATTGATCTTCTCTTCCTTGGACTGTTCTTGTTTCCAATGATCAGTTCCTCAGGATGTGAAGACTTGTATTTGAATGAGGTTCTGGGTGGATTAGCTTCTGAAGAACCATTAGGGATTTGTTCAGAATCATGCTGGTCTTGGTTTGCTTCAGGAGTAGTGTCATTATCAGAGAGTTTCTTAGATTCTTCATCATTTCCAGCTTCTGAACTTTCTTCAGACTCTGAACTAGGTTCAGGTTCTGAAGGTTCTTCTGAGAGTCTGAAATCTGCAAAACTCTTAACCAGCTCTGGTATTTCATTACCAGGCTTCTTATCATCAAATCTAATATGTATAGCTTCTTCAACAACATGTGTTTCAGAATTATACACCCAGTATGCTTTAGATCTCTCTGAGTATCCTAAAAAGGTACCCTTTTGAGCCTTAGCATCAAATTTCTTTAGGTAGATCTTATTGTTCAGTATGTAACAAGTACAACCAAACTGATGAAAATAAGAAATACTTGGTTTTCTTCCTTTAAACAGTTCATATGCTGTTTTATTTCAGAATAGGTCTGATATAGATCCTGTTCTGAATATAACAGGCTGTGTTTACAGCTTCTGCCCAAAAGTACTTAGCAATTTTGGATTCATGGATCATGGTTCTGGCCATTTCTTGCAATGATCTGTTCTTTCTCTCGACAACTCCATTTTGTTGTGGAGTTCTAGGAGATGAGAACTCAAGGAGAATTCCATGATCTTTACAAAAATTTTCAAAAGGCTCATTTTCAAATTCCCCACCATGATCACTTCTGACTTTTAAAATTTTTAAATCAGTTTCATTTTGTACTTGTTTGCAGAATTTGTAAAACATATCATATGTTTCATTTTTAGTTCTAAGGAATTTAACCCAAGTCCACCTACTATATTCATCAACAATTACAAGCCCATACTTCTTCCCATTGATTGAAGTTGTTCCAACAGGACCAAACAAATCAATGTGAAGCAGTTCTAAAGGTTTTGAGGTGGAAACAATGTTTTTAGATTTAAAAGAAGTTTTAGAAAATTTTCCAATTTGGCATGCTGCACAAAGAGCATCTGAGTGATAGTCAATTTTAGGCAGGCCTCTAACCAGCTGTAACTTGCTAAGCTTAGAGATGAGTCTCCAGTTAGCATGTCCTAGCCTTTTGTGCCATACCCATTTCTCATCACTCACAGATAGAAGGCAAACTACCTTCTGCTGAACCAATTCAGAAAAATTGATTTTATAAACATTGTTTTTCCTGTTTCCTTTGAACACTACAGACTTATCTTTGTTGTTAATTACAGTACAAGTGTTCTTATTGAACAAGATCTTCATAATTACTATCACATAATTGACTTATGCTAAGTAAATTATGTCTAAGTCCATCTACCAGCCAAACATCATCAATGTACAGGGAAGAATTACCTATCTTACCAGTACCAATGATCTTTCCTTTCTGACTTCCTCCAAACCCCACAGTTCCTCCCTCTTTCTGAGTCAGGGTTTGGAACATAGACTTGTCTCCTGTCATATGATGCGAGCATCCACTGTCCTAGGTACCAGGACCTTTCCTTTTCTTTGGATGACAAGCATATCTGCAATGGAAATGATCTCAGACTTAGGTACCCAGATTTTCATGGGTCCTTTGTGGTTAGTCCTGAAAGGTTTGGCCTTTTTCATCTTGTGTCTGAAGTTATGGAACTCAGAATTGTTCAGATATTTAGGATATGAATCCTTAAATCTTGAATAAGTCTGGGTTTTAGAAACTGAGTTCTTCAGAACCTGAGTTCTCAATGGTTTTGACTCAGATTTCTTCAGAACCTGAGACTTGTAGGTCATTGGTTCTGAGTTGTTTAGAGTTTGAACCATTGAATACTTTGGTTCTGATTTCTTCACAATTCTAATTTTGTTAGCTTCAGACACAAGGCAAGCTTCAGTTTTACCTTTCTTAAAACAGTCAGAAGCAGATGACAGATTGGCTTGCTTTTGCTTGCTTTGCTTAACATTCTGAGATTGAAAATGTTTTGTATTGACTGGTTTAGTAGTTTTTGAAGTTTTCATAACCCCAGTCTTAGTAGAATTTGAATTTGAATTATTCAGACTCTGAGACTTACTAGTTTCAGGTTCTGAACTCTTCAGACTCTGAACATTTTCATGTTTAGAGTCTGATTTTCTCATACTCTTAGTCTTAGGACCTTTTGGCTTAGACTTAGGCAAGGTTTTAACATCTGCCTTCATCTTACCCTTAGGTTCAGAAGATTTAGAGTCTGAGCAGTTCAGAACTTCAGACTCAGTCTCAGTTTCTGCTAATTTCTGTTTCTCAGAATTATCAGAAGCAGACACAAAGCATATTTCAGTGCCATTCATAATATTTCTAGAACAAGAAGGTGTGTTTGATTCATTTGAAAGTTTGAATGAATCATTGTTAAATCCAATACCTTCACCTTTGTTTCTGTAAATACAATAAATCATAGAAGCAACTTTACTTCTATTAATTCCAGTTAAAATAAAGTCCTGAAGAGCTATTTCATGTTCACTTGGAATTTCTTCAGGTTTCTTATGAGCCTCATCTCTGAATTCTCTAACTTCTTCATCAAACTCAATTATTTGATTCTGAAGTTTAAGATTTTCTTCAGACAGCAAGTTAGTTTTATTTTTCAAAGATTTTATTTCTCCTAACTTGCTTTTGAGGTGGCTCATAAGATCTTTAACTGTTTCAATTAATTCAGATCTAGTGAGTTCAGAATATACCTCATCTTCATCATCTGAGTCTGAACAAGATTCTGCATCAGAAAATGCAGTTGCCATCAAAGCCAAGTTTGCTTCCTCTTCATCAGACTCAGACTCATTGTCCAGATCATCCCATGTTGCCATGAGACTCTTTTTAAGCTTGTTTCTGAAATTACTAGACTTTGAGCTGGTCTTCTTTGCTTTTTCCTTTGACTTGTCCTTCTGAAGATCAGGACATTCAGCAATGAAGTGACCAGGTTTCTTGCAGTTGTAGCAGTCCTTCTGGCTTTCCCTCTTTGAACCAGATCCTCTAAAGTTACTGCTTATGTTAGAGAATTTTATCTTTCTATTCATTAGATACTGAATTCTTTTAGAAAGCATTGCAAGCTCTTCAGCATCTGAATCTTCTTCAGAATTTCCCTCAGGAAATTCTTCTTCTGACTCAATAGCTTTCAGAGCTTTAACAGGCTTTCTTTTAGATTTCAGTGCTATTGATTTTGGTTCTCTAACAGACTCATCCTCATTAAGTCCCAGTTCATGCACCTTGAGGGAGCTTATAAGATCCTCAATACTTAAAGTATTCAGATCCTTAGCTTCCTCAATAGCAGTCACCTTGGGTCTCCATTTAGATGGCAGACTTCTTAGGATTTTGTTCACATGATCAGCAGTGGTATAACTCTTCTTCAGAATCTGAAGTCCAGAAACCAGAGTCTGAAATCTTGAGAACATTGTCTCAATATTTTCATCCTCTTTCATTCTGAACAATTCATATTGCTGAACAAGAATGTTAGCCTTAGCTTCTCTAACCGTTTTTGTTACCTTCATAGTTAGAGAAGAGGGATGTGAAGATGGCCCTTGATGTAGACTTGTCACTCAGCTTCTGGTACTCAGTGTGAGGTAGGGAATCCACAATGATTCCTCTCACATTGTGATGCTTTATGTATATCTTTCTTTCTGCATCACTCAAACCTCTTCTGTTGACAGCAACACCTTCTTCATCAACTGGAATTGTGATTCCATCTTCTATTATATCCCATAATGAATCATCAATCCCAATTATATGACTGTACATTTTGCTCTTCCACCATGAGAACTTTTCTGGGTCACCAGTAAACATAGGGGGTTTATTGTGTGACCTGGATTTTCTTTCTTCAGTACCATAGTCATATGAATATGATGTACCAGTAGCTCTTTGATTTCTGGGAGGGGGTGGAGGTGAACCTTCTGATGACATGTTTTTCTCAGGATCTTATTGACACACTGTTAAGTGTTAATATCAGAACCGGTGCTCTGATACTAACTGAAGGTGAGAAAAACACACAAGAAGGGGGGGTTGAATTGTGTGGACTCAAAAACTGGTTTCTTTTCTTCTCAAAAATAATGTTAAGTTCATAATCAGTTTATGAACTTTTATCAAAGTTAATTAGCAGCGGATTCAAATGAAAAGAGAGAAGGGAAGAGAGACACACAATGTTTTTATACTAGTTCCTTCCACAAGTTGGAAGTAGTCTAGTCCCCTTGTTACTAACAAGAGGTTTTAACTATAATCAGGCTGATTACAATTGCTCAACCACAAAGGAAGAGACTTCCAGTTGCTCAACCATAAAGAAAGAGACTTCTAATGTTGAGACCACAAAGTAATGAAACTACCTTGCTCAGACCACAAAGGAATGAGACTTCCTTGCTCAGACCGCAAAGGAATGAGACTCTAATTGCTCAGAACACTAAGTAATGAGACTGCAAATGCTCAGTACGCAGACTAAGACTTGAACCAAACTGAATTACAAGGAAAGTAAGTTTGGTTTGAACACTTGATCAAATATCAGAGGTGTTCACTTAATACAACTCAGGTATAAGACTCTAACCTTAAGAAATTCTAAGATATAAAAGATTGAAAGAATTTCTAAGATTTTAGTGAACTACAATTTCTGGACAGCAAAACAGAGCACAAGTTCAGTTGTTTTGTTTCAAGAGTCTTAGCAAATTTCTTCTTCAATTCTTCTTCCATATATAGAGGAAAATAGAGTTGTTGAAGATATCCAGGAATTAGGCAAAGAGCCGTTGCAAATCTTGAGCTAGGCCAGGCTGAAAATGCGAGCTAAAACCCAGCAGAAAACAGAGCAGCAGCCATTTTTGAATTTTGCTTTCCTTAAAAGTTGGGGATTGTTTGAGTCAGGGAGACAACTGTTCCATTGGAGTTGTTTTGACACTGCAGGCATTAAATGCTGAAGGAAACTTTCCACGTCAGACTTCAGAAGCTTCTTGTAACACCCTAACCCTTAATCGCCGATTATTAACTTTAATAAAAAAAACGTTAAGGACATAGGAAGTTACAACATAATGAAAACGCATTTTCATAAACATCAACAGATCAAAATATATTTGATTCACATACAGCAGCGGAAAAATAACAAACAGCTTATAACCAAGCATGCATATAATATACAAAATATATACATAAGATTTTCAAAAGGGGCAAATCCACAACAGAGACCATTGCCAAAATTTATACATACACGTTCAGATACCCAAAGTGGTGTTACAACTATCAGAGCCCTAGACTCTAACTAGGATACAACACCTAGTACAAAAAAGTAAGGATAGCTAAGCTATGCCCTCACCACTACGTAGACTCCTAAACAGCCAAAAGCTACTCCTCGACGATAGCTTCGTCAACCTGATATTCTGGATCCCCAAAGATCCAGCAGATAACACATAACAGAGAGTGTTAGTATCACAAACAATAAACATGTATAAATAACACATTATTATACATAACCAAAAACACAACACATAATCGACAAAGCACAACACTCATCAATAACAATTATCACTTAACAACCATTATGCACACATAATTTCCAAATGAACACTAATGTCACAAAGGATGCATGCCTCAAATGCATTCTCTAATGCATGTGGTACCAAATCATTTTGGATAAACTCATATCCTTATCAAGCACTCTTGATAACCAAGCACTCTTGGATTTCATATACCAAGCACTCTTGATATCATACAATCATGAAATGCATGATGATTCACTTAGCAAATATATGATACTTACTAACACAACTAATTATCAGCACTCTGATAATTATCACAACAACAACAACAACAACAAACACAACCACTAAATTATCAGCACTCTGATAATTATCACAACATCAACAACAACAAACACAACTACTAGGCTCTCATGGCCAAATCATAAGACACAACATGTATATACTCAAGCTTTTCTTGAACAATTAATCTTTAGGAAGCATTAAGAATAAGTTAAAATGGTGGGCAAGGTTTCCAAAACATGTTATGAGAATGCAGTAGCAAAAATCATCCCCGCGCGTACCAGGACTCTCAAAACAGCTCAACGAAGTTGGCATGTCCAGGGTTGGTCGCTACAAGCGAGCCCTTGGTCGCTACAAGCGCCCCTGGTCGCTACAAGCGCCAGTGTGGTCGCTTGAAGCGCGGATAGGCAGGGAATTATCCTGCCTGGTCGCTACAAGCGACGGTCCGTCGCTACAGCGACCATATCAGTATAAAATCATGTAAAAATGTGATTTTTCCACCATTTTAGCCCATTCAAGGTTACCCAACTTCCAGAACATGTTAAAAACGATTTTCCATCATAAAACATCATTTAAAAACAATCACAAGCAAGGATTATATCTAGCAAAAACATTAGGGTTAAAAACACTATCTTTCCATAACTTTTCCTTTGCATTCAAAACACTATAACACTCACAAAACTTCAACTAAACATACTAGCAACATCACTTAGCATCAAGCAAGCATAACATGATCATTTAACATCTTTAAACCATAAAAACTTTCTATCAAAACCTAGACAAAGTGAGAGGAAGTTTGGGATGGAGAAATAGACATTCTCCCCTTCTCAATCACTTGTGAAATAGCAATACTACCTCTCTTACCTTGAAATGATGATACTCTAACAAAACTCAAGCTTCCTCTTGCCCTAGGTTTCTCTTGCTCTTCTCCTTCTCTTTCACTTCCCAAGCTTTTTCACAAAGAAAATGAATAGTGATATTCAAAGTCTTTGTGATAATCTTATAACTCAAGCAAAGCAATCATAGCCATCCATTTAATATCTTAACTCATGATCAATCCTAGCCCTTCAATTCAATCTAAGCTTACTACATCTCATCCACTTGATCATTACTACTCATAAACTCAAAAGCCCAATACTATTCATCTTCTTGGCCCAATTTCGCCCCAAACCCTAAAAAACTCGATCACGAACTTATCCTCGCTCGCCAAATAATTATTTCTAGATTACGCGAAACTATTTTTAAATGCAAATCCATAAAATAAAATATATAAAAATATAACATACGAAAATAGGGTCGTTACACTTCTTCGTGAACAGTACTTCAGAAGCTCTTCTTCAGACTCAGACTTCAGAAGCACTGTTCATCAGACGTTGGTCTTCAGACGTTGACTTTTGTTGACCTTCAAAGCACTGTTCATCAGACGCACTATTCATCAGATGCTTCCTTTCAGACGTTGACTTTTGTTGACCCTCAGACTCAGCCTTCAGACACTGCCTTCAGACGCAGGCTTCAGAAGCACCCTTCAGACTCAGTCTCCAGACTCAGTCTTCAGACCAGTTTTCCTTCCAATTTTGCAACATAGCTTCTAAGCTTTCCTTCTTGCTCTTAGCTTGTTCTTCCATAACCAATATTAATTAATCATCATTAAGAACATGGTTCTGCACAACTTGAACAAAGCATTAGCAATAACCAATTTTCTTTTTAACACTTTGTTATCATCAAAACCTTAAAGAGAGATGTTCATACAAATTGTTCCAACAATCTCCCTCTTTATCCAAAAGAGATTTGTTCATACATTTTGTTCCAACAGTCACCTCCTAATTAGAGTGATTATTTACCTCCCTAATTCGAGTGATTATTTACCGTTATCTCAGATATGCCATAATTCGGGGGAAAGTATTAAGACCTTCACATAATAAAATTAAGCAGACCACATAAAATAACCAAAAAAAAAGACTTCAATTAAATATATCAAACAAATAAAATAGAGGTTCATCTTAGAACCATACCCAACAGGTTTTATTTACTCATGATAACTAAAGACAAATTTAAAAAGAAATAAAACATACCCTAGAGACTTAGAGTGAGGAGAGAGACTCCTCCCTTGAAGCTCCTAGTGCTTGGCTTCCTCTTCAACCGCTTCGTTCTCACTGAAAAATTATGAGAGGAGTTGTATTTATAGGATTTGTTTCCGCCTGGGTTTGGGCCTAAAAATTGGGTTGTTTCCACCAAAAAGTAGCAAAAAACCGTTATTTCCCAAAAATAGAACTTCCAGGAGCGCGCATGTAACACCCATACTAATTTTATCTAGAATATTAGCATGTGCATTAAACTGATACTGGATACATTAAATTTTTCAATAATAACAATAAATGATACAACTGAATGATTACAATTTTCTCGTTACACAACTGTTCAAGTACCACTATAATTACTTATACAAAGACTGGTAAACTCCCGAGCTGGTACTCGACGAGCAACTGCACTCCATCCAGCGTCTTCCTGAAGAACTTCATCACAAACATCCTGCTAACCTGTAAACCTGCACCAGAATGAGTGGGATGAGACATAATGTCTCAGTGAGCTCCATCCAACCTACTGTTGGCAACCTCGGGGAACTTAGGGTCGTCATGCCTACTTTGGCAATCTCGGGGATTCCTATGATCGCCAAGCTCTAACCTTTCCCATAAAGGGGATACCTGCATGTTCCTGCTATCCTGTGTAGTCATAATAACTAACTACATCCTGCTAAACTAGTGATCAAGGGGAAACCTAGGATCACTGCCTGAGCCTAGTACCTAGTACCTAATATCTGATAACCTGGTGATCGACGGGACTCCTAAGATCACCACCTAATACCTATCTGATAGGTAATATCTGCCTGATAACTGATGACTACTTTGTCATATTCTCATACTTAGTGATTTGGGGACATCATATGATCACTTTCTGATTACTGTTATCTGAACAGTACTTGTCATAAACTTATGTAATATATACATATACATATTGCTTTAACATAAAGTTAGAAAGTTAGCGTTGAACAAACATTATTATCTGAGTTCATATTACGGAATGCCCCCGGGTGAAGTAACCCCGAAGCACATTCCCCTGATAACGGTGAAAATTCCTATCTGAGGCTAATCATCGGACTCCTCTTATCGTTGTGTGGACAACTCTCTCGAAGAAGTCCCATCCGGCCTGATCCGGAGTCTGCTGAACAGAACTTAACTGGCATGTAGACAACCCTCTCGGAGAAGTCTCATCCGGCCTGATCCGGAGTCTGCTGAACATTCTTAAACTTTAACATACGTGTGGATAACCCTTTCGGAGAAATCCCATCCGGCCTGATCCGGAGTTCGATGAACACGTTAACATAATCTTATAATATAATATAATATAATTCTTAACTTACATGTGTATATCTGATACATCATTCTAATCTTATGCATATCTGATGCATTCATCACGTAATTGTTCTTGATACTTAACCTATACCATAAGGTTCTAGGCTTATCATTCTCATAAGCCACTTAATCATGTTGGGAATCTAAACCCCTTATGCCTATCGGAGGCCTTGGACATTTAAAATGTTCCTTGCACTTGTATGCTTATTGAGTACATAGTATTCTGCTTAGTTAAGGGAAACCTCAAAACTAACCCTTAACTACTTGATAACTTATGGATTAAATACCAATCTCTCTGCATGATACCTATCCTTATCCTAGATTAATCCTTGAAGGTTCTTGTATATCATTACCCCAAAGTATATCAAAGATCATTGGCAAGGTACAATTGTTTATAATAAAAAAGCCATCCTGGGCAACTTCGCTCTGCGACCCCCTGACTTCGCTCTGCGAAATCCTGCGTCTGAACCTTCAGACTCTGAAGTCAGCTTTTGAAGCCAGAGTCTGAAGCTTCGCAGAGCCAAGTCTAGGCGATGGTTTGGCGAAGGTTAGACAGTAGCAAAAATCTGCTACTTCGCTTTGCGACCCTGAGTGTCGCTCTGCGACTTGTAGCAGAATACATAATTTTCTGAAAACATGTTTTAATCTTGAAAACCTTGATACCCAGTTGTCCAATGATCAAAGAAAACATGTCAGGGACTCATTTTGAAATATAAAAACGTATTGTATCCAAGGATTAACTGGAATCAAGCATATGTATCAAAAAGGGAAAACTATCCTTTTATTTCTAAACCTTAGCAATTAAGTTGTAATCTCACACAAAACTGAACCAAAGGGTAAATTGCTACTCTAAGGAACCCACCTTGAGGCTTCTGGAACAGCTTAAGCTTATCCCACATCAGCTTGTCCAAAAGTAGCTTATTTCCGGAAAATCCTCATCAAATCCGTAAGGGATTCTCCAGCAGAATCGTCCAACTTCAAACGTGTTTTCTGACTTCGTTCCTAATCCGAATAATGCAAAATCTATATCCAAACTGAAGGGAATTGCGTGTAGAGTCCAAAAATCCACTTTTCTTTTCTGTTCAGCTTTGGTCTGCGATGCTTCATGCTCACTCTGCGAGTCTTCATAGAAAACCCAGATTTTGCAGAAACTCAGCTTCTGCCTCCTTACTTCAAATTCGTACCCAGACTTCGATACTTAGTCAAAAATCACGAAACTGGTATCAAAACGTAGATAATTTTGTTAGCTTTCCATAGCATCATAGACCACTTGATTCGGAGTTATATAGAGAGAGAAGTTCTTACCATTTAAATGGAGCCCTGTCCCCAAATACGGGTTTCTCCAACTTCCTCCAAATCTCTACCCATAACTTCTTCTTCATCAGGAATCATCATGCAAGATAAAATAGAGGTTTAGGCTCAAACAATAGGCACTGAAAATTGAAGTGAGAAAGGAAGATTGAAGTGATTCTTACCTTTTCTTAAAGCTCATGACCTAGGGAGCTTGATTTTCCATTGCATGCTGGATCCTATAAAAGGAATTGAAAGAAAGTTGGATTGCTAAGGAAGAGGAGTGAGGTGTGAGGGAGAGAAAAGGAGAGAGATAGAATTTGTGAATGTTAGAGAGAGAAGGGAGATGAAAAATGAGGAAAAAGTGGGGTTTAGCCCCTTTTTATAAAAATCTTGACGCGGTAATTACCAAATTGCCCTTCCTTAAATATCTCTGATACATCGTCTCTCCACTGGTAAATACCTGAGTCTGAAGCGGGATATTACACTCTACCCCCCTTAAAGAAATTTTGTCCTCGAAATTTAAAATTCTCTTGAGATCACGAATGAATAGATCCTTCATACCTCTACCTTAGTTACTCCAAATACTCTATACTAACTGAATTCTCCAAGTTAACTTGCTTACTGGGATTCCATGGTTACTCTAGGGTCTGAGATGTAGATTACTCATGCATCTCGATTAAACCTGGCTGGTTAAAACTGTTCTATAGCCATGGTTTCCAACTCTATAAGTCGATAAACATTAGACAATCTCTTCCTTAACTGAAAGGACTTGAGGTACCTTACACAATTCTTACATAGTAGGATGTATGGTTATCTGAACCAATTTCCTGCCTCACTTGTCTATAACTCTTGTTCACACACTTAGTGCGAATCCAACTTAAGGTTATTAAGCATTGAATACTCGTACTGAATTCATAAGTTTCCTTCATTGACCACTTGGTCTTGCCCTGACGACATTGGGTCAATTTTATCCTCCTCAATTGATTCCACTGAATCCTTATCTTTGACTTTTACCTCGCAAGACAGCATCTTACAGTTACAATTGTACCATTCTTCATATGGAATCATCTTTACCGAAACATTTAAAGCCTATAGGATTTTAGTCCAAGTGATAAGTGGTATACATCGTCTCCCATATCATCATATGATACAACTCATAACATATAAATTAAATACATGATCGAGTACTGTGTACACTACTAACGGGTACACAGTACATCGCATCATCCTTGTCCAACTAACGGGACATCCTCCTTAATCAAAATATCCTTGAGACAATACCACGTCAATTGGAGACCCTCTTTTATTCTTAACTCATGTTTATTCCTTGAGCATACATTATTACATAACATATATCATGGTTACTCTTGTCGATATTGTGAACTCATTTCTCATTTATGAACATCGAGTTCATGATCCTTGTTTTCAAAAGAAAGTTCTACTCTGATTGCTACCAAAATAGCATCCCTTAGTCTCTCAATCCTTTATTTGTAACCTGAACTTACGTAGCCCCTTACTATAGACTACGAGTGACTTTTGACCTGCATAGAAAGTTCTTCTTCCTTTACTGGTGAACATTAAGTTCAAGAATTTCCGAACTCTTCAGCTAAGATACGTTTGATATCAACAAACCTGTTCTGGTCAAAACCTTCCTACTTAAACATTCCTGACTGCGTTCCACTATTGCCAAAACATGTCACATAACTGAAAATCTGTTACACTACTATCTGAGTAGTATAAACACTGCCTGATATGTATACATAATACTAAACATAACCTGGTACATGTAACATGTTATCATAACATGGACACAATGTGGATTAAACTCATATGCCACTGCATTATCGTTTCTGATCAATGCTTCAAATTCAAAAATATCCTCTTGCAAGTGCAACCTTTACTAATGTTGCCTTATGCTTAATCCTTCTGACTAAACTTACTCTCTTCAAGTTCACTTGAAGTTACTGAGCTAAAATAGCTAAATTACCGTATTAGAGGTGACTTCCCTTGTTCTATACTTATTGTGCTAGAAACACATCCTTCTTATTCTTATCACAAAATCTTAAACTGCTTTGATTTCCATTCCTAGTGAGTTTCGAAGTCCATAGTATTCCTCAGATTAACTTTTAAAATTTCCTATTAGAACTTTTGATAAATTCAAGTCGTCACTGCTCACTGATATTCTGTGGTTCAATAATTGGGCACTTATTGCCTTTCTTGTGGTACATCTGATAAGGACTTCACAAGCATCCTTGTTCCCTAAGCTTCAGCTTAGAACTGTTCGTTAACTCATCCTTGGATTACTTCTCCGCTGCGCGACTCTGATTTAACAATACACCTTGAAATAGGGGTAATACACCATTATTAAATTCCCTAGTTAACCTTGTTCCTTAATGACTTCATAGCTTATCATAGCAAAACCATCTTTCGTTTGTTGATTCTCTTGTGGCTTAAACCATCTGCTTAACTTACTGATTGGTCGTTTCCTGATTTTGTGTTCCTTTCGGACATAAATCGTATACCTACTTTTGCGAAAATACGCCAAAACCTGTAAGTAGTTTCCCGCAACTGTTACGAGCCCAACAATGCTCCTGTCAAAACAGCTTATGCTCTGGTTCTAACTTTACTCTCCAGATTCTGAATTTTTTAACCATCTCTTGGTCAGCTCATCATGTATAATCATTAAAACATTGCAGAAACCCTACTGAAAGTACATCTGAAGTAACTTAAGTTCATACATTATTCACTTATGGTAACTTCTAAAAACATTCTATGACTTCTGGAAATTCACATCTTTCGTACACTGAAACCACTGATAATTCGAGTCTCATTATATTATTATCCGTAAAGATTTCATATCCATAACCTTAACTTTTACTCGTGCGTTACTGATGATCTTCCTGATGCTAGAGCCTCACAATAGTTCTTGACTAATTCCTGATTATTCCTCAAAACCGGTCTACTATAATCTGACAACATGCGATTCAGTCTTTATTTCATACCCTTACTAGGGGTTTCCTTCACTTATCGCTACGCTTGCGTTTCTCTTACAAAGCATCTTGATGACTCATAATAAAGGAAGGTAAGTTGTTTCATCTGTCCAATAATTCACTTAATCCATAAATAAGTCTCTTAACTGTTGGATATTAAATTCTCATCCGGTTCGAGCGTGTGAGTCCTCCGATTTTTACACACTCTATCCTTGCTGGCAGTCTAGAGGTTCCAGTAATCAACTGATAATTCTCATTCTGAGTTTCTGGGTCTGAAGGGTGAACCTGTAGCCTGTTTCTGAGTCTGAAGCTTCGCAGAGCAAAGTCTTGGTCGCTCTACGATCGTAGCAGAGCTCAGAATCCTGAAACTTGCGTTTTAACCTCAAAATCTTGGTTCCTAAGTTGCAAATCATTCCTCAGAGTATTCCATAAGAGTCATACTCATAGTCTTTACGAGTTAACTTCGGTCTCTAAAATCTCACCATAATTCCTTACTTCTTATGTCTCCTCAGACAAGACATTTCTCAATGACGCGTCCATCTGTTTTAAGGTACTTCACCTTATTCTTAAATATCTTTAATATTCCTGAAACTCGGCCATTCACAAGCTCCGTTACTTTACGGTTTGACAACCACCACTTGGCATTGAATACTTCTTCGCCAATTCATGTCTTAAAAATATGACACCTTCAACACGCTCCTCATGCGCTTCATTCCTCCACGGTCACATTCAGCTCTCAGATATTTATTCTAACTGTCATATACTAGAATGAGTTGATCAGGCTCAACTAGATGTGACCCTTAGAACAACATCCGGAACCCAATGGTCCCACTACTTTTATTAAATCTTTAATGACCCAAGGCACGATCTGAATCAACCGGCTCTGATACCAATTGTAACACCCATACTAATTTTATCTAGAATATTAGCATGTGCATTAAACTGATACTGGATACATTAAATTTTTCAATAATAACAATAAATGATACAACTGAATGAGTACAATTTTCTCTTTACACAACTGTTCAAGTACCACTATAATTACATATACAAAGACTGGTAAACTCCTGAGCTGGTACTCGACGAGCAACTGCACTCCATCCAGCGTCTTCCTGAAGAACTTCATCACGAACATCCTGCTAACCTGTAAACCTGCACCAGAAGGAGTGGGATGAGACATAATGTCTCAGTGAGCTCCACCCAACCTACTGTTGGCAACCTCGGGGAACCTAGGGTCGCCATGCCTACGTTGGCAATCTCGGGGATTCCTATGATCGCCAAGCTCTAACCTTTCCCATAAAGGGGATACCTGTATGTTCCTACTATCCTGTGTAGTCATAATAACTAACTACATCCTGCTAAATTAGTGATCAAGGGGAAACCTATGATCACTGCCTGAGCCTAGTACCTAGTACCTAATATCTGATAACTTGGTGATCGAGGGGACTCCTAAGATCACCACCTGATACCTGTCTGATAGGTAATATCTGCCTGATAATTGATGACTACTTTGTCATATTCTCATACTTAGTGATCTGGGGACATCCTATGATCTACTTTCTGATAACTGTTATCTGAACAGTACTTGTCATAAACTTATGTAATAAATACATATACATATTGCTTTAACATAAAGTTAGAAAGTTAGCGTTGAACAAACATTATTATCTGAGTTCATTTTACAGAATGCCTCCGGGTGGAGTAACCCCGAAGCACATTCCCCTGATAACCGGTGAAAATTCCTATCTGAGGCTAATCAACGGACTCCTCTTATCGTTGTGTGGACAAATCTCTCGAAGAAGTCCCATCCGGCCTGATCCGGAGTCTGCTGAACACAACTTAACTGGCATGTAAACAACCCTCTCGGAGAAGTCTCATCCGGCCTGATCCGGAGTCTGCTGAACATGCTTAAACTTTAACATACGTGTGGATAGCCCTTTCGGAGAAATCCCATCCGGCCTGATCCGGAGTCTGATGAACACGTTAACATAATCTTATAATATAATATATAATATAATATAATATAATATAATATAATTCTTAACTTACATGTGTATATCTGATACATCATTCCTAATCTTATGCATATCTGATGCATTCATCACGTAATTGTTCTTGATACTTAACCTATACCATAAGGTTCTAGGCTTATCGTTCTCATAAGCCACTTAATCATGTTGGGTATCTAAACCCCTTATGCCTATCTGAGGCCTTAGACATTTAAAATGTTCCTTGCACTTGTACGCTTATTGAGTACATACTATTCTGCTTAGTTAAGGGAAACCTCAAAACTAACCCTTAACTACTTGATAACTTATGGATTAAATACCCATCTCTCTGCATGATACCTATCCTTATCCTAGATTAATCCTTGAAGGTTCTTGTATATCAATACCCCAAAGCATATCAAAGATCATTGGCAAGGTACAGTTGTTTATAATAAAAAAGCCATCCTGGGCAACTTCGCTCTGCGACCCCCTGACTTCGCTCTACGAAATCCTGCGTCTGAACCTTCAGACTCTGAAGTCAGCTTCTGAAGCCAGGGTCTGAAGCTTCGTAGAGCCAAGTCTAGGCGATGGTTTGGCGAAGGTTAGACAGTAGCAACACTCTGCTACTTCGCTTTGCGACCCTGAGCGTCGCTCTGCGACTGTAGCAGAATACATAATTTTCTGAAAACATGTTTTAATCTTCAAAACCTTGATACCCAGTTGTCCAATGATCAAAGAAAACATGCCAGGGACTCATTTTGAAATATAAAAACGTACTGTATCCAAGGATTAACTGGAATCAAGCATATGTATCAAAAAGGGGAAAACTATCCTTTTATTTCTAAACCTTAGCAATTAAGTTGTAATCTCACACAAAACTGACCCAAAGGGTAAATTGCAACTCTAAGGAACCCACCTTGAGGCTTCTGAAACAGCTGTAAGCTTATCCCATATCAGCTTGTCCAAAAGTAGCTTATTTCCGGAAAATCCTCATCAAATCCGTAAGGGATTCTCCAGCAGAATTGTCCAACTTCAAAGTGTTTTCTGACTTCGTTCCTAATCCGAATAATGCAAAATCTATATCCAAACTGAAGGGAATTGCGTGTAGAATCCAAAAATCCTCTTTTCTTTTCTGTTCAGCTTCGCTCTGCGATGCTTCATGCTCACTCTGCGAGTCTTCATAGAAAACCCAGATTTTGCAGAAACTCAGCTTCTGCCTCCTTACTTCAAATTCGTACCCAGACTTCAATACTTAGTTAAAAATCACGAAACTGGTATCAAAACGTAGATAATTTTGTTAGCTTTCCATAGCATCAAAGACCACTTGATTCGGAGTTATAGAGAGAGAGTTCTTACCATTTAAATGGAGCCATGTCCCCAAATACGGGTTTCTCCAACTTCCTCCAAATCTCTACCCATAACTTCTTCTTCATCAAGAATCATCATGCAAGATAAAATAGAGGTTTAGACTCAAACAATAGGCACGAAAATTGAAGTGAGAAAGGAAGATTGAAGTGATTCTTACCTTTTCTTAAAGCTCATGACCTAGGGAGCTTGATTTCCATTGCATGCTGGATCCTATAAAAGGAATTGAAAGAAAGTTGGATTGCTAAGGAAGAGGAGTGAGGCGTGAGGGAGAGAAAAGGAGAGAGATAGAATTTGTGAATGTTAGAGAGAGAAGGGAGATGAAAAATGAGGAAAAAGTGGGGTTTAGCCCCTTTTTATAAAAATCTTGACGCGACAATTACCAAATTGCCCTTCCTTAAATATCTCTGATACATCGTCTCTCCACTGGTAAATACCTGAGTCTAAAGCGGGATATTACAGCGCAGACCACACCCAGAGGCGCATAGGTGCTTTTATTTGTGCTCGAAGGCGAATGGAAAACACCCTTGGGCGCATGAGTGCTATTTTGCATGCACGGGGGTGTGTGACTCACACCCATGGGAGCATGAGTGCAATTTCTCGCGCGTAATTGCCTGTTTCTTCGTCTTTTGGGTTTTTTCTTCCGTATAACTTATCTTAAGACTTGGAATAGAATTTCTCGTTCTTGTAATGTCTTCAAAGGCCTCTTGAATCATAATTCATTGTCTTCCCAAGTATTCATATGATGCTTTGCTTTGCCAATTTGCATGATTTTGCCTTGAATTACATCAAAAATGTAACAGCCCGATATTTATTAATAGTTTATTAATATTAGTTTATATATTTGTTATTTATTTATAATGTGGTTGAATTGATGGGCTAGTTGATTTAGTAGAAAATTGGTGTGAACGATATTTTTGAGAAATTGAGGAAAATAGAGGTGTATGAGTAAATATGAGGTTTAACTGAAGTAAATGAGTAGTGTTTTATTTGTAGAGATTTGACATGATAGAAACTAAGTCCATTAAGTGTTAAGAGAACCAAAGCCCAAAACAAGAGAATATAAATAGGTTGTAGTGTTGGTGAATTAGGGTTAGACTCATAACACACACATTTGAGAAAGAGGCAAGAGTAGAGGAAAAGAGGAGAAACAGGAAATCTAGAGAAAGAATAGGAGAGCTCAAGGAAGCTAAGAGTAGAGGGAGACCCAAGCTTGAGGGAGGCTAGTTTTGGAACTTCTAGAGGTAAGGGTGTGAGTTCTATTCTCATTTGGAAATTTATGAGCAAATGGGTAAATTAAGGTGTTGTGCGATTCTTGTTAAATTCATGCTCTAATGATAAATTGATGATGAAATTGTGTTCTAGTATGTTGTTGTGATTATGAGTATATGATTATTTATGAATCCATGATGTTATGAAGTTAAATCCATGAATTGTTTGTGTTGTTGTTGTGTTTTTGAGTTTTATGTTAGAATGAGTGAAATTCATGAAAATTGATGCATGATTGATGTTTTGATGTGTTGTAAGTGCTTATTTGAAGTGTTTTGATCATGGGTAATGTTTTTGGATGATTTGGGTGTGTTTGGGTTGATTTTGGAGCCTTGGAGAAGCTTTAAAGTTGAAAATCGTGTTTTGAAATAAGCGAAAAAAACTACATTTTTGCTGTCTGGGGGGGGGGGGACGATCGTGCGTGTTCTCACTGCCAGAACTCCAATTTTTATGTTTTGAGCTTTTCCACTCTTTTATGTTCTGAATTAGGTTTAGGTGTCTTCATGAACGTTGTAGATATGGATGTTAGCTTTCATTTGCCTTTGGTTTGACTCCATTTGGATTTCTAGAACTTGAGTTATAATCAAAATGTTGCACATAGGTCAGCTGCGTTTTCATGTAGTTTTGAATCCCGTTTCATTTGGTTTTTCCACTATTTTCTATTCTAAATTGGGTTTAGGTGTCTTCATGAAAGTTGTAGATATAAATGTTGGCTTTCACATGCCTTTATTTTGACTCTATTTGGATTTCTAGAACTTGAGTTATAATTCAAATACTTCACATTGGTGATGCTGCATTTTTCATGTAACTTCAGCACAACCTTTTTAGTGACCTATGAAAATTAATGAACTTGAATTTGCTACTGTTTTGATGACTTAATGATGAGTGATGAATGCTTGCAATGAATTGATCATATGGGATCACTTTGAAGTAAAATGAGGATGATTTTGACACTTGAAAAAGAACTTGATTTTGATAGATTGAACTAGTGAAACAAAATGAATAACTTTGGAAAGGTTTTTGATTGATGATAGTGATTGAACTAGCATGATGTTGGACATTTGAGTATGTATATGGCTAATGAGTATGTATAAGCATGTAACCTTGATAAGCTTGAATGTTGGAAACTATTTGATGAATTGAATTTATGATGCAGAATCATGTGTTATGAATATACGACGAGGTGATGTGATTATATGATAATGTGAACACATGTTGATATGCTTCATAATGATGATTTAACGATGTTGTTTTGATATAACGATGTTGAATATATGATATAACAATGTTGATTTGATATAATTATGTTGATATGATGATGGTGATATAACGATGGTGCTATTTAAAGATGTTGTATTGTTGATTCTTTGAATGATGTGTAATGTTGATGTGATCATCTAGGTATTTATGCATTCATCGTCGAGCATATTTGAAGATGTAGAGTGTGTGTGTGTGTGTGTGTGTGTGTTTAAAGATGGTGGGACAATATCAATAACATACCTCTGATGTCCAAAATATTTGAAGATGGTGATATGTTTGGTACTACATGCATATACAGTCGAGTCAGTAACATTGCATGCATAATGATGAGTTTATGTGGAGATGTTTGAATTGATTATGTACATCTATGTGGAAGATGTGTGATTTGACGATGGTGATGACGTGTGAATGCTATGTATTCAACTCGATGATTATTGATGACGTTGATTTCTTGTTTATATTCTTGTGATGATGATTTGAAGTTTCTTGTACCTATATGTATATATGGATGAGAATGCATGTGACATTTGTCTGATTATTTTGAATATATGCATACTTGATATGTTGAATTACCTTGAAGTTATACATGAGTTCATATTTTTCCATGTGTTGAATACTTTTCACCCTTTCTGTGGGGTTTTGCCTACACCCTTGTGGTGTAGACTTGCAGGAAGAGGACGCCTAGTTGCCGTGAGTTTTCTGAGAATGGCTTTGGAGCCTACTAATTCTTTACTGCTTTCTTTTGGAGCCTAGCATAGTATTGCTCTGATTAGGACTGTTGGGATTTATTTTATGTCTTTCAGACTTATTTATAAAACCTTTGAGTTCTCTTGTTGATGTACTTCTGAGATTTGGTGTTAACCTTATATTGTTGAGATTATTCCGCTGTGACTTGATATTATTTTATGGAGTTTGGTTTTGTTTTAATTGATGAAAAGTAACACCTTAAAATGTTTTTATGTTATTTTGTTGCATTATTATTTACAAATAGGATGTTGGGTTTTACGGTGTTACAAAAAACACCCTAGAACTACTTAGTTTCGGGAAAACTAGAATTAAATGACTCGAAATGAAAACATTACAAAAATTCCCGAAAAGCATAGGCAATTGTTCTAAAACTCCTCTAACTTGGATCAAAACTAAAAAAATGACTGAAAAATATACTAAAAATAACGTAAGATGACCTGTCTTCATCTTCTTATAATTTCTGGTTTGCATGAATTGAATCATTCTTTACGAAAAGCCAAATGAGTCTAAATATTTTGATCCATTTTTTCTCAAGAATTGATGAACTGAATCAAAGTAATGGTGATTTGAATCAATATTCAACTGGGCATTAGTGATTCGAATAAAAGTTCATGGGTATCAAATTCAATCTTCATATCGTGAACCATAATTCACTTTTTTTTTATTAATGATACGAATCATAAAAACATGAATCAAATCATTTTCGCAATTTCTATTTATTGTCTAGTCAAACTTAGTCATATCCCTCTCAATTATATATACATGTCTCTACTCATTTTCTCATTATTGAAATAGTTTTACAAACACTCTCTCAAGGCTTCTCTCTCTCTCTCTCTCTCTCTCTCTCTCTCTCTCTCTCTCTCTACAAACTCTTTTGATTAAACACTTTTTCAAAGAACACTAGTAAGATTTGAGATCTAGGTTGATAGGGTGCTATAGGATATTGTAAGGGCTGGGTTCTCTTACGGATCTTGGTAGGGTATCAAGGATTTAAAACAAAAGTAGGCAATTTTCACCTCCAAAGGTAATTGTGAGGGTTGTTTCTCAAGGCATCAATGCTGGAGAGAATTGAAGCAAGGTTCAAAACATCGGAGATTTCTCGGACTAAAAGATCAAATGAGTGCATGATTTCTTGGAATTTTACAACTTTGGAACAATTTCAAGAAGATTTGAACATCTGAAGTATGGGAATGGTTGCTTAGCATAGAAGATTTAGGATCGGCATGATTCGTAAATCGAAGGAGTCTTTGTAATTGACTCTATAAATGTAACAACATAATAGTGAAGGATCGTAGAAATTTTCTATGAATAGACATACCCCATAGATAGGACGATTGGGGGAACCACTATAAATACTGGTGTTTTCTTCTCTTTTATCTTTATTTCTTGCAATTTATAATTTGATATACATTGTTTGTTGATTAACATAATAGACACATGTGCTAAGTGATTAAATAATTTAAAACTTGATTTTGTAAGAATATTTTGTAAACCTAATTGAGATTTCTATCATTTCTCATAGTTGACATTATCTAGTTAATCAATTCATCATAGATCAAATCTTGTTGTTCCTTTGTTAGCCTATTATTTGTATAAGTTTAAGTTTGATTTGATATGAAGTTTAGGATTGTAGTTAACTTGTGTATTAAGTTTTGATTGCTCAATGTTAATTCAATTGTTAATCAGTTGTTCAACATTGAAGTAGCATATTATCATTGTTTAATTAGTCATCCTTGAAGTAATTGTACCATTTCCAATAGTCAATTAATTTAGCAATTTTTTTTTATCAAACCATGTTTCACATCAAATTTGAATAGGGAATCTATTCACCCTCCCTCTATATTCAGGTTGTTACTGTCATATCAACCAACAAGTGGTACCAAGATCCCAATCTCTTTGATCGCGGTTTAACCACCAAAAGAGTTGACAGGACGAGATAGGATCCGAAGTGTGCGTATAATAGAGCACCCGTCCTTGACGTTAACAACTATGACTATTGAAAAGAGTGCATGAGCGTGAAAATTCAATCGATGGGCATGGATGATTGGAATGTCGTCGTCAACACGTGGTTTTGAACCGCAAAACAAACCATAAGCCGATTGGATAGTCAGGGATTCTAAGGAAGTCCAATACGATTTTAAGTCAAAGAACATACTCATATCCACTCTAGGCGTGAATGAGTATCACTCGGTTTCAAATTTTAAGACGACTGAAACAATGTGTGACACTTTGGAAACTCTCTATGAGGGTATCAAAGGCGTCAAGAAATCAAAGATTAATACACTTAATCAACAATATGAACTCTTTCACATGGAATAAGGTGAAAACGTATCTTCCGTGCAAATGTGGTTCACTCATATTGTTAACAAAGTATAAAACCTTGGCAAGATAATCACAAATCAAGATTGTGCTAGAAAGATCATAAGGTGTATGATTAGGGAATGAAAACCTAGGTTATTCCACCTTGTAATGTCGTAATTTGGATGCGATTGTTTATAGGTTAAAATGTGGTTTTGGTCCCTGCAAATATGCCCAGTTTTGGTTTTCGTCCCTGGTAATATTTCCAGGGACCAAAACTGGGCATATTTGCAGGGACGAAAAGCAAAACTGGGCATATTTGCAGGGACCAAAACCAAAACTGGGCATATTTGCAGGGATCAAAACCATGCCACTTTAGCGCTTTGGTGGGCCCAGGGACTATTTTAAAAAACAAAATATTTTGCAAGGACCTTTTTAAATTTTTTTTTTACCAGGAACGAAAACCAAAACTAGGCATATTTGCAGGGACCAAAACCACATTTTAGCCTTGTTTATATTTTGTTTGTCGTTTTATGAGACGTTGTGATGTTTTCTGGTTAGGGACATCTTGTGTTTAACTAGTCTCCTTTTTCTCCCGTATTTATGTAGTACTTCTTTGGCTTCTTAAAAAAAGTTGGTTTGCTTGAATAAATTAGCAACTCTTAAAGAGTTTCCACTAAGATAAAATATTGCATTATATGTGTTTGATAAAATGTCTCCTAGAATTTTAAGTACTTTTTATGGTTATGAAAGTTATGCTTAAGTGTTTGATCATGCGGGATATGCAACTTAAGTAGTGAGCAATTTATATTTATGCTTTCCTAAAAGAAAGTAATTTATATTTATGTTAAAGTGTTTGAATGTAATCCATGTTTCTATCTATATAAAATAGAAAATATAGATTCTTTAGAAGAAAAAAAAGATGTTATGAAAAACCCCAAAATATCCTTAATGTCATGTTTTGGCATGTGAGCAAATTCAGCTTTTTATATTATTTCCAATGTTTGATTGTCCCAACTTTTTATATAAGTCCCATTCTACCAAAATATAAAAAAGATAGATTTGTTAAAATTAAGAATTGATTATCATTTTTGAAACAAACTATTCAATGTGGAAAAATTTAAAATTAATAGAAGTCTCTAGAAAGTCCGTTATAAATGATATAACTTTTAAAAAATTAATTCACACCACTTTTCTTTGAGTGACAAAATATATTAACAATTTGTCTTTAATAAATATAAAAACATACGAAAACCAAAAAAAAAATTTCATCGATTCTGCATCATTTCACCAAAACATAAACGACAAAATCAATTATGTCCACCGCAAAACTAAATGTGCACTTATACTCCTACTGTCCAACAGTGTAAATTTACGATCTCTAATTAAAATTTAGAAGACAAAAAATAAAAGACTTTATAAGTAAACAACAATCTTAATTCTTTTGAAACAATTAAAATGCTAAAATATTTGTTTTCATTATTTCAATAAAATGTATCATCTCTAACTAGAATTTTATCTCCCCCTAAAAAAACAAAAATATTTTATTCTCTCCATCATAATGAATTTTTTTAAGAGACTCGCATCTTTCTATTAGTAAGTTAAAATTAACACATATATTTTAAAATGAAAATAGAAAATCATTTCATAGATAAACATACCCTACTTTCATGGCGAATTTGTGATGGTGAAATTGCTTTTGAGTATGAGAATGAGAAACTAAAATTGAATGTAAAACCGAACAAATGTTACATTGATATGGGCAGTTTAATTTTGATAAATTGGAGTTAATTATATAACATCAAACATCAACTTATTAAAAAAAATCAAGTATACATAAATTAATGATAATTAATAAGTTATGGTTTTTAATTTAATGTTCTTAGCGTTCACAAAAATAAATAATATATAAACACATATGGATGAACACAATTCTTGTAATAAGCTCTAGCTTCTAACAATGGAAAACCACGTTACATCAATTGAAATCATCAAACCATCAGCTCCTACATCCAGTGAACACAAAACCTACAAACTATGTTTGTTTGATGGGTTTCAACCAAACACCTATTTTCCATTAATCATATTTTATCACAAAACTAATGACATGGAAGCATTCTCAAATGTCTCAAGAAAGTTAAAGAACTCACTATCCTGAGGCGCTAACAATTTTCTACCCTCTTTGTGGTAGAAGAAGTGATATCTTCTCCATTGATTGCAATGACGAAGGCAGCAATTTACATGGAAGCTTCAATAAACATGGAAATGAGTGAGTTCCTAAGTCCACCCAAATTGGAATTAATGAACAAATTGCTTCCTTGTGAGCCAAACAAAACACAACCTTACAATGAAGTATTGCCCCAAATATTAGTCCAAGTGAACCTTTTTAAGTGTGGTGGGATAGCTATTGGCTTGTGCAATCTCCACACAATACTAGATGCATATTCTTGTAGTATATTCTTGAAAACATGGTCTTCTATTAGCAATGGGTCAAGGAATGAAATTTGTGAGCCAAATTTCTCAATTGCTTCTTCATATTTCCCTCCAAGAAACACCATTTGTGTTAGATCCGATGTGTTGAATACTAACGAAGGAGTAGAGATAGAAGTCAAGTGTTCTATAAGAAGATTCTTGTTTGATAACAAGTCAATAAATGAAATGAAGGAAATTTCAAAAAATGACGGAATTATAAAACCTACTTCCTACAAGGTAGTATCTTCATTTATATGTAAACACATGGTTGTAGCATGCATGAAGGAATTTTGTGACGAAAGCAAGAACCAAGTGGTGAATTTACATGTTGTAGACATTAGGAGAAGGATGGGAGAGAATGTGTTACAAAATTCAATAGGAAATTTAATATGGCCAGCAACGGTTGTTTGTGATAATGTCAACAAAAACACTAATACTAGTGATATGGTTAAAATTTTGGAAGAAGAAATTGGAAATGTTAATGAGGAATTGTTTCTAAAAGTGAAAAGTGATCCTAGTTTTTTATGGAGTGACGAGCGTGCCGAATTAATGCTTGAAAGAGTGGGTAAAAATCCAATTTTATTTGTGTTCACAAGTTGGGCAAATATGGGATTCAAAGAGATTGATTTCAGGTTGGGGGAAGCCTTTATGGATTGCACAAAGAGGTGTTACAAAAGAAGCTATTCCAAACCAAGTTGTGTTAATGGAAACATATGAGGGAATTGAGGCATGGGTGACAATGGCTGAAAATCATTTAGATGACTTGGAAAATAATATCGAATTTCTGAAATTTGCCTTGCTTAATCCCAATATTAATTTTAACCGTTCTGATATTTAATCTCCAAAACAGAATAAGCACAACCAAAAAAATAATAGTAATAATTGATTTTTTTATGCAATAGAATTGATATATCTTCCAATTTCCATTGTAACACACATGACCCACTCCAAAAAAATTAGGGTCATAGGTGCATATTTTATATTTAATACATGTTTTTAACTATATGTATTTAAAATGGATGTTTTTCTACATAAATGTCATGTCTGGTCGGATCATTTACGAGCTCCAGTATTGGAGGTACCAGTACATAAATGTCACATTCTGCAATCCAAATAGGAATGTGGTACCTAACCTAACTGGAAGAACTTATTGTGGTGGCGGTATATGTTGTGCATCATTATTAGCATCGACATTTGTTTCGGTTTCGTACTAGCCCTTGCTACCAAAGAATAGGTTCCTCTACGACAGTATGTTCCTATTCAACAATAATATTGTCTTCTACAATAAGTGGTACCTTTTAGATTTTTAAATTTTTGAACAATAGTATCCTCTTCAACATTAAGAGTGTCAGCTTCCATAGGCTTAGATAAGTAAAGGTTTCTTGCCTTGATTATTTTTTCCATTGCATGTTGAGGGTGCAACCACTTACAAGTGGAAATACTATGAGCAATCATGTGACCAATCATGTGACAATGAGAACAAAACAGAGGGAAGCGTTCATATTGTATTTCATCGTTGAAGGGATAACCTTCTCTTTCACGAGTAAAATATTTATCACAGAAAAAAAAAAATATATATATATATATATATATAATTGAATAAACCTTTTTTTACTGATACATAGAACACATTATCTCAACAATGGTACTAGAAACACTAATTAAAGATTAAAATAAACTCCTTTACCTAATATATACTTGGTGTTCGTTTGGTTTCAAGTCTACAATTCAAGAAGCGCTTTTATTCTTCCCGCCATGAAAACAAAGTTATCAACATGTTTAGCTTTCTCTCTCATAATCGCTTTCTATCCTGCAAAAAAAAAAATCTCTTTAAATATACAATTTTGAGGTTTTGAGGTCAGCTAGAATCAATTCTACATTAATTACCATCAATTTCCTTCATGATGACAATAAATCATATATGATTTTTAGATTCATTTTAGAGTAAATGTAGTTAGTTTATGTGTGTTTTAGTCGAGTTTTGTAAAGAAATCGTTTAAAAGTCATGAAAGAGCAATAATGAAAAAAAAGACCTTGAAACATGTCAAAATCACCCAAACTAGACAAAGATGTGATTGTATTATGGTTATTACAAGCTTTATCATGTTAATTCTTGGGGTATAGTCGTTACAGACATTTTCGAGATGATAAATGGGACAAGGAATGAAGAAAAGTAGAAGGATCAACTACTGCATAACTCGCATCGTGCATGTGAACCATGTGTTGCGACATTGAAGGAAACCCAGAAGTGTTTCACTACTGCCTCACTCGCATCAGAGACTCAAAACTATGTCACGAGATATAGAACAATTCAAAAGTGGTTCATTACTATTTAAGCTGCATGGCAAACTTTCAGATCGCATCGTGAGAGTTGGAAAAAGTCAGAAGAACCACGTGTTAAGGAAGTCACTTACTAAAGATGTGGAGTACATTTAGGAATAATATTTGGGTTATTGCCTGACCAAAATAGTTAGGTTGCTTAGAAATTAAGTCAGAATACTCATATAAATACAAGAGACAAGCAACACAAGAAGCATCCATGAGAAGAGAGAATAGAAGAAACACATCATTAGGGCTTTGGAGAAACCACAAGAGGATGTAATCAATCAAGGAGATGGAAGAATCAAAGAGCAACGCCATCAAGGTTATTTTAATTTTCATGTTCTTTATTCTTATCTCTATGTATAGTGAAATTTACTTTGAGTATGTTAAGTAAAGGATATTCTCTATAATTGTATGATCCTTTAACTATAAATTATCATATAATTTTAGTCAATCACTTTGCTATTATATTCGATTAATATATTTTGAATGTCTTTTATGAGTATATGAATGTCTAGGAATTGATCTAGGTGACAATAAGTACTAACTGTTGGAACAAAATTGGTTTTGTATAATGTCTCTAAAGTTTTGATGATAACAAAGTATTAAACAACAATTGGATATTGATGGTCGGATTAAGGCAAGTGTACCAAATCATTTAGCAAGTAATAAAGTGATAAGTAGAGTATCGTATCCACATGGATTGTCGTTTCAACCAAACAATCCGCATTACTTATTTAGGAACAATAAAAATAAAAGAGATAAAGGGTTTAGAGTTTTGCAATTTAATTTGTTTGCAACAGAGCAAAGTATACTTGTTTTGATTGCAGAATGTTAGCAACGGCTAGGATTCTTCGAATCCCCTCTATTTAATTGTTGGAATTACGTAACTGTTAAGTCTTATTCATGTTATTTATCGTTATCTATATAAGTGGTGAGTTTGTGGGGTTTTACCACCTATCAGTTGTCAAGTTGCACCGTCTGAGGCCTTACTCTCTCAAAGATATAGGCTCATTCAGTTGGAACAAAATGTATGAACAACTATCTTTTGGATAAAGAGGGAGATTGTTGGAACAATATGTATGAACATCTCTCTTTAAGGTTTTGATGATAACAAAGTGTTAAGAAGAAAATTGGTAATTGCTAATGCTTTGTTCTAAGTTGCTGCTTGATTCCTTATATGATTGCATGATTATCTCACATGTTTTTCAAACTCTCTCAAAATTCTGAATTTTTTTTTTTATGAAACTTTCTTTTTGTTGGTGACAAAAGGGGGAGTAGAGGTAAACAAGTATTAAGGCTCCTGAGCTCAAAAACATAAGTTAAATTTTGTCAGTAATTAACTTATGAAAGGGGAGTAAAAGGTATTAAGGCCTGAGCTCAAAACATAAGTTAAGTTCTGATTGAATTTAACTTATGAGAACTGTGTTTAATCTCTAGCCTCTGAATTGAATTTCTGTGAGATACATTACTCTTAGTGAGTTAAAATGAATTTAAAATAACAAGGATAAGACTCAGGGAGCTTACAAAACTCATCATGTGGATTATCAGACTTAGGGGGAGAGCTTACAAACCTCAGAACCTGAAGTCAGCTTGTTATTTATAATTCTGAGTGTTAATTTCACTTTATTGTTTTAAGTTGAGTTTAATTAACTTGGATAAGAATCAATGGAAGCTTACAAACCTCACCTTGTGGATTATCAGACCTAGGGGGAGCTTGCAAACCTCTCCTGAAGTCAGCTTGTTAATAAAACTTAACAACAATTCTGAAATTTTCACATGTTTTGATTTAAAGTAAATTTAATTAACCTGGATCAGACTCAGGGGGAGCTTACAAACCTCATACCTTGCAGTCAACTTGTTAATTAAATTAACAACAATTTTCTGATTAATACTTATGTTTGTCATCATCAAAAAGGGGGAGATTGTTGGAACAAAATGTATGAACAACTCTCTTTTGGATAAAGGGGGAGATTGTTGGAACAATATGTATGAACATCTCTCTTTAAGGTTTTGATGATAACAAAGTGTTAAAAAGAAAATTGGTAATTGCTAATGCTTTGTTCTAAGTTGTGTAGAACCATGTTCTTAATGATGATTAATTAATATTGGTTATGGAAGAACAAGCTAAGAGCAAGAAGGAAAGCTTAGAAGCTATGTTGCAAAGTTGAAGGAAAACTGAGTCTGAAGAGTGCTTCTGAAGGCAGAGTCTGAAGACTGCGTCTGAAGGCAGCGTCTGAAGACTGAGTCTGAGGGTCAACGAAAGTCAACGTCTGAAGGCTGAGCCTGAAGGTCAACAAAAGTCAACGTCTGAAGACCAACGTCTGATGAACAAGGCGTCTGATGAACAGTGCGTCTGAAGTGTGCTTCTGAAGACCTGAGTCTGAAGCCAGCTTCTGAAGTACTGTTCCTGAAGAAGCTTCTGAAGTCTGACGTGGATGATAAAGCAACTGTTACTGTGCGCATTTAATGCCTGCAATGTC
Source organism: Medicago ruthenica (assembly GCA_018208015.1). Classification (NCBI taxonomy): domain Eukaryota; kingdom Viridiplantae; phylum Streptophyta; class Magnoliopsida; order Fabales; family Fabaceae; genus Medicago; species Medicago ruthenica. The sequence continues at coordinate 48,299,267 of CM031378.1, forward strand.
ACAACAACTTCAATGGAACAGTTGTCTCCCTGACCTGAACATTCCCCAGCTTTTAAGGAAAGCAAATTCAAAAATGGCTGCGTTGCTTTGCTTTTCGGCTGAGTTTAGCTCACAAATTCAGCTTGGCCTAGCTCAAGATTTGCAACGGCTCTTTGCTTAAATCCTGGCAATCTTCAACAGCTCTAATTCCCTCTATATAAGGATGAAGAATTGAAGAAGAAAATTGCTAAGACTCTTGAAACAAAAGAACTGAACTTGTGCTCTGTTTTGCTGTCAAAAATACGCAAGTTACCAAACCTCTTAGAAATTCTTACAAACTTGTAATCTTAGAATTTCTTAAGTGTTGAGTCTTATTCTTGTGTATTATTAAGTGAACACCTCTGATATTTGATCAAGTGTTCAACCCAAACTTACTTTCTTTGTAATTCAGTTTGGTTCAAGTCTCAGTCTGCGTACTGAGCATTTGCAGTCTCATTACTTAGTGTTCTGAGCAATTAGAGTCTCATTCCTTTGTGGTCTGAGCAGGAAGTCTCATTACTTTGTGTTCTGAGCATTAGAAGTCTCTTGACTTAGTGTCTTGAGCATTAGAAGTCTCTTACTAGGTGTTTGAGCATTGAAGTCTCATTCCTTTGTGGTCTGAGCAATTGTAATCAGTTTGATTATAGTTCAAATCTCTTGTTAGTAACAAGGGGACTAGACTACTTCCAACTTGTGGAAGGAACTAGTATAAAAACATTGTGTGTCTCTCTTCCCTTCTCTCTTTACATTTGAATCTGCTGCATAATTAACTTTGATAAAGGTTCAGAAATGATCTATATCAGATTCTGAACTTAACCAAGTTTTGAGAAGAAAAGAAACCTAAGTTTTTGAGTCCACACAATTCAACCCCCCCCCCCCCCTTCTTGTGTGTTTTTCTCACCTTCACATTCCCCTCTAGTTGTCGAGTTGCACCTGCTAATCACGCGAGTAGGTACGCGTGGGGTCTTACTCTCTCAGAGGTAATTGAAACATAAACTTGAATTAGCGTTCCTAAATTCCCATCAGTGTGGTCCCAATGGTCCTAAAGGCTAGCTCATCTATGAATTTTAGAAGTACATAGCACACTCTCCCTCTCGGTAGTTCTACAAACAGGCAGCCCTATCAGCATCTACCTTACCAAGGTTCGTGGAGAATGAAGTTATTGGGCTGATTTAAACCTTGAAGTCACATGTTTCCCTAATTACTAACTAGTTACTTCCTGATTGGAGTAGGTTTGCACCAATATTATGTTATGTTACCTCCCTAAGTACTCTTATCTTAGGGTTCTTCTCTATGGCTTGCTTCCCTAGTTACTAATCAGTTACTTCTTGATTAAAACATATATAAATATCAATATTAGGTATATCACCTCCCTAAGTGCTTAGGTATCAGGGTTATGCTTCAGAAGAGACAAATCTTACGCACGACGGTAAATTTAAATAGCATAAAGAAAATAACCCAATAAAGACTTTAAATTAAATAAATTATCCAACAACCAAATCAATCTTGAGATAAAGATGTGCAAATCAATCTAGAGTAGGGTTCTAAGGGTCTACCTTAGATAACCCAAAAGGAGAAACAATGAGGCTACCTTATCCATTTTTGGTATTAAAGGAAAGAAAAGAAAGTAAGAAGGTAATAAAGAAGGGTTTCACCTCACAAAAAGAAAATGTCAAAACTCAAAAAAGAAAAAAGCCCAAAAAGGCTTCACCTTCTACCAAAATTCCTTATCCTCCTGAAGGAATAATGAAAAAAGATATACAACGGATGAAAGAATTGGAGTACATCGCAGGTAATCTACGAGGTACTCATGCTAATTGTGGAATAATATCTAAGTGCCCTAATCTCACAGCATTCATAGAAGATGTTAAGAGACACAAGGAACGTTGCATGTCTGCCCAGGAGCTCCCACAAAATAAAGAAGAGCTTAAAGAAACAAACATCAAAAGAGAAGTTGAAAAGGGGAGCAAGAAAGGTCCAAAAGAAATAGATAAGGAGAGTACTATGATGTCAAAAGCACTCATTAACAAGAGCTTAACTCTCAGGAAGCCCAAATGTTTACGAAGAAGTAAAAAGCCACAGTTCATTCCCAACAATGTCAATCTACCATACACTTATCTCAAATTGGAATATATATATATTCCAATTTGTTTCTGAAATTCTGGCCAGGCAAAACTTAAGAGATTTCAGGTTCTGAACCAAAACAGGTTCTGAACAATGACTTAGCACAATTTAAAGCAGATAAATAGCAGAAATAGAAAGTGCAGGAAAGCTAAAGAACACACAAGGTTTGTTAACCCAGTTCGGAGTAAACACCTCCTACTCTGGGGGATACCAATCCAGGAAGGAATTCCACTATAGGAATTAATCCTTATGACTCAAGACACTGACTCCCAGTTCCCAGCCTAAGCAATTAACTTCCTCCTAGTCTTGAATTCTACCCAACACGTTGAGTATTAGAAAACCTCTAACTTCCTATTCAAGTAACTACAACCCAGCCACTTGAACTACCCTTTGAACTTAACCAGTTCTGAAACACAACTACCTTGTTTTTCAGAAAACTTCATTCGTACCTAAAGGCGTAGAATGAATTACAACTCAATAAAAACTCTAAACCAACTCAGACAATGAGTGGTGTACAAAGAATACTCTAAGTTAAAAACACAGACTTAATTCTCTGATTTTTGACTCTCTAAATCGTAAGTCTTCAATAGCAAAGCTCCTCCTTTTATAATCTTCAGCAAACCTCTTAATTATGCTCCAAATCTTCTGAATTGATTTGTTACTGGAATAAGATTGTTCCAAAAGAGTAACAAATAAAACTGCATCCAATCTTTGAAAGATTTAAAACAGAAAATACGAATTTTCATAACTTTGAACCAAATCTTCAAAGATATCTTCTCCAATAAACCCAGCATTCTAGAAGCAATTAAACAAACATAATTCCTTGCTCAATCTCCCAAGATACGTGCAAAAACAATCCAGCAAACCCAGCTTCTGATGTGGTCAACAGAAGTCAACGCTGGCTTCAGAACCTGAAACTGCTTCTGAAGTGCTACAGTGCTCCTGAAGAGCATTTCAACTTCTGATGTAGATTTTAGCTTCTGAATGGCTTCAAATGAGAAAACTTGTAACTGAAGAAATGTTCATCATAAGGAAAAGCTTCTATCCCATACTTTGGTTTTGCCAAACAATGCAGCCAACACTTAAAGACTCAACAATCTCCCCCTTTGGCAAATTTTTGGCTAAAACCATCCAAGTTCTTCAATCTCCCTTATAAACAACTCAGCAATGAAGAACTCCACAATGATCAATCATAACATAGTAATTAGCAGCGGATTCATTTATGACTATCATGAGAAACACAAACCAGCTTCAGTTCATATCAGCTACTGAAGCACACATAACCTACTGATCAACTCCTGATCATCACAAACAAGGTATCAGAGCTACTCCAAGGTATCAGAGCTACTGATCAACTCCTGATCATCACACACACTCCCCCTGCAACTCAACATACACTCAGCATATATCAAACTCCCCCTTACTTCTGAATTTATGGTATCAGAGCATATCAGAGTCAACACTTCAGGAGCTGAACACAATTGTTCTTCTGGACCATAACAATCTTGTACTCCCCCTGAGACACATACTCCCCCTCAATAACATCTTGACAGCTCTTGTTGCATTGGTTCTGAATACTGAGCTTCACACACAACTTCTAAATAACACTGAAAGTTGAATTAGAACTAATTCTCTGAGCAGCAACACTTGGTATTAGAGCCAACACATTACATAAGATTTTATCATTACATAAGATTTTCTCCCCCTTTTTAGCAACAAAATTATGACAAACCTCAGACTTCAAGTAGGGAATAAAATCTAAACATGTAACACAGATCCTTGAAAACATGTCAGATTCAGACTCAGGTCCAGGATCACACTTAGCATAGGCAGAACTGGCAGGTACTCTATCTTCCTCACATCCAGTTTGCAGTAATTGCTATAACTCTTCATGCAAACACACACCTATCTTGCTCCTTAAGTTTTCAAACTGTTTAGCATCCAAGGCCTTTGTGAAAATGTCAGCAACTTGTTCTTCAGTAGCTACATGTTCCAGCTGAATAACTTTATCCTCCACAAGGTTTCTGATAAAATGATGTCTGATGTCTATGTGTTTGGTTCTGCTGTGCTGTATTGGATTCTTAGATATGTTGATTGCACTCAAATTGTCACAAAATAAGGTCATGGTTCCTTGTTTCATGTTGTACTCCTCCAGCATCTGTTTCATCCAAACCAGTTGTGAACAACTACTCCCAGCAGCAATATACTCAGCTTCAGCAGTTGACAGTGAAACACAATTTTGCTTCTTGCTAAACCATGAAATTAAGTTATTTCCCAAAAAGAAACAACCTCCTGAGGTGCTTTTCCTGTCATCAGCACTTCCAGCCCAGTCAGCATCACAATATCCCATCAGTTCAGAACTTGAACTGTGTGAATACATGATTCCATAGTCACTTGTGTTATTCACATACTTCAGGATCCTTTTAACTTGTGTCAAATGACTCATTTTAGGATCAGCTTGATATCTTGCACATACTCCAACAGCATAAGTGATATCAGGTCTGCTTGCAGTTAAATACAATAGGCTCCCAATCATGCTTCTGTACTGACTTTGATCAACTGATACTCCATGTTCATCCTTAGTTAACTTCAGATGAGTAGCAGCTGGTGTCTTCTTATGAGCAGCAGACTCCATTCCAAACTTCTTCACTGTGTTCTTGGCATACTTACTTTGAGAAATGAAGATTGTATCTTCCATTTGTTTGACTTGTAACCCAAGAAAGTATGTCAGTTCACCAACTAAGCTCATTTCAAATTCTGACTGCATCTGCTGAACAAACAACTTGACCATCTTCTGAGACATCCCTCCAAACACTATATCATCCACATAAATCTGAGCTATCATCAGACTCCCATTTTCATCTTTCACAAACAAAGTCTTATCAGAACCTCCTTTTCTGTAACCTTGAGCCACAAGAAATTGAGTAAGCCTTTCATACCATGCTCTTGGTGCTTGCTTGAGTCCATACAAGGCTTTCTTCAACTTGTACACATGATCTAGAAACTTAGGATCCACAAAACCCTTAGGCTGTTCAACATATACTTCTTCTTGCAGATACCCATTCAGAAATGCACTCTTCACATCCATCTGGAATAATTTGAACTTGAGAATGCAGGATACACCCAACAGTAGTCTTATGGACTCCAGTCTGGCCACAGGTGCAAAGGTCTCATCAAATCAAGTCCCTCAACTTGAGTATAGCCCTGAGCAACCAACCTTGCCTTGTTTCTGACTACAGTACCATTTTCATCTGTTTTATTCTTGAATATCCACTTAGTCCCAATCACATTCAGCCCTTCAGGTCTTGGAACTAGATCCCATACTTCACTCCTTTTGAATTGATTCAACTCATCTTGCATTGCTTCAATCCAAAATTCATCAGTTAGGGCTTCTTTCACATTTTTAGGTTCAAGCTTTGACACAAAGCATGAATCAGTAGCAGCAGCATCTGATCTCCTGGTTCTGACCCCTTGATCCAAACTCCCAATGATAAGCTCCTTAGGATGATCCTTCTGAATTCTAATAGATGGCCCTTTATTGGTAGGATCATGTTCTGGATGTACATCTGCTTCTTCAGACTCTGGATGAATTTCTGCTTCTGAAGTTTGTTCTTCTGATGGTTCAGACTCTGGAACAACTTCAGACTCACTTCTATCTTTCTCAGCAGTCAGATCATCAATTACCACATTAATGGACTCCATCACAACTTTAGTTCTTGAATTAAACACCCTATAAGCTCTGCTGTTTACTGAATAACCCAGGAATATGCCTTCATCAGACTTAGGATCCAGCTTTCTCCTATTTTCTCTATCAGCCAAAATGTAGCATCTGCTCCCAAAAACATGGAAGTATTTGACTGTAGGCTTCCTTCCTTTCCATAGTTCATATAAGGTACAAGTTGTTCCCTTCTTCAGAGTGACTCTATTATGGATATAACATGCAGTGTTCATGGCTTCAGCCCAAAACATATATGGCAGCTTCTTAGCATGCAGCATAACCCTTGCACATTCTGCTAAAGTCCTGTTCTTCCTCTCAACTACACCATTTTGCTGAGGTGTGATAGGTGCAGAAAACTCATGCTTTATACCTTCAGAAGCACAGAATTCTGAAAAACTCTTGTTCTCAAATTCTTTGCCATGATCACTTCTGATTCTGACAATCCCACAGTCCTTCTCTCTTTGTAATTGAGTGCATAAGTCTTTAAACACTTCAAAAGTATCAGACTTCTCTCTAACAAAGTTGATCCATGTGAATCTTGAGTAGTCATCTACCATTACAAATGCATACCTCTTCCCTCCAATACTTTCTACTTGCATAGGCCCCATTAAATCCATATGAACAAGTTCTAGTACTTTAGTAGTTACCTGGTGAACTAATCTGGGATGAGACTTTCTTGTTTGTTTTCCAATTTGACAATCACCACAAACATTGTCCTCATTGATCTTCAGATTAGGCACACCTCTGATAGCTTCAGTACTTAGGATTTTCTTCATGCCTTTTAAGTGCAAATGTCCCAGTTTCTGGTGCCAGAGTTTGACTTCCTCTTCTGAGCTCATAAGACAAGAAGTCAGACTTATTTCTTCTTCAGAAACCCACAAGTAACAGTTGTCTTTGGATCTGCAGCCTCTCATCTGAATCTTATCTTCCTGATCAGTAACAATACATTCTAGTTTGTTGAAATTAACCTTCAATTCTTGATCACAAAGTTGGTTGATACTGATCAGATTAGAGGTTAATCCTTCCACCAGTAGCACATCATTAAGTCTGGGCAAACCTTCTCTGATCAAATCTCCAATACCCAGAATCTGACCTTTTACACCATCTCCAAATGTCACATAACTTCTGGAGTATGATCTGATATTGCTCAGCAGCTTCTTCACACCAGTCATGTGCCTTGAACACCCACTATCAAAATACCAGTCTTCTTTTGAAGTTGCTCTCAAAGAAGTGTGAGCTATAAGGCCTACATTCTGAACTCTGGGCTTCCACACCTTCTGAACATTGTGTCTGGGGGCAGCTGGTTGCACTCTCCTATACTGAAAATGCTCAGGATAGCCATAAAGTTTGAAGCAGAATGGTTTGATATGCCCTTTCTTTCCACAATGATGACAAATCCATGGATGTTTTCTCCTCCTTCTGTTTCTGAAAAATTTCTGGGACAACTTCTGAGGTAGCATCTGAACTTGCTTCTGACCTTGCATCTGAGGTCTTTTCTGAGCTTGCTTCTGAGCTTGCATCTGGGATTGTTTCTGAGGTCTCATCTGAGATGCTCCAATCATAGGATTATCAGTTTTAGTGGCAGGAACAAACTCTTTAACAAGAATCTTCTGTTTGGAGTTCTGAGTCTGATCATCAAAGCCTAATCCAGTTTTTCCTTGTTGCTGAGCACCCAAAATTTCATCCAACACATTAGTAGCAGTATTCATCATTCTAACCTGCTTTTTCATATGTTCAAGTTGAGAATTTAACTGGTTCACTTCTTCTTTCAAATCTGAATTCTGCACAAGAAGTTCTTCTTTTTCAGCCTCCAGTTGAAAAATAGTCTCCTTCTGATCCAGCACTTGTTTGCAAACCTCAGCACTTCTGGTATACAGCTTCCTGTAGTTGTCAGCTAGTTCATCATATGAAGTTTTAACAGCTTCAGACACAGATGAACCTTCAGACTCTGAGTCAGACTCTGAAAAAGTCTCAGACTCTAAAGCAGGTTCCTTCTTCAAGATAGCTCCTGACCTCACTACCAGACCAGTATCACACATACTAGATTCACTATCATCATCATCTTCAGAACCATCATCAGACCATGAAATAGCTAGGCTCTTTTTCTGCTTCTTGAGAAAAGTGGGACATTCAGACTTGATGTGTCCATACCCTTCACACTCATAGCACTGCACACCTTTAGCTTGGTTACTTTTCTCCTCAGACTTGGTCTTCTTCTCATCAGTTTGTTGCTTTTTGTTATTGAATCTGAAGTTCTGACCTTTGGCTTTGGCTTTTCTGTTAACATTCTTCATAATCTTGTTGAATTGTTTTCCCAGCAACACAAGAGCTTCTGATAAGTCATCCTCTTCAGACTCTTGTTGATCATCAGCTTCAGTATTCACAGTAAAGGCTATACCTTTCCCTTTCTTATCAGGCTGTTTGCAGAATGCAGTCTCAAAATTTAACAAAGAACCAATGAGCTCTTCCACCTTCATAGCAGAAATATCATGAGCCTCCTCAATAGCTGTCACCTTCATATCAAACCTTCTGGGCAGGGACCTGAGGATTTTTCTTACTAGCTTCTCATCAGACATCTTCTCCCCAAGAGAATCAAAGGAATTTGCCATATCCAGCACATTCATGTAAAAATCCTGAATGGATTCATCCTCCTTCATCTTCAGGTTCTCAAACTTGGTGGTTAGTAACTGAAGTCTGGACATCTTCACCTTAGAAGTTCCTTCATGAGTTGTCTTTAAAATTTCCCAGGCCTCCTTTGCAACAGTACACTGTTTGATAAGTCTGAACATGTTCTGGTCAACACCATTGAAAATAGCATTCAAAGCTTTTGAATTTCCCAGAGACAAGTCATCTTCAGCTTTGGTCCACTCCTCTTCAGGCTTCAATACTCCAGTTTTGTTACCATCTTTGTCCAAAACCTCAGGATGATCCCAGCCTTTAATCACAGCTTTCCAAGTCCTGCTGTCAATAGATTTTAAGAATGCACACATCCTAGACTTCCAATACTCATAGTTTGTGCCATCTAGTAGGGGTGGTCTATTGACATAGCCTCCTTCTCTATTCATGCTTGCCAGAAAAAATTCCTCTGGATCTCACCCAAGTTACAGGCAGGGTGCCTGCTCTGATGCCAATTGAAATTCTGGCTAGGCAAAACTTAAGAGATTTCAGGTTCTGAACCAAAACAGGTTCTGAACAATGACTTAGCACAATTTAATGCAGATAAATAGCAGAAATAGAAAGTGCAGGAAAGCTAAAGAACACACAAGGTTTGTTAACCCAGTTCGGAGTAAACACCTCCTACTCTGGGGGATACCAATCCAGGAAGGAATTCCACTATAGGAATTAATCCTTATGACTCAAGACACTGACTCCCAGTTCCCAGCCTAAGCAATTAACTTCCTCCTAGTCTTGAATTCTACCCAACACGTTGAGTATTAGAAAACCTCTAACTTCCTATTCAAGTAACTACAACCCAGCCACTTGAACTACCCTTTGAACTTAACCAGTTCTGAAACACAACTACCTTGTTTTTCAGAAAACTTCATTCGTACCTAAAGGCGTAGAATGAATTACAACTCAATAAAAACTCTAAACCAACTCAGACAATGAGTGGTGTACAAAGAATACTCTAAGTTAAAAACACAGACTTAATTCTCTGATTTTTGACTCTCTAAATCGTAAGTCTTCAATAGCAAAGCTCCTCCTTTTATAATCTTCAGCAAACCTCTTAATTATGCTCCAAATCTTCTGAATTGATTTGTTACTGGAATAAGATTGTTCCAAAAGAGTAACAAATAAAACTGCATCCAATCTTTGAAAGATTTAAAACAGAAAATACGAATTTTCATAACTTTGAACCAAATCTTCAAAGATATCTTCTCCAATAAACCCAGCATTCTAGAAGCAATTAAACAAACATAATTCCTTGCTCAATCTCCCAAGATACGTGCAAAAACAATCCAGCAAACCCAGCTTCTGATGTGGTCAACAGAAGTCAACGCTGGCTTCAGAACCTGAAACTGCTTCTGAAGTGCTACAGTGCTCCTGAAGAGCATTTCAACTTCTGATGTAGATTTTAGCTTCTGAATGGCTTCAAATGAGAAAACTTGTAACTGAAGAAATGTTCATCATAAGGAAAAGCTTCTATCCCATACTTTGGTTTTGCCAAACAATGCAGCCAACACTTAAAGACTCAACAATCTCCCCCTTTGGCAAATTTTTGGCTAAAACCATCCAAGTTCTTCAATCTCCCTTATAAACAACTCAGCAATGAAGAACTCCACAATGATCAATCATAACATAGTAATTAGCAGCGGATTCATTTATGACTATCATGAGAAACACAAACCAGCTTCAGTTCATATCAGCTACTGAAGCACACATAACCTACTGATCAACTCCTGATCATCACAAACAAGGTATCAGAGCTACTCCAAGGTATCAGAGCTACTGATCAACTCCTGATCATCACACACACTCCCCCTGCAACTCAACATACACTCAGCATATATCAAACTCCCCCTTACTTCTGAATTTATGGTATCAGAGCATATCAGAGTCAACACTTCAGGAGCTGAACACAATTGTTCTTCTGGACCATAACAATCTTGTACTCCCCCTGAGACACATACTCCCCCTCAATAACATCTTGACAGCTCTTGTTGCATTGGTTCTGAATACTGAGCTTCACACACAACTTCTAAATAACACTGAAAGTTGAATTAGAACTAATTCTCTGAGCAGCAACACTTGGTATTAGAGCCAACACATTACATAAGATTTTATCATTACATAAGATTTTCTCCCCCTTTTTAGCAACAAAATTATGACAAACCTCAGACTTCAAGTAGGGAATAAAATCTAAACATGTAACACAGATCCTTGAAAACATGTCAGATTCAGACTCAGGTCCAGGATCACACTTAGCATAGGCAGAACTGGCAGGTACTCTATCTTCCTCACATCCAGTTTGCAGTAATTGCTATAACTCTTCATGCAAACACACACCTATCTTGCTCCTTAAGTTTTCAAACTGTTTAGCATCCAAGGCCTTTGTGAAAATGTCAGCAACTTGTTCTTCAGTAGCTACATGTTCCAGCTGAATAACTTTATCCTCCACAAGGTTTCTGATAAAATGATGTCTGATGTCTATGTGTTTGGTTCTGCTGTGCTGTATTGGATTCTTAGATATGTTGATTGCACTCAAATTGTCACAAAATAAGGTCATGGTTCCTTGTTTCATGTTGTACTCCTCCAGCATCTGTTTCATCCAAACCAGTTGTGAACAACTACTCCCAGCAGCAATATACTCAGCTTCAGCAGTTGACAGTGAAACACAATTTTGCTTCTTGCTAAACCATGAAATTAAGTTATTTCCCAAAAAGAAACAACCTCCTGAGGTGCTTTTCCTGTCATCAGCACTTCCAGCCCAGTCAGCATCACAATATCCCATCAGTTCAGAACTTGAACTGTGTGAATACATGATTCCATAGTCACTTGTGTTATTCACATACTTCAGGATCCTTTTAACTTGTGTCAAATGACTCATTTTAGGATCAGCTTGATATCTTGCACATACTCCAACAGCATAAGTGATATCAGGTCTGCTTGCAGTTAAATACAATAGGCTCCCAATCATGCTTCTGTACTGACTTTGATCAACTGATACTCCATGTTCATCCTTAGTTAACTTCAGATGAGTAGCAGCTGGTGTCTTCTTATGAGCAGCAGACTCCATTCCAAACTTCTTCACTGTGTTCTTGGCATACTTACTTTGAGAAATGAAGATTGTATCTTCCATTTGTTTGACTTGTAACCCAAGAAAGTATGTCAGTTCACCAACTAAGCTCATTTCAAATTCTGACTGCATCTGCTGAACAAACAACTTGACCATCTTCTGAGACATCCCTCCAAACACTATATCATCCACATAAATCTGAGCTATCATCAGACTCCCATTTTCATCTTTCACAAACAAAGTCTTATCAGAACCTCCTTTTCTGTAACCTTGAGCCACAAGAAATTGAGTAAGCCTTTCATACCATGCTCTTGGTGCTTGCTTGAGTCCATACAAGGCTTTCTTCAACTTGTACACATGATCTAGAAACTTAGGATCCACAAAACCCTTAGGCTGTTCAACATATACTTCTTCTTGCAGATACCCATTCAGAAATGCACTCTTCACATCCATCTGGAATAATTTGAACTTGAGAATGCAGGATACACCCAACAGTAGTCTTATGGACTCCAGTCTGGCCACAGGTGCAAAGGTCTCATCAAAATCAAGTCCCTCAACTTGAGTATAGCCCTGAGCAACCAACCTTGCCTTGTTTCTGACTACAGTACCATTTTCATCTGTTTTATTCTTGAATATCCACTTAGTCCCAATCACATTCAGCCCTTCAGGTCTTGGAACTAGATCCCATACTTCACTCCTTTTGAATTGATTCAACTCATCTTGCATTGCTTCAATCCAAAATTCATCAGTTAGGGCTTCTTTCACATTTTTAGGTTCAAGCTTTGACACAAAGCATGAATCAGTAGCAGCAGCATCTGATCTCCTGGTTCTGACCCCTTGATCCAAACTCCCAATGATAAGCTCCTTAGGATGATCCTTCTGAATTCTAATAGATGGCCCTTTATTGGTAGGATCATGTTCTGGATGTACATCTGCTTCTTCAGACTCTGGATGAATTTCTGCTTCTGAAGTTTGTTCTTCTGATGGTTCAGACTCTGGAACAACTTCAGACTCACTTCTATCTTTCTCAGCAGTCAGATCATCAATTACCACATTAATGGACTCCATCACAACTTTAGTTCTTGAATTAAACACCCTATAAGCTCTGCTGTTTACTGAATAACCCAGGAATATGCCTTCATCAGACTTAGGATCCAGCTTTCTCCTATTTTCTCTATCAGCCAAAATGTAGCATCTGCTCCCAAAAACATGGAAGTATTTGACTGTAGGCTTCCTTCCTTTCCATAGTTCATATAAGGTACAAGTTGTTCCCTTCTTCAGAGTGACTCTATTATGGATATAACATGCAGTGTTCATGGCTTCAGCCCAAAACATATATGGCAGCTTCTTAGCATGCAGCATAACCCTTGCACATTCTGCTAAAGTCCTGTTCTTCCTCTCAACTACACCATTTTGCTGAGGTGTGATAGGTGCAGAAAACTCATGCTTTATACCTTCAGAAGCACAGAATTCTGAAAAACTCTTGTTCTCAAATTCTTTGCCATGATCACTTCTGATTCTGACAATCCCACAGTCCTTCTCTCTTTGTAATTGAGTGCATAAGTCTTTAAACACTTCAAAAGTATCAGACTTCTCTCTAACAAAGTTGATCCATGTGAATCTTGAGTAGTCATCTACCATTACAAATGCATACCTCTTCCCTCCAATACTTTCTACTTGCATAGGCCCCATTAAATCCATATGAACAAGTTCTAGTACTTTAGTAGTTACCTGGTGAACTAATCTGGGATGAGACTTTCTTGTTTGTTTTCCAATTTGACAATCACCACAAACATTGTCCTCATTGATCTTCAGATTAGGCACACCTCTGATAGCTTCAGTACTTAGGATTTTCTTCATGCCTTTTAAGTGCAAATGTCCCAGTTTCTGGTGCCAGAGTTTGACTTCCTCTTCTGAGCTCATAAGACAAGAAGTCAGACTTATTTCTTCTTCAGAAACCCACAAGTAACAGTTGTCTTTGGATCTGCAGCCTCTCATCTGAATCTTATCTTCCTGATCAGTAACAATACATTCTAGTTTGTTGAAATTAACCTTCAATTCTTGATCACAAAGTTGGTTGATACTGATCAGATTAGAGGTTAATCCTTCCACCAGTAGCACATCATTAAGTCTGGGCAAACCTTCTCTGATCAAATCTCCAATACCCAGAATCTGACCTTTTACACCATCTCCAAATGTCACATAACTTCTGGAGTATGATCTGATATTGCTCAGCAGCTTCTTCACACCAGTCATGTGCCTTGAACACCCACTATCAAAATACCAGTCTTCTTTTGAAGTTGCTCTCAAAGAAGTGTGAGCTATAAGGCCTACATTCTGAACTCTGGGCTTCCACACCTTCTGAACATTGTGTCTGGGGGCAGCTGGTTGCACTCTCCTATACTGAAAATGCTCAGGATAGCCATAAAGTTTGAAGCAGAATGGTTTGATATGCCCTTTCTTTCCACAATGATGACAAATCCATGGATGTTTTCTCCTCCTTCTGTTTCTGAAAAATTTCTGGGACAACTTCTGAGGTAGCATCTGAACTTGCTTCTGACCTTGCATCTGAGGTCTTTTCTGAGCTTGCTTCTGAGCTTGCATCTGGGATTGTTTCTGAGGTCTCATCTGAGATGCTCCAATCATAGGATTATCAGTTTTAGTGGCAGGAACAAACTCTTTAACAAGAATCTTCTGTTTGGAGTTCTGAGTCTGATCATCAAAGCCTAATCCAGTTTTTCCTTGTTGCTGAGCACCCAAAATTTCATCCAACACATTAGTAGCAGTATTCATCATTCTAACCTGCTTTTTCATATGTTCAAGTTGAGAATTTAACTGGTTCACTTCTTCTTTCAAATCTGAATTCTGCACAAGAAGTTCTTCTTTTTCAGCCTCCAGTTGAAAAATAGTCTCCTTCTGATCCAGCACTTGTTTGCAAACCTCAGCACTTCTGGTATACAGCTTCCTGTAGTTGTCAGCTAGTTCATCATATGAAGTTTTAACAGCTTCAGACACAGATGAACCTTCAGACTCTGAGTCAGACTCTGAAAAAGTCTCAGACTCTAAAGCAGGTTCCTTCTTCAAGATAGCTCCTGACCTCACTACCAGACCAGTATCACACATACTAGATTCACTATCATCATCATCTTCAGAACCATCATCAGACCATGAAATAGCTAGGCTCTTTTTCTGCTTCTTGAGAAAAGTGGGACATTCAGACTTGATGTGTCCATACCCTTCACACTCATAGCACTGCACACCTTTAGCTTGGTTACTTTTCTCCTCAGACTTGGTCTTCTTCTCATCAGTTTGTTGCTTTTTGTTATTGAATCTGAAGTTCTGACCTTTGGCTTTGGCTTTTCTGTTAACATTCTTCATAATCTTGTTGAATTGTTTTCCCAGCAACACAAGAGCTTCTGATAAGTCATCCTCTTCAGACTCTTGTTGATCATCAGCTTCAGTATTCACAGTAAAGGCTATACCTTTCCCTTTCTTATCAGGCTGTTTGCAGAATGCAGTCTCAAAATTTAACAAAGAACCAATGAGCTCTTCCACCTTCATAGCAGAAATATCATGAGCCTCCTCAATAGCTGTCACCTTCATATCAAACCTTCTGGGCAGGGACCTGAGGATTTTTCTTACTAGCTTCTCATCAGACATCTTCTCCCCAAGAGAATCAAAGGAATTTGCCATATCCAGCACATTCATGTAAAAATCCTGAATGGATTCATCCTCCTTCATCTTCAGGTTCTCAAACTTGGTGGTTAGTAACTGAAGTCTGGACATCTTCACCTTAGAAGTTCCTTCATGAGTTGTCTTTAAAATTTCCCAGGCCTCCTTTGCAACAGTACACTGTTTGATAAGTCTGAACATGTTCTGGTCAACACCATTGAAAATAGCATTCAAAGCTTTTGAATTTCCCAGAGACAAGTCATCTTCAGCTTTGGTCCACTCCTCTTCAGGCTTCAATACTCCAGTTTTGTTACCATCTTTGTCCAAAACCTCAGGATGATCCCAGCCTTTAATCACAGCTTTCCAAGTCCTGCTGTCAATAGATTTTAAGAATGCACACATCCTAGACTTCCAATACTCATAGTTTGTGCCATCTAGTAGGGGTGGTCTATTGACATAGCCTCCTTCTCTATTCATGCTTGCCATAAAAAAATTCCTCTGGATCTCACCCAAGTTACAGGCAGGGTGCCTGCTCTGATGCCAATTGAAATTCTGGCCAGGCAAAACTTAAGAGATTTCAGGTTCTGAACCAAAACAGGTTCTGAACAATGACTTAGCACAATTTAATGCAGATAAATAGCAGAAATAGAAAGTGCAGGAAAGCTAAAGAACACACAAGGTTTGTTAACCCAGTTCGGAGTAAACACCTCCTACTCTGGGGGATACCAATCCAGGAAGGAATTCCACTATAGGAATTAATCCTTATGACTCAAGACACTGACTCCCAGTTCCCAGCCTAAGCAATTAACTTCCTCCTAGTCTTGAATTCTACCCAACACGTTGAGTATTAGAAAACCTCTAACTTCCTATTCAAGTAACTACAACCCAGCCACTTGAACTACCGTTTGAAGTTAACCAGTTCTGAAACACAACTACCCTGTTTTTCAGAAAACTTCAAAGACAAAACTTCATTCGTACCTAAAGGCTTAGAATGAATTACAACTCAATAAAAACTCTAAACCAACACAGACAATGAGTGGTGTACAAAGAAAACTCTAAGTTAAAAACACAGGCTTAATTCTCTGATTTTTGACTCTCTAAATCGTAAGTCTTCAATAGCAAAGCTCCTCCTTTTATAATCTTCAGCAAACCTCTTAATTATGCTCCAAATCTTCTGAATTGATTTGTTACTGGAATAAGATTGTTCCAAAAGAGTAACAAATAAAACTGCATCCAATCTTTGAAAGATTTAAAACAGAAAATACGAATTTTCATAACTTTGAACCAAATCTTCAAAGATATCTTCTCCAATAAACCCAGCATTCTAGAAGCAATTAAACAAACATAATTCCTTGCTTAATCTCCCAAGATACGTGCAAAAACAATCCAGCAAACCCAGCTTCTGATGTGGTCAACAGAAGTCAACGCTGTCTTCAGAACCTGAAACTGCTTCTGAAGTGCTACAGTGCTCCTGAAGAGCATTTCAGCTTCTGATGTAGATTTTAGCTTCTGAATGGCTTCAAATGAGAAAACTTGTAACTGAAGAAATGTTCATCATAAGGAAAAGCTTCTATCCCATACTTTGGTTTTGCCAAACAATGCAGCCAACACTTAAAGACTCAACAGTTTCTACTCTTTCATTCATTATGAGTGTTCCATGTTGGATTTCTATTCTTACTCAAAATTTCGGTCGTTCTATACGGACTATCGGTTGTATTGTCATACATACGAGGCATTTGTTTTTAGTAACTAGAGCCTTTTTCAAGCCACCCTGAATATCATTATATATCCTTTGTGAAACCACTTTGAACCTCTATGCATTAATTTTTTCTTGGTTACTTTTATGTGACTTTGGATCATGTCACAAGTTTTGAACCCAATTGATTATATCTGTTTGATTTACATTTTGGAGTTAGATAGATTAGTGAAATACTTGTCATGGTTTGAAATTAAGTTTGGGGTTGCTCTTTGGAATCAGCAACATCTTAAGTTTGGGGTGGGGTACTAGTAGAACTTGGTTATCAAAGAAAAAAATGAAAAAGAAAAATTTAGATAAAACATAAAAAATGATGGTCTACACAAAAAAAGAATAGAAAATCAAGAGACTTAAACAAAAGTTTAGTTCCTTCAAAAAAAGAATAAGAAGTTCTACCTGTGCCCATATTCTTTTAACTGGCTCCAAAAATGAAAGCTAGTACCTCATAGCAATGGTTGTGACACAATTGTGAATGAAGTGATAGGTTTGGATTACAAAATTCTTCAAAGTATTTCAAATAGGGAATCCTTAGGAACTAACTCCAAAGTGCTTGTTAGCCTACTTTCCCAAATGTATCCCACCTTAACTTCAGCCACGTTATAACCTTAAAAAGACATCTATATCTGTGTGTGATGATATATACCTTGAATGTCTATTTAGAATTGCTTCAATCTCATAGCAAGGTACAATCACATGACGACGGGAGTGTGGCAAATTCCTTGACCAGCCCCACTGGATTTAGGAGATACATACGTGTATCTTGGAATTGTAAGTGGTTGAAAGTAAGAGTATCTTCTATAAGTTTGTTCCGCTTGCATAGAGGTGGTAAGTTAGTCAAGTCTGATGGTGAAAGGAATAACAATCTGAGCAAATATCTGGAATGGTATGTTTCATTCTTTAAGTTCATGTAAATTCTAACTTCTTGTTATTATGTTGCTTGAGGACAAGCAACATTTTAAGTTTGGGGTTGTGATGACAGAGCATCGTATGACATTTTTGGTTATGCTTTCTGTTGGTATAAGCCCTAGAGGCCAATAGTTTATGTCAAACTTTTATATGTATCATGACTTTTATTATTGAATAAAATATGGCGTTCTTTATTACACTTGTTATAAGATAAATAAAGTCCCTAGAATAGTTAGTTCATGTGATGGAATATTAAGTGTGACTTAATCATGAGATTACATCAACAGAAAGAACACTATTCTTAAATGTATCCGTAGTCAAGCTTTAATATGAATTGGGATAATATTAAAGCATGGAGACTATTATGTATGTAGACTGATGACCACATCTCATGGGTCATGAATATGAGATATTAAGTCTATACATAGGTATAAATATTAGGAGTAATATTTATACTGGATTGACCCATCGTGAGAATACTACATAGTATGTTATGAAATCGTCATAAGTTATTCTCACAATGATAATAGTGTATATCACTCTTAGACCTGAAAGCACTATGATCCCTAGATGTGGACTCAAGTGTTTTATTGCCATTCAAACGTTGTCTGTAACAAGATGACTATAACGTTGGTTAATGGGCACTTGACGAATCATGCTGAGGGACATGAGTGTCCTAGATGGGATTTGTCCCTCCTCATAACAGGAGATATATCTTTAGGCCTCTTGATGGAATATGACTGGAAAAATGCATGGCCATGCCGAATTAAGTCAATATGAGATATTGGACTTATTCGTTGTTCAGTATATTTCGGGATCAAGAAATATAAATATTGAACTAAACAAGGGTGACGTAATCTATGCCTTGTGTTCAATAAAGATATTAGGACAAAGGAGTAATCGTACACATTGATATTATCATGGAAAGGTTTCGTCAGATCACTTGACATTCTTGTCACTTGGGTAGCAGTGATGTGTTGCTAGATACCGCTCACTGTTTATAATATTAAATATAGGATTTAATATTATTGCCAACGTTACAAGAACCTATAGGGTCACACACAAAAGAACGGTAAAAAGGAGAAATATAAGTAGTACTTATATGATGGGGTACGTTTAGCAATAGGCGCTAATTAGTTAGCGGAAGCTGATGGGCTAATGGGCTTTTAAAGCTCAAGCTGATTTTGTGCAGCAAGGAGTTCTATAAATAGAAGCTCTAGTGCTGAAATCAGCTAGTGCTTTTTGTGAAACCCTAAGGCAAAAACCGTAACCCTGTTTCTCTCCCTAACCTCTGATCGCTTGGCTAGCACCGGGAATCAAAGGAAGCCGTTCGTGTGGACGAGTAGAGGCTTTGCTTATTTGCTCAGCTGTGATCAACGAAAGTGTTTCAGCATTACTAAAAGGTAACAATTCTATCACTGATTCATGTGATATTCGTAATGATCCAAGGAAAGGAAATCAAATTTTTAAACTTCCGCTGCTCTTTATATGTCGATTTCCCTTCAGTGGTATCAGAGCCAATTACGAAACCTTGAATCGGATTGTTTTGTTTACTGCTTTATGTTTTAATTGGATTAAACATAATCGAATACAATTAAATAATAAAGACGAATTAAAATTGGCAAGGCATCACGTTTCCGTGCATGGCTTTTCGGTTTGTTTGAAGCTTCGGAACCGTATCAGGTGAAGCATCAATATATCGATTATCCATATCGACGGAGATGTGTTGCTCGATCACATACGCACATAATTGAATCATATCACTTTTCTGTGCATGGCCTTTCGAATTGTTTGAAGCTTCGGAACCGTTTTCTGGTGAAGCATCAATACTTTCGATTATCCATATCGACAGAAATATGATTGATAAATTCTGTGTAACAGAAGTATATGTGATATACTCGTGATGATCGTTCACTAAATCAAGTCAGATGATATTTGTTCATATTGGATGATTGTAAACTGGAGCTTCGGAACCGTATCAGGTGAAGCATTCTAAGTTCGATCACCATATTGGATAAACAATCAGAGTACTTTGATTGGTGTGATCATACTGTTACAACGGGGTTCATAACGCCGCAAGTGTTGTGCCGTCATGATTAGGGTTACGAAAAAGGCTGAAACCTGGTTCAGAATCGTGACACGATTGTAGAATCGTGACACGATTTTGTGCCCAGCAAATCGTTTGCTTCTGCCTATAAAATCGTGACACGATTGTAGAATCGTGACACGATTTTGTGCCCAGCAAATTGTTTGCTTCTGCCTATAAAATCGTGACACGATTCCAGAATCGTGACACGATTTTTACAACACCAGAATTCAAAGTGAATCGTTCATAATGAATTAGCTTCCGGGGCGCTGCCCCGGAAGCCCCGCAAGGGGCGCTGCCCCCTTGACCCCTGTCCGCTGACCGGGCAGCGGAACCCCCGTCCGCTGACCGGGCAGCGGAACCCCCGACTAATCTGCGTAGTGTGATCAATCGCCGAGTTTTAATTTAATTTATTCAATTATGAGGTGTTAATAATAATAAAAGGTGTTTTATTGTTGTTGTGTGAATGATTATGGCCTTAGTCTTATTATTTCTTTTATTTTGGATTTTTGAAATACGGCCTGCGTGTCGTGCCTCTCTCTTGAATTCTATATGTACATTCTCTTCTCATCCAATCCCTCGTATGTAAAACGAGTTTCTTTATATGTAATGTAATTAGAATACAAGGAGGTAATAGGACCATTGACGTTGGATTAGCCCTAGAAGTCCAGCTTGGAGAAGCAAGGTCGTTTCTACGATTAGTTTAGATTCTTTCATTGGCTTGAGAGAATCATAGCGTTAGGAGGCCATAATCATGTCACTTTTATTTTGTATAATTGTTATGCATGCTTGAATGATTGGAGTGCGAATATATATGATATATAAGCCGTGGTGAGGTGAGATCAAACTAAATAAAATCCTTCAAAGTGATATATTAAGTTTAATGCTTTCCAAAAGAATAACACCCTTCAAGACTAATATCGAATGTGTGGGTTCTGCCCTAGCGAAGCACATGTTCTATGTTTGTAAGTCGCGGTGCGGTAATTTCATTTACCCGATTGTTATTCTATTGGGTTTAACTTAACTAAATTAATTTTAATATGATTAGAATAAATTTAGAAGCAAGAATTGGGAAGTATCTATATGATAGATCAGAGTAAGAGTTACTCGCCCAATTGATTTGAAAGTTGTATGAGATACAATTGGAAATGTTCCTACCTAAATAGCTGAGTTTTGGGTGATCAGCCCTAGCTGACTCAAAACAAGGTGAAATAAGGATTTCAACCCGCTAGAAAATCTTCCAACGGGATTTTCCGAATTAAATGTTTGAAGGTCATTTGATTTGAATAAAATAGTGGGAGCGTATTTAATTAAAGGCCAAATTAAATATGTTATTTTCATGATACTTATTTTGCATATTTTAAATTGTAGATGGCAAATAACACTTCAAACAACATTTTGCGATCAATCCTTGAGAAGGATAAGCTGAATGAAACAAATTTTTTAGACTGGCACCGAAACTTGAGGATTGTCCTCACACATGAGAAAAAGCTGTATGTGCTTGATGAACCTGTTCCTGAAGAGGCACCAGCTGCAAATGCTCCCAGGGCTGAAAGAGATGCTTATAGTAGGCATGTCAATGATGCCGTGGAAGTCGCTTGCATCATGCTTGCAACCATGACCTCTGAGCTTCAGAAGCAACACGAGAACATGGCTGCGTTCGATATGATCGAACACCTTAAGACTCTTTATGAAGAGCAAGCTAGGCATGAAAGGTATGATGTCTCCAAGGCCCTTTTTGGAACTAAGCTGTCAGAAGGAAGTCCTGTAGGACCTCATGTACTCAAGATGATTGGGTACGTTGAGAACCTCGCGCGATTGGGTTTACCCCTTGAGCAGGAACTTGCTATTGATCTTATCTTGCAATCGTTGCCGGAAAGCTTTAGCCACTTTGTCATGAATTTCCTAATGAATGACATGGACAAAACTCTTCCACAGCTTGCAGCAATGTTAAGAACTGCTGAAAAGAACATGAAGGGAAAGGGTAAGACCATCTTGATGGTTAACAATGGAAAGGTCAAAAAGCATAATAAGAAGCCTAAAAAGTCTAAGGGAAATGGCAAAGGCAAAGCAGTTGCTAAGCCATCAACCAAAGCTTTGAAGCCTACTGGAGGCGTGGCTAAGGAGGGCAAGTGCTTCTACTGCGGTAAGACCGGGCACTGGAAGCGCAACTGCCCAAAATATCTGGAAGATAAAAGAAATGGAACGGTTGCTTCCACTTCTTCAGGTATTTTTGTTATAGAGATTAACATGTCTACTTCTACATCATGGGTATTAGATACTGGATGTGGTTCTCATATTTGTACTGATGTGCAGGGGTTGAGAACGAGTAGAACATTGGCAAAAGGGGAAGTCGATCTACGAGTTGGCAATGGCGCAAAGGTTGCTGCTTTAGCTGTTGGAACTTATGAATTGACTTTACCTAGTGGTCTTTTAATACAGTTAGAGAACTGTTATTTTGTACCTGCAATTAGCAGGAATATTATTTCCGTTTCTTGTTTGGACAAGTCCGGTTTTTGTTTTACAATAAAAGACAAATGTTGTTCTATTTATTTGAATAATATTCACTATGCTAATGCCATTATGAGTAATGGACTTTATATTCTTGATCTTGATATGCCAATCTATAACATAAATACGAAAAGGATGAAACCTAATGAGTTGAATCCAACTTATCTTTGGCATTGTCGTTTAGGCCATATAAACGAAAATCGCATTTCCAAACTCCATAAAGATGGAATTTTGGACTCTTTTGATTTAGAATCATATGAGACATGTCGATCTTGTTTATTGGGAAAGATGACAAAGACCCCATTCACCGGAACAGGTGAAAGGTCTAGTGATCTTTTGGGACTCATACATACTGATGTATGTGGACCACTAAACACACCTGCTAGAGGAGGGTTTTATTACTTCATTACATTCACTGATGACTTTAGTAGATTTGGATATGTGTATCTAATGAAACATAAATCTGAATCATTTACTTTCTTCAAAGAATTTCAAAATGAAGTAGAAAACCAACTTGGCAAGAAAATCAAAATGCTTCGATCTGATCGAGGTGGCGAATATTTGAGCCAAGAGTTTCACGATCATCTAAAAGAGTGTGGGATCTTATCCCAGCTCACGCCTCCTGGAACACCACAATGGAATGGTGTTTCCGAAAGGAGAAATCGAACCTTGTTAGACATGGTCCGATCTATGATGAGTCATGCTGATCTTCCAAACTCCTTTTGGGGACACGCCTTATTAACTGCAGCTTACACACTTAACCAAGTTCCATCCAAAGCGATAGAAAAGACACCATATGAGATATGGAGTGGTCGAAAACCCAATGTGAAACATTTAAAGATTTGGGGTTGTGAAGTTTATGTGAAACGACTAATGTCCACTAAACTTGAACAAAGATCTGACAAATGTTTCTTTGTGGGATATCCTAAAGAAACTAAAGGATACTACTTTTACAAACCATCTGAGGGCAAAGTGTTTGTCGCTAGAGATGGAGTATTCCTTGAGAAGGAATTTGTCTCCAAAGAAATTAGTGGCAAAAAGGTAGATCTTGAAGAAGTTCAAGACCCACAAAGTAGTACGCCAATGGAGGAACAAGAGCAGGATACACAAGCTGTTGTGACAGAAAATCCTACTCCAATAACACAAGAACCACGTAGGTCAAATAGGATACGTCAAGAACCTGAGAGATATGGGTATCTCATATCAGAAGAATGTGACGTATTGCTCATGGATCAAGATGAGCCTATGACTTATCAAGAGGCCATTACTGGTCCTGAATCTGAGAAGTGGCTTGAAGCCATGAAATCTGAAATGGATTCCATGTACACAAATCAAGTTTGGAACTTGGTTGAAGCACCTAAAGGAATTAATCCTATAGGATGCAAGTGGGTTTTCAAAAAGAAAACTGACATGGACGGAAAGGTTAACACCTACAAAGCGCGGTTGGTTGCTAAAGGCTTCAAACAAATTCATGGTGTAGACTATGATGAAACCTTTTCACCAGTCGCAATGATTAAATCCATTCGGATCTTACTTGCTATCGCTGCATACCATGATTATGAAATCTGGCAGATGGATGTCAAGACTGCTTTCCTTAATGGAAATCTCCTTGAGGATGTGTACATGACACAACCTGAAGGATTTAGCATTCCTAATGACATCCAAAAGGTATGCAAATTGCAGCGATCAATCTATGGATTGAAGCAAGCTTCCAGAAGTTGGAATCTTCGTTTTGATGAAACTGTACAACAGTATGGATTCATTAAAAATGAAGATGAACCTTGTGTTTACAAGAAGGTTAGTGGGAGCATAGTCTCATTTCTGGTATTATATGTGGATGACATATTGCTTATCGGAAATGACATCCCTACACTACAAGAAATCAAATCTTGGTTAGGGAAATGCTTTTCTATGAAAGACTTAGGTGAAGCTTCCTACATATTAGGAATCAGGATCTATAGAGATAGATCACAAAGATTGCTTGGCTTAAGTCAGGGTACATACATTGACAAAGTCTTGAGACGTTTCAATATGTATGAGTCCAAGAAAGGACTTGTACCTATGTCATCAGGTATAAGTTTGTCAAAAGCACAATCCCCTTCAACTGTTGAAGAAAGGGATCGAATGATCAATGTTCCATATGCATCCGCAATTGGATCTATCATGTATGCTATGTTATGTACTCGACCAGATGTCTCGTATGCTTTAAGTGCTACGAGCAGATACCAGTCTAATCCAGGTAACAGTCATTGGGTTGCTGTTAAGAACATCCTTAAGTACTTGAGAAGAACTAAGGATACTTTCTTGATCTATGGAGGTCAAGAAGAGCTCTCTGTAATTGGTTACACAGATGCTAGTTTTCAGACAGATCATGATGATTTCAAATCGCAATCTGGATACGTGTTTTGCTTAAATGGCGGTGCTGTTAGCTGGAAAAGTTCAAAGCAGGAAACAGTCGCTGATTCTACAACTGAGGCCGAGTATATTGCTGCATCTAATGCCGCAAAAGAGGCTGTTTGGATCAAGAAATTCATCTCTGATCTTGGTATAGTTCCAAGCATTGTGGATCCCATTGAATTGTTATGTGATAACAATGGAGCAATCGCACAAGCTAAAGAACCTAGATCTCACCAAAGATCCAAACACATACTTAGGCGCTATCATCTCATTCGAGAAATCATCGATAGAGGAGATGTGAAAATATGCAGAGTACCAACATCAGACAATGTTGCTGATCCACTTACTAAAGCTCTAACTCAGCAGAAGCATGATGGTCATACTAGATCTATGGGTATTAGGTCTATGCCTGATTGGCTCTAGTGCTAGTGGGAGATTGTTGGTATAAGCCCTAGAGGCCAATAGTTTATGTCAAACTTTTATATGTATCATGACTTTTATTATTGAATAAAATATGGCGTTCTTTATTACACTTGTTATAAGATAAATAAAGTCCCTAGAATAGTTAGTTCATGTGATGGAATATTAAGTGTGACTTAATCATGAGATTACATCAACAGAAAGAACACTATTCTTAAATGTATCCGTAGTCAAGCTTTAATATGAATTGGGATAATATTAAAGCATGGAGACTATTATGTATGTAGACTGATGACCACATCTCATGGGTCATGAATATGAGATATTAAGTCTATACATAGGTATAAATATTAGGAGTAATATTTATACTGGATTGACCCATCGTGAGAATACTACATAGTATGTTATGAAATCGTCATAAGTTATTCTCACAATGATAATAGTGTATATCACTCTTAGACCTGAAAGCACTATGATCCCTAGATGTGGACTCAAGTGTTTTATTGCCATTCAAACGTTGTCTGTAACAAGATGACTATAACGTTGGTTAATGGGCACTTGACGAATCATGCTGAGGGACATGAGTGTCCTAGATGGGATTTGTCCCTCCTCATAACAGGAGATATATCTTTAGGCCTCTTGATGGAATATGACTGGAAAAATGCATGGCCATGCCGAATTAAGTCAATATGAGATATTGGACTTATTCGTTGTTCAGTATATTTCGGGATCAAGAAATATAAATATTGAACTAAACAAGGGTGACGTAATCTATGCCTTGTGTTCAATAAAGATATTAGGACAAAGGAGTAATCGTACACATTGATATTATCATGGAAAGGTTTCGTCAGATCACTTGACATTCTTGTCACTTGGGTAGCAGTGATGTGTTGCTAGATACCGCTCACTGTTTATAATATTAAATATAGGATTTAATATTATTGCCAACGTTACAAGAACCTATAGGGTCACACACAAAAGAACGGTAAAAAGGAGAAATATAAGTAGTACTTATATGATGGGGTACGTTTAGCAATAGGCGCTAATTAGTTAGCGGAAGCTGATGGGCTAATGGGCTTTTAAAGCTCAAGCTGATTTTGTGCAGCAAGGAGTTCTATAAATAGAAGCTCTAGTGCTGAAATCAGCTAGTGCTTTTTGTGAAACCCTAAGGCAAAAACCGTAACCCTGTTTCTCTCCCTAACCTCTGATCGCTTGGCTAGCACCGGGAATCAAAGGAAGCCGTTCGTGTGGACGAGTAGAGGCTTTGCTTATTTGCTCAGCTGTGATCAACGAAAGTGTTTCAGCATTACTAAAAGGTAACAATTCTATCACTGATTCATGTGATATTCGTAATGATCCAAGGAAAGGAAATCAAATTTTTAAACTTCCGCTGCTCTTTATATGTCGATTTCCCTTCACTTTCAGTACTTTTTCTTTGCATTTGAAGACAAACAAGATGAGATATAGAGGAGTTGTTAATGGTTTGAGGAACATGTTGGATATTTGGTTGTTGGCTTCATGTTTGCTAAAATCAAATAGACAAGCAATTTGTGCTTCAGAAGCTGAAATGTGCCTTCAGAAGCTAGAAACAGAATTTCAGAAGCTGGAAATGTTCATCAGAAGCTGAATTGGTTCATCAGAAGCTGAACTGGTTCTTCATAACCTGACCGTACACTTCAGAATCTGAACAGTACTTCAGAAACTGACCTTCAGACGCACTGTTCAGAAGCTGACCTTCAGACGCACTGTTCAGAAGCTGACCTTCAGACGCACTGTTCAGACGCTGACCTTCAGACGCACTGTTCAGACGTTGACCTTCAGTAGCAACCTTCAGAAGCTGAAATGTTCAGACGCAGACTTCAAATGTGTCTTCAGAAGCTGGAAGCAGACATCAGAAGTTGGTTTTCTGCATTCTATTTTGTGCGCCTTAGAGATGTGTATTTTCAGAACATGATCTTTTATGAGAAGATTTAATTGAAGATTTATCCAAGCTGATGTTTCTAGAAGGAAGATTTTTTGCGTGAAGATCTTTATTGAAGATTGGATTCTTTTATTTATGAATATATTTTCAAAGGAATCTTTGGAAAATATATTTCTGAAATATATGTGCTTCCATTTGCTTCTAAAGAATTCTGGGAATATATCTTTGAAGAAGATTTGGTTCAAGAATTATGTTGCAGCTGATTGCTATAAATAGAGGAAGCTGTTATTGAAGAAAAAGATCTCAACAAAATCTAGAATTGAAAGAGTCTTAGGTTGTTGAGTCTGTAAGCTTTGTGCTTTGTTTCTGTGCACCACTCAAAGCTTTTAAGCAAGAGTGACTGTTTTTATGTTTTGAAGAGTGTCTTCATCATAGTTGTTTGTTCAGAGTATACAATCACTGGGGCAGTGATTGCTTGAGTAGGAAGTAAGAGGGGTTCTTATATCTAGGAGTTCCTAGGTAGAAATACCACGGGTAGTGATTAAGTGAGAAGGGGTTGTGAAACAGGGGCTGTTGTCATAGGGGCTGTGAAACAGGGGATGTGTCATAGGACTTCGAATTGATACTATTTTAGTGGATTTCCTTCCTGGCTTGGTAGCCTCCAGATGTAGGTGAAGTTGCACCGAACTGGGTTAACAAATCAACTGTGTTCCTTTACTTTCTGTCTTTTATATTTTGCTGCTTCTGATACGTACTCTGTTCTGCGTTTTTTTGCACTCTGTTTTACTATCAGTTTCAGTACCTGCCAGAATTTCAGTTTTTTATTTTAAGATCCAAGAAACCGATGCTAACCTAACTCCCCATTTTACTAATATTATCTCTCCTCATACATACTTATGGATTGTATTATATGACTGCGTACCACAGTTACCGATACATGTCACATGACTGTAAAAATATGTTACACTACTATCTAAGTAGTATAAATTCTGCCTGATCAGTATACATAATACTAATCATAACCTGTTACATGCCTGTTACATGCGACATGCTAGCATAACGTGGGTACGATGTGGAATAACTGCATGCCACGGCATAATTCCTCTTTGGTTAAACTTACTGTTCAAGTCAACTTGAAGTTACCGAGCTAAAATAGCTAGATCACCGTATTAGATGTGGCTTTCTTTGCTATGTACTTATTGTGCTAGAAACACATCCTTTAAATTTCTCAAACCGCTTCGATTCTCTTATCTCATGAGTTTCGAGGTCCGAAGCATTCCTCGACTTATCTCTTAAAATTTCCTGTTAGCACTGATGATAAGTTCAAGTCATCACTACTTACAATTATTCTGTAGCTTGAGAACTAATCACTGAACACCTTTCCTGTAATTCATCTGGCAAGGACTTCACAGACATCCTTTTTTTCTCTAAACTTCAGCTTTGAATTGTCTGTTAATTCATTATTGGATTACTTCTCCGCTGCGCAACTCTGATTTAGACAATTCACATTGGGATAGAAGTAATACACCACTATTACCATATAAAATCTCCTTGGCCAATCCTTTGACTTTGTAACTTTGTAGTTACCATACATGACCATCTTACTTTATAATTTCTCTTGTGGTTTAATCCACTGTTTAACTTATTAATTGATCATCATCTGACTTTATGTTTCCTTTCGGACATGAACAATATACTTACTTTCACGAAAATATGCCGAAACCTGTAAACAGCCTTTAACAATAATTACGAGCCCAACAATGCTCCTACCAAAACAACTTATACACTAGTTCCAGCTTTACTTGTGGTAACTTCTAGAAACATTCTATGACTTCCGGAACGTCTTTCATATACTGAATCGAGTTCCGTTCTATAATTGTCCGTAAGGATAAACTCAACTTTTACCGGCTCTCCTGCAAGCCCAAACACATGTTACGCCTCTTAGAGTACCCGATTAATCGATCTTAAACTTCAGCACTTATCATTTCCTATTAGATCCTTCCAGTAACTTATTACTGTATCGACATTTCACTTCTAATCTTATTATCTGATAAATATCCCATATGTCTTCTCGACCGTTGCCCTCTTCATAGTTTCGAGCAATCCAAGGTCTGTATTTCCACTATCTTAACACATACCATCATAAGATGATCTTTGTCGGCTTACCCGAATACTTGTGTGAGGAGCCCATCAGAAGAAAACATAGAACTCCTTAACATTAACCATAGCTTTAACTGTAACTTGTACGTTAGTGACAATCTTCCTGCTTAAACCTCGAAACCGGTCTGCTATAATCTAACAACATACGATTCAATCGTTACTTCATACCCTTACCAGGGGTTTCTTTCACTTATCGCTAAGCTTGCGTTCCTCATACCAAGCATCTTGATAACCATAATAAAGGAAGGTAATCTGTTTCATCTGTCCAACATTTCGCTTAATCCATAAATAAGTCTCTTACCTGTCGGATATTAAAATCTCATCCGGTCCAAGTGCGCAAGTCCTTCCATCCTTACACACAATATCCTTACTGGAAGTCCCGAGCTTCCAATAATTAACTGATCATTCCTTATTCCAAGTCGCTGAGTTTGGCACCATAATCCTTTGCCTCTGTACCCGGAATTAAAACTCTAATTCTACAATTCACTTTAACTTTCAAATTACGGTTCCCTTTAAGGTTCCAAATCATTCCTAAAAGTATTCCATAATTCTTTACTCTACACATCTCCTCGGAGAAGGCATCGCTCAAAGATGCGTCCAGCTAGTTAAGGTACTTGACCTTACTCTTAGATACTCTTAAATACCTCTTACATTCCTGAGACTTTGCCATTAACTGGCTCAGTTACTTCACTGTTAGAAAACCATCCTTTGGCATTAAATACCTTGCCAATTTCCGTCTTAAAATCTGACGCTTTAATCTTCACCCTTCGTACACTTCTTTCCTCCTTGGTCACATTCAGCTCTCGGATATTTGTCCTAACTGCCAATGACCATAAATCTTCCTATAGCTATAACTATAATCTTCCTGTGACTATAACTGTAAATCGCCTGTAACTGTAACTGTAACCTACCTATAACTATAACTTAGTGATCGAGGGGAAACCTAGGACCACTGTCTGATAACTGTCTATAACTATAACTGTAACTGTAACTTTGACTATAACTATGAAACATATTACATGTAAGCAGTTTTATAGCAGTTTTATGTTAGCTGTTAGCGTTGAACAAACATTATTATCTGAGTTCATTTTACGGAGTGCGGCTCGGGTGGAGTAACCCCGAGGTACATCTCCCTATGACCCGGTGAAATTCCTATCATATCAGGCTAACACCGGACTCCACTATGAATTGCATGTGGACAACCCTCTCGGAGAAGTCCCATCCGGCGTATCCCGGAGTCTGCTGAACATGCCTATGACTGTGAAACGTGCGAACACGCCTTTAGCTTTGATATATTATTCTTTAACTTTAACATATAAACATGTATATCTGTTACTTTAATCATATAACAATCCTGTAACACTTAAACTATAACCTATGATTCTTGGCTTATCGTTCTCATAAGCCACCTATTAATTTGTTGGAGAACCAACACTATAAGCTTAACTGAAACTTCAAATGCCAAAGCATTCCTATTACTCTTGTATTCTAATCCGAATACGCCTATAACCTAGCTTACCTAAAGTAGGTTCTTGACTTTCAAAGTCGTATGCTTTTCCCTAAGAGTTATCAATTCACAAGCAAGGGATCAATTCATTAAATCCTTACACTCATACTATAATTCTTGTTTTCCTATCAAGGATTTGACATATCGTTATCATATGCCGTTCTTAGAACTTAACTATTCTTTTAACCATTGTTCCTACGTTTCCCACGCCTTGCGTATTCCTTGCTCCTATAATCGTTCAATCATTGGAAGCCTTTTTGGATGGGTTAAAATGGTGGATAATGTTTCTAAAATGTTTCAGGAGAAAACGGGAGTGAAAAACCATGCCTACGCGCACCAGAATGCCCAAAACAGCAAAGCTGTCAAGTGCTGTCCTGATGCTGTCGCTATAGCCACGGCCTGTCGCTATAGCGACTGTAGGTAAAAGTCTGAAAAACATGCTGCTCGCTTGTAGCGACGGCTGGTCACTTGTAGCGACCGTAGGCAGAAGTCCAAAGCTGTCTGGTCGCTGTAGCGACGGCTGGTCGCTGTAGCAACCATGACAGTACAAAACTTGTCCAAAATCATGTTTTTCCACCATTTTTGCTCAATCAAAGATACCCAAGCTTCCCAAACATGTTAGGAATGATTTTCTATTACAAAATGACAGTTTTAAACATATATGAGCAAGGAATTAGCAAGCATAGAGAATTAGGGTAAAAACACTAAAACTTCACATATGATGAAATACACCACAAAACTCTCAAAGTGGGTTCTAAAACCCCTAGGGAGCTCACCTTAAAACTTGATTTGGTGCTGGTTTAACCTTAACTTCAAAACCCTAGCTTGATCACTTGATCTTTCTTGCTTTCCTTTAACTTCTTCTTGTTCCAACTTTCCCCAAAACCATGCTTGCTTGAAGTACAAGATTTTAGGAAGAAATTTGATGGATTAAGGGGTGAGGATGAAGCTGGGCGAATTCTAGAGAGGGAGAGGGAGAAGAAATCTGTTCTTGTAGAGAGAGAAAGATGAAAGAAAATGGTGAAAATATCTTGGTTCTCCTTTTTAAATAATTCTTCCTTCTCATAATTACTATAATGTCATTCCTCTCGTTTAATTCCTGTAATACTGTTAAATGTCTCGCTTAAGCGGGATATTACACTTTCTGTCTTTTATATTTCTGCTTCTGAACTGCTGTTTGCATACTCTATTTTACGGTTCAGAACCAGGTCCTGTCAGGAATTTATTATGTTGCTTGAGGACAAGTAACATTTTAAGTTTGGGGTTGTGATGACAGAGCATCGTATGACATTTTTGGTTATGCTTTCAGTACTTTTTCTTTGCATTTGAAGACAAACAAGATGAGATATAGAGGACTTGTTAATGGTTTGAGGAACATATTGTATTGTTTTCACTCGATTTGTTGTAATTCACTTTTATCCTAGATCATGAAACTCCATAGGTGTTTTGAGTGTTTTGTAGTGAGGAATCATGTAAATCGACAAATCAAGACATCACGTGAAGGATCAAGGATATGAAATTGAAGATCATGTCAAAACAAAGTTGCCCTGTGAAGACTGGTTATTACCTTCATAGCCACTTAGCTTTTGTAGCGGAACAAACTAGTAGGAAGATAGTGGTACAAGGAGTGATAACCTATATTGCTGAGAGGTTAGGAGTGGAAGGTGTGGATGAGTCATCGATTCAGGGGTACGATGAGATTGACCTCGATACTTGTGTCCAAATGTTCAAGGTTAAGGATTTGGATGGAAAGAAAGATAACTTTCAGTTGTTGGTCGGCAAGCGGACATCCATTTTGCTGCCTAAGCCAGAAAGATTTGACATAAGAATTGCAGGAAGTTGGCTATATCTTGATAACCCGCAGGTACCGAAAGAACAGAATGTGCAGGAGGAGCAGATGGGAGGTGAGCAACCAGTCCAAGGAGGACATGTTGAGCGGGACTGGTACGCTCGAATGGAAGCAGAAGTGCAAAGGCAAGGAGCCGAACAATTAAGGCAAGGTATCGAGAAACAAAGACAAAGCCAAATGCTCGAACTTATGATGTAGTGCCCCCACTAGTTCTTAATATACAAGGGGAATTTATTTTACCCCCACTAGTGCCCCCATTATTCTTTAATTAACAGGGGTACTAATTTTCATAGAAATCAACATCGTTTGATTCTATGATCACTTTAGCATTTAGTTCATAAAACTTATATGTTTCATTATTTATAGCATACCCAATGAATACACATTCATAGGCTCTACTAGTGAGTTTAACTCTCTTGGGGTCCGAAATCCAAACATAGGTCAGACAATCCCAAGTTCAAAAAATAAGACAAGTTGGGTTGTCTTTTCTTCAAAACTTCTTAATTAGAAATTTTGTTCTTAGACTTGGGTTCTCTATATTGGAACAAAATAATTTTAAACAATGCCTCTTAAGTTTTGATGATAAAAATGTATTAAAAGATCAATTGGATATAAATTTTCAAGAGTGCAGGACCATAGATAAAAATTTACAAGGATTTAATCATACATGGGTTCTGAATGAACAAATGAAGAGCAAGAAAATACAAAGAGAAGCTAGTTGCTAGTCAGATTCTGAAGTCAAGTCAGATCCTGATGAAACTTCAGGAGCTAGAGTTCCAGACTCTGAAGACCTTCCAGACTCAGACTCTGAAGAATTGGAACAATTTGCTGAGAATTCATATATGGAAGCAAGGCTTGAGAAGCTGAAGATTCTACACTCTGAAATGTTTAAAGAATTATACGAAGGAAGTTATGAAGGTTTTTAAGAGGTCAATTGTTGTCATTGTCAAGAAAGGACAAAATGTACAACCACGTTCTCCACTACGTTCACATGCTTGTTCGTACTCTGCAAACTTGTCCTTTACTGAAGAACGATTCATTCTACATTCAGAAAAGGTTTCAAACCTTATTCCTCCTAGTACGTGAACCAAATCAAGGAACAAATCAATGGATTTGATCAAAGCTTCTTCAAACGACTCTATTGATGAGCTGGCAGTAATCCAACGTCTTTATTTCTCATCTCTATATAAAGGAATGAAGACCTACAGAATAATACAAGACTCTGAGAATTTTACAGTGCCAATACTCTGCCAAATTCAAAACGCATCAAACGCTTAGAATTTCTTACAAACTTTCTTATCTTAGAAATTCTTAAGTTTAGAGTCTGATATCTATGTTGTATTTTGTGAACACCACTGATTGTATATCAAGTGTTCAAACCAAACATCTTACTTTGTATTTTTGTTTGTTGAGAAGTCTCTTACTTTGTGTTTGAGCATAGGAAGTCTCTTGCTGTGTGCTTGAGCAATTTGTAATCATTGGATTATAGTGAAAAGTCTCTTGTAAGTGACAAGGGGACTGGACTACTTCAGGATTGTGGAAGGAACTAGGATAATTGATTGTGTCTTTCTCTTCTCTATCTCTTTAACACTTTATCCGCTGCATCAGAACATGAACTTTCACTCAGATTTTGAAACTCTGTGTTTGACTCAGAACCTCAGACTCAGATTCTGAACTCCATCAGAACCTAAACTTTGTTCTAGTAACTTTTGAAGAAAAAGTCAACACAATTCAACCCCCCCCCCCCCCCTTCTTGTGTTTTTCTCACTTTCACTCTATTTAATATAAATTTCAATTTTTGTTATAAAATTGAACATATCAAGCGTATCAATTTTATTTTTCAAAATTTACAGTCATCAATAAATATGATAAAATATCTTTTTATCATGTCTAGTTTATATGTCATCAAGTTCGCACATATCATAATTTATTAAGTTTGAGGTTCAAATTCTCTAAACACTGATTTATATGAACTTTTGGTTCATTTATTTTGACTGCAAAAAATAAAATTTTCTTATCATATAACTTTGAAATTAAGTCCAAGTTACTCAAGTTTAAAATTAAACGCTTGTTTATAAGATAAATTTTGACATGTCAAGTATTAAAATCAGACAATTTATAAAATAGAAGGAGAATTTAATTTTGAACATACCATCAAAGGCGCAGTCTTTTCCCCACAAGAATGCATGATGCACAAGTCTTTCTTTAAGGCTGAGTCAACTTAGTCTTATTTAGTAGAAATCTGAAATACACATTCTTTCTTATCATTGGAGCATACATCACGTCCTAGAGAATAATTTTCTTTTCGGTCGACCCTCTCCAAATTTTCCTGCGAATTCAAGCTCTTTTTTCTGGCGGTACGCTGAGGTTAAGCTTTTCCCGGGTTTCCTCTGACTGGTGCGGTGGAAGGCGATATGAGGTTATGGCAAACTTTAGTGGTGTTTTGAATATTTTAACAACACTTTCTTATTTTCAGTAGTAGCATATGTTTAAAACATAGCACGATCTTAGTAGATAAAGCGCGAGACACTAATGTGCATCCACCATTCACTTCAATCAACTAGATTGATTACATTAATAATAACAGTGAATTTCTCTTCAGTCAAGTTACATTGTGGAGCAACACTTGACTTGTTCTTATACTTGCGGGACATATGATTTGGTTTCGCACAATTAAATAAATTGTGAATCATTGTCATTTTCTAATGGTGGTTGCTGATTTCCAATATAGGACTTTTTTGGGTTTCATATTCTCTTGGCAATTAGAGTTATTTATTTACAGTGCGGTTCTGATTTTTGAAAATAATTTTTAAACAAAAAATTCAAAATCACATATGTGAATTTCTTAGTGTTGTAGTTATAACAACAAGCACTTCATTGTGTTCAGTATAAAGATGTATTTTTATAGACTTTTTATCCTTCTTGTATCTAAGGACAATAAATTCGAGTAAGTAATAACATCGGTAGACATGACAAAAGGAAACGTCTTAAAATTGTTGTTTTTTTGGATTTCCAAACTATTGTATTTGGATTTCCAAATTCTATTTTGAAAAATAATATCTACCGAAGTTGTTACTAGGTTGAGTCACGATCAGGTCGCACTCTTTAAGACGTTTCGTGACACTGTCCAAAATTGTACAAGGCAGACTGTTGGATATTTGGTTGTTGGCTTCATTTTTGCTAAAATCCAATATACAAGCAAGATGTACGACTTCAGAAGCAGAACCTCAGAAGCAGAACCTTCAGAAGCTGAATCTTCAGAAGCAGAACCTCAGAAGCTGAACCTTCAGAAGTTGAATCTTCAGAAGCTAAATCTTCAGAAGCAGAACCTCGGAAGCTGAACCTCAGAAGCTGAACCTTCAGACGCTGAACCATCAAAAACACTCACTTCAGAAGTACCTTCAGAAACATCTTACTTCAGAAGCGACCTCAAAAGCACCCTTGATTTCGCGCCTTGGAGCTGTTTATTATCTCACCTGATCTTTTGAAGATTTGATTGAAGAATTCATTCTTGTTACTTGTTCTCCAAGCTGCGTGTGTTTCCAGAAGGAAGATATTTTCGAGAGATATATTTTTTCAGATTGGATATTTTTATTTGTGTAAATATATTTTCAAAAGAGATCTTTGGAAAATATATTTCTGAAGAATATTTGTTTCAATATATTTTTGAGAAGAATATTTGATTCAAATATATGTTGGTGCTGAAGGCTATAAATAGAAGACGCCACTATTGAAGAAAACAACGGAAGCCATCATTGAAAGAGTATTCTTAGGTTTCGAGTGTGTTAATTGTGAGCCTTTCTTGTGTCACCTTGATGCAAGCTTAGGACTGTGTTTCTTGAGTTGTAATTGTGTATACCGCACCTAAGCTTTGAAGTACGGTGTGTGTTTGTGTCTGAAGGTGTCTTCGTCTTTTTATTTGAGTCTAAGATCACTGCGGCAGTGATTGATTGAGTGGGTGTGAGATGGGATCTCAAGTCTAGGAGTTCCTAGGCTGAAGTCAGTACGGGTAGTAGCTAGGTGATAAGTTGTAAACTTGGAGTTTGGTGAGAACTTAGAACTAGGACTACACTAGTGGACTTCCTCCTGGCTTGGTAGCCCCCAGAGTAGGTGTGTTTGTCACCGAACTGGGTTAACAATTTCCTTGTGCCTTTTTTACTTTTTTGTCTGTTATTATTTTGCATTTATACGTGTTTTACTTATATCTTAACGTTGAAACATTATTCTTCACATTCCACCGTTGTTCCAGTGTTGGAACATTCGTTCAACATCAGGACACTTCTGCGCCAGAATTTCAATTGGCATCAGAGCAGGCACCCTGCCTGTTTTAGGGTGAGCTCCAGGGAAGTTATTTTCTGGTAGAATGGACAAGGAAGGAGGATTTGTGAACAGACCACCTTTGTTGGATGGTTCTAACTATGACTACTGGAAATCACGCATGAGTGCTTTCCTTAAGTCTATAGACAGTAAAACCTGGAAAGTCGTGTTGAAGGGTTGGGAGCATCCGGTTGTTCTTGACAAAGATGGAAAGAAGACAATTGAGTTAAAACCAGAGGAAGTGTGGTCCAAGGATGAAGATGAACTAGCGATTGGAAACTCCAAGGCCTTGAATGCTTTATTCAATAGAGTGGACAAGAATATGTTCAGACTGATCAAGCAGTGCACTGTAGCTAAGGATGCTTGGGAGATTCTTAAAACTACACATGAAGGCACATCCAAGGTAAAAATGTCCAGGCTTCAACTTCTCACCACCAAGTTTGAAAATCTCAAAATGTTGGAGGATGAGAATATACAAGACTTCTATATAAACGTTCTGGACATGGCTAACTCATTTGATTCTCTTGGAGAAAAAGTGTCTAATGAGAAACTTGTGAGAAAAATACTCAGGTCTCTACCTAAGAGATTTGACATGAAGGTGACTGCCGTTGAGGAAGCACAGGACATCTCCAGTATGAAGGTTGGGGAATTAATAGGGTCCTTGCAGAATTTTGAGAAAGCCTTCAATAACCGAACTGATAAGAAGGGGAAAGGTGTTGCTTTTGTAGCAAATGCTGATGCTGAGGAACAACAAGGAAATAATGAGGATGATGAAAGCATATAAGAGGCTCTTGTGATGCTTGGTAGAAAGTTTAATAGGATCCTAAAGCGGGCTGACAGGAGATCCAAACCAAATGGTCAGAACATCAGGTTCAACATCAGTAAGCAACCAAATGACTTGAAGAAGACAAGAACTGATGAGAAAAGCAATCAATCCAAAGGTGTTCAGTGTCATGAGTGCGAAGGATATGGCCACATTAGGATAGAATGTGCAACGTACCTCAAGAGACAAAAGAAAAGTTTGGCAGTTTCTTGGTCTGATGAAGATGACTCAGAAGTAGAAGTGGAAAGTGAATCAGCCAAGCATGTTGTTGCCTTAACTGGTAGATGCATGTCTGATACTGAAACCAGTGATGAAGAATTGTCTTATGAAAAACTGGCTAACTCTTACAAAGATCTGTATACTAGGAGTGAGGAAGTGTGCAAGAAGCTGGAAAAACAATGGAGAACTATCACCCAACTTCAGGCTGAAAGAAGTGAACACTTAGGACAAATTTCTGATCTCAATGATGAGGTAACCCAACTGAACTCTCAACTTGAACATATGAAGAAGCATGTCAGAATGATGAACACTGGTACTGATATGCTAGAAGAGATATTGGAGAGTCAGAACCAAGGGAAACCAAAAGGAATAGGGTTTGATTATAGGACCTTGAACAACAAACAGCAAAATCCAGCTAAAAGGTTCATTGCAGCTGTTGGAACATATGATACAATGATGGGCAAACCTAAGTTGGAACATCAGAACGAACCTCAGGGATCTAAGAGCAGGAGGGCATCTCGTCCTTGGATATGTCATTACTGTGGTAGAAAGGGGCACATAAAGCCATTCTGTTTCAAGCTGTATGGATACCCCAAGCACTTTCAGCAAAGAAAAGTGGAACCTGTTGTAAACAAAATCACAAGGGAATGGAGACCATAGTGTGAAAGTCTTGGCCTCATAGCTCATACATCTTTGAGAGCCTCCTCTAGGGAAGACTGGTACTTTGACAGTGGATGTTCCAGGCATATGACTGGGGTGAGTAAATTTCTTGAAAATATACGGTCTCACACTAGTAGCTATGTGACCTTTGGTGATGGAGCTAGAGGAGAAATATTGGGCATTGGTGATTTGATTAAGAATGGGTTACCAAAACTAGATAATGTGTTGCTGGTTAAAGGACTAACAGCAAATTTGATTAGCATAAGCCAATTATGTGATCAAGGGTTGGAAGTGAACTTTAACAAGGAGGAATGTCTGGTTACTGGTAAAGAAAATGAAGTGTTAATGAGGGGCAATAGATCAAAGGACAATTGTTACTTATGGATGCCTCAAGAAGAAGCAAGCCTATCCACATATCTCATAAGTACAGAAGAAGAAGTTAGACTGTGGCACCTGAAACTTGGGCACTTAAACCTGAGGGGTATGAAGAAAGTCATGTATGTGGAAGCCATCAGAGGACTACCCAAACTTAAGATTAATGAAGACAACATTTGTGGTGAATGCCAGATTGGCAAACAAACATGAATGTCTCATCCGAGGTTGGAGCATCAGGTAACATCAAAGGTTCTTGAACTGTTACATATGGACTTAATGGGACCTATGCAAGTTGAGAGCATTGGTGGAAAGAGGTATGTTTTTGTGGTTGTTGATGATTTCTCTAGATTTACTTGGGTAAATTTCATTAGGGAAAAA
The DNA here is from genome assembly GCA_018208015.1 of Medicago ruthenica. Lineage (NCBI taxonomy): Eukaryota > Viridiplantae > Streptophyta > Magnoliopsida > Fabales > Fabaceae > Medicago > Medicago ruthenica. Next base: position 48,338,821 of record CM031378.1, read on the forward strand.
TTAGATACCTTTGAAGTTTTTGAAGACCTTTGCACACCACTACAAAGAGAAAAGGATAGTGTCATTGTAAGGATCAGGAGTGACCATGGGAAGGAATTTGAAAATATTAAGTTCACTGAATTCTGCTCCTCTGAAGGAATCAAGCATGAATTTTCAGCTCCCATAACACCCCAGCAAAATGGTGTTGTTGAAAGGAAGAACATGACCCTACAAGAGTCAGCCAGAGTTATGCTTTATGCCAAACATTTGCCCTATCACTTTTGGGCTAAAGCAATGAACACAACATGTTATGTCCACAATAGGGTCATCCTGAAGACAGGCACTACAACTACCCCGTATGAGTTATGGAAAGGAAGAAAGCCTACTGTCAAGTACTTTCATGTATTTAGAAGCAAGTGATACATTTTGGCGGATAGAGAAAACAGAAGGAAAATGGATCCCAAGAGTGATGAAGGGATCTTTCTTGGATACTCAACAAACAACAGAGCATATAAAGTTTTTAACTCCAGAACCAAGGTAGTAATGGAATCTATCAATGTTGTGATAGATGATTTACCTGCTGAAAGAGTGCCTGATGTTGAAACATCAGAAGAACAGCCAGATACACCTGTTGAGGAAAATGAAGTTGAATCTGAAGAAGGAGAAAATGATCTAGATCATACATCAACATGTAAAGGAACTTCAATCAGAGTTCAGAAGAACCATCCGAAAGAACTAATCATTGGGAACCTTGATCAAGGAGTCATAACCAGAAGATCTGATGAAGTAATTACTAATTCATGCTTTGTGTCCAAATTTGAACCCAAGAATATTAAAGAAGCACTTACTGATGAATTCTGGATTGATGCAATGCAAGAGGAACTGAATCAATTCAAAAGAAGTGAAGTATGGGACTTAGTTCCAAGACCTGAAGGCATAAATGTCATTGGAACTAAATGGATCTACAAAAATAAATCAGATGAACATGGAACTATGACCATAAACAAGGCAAGGCTAGTTGCTCAAGGGTACACTCAGGTGGAGGGACTTGATTTTGATGAAACCTTTGCACCTGTGGCTAGATTCGAGTCCATAAGATTACTGTTAGGAGTGGCACGTATCCTCAAATTCAAACTGTTCCAGATGGATGTGAAAAGTGCCTTCCTAAATGGGTACTTACAGGAGGAGGTTTACGTTGAACAACCAAAGGGATTTCTGGATCCTAATTTTCCTAACCATGTCTACAAGTTGAAGAAAGCCATGTATGGGTTAAAACAGGCACCTAGAGGATGGTATGAGAGACTCACACAGTTTCTGGTTACTCAAGGTTACAGAAAAGGAGGAACTGACAAGACATTGTTTGTGAAAGAAGAAAATGGAAGACTAATGATAGCACAAATATATGTTGATGACATTGTCTTTGGTGGAATGTCGAACCAGATGGTTCAACTTTTTGCTCAGCAGATGCAGTTTGAGTTTGAGATGAGTCTTGTGGGTGAACTAACCTATTTTCTTGCTCTTCAAGTCAAGCAGATGGAAGACACAATATTCATTTCACAGAGCAAATATGCCAAGAACATAGTCAAGAAGTTTGGGATGGAGAATGCAAGCCATCAAAGAACTCCTGCAGCCACTTACTTGAAGTTGACCAAAGATGAACAAGGTGTTTCTGTTGATCAAAGCTTGTATAGGACCATGATTGGAAGTCTGTTGTATCTCACTGCAAGCAAACCAGACATAACCTTTGTTGTTGGAGTCTGTGCTAGATACCAGGCTGAGCCAAAAATGAGTCATTTGACTCAAGTGAAGAGAATTTTGAAGCATGTCAATAGTACCAGTGACTATGGTATTATGTATTCTCATAGTGGAAGTTCTATGTTAGTTGGGTATTATGATGCTGATTGGGCAGGTAGTGCAGATGATAGAAAAAGTACATATGGTGGATGCTTCTTTCTGGGAAACAATCTGATTTCATGGTTCAGCAAGAAGCAGAATTGTGTGTCCTTATCTATAGCTGAAGCTGAGTATATAGCAGCTGGTAGCAGTTGTTCCCAATTGGTGTGAATGAAGCAAATGCTGAAGGAATATAATATTGAACAGGATGTTCTAACATTGTATTGTGACAATCTAAGTGCTATCAATATTTCAAAAAATCCCATTCAACATAGCAGGACTAAGCATATTGATTTACGTCGTCATTTCATCAGGGATCTTGTAGAGGAGAAGGTTGTGCAGCTTGAACATATTGCCACAGAGGAACAACTTGCTGATATATTTACAAAAGCCTTAGATGCCAAGCAGTTTTAAAGTTTGAGGGGCAAACTAGGCATTTGTCTTTTTGAGGAGTTATAGCAATTAACAATTTTTAAGCGTGCAACGGACATGTTCTCTTCCCTCCATTTAGTGGTGCACGCTAATTTAGGGAAATCATTACAAACCTTGGCCATCAAACTCCCTATAACATTTCCCTCTCTGCTGTGTGGTATTATGTTCGAACAGCATCCAGGTATTATAAATGCAACTGTTATTCCTAAGAAGAGGGACGCTCCTCTCACTCTTCAGTACAAACTGTTTGGTAAGCATCATGTTCCAGATATTGTTGGACCTTCTGGAGGTGTTATGTCTAGACAGGATATTGTGGCTGCCTTGAAAGAGACCTGTCAGATGCTGGCTGAAAGGAAAGCTAAGTTTGAAATGATGATTCATGCTTTAAAAACTGAAGAAAAGATTGCTAAGGGTGAGCAAGCAGGAAGTGAGGGTGATGAAGATGATGTTGATCCTAATGAAGAAGCTACGTCTGATGCAGAGTCTGATGACGAAGCAGCCTCTGATGCTTAGTCAGCTTTTGTTTCCTACGTGAAGACTTTGCTTTGAAATTGTTTGGCTAAAAAGGGGGAGATAAGTGTTTTAGAAGCACTACAGTAGTTCAAAAGCAATACAATTTTTTTTCAGGAACTGAAGTGTTTCAGGGGGAGTGTGTGTTTATGTTTCAGGGGGAGTGCTTCGTTTGTTCCTGAATGACATGTTTCAGGGGGAGTGTATGTGTGGAAACATAGTATATTTCTTGTTAGGATTTTGTTTATTATGTGCCGCTGCTGACTCTGTTGCTATTTGGTTGCTACGTTTAAGTTCTTCATGGTTGCGTACTTATGATAAGTGAAGAATTTGCCTTGTGATATCTCTCTGATCTCAGATTGATTTTAGCCAAAAATTTGCCAAAGTGGGAGATTGTTGGATATTTGGTTGTTGGCTTCATTTTTGCTAAAATCAAATATACAAGCAAGATGTACGACTTCAGAAGCAGAACCTCAGAAGCAAAACCTTCAGAAGCTGAATCTTCAGAAGCAGAACCTTAGAAGTTGAACCTTCAGAAGCTGAATCTTCAGAAGCTGAATCTTCAGAAACAGAACCTCAGAAGCTGAATCTTCAGAAGCAGAACCTCAGAAACTGAACCTTCAGAAGCTGAACCTTCAGACGCTGAACCTTCAGAAGCACTCACTTCAAAAGTACTTTCAGTAGCATCTTACTTCAGAAGCACCCTTGATTTCGTGCCTTGGAGTTGTTTATGAAGGTGAGAAAAACACAAGAAGGGGGGTTGAACTGTGTTGGCTTTTTCTTTCTCAAAAACTTAGGTTAGTTCAGAATCAGATATTGATCAGATTCTGAACTATTTTCAGAGTTGTTTTGTAGCGGATATAAAGTAAATGAGAGAGAGAAAGAGACACAAGCAATTTATCCTGGTTCCTTCCACAACCCGGAAGTAGTACAGTCCCCTTGTTACTAACAAGAGATTTTTCACTATAATCACAAAGATTACAGTTGCTCAAGCACACAACTAGAGACTTCCATGCTCAAACACACAATATGAGACTTCCTTGCTCAAACACACAGTATGAGACTTACTTGCTCAAACACACAGTATGAGACTTCCTTTCTCAAACACAAAGTAAGAGACTTCCTTGCTCAAACACAAAGTAAGAGACTTCTAGTTGCTCAAGCACACAAGCAAGAGACTTTTAATCAAACACAGTTATAGAGAAATTTGTTTGAGTTGAACACTTGATTTACAATCAGTGGTGTTCACAAAATACATCACAGATTAAGACTATATACTTAAAAAATTCTAAGATACAAAGGTTTGTAAGAATTTCTAAGTTATTTGATGAGTTTCGAAAAACAGAGTATTACGTTTTTCAAAATTGCAGGTCTGTAGAGTCTTTTTATTCTTCTTCAAATCTTTAATCCTTTATAGAGGAATAAAGAGCTGTTGAGAAGAGCCAGATTCATCAAAAGAGCTGTTGCAATAGAAGCTACATTCAACATTAATTCCTTCCTGAGATTGTGTGCGAAATAGAGGAACAGAGGAATGGAATTTTGAATTGTTTCCTTAAAACAGGGAGAATGTTTCGTCCAAGGAGACATCTGTTGCAAAGAGCAGTTCTGACTGTACAGTACTTTACTGTTGACAGTGACAGTTGTTGACTTCTGCGTTTCCTTAAAACTCAGACGCAGTTCTTTAGAAGCTGGTCTTCAGACACTGTTCATCAGACGCACTTCTTCAGAAGCTGGTCTTCAGACGCACTGTTCATCAGACGCACTTCTTCAGAAGTAGACTTCAGAGGCACTGTTCATCAGATACAATTCTTCAGAAGCTGGTCTTCAGACGCACCTTCAAACGCTGATTGTCTTCAGACTTGCAACACAAGCTTCAATATTTTCCTTCTGCTCTTAACTTGATCTCTCAGAACCACCATTAGATACAACAATTAAATATATGGTCCTGCACACTTAGAACAAGTATTAACATATCCAATTTTCTTTTTAACACTTTGTTATCATCAAAACTCAAAAGGGACCTGTTCATACATTTTGTTCCAACAATCTCCCCCTTTTTGATGATGACAACCACAAGTATTAATAGAAAATTGTTGTTAATTTAATTAACAAGTTGACTTCAGGGTCTGAGGTTTGTAAGCTCCCCCTGAGTCTGATAATCCACAAGGTGAGGTTTGTAAGCTCCCCTTGAGTCTTAGCCAGGTTAATTAAATTCGATTTAAATCAAACTGTTTCTGAGTGATTTTTCACAGAATTATCTTACATAGGCTAAGAGATGAGAAGCTGTTCTCCTAAGTTTATTAATTATCAGAAATTAACTTATATTCTGTAAGCTCAGAGCCTGAAATACTTGTTACTTTTACTCCCTCTTTTGTCATCAACAAAAAGAAAATTCAAGAATTTTAAGACACAAGAGAGTTTAAAACGTGAGATAAAAATGTTCAGAACATATGGTTCAGTACTGCTGAACTCTTTCAGACACAATTGTTCAGAACATATGGTTTAGTACTACTGAACTTTTTCAGACAGAAATGAGAGTTTTTAAATGGGTCTGAAAACTGAACATATAAGATGAGAAAGTGAAAGTGTGACTGTGTTTTGAGTGTTTTTAAAACATTTAGAAACTGAAAACAGAAAAACATTAAACACAACTGCACATTGATGACTTTAGGAGGGGCAAAGTACAACTTTCAAAGCTAACTCATCACTGCCCAGCAGTTATAACTTATCAGATTCTGACAATGTGTTAGACAATTGTTCAGATTCACTCTCATTAGTGGGCCACGTGTAAAGTGTCCACTTATAATGAGTTTTATCAGAAGTCAAAAATTCAGATTCAGAAACTCAGACTCTGATGTCTTCAGAAGCTGAACTTTCTTCAGACTCTCAAAGTGAGTGTCTGTTAAGTCTTAGCTTCTGATGAACTTCAGATTCTCAGTTTCTATTCAGAGTCAAGCAATTTTTTTTAAGAGATGAAATGCATGTTCAGATTCTTTTTAATAAAATTAAATCTATCTTCTGTGAGGGTTTTTGTAAATATATCAGCCCATTGATGATCAGTATCAATGAATTGAATATTCAAAACACCCTTCTGAACATAATGTCTAATAAAATGATGTTTAATTTCAATATGCTTGGCTCTTGAATGTAGAATTGGATTTTTAGACAAACAGATTGCAGCAGTATTATCACAGAAATGGGTATGCTGTTTTCATGAATCTGATAGTCTTTCACATTGGTGTAGAAGCTGTTAAGTTTAACAGAGAACTAATCATACCTCTGTAGAGCTTCTGATCTACCTTTGAGCTTCTGACTACTTCTCCTTGTTCATTTAGTTTGTTTCTGAACACCCATTTTGTTCCAATAATGTTCTTGTGTTTTGGTCTTGCAAATAAGTCCCAAACACCATTTCTTTGGAACTGATTGAGTTCTTCTTGCATAGCCATAATCATTAAGACTTTGTTCAGAAACATCTTGCTCTTGATTGGCTTCAAGAGGAGTGTCAGCTACTGAGAGGTTTTCAGCATTTGGAGGATTTTCAGCTTCTGGAAGTTTTTCAGCTTCAGAACTTTCTTTAGACTCAGAAATTTGGTCAGGTTCTGAAGCATCTTCTGATAGCTGAATATCAGTACTAGTGATCTTGCCTTTTTGGTTTCCTCCAGATCCCACAGTTCCTCCCTCTTTCATGGTCAGGGTTTGGAACATAAACTTTTCTCCTGTCATGTGCAGCAAGCAGCCACTGTCCAGGTACCAAGACTTCTCCTTTTGTTTGCCTCTTAATCATATCTGCAACAGAAATAATTTCAGACCTAGGTACCCATATCTTTATGGGTCCTCTTGGGTTAGTTCTGAAAGGTTTAGTCTTTTGTTGCACTTTATGTCTGGAGTTATAAGACTCAGACTTGTTCAGATACCTTGGATATGAATCTTTTAATCTTGAATAAGTCTTAGTATCAGACAATGAGTTCTTCAGAACCTGAGCTTTCAATGGTCTTGACTCAGATTTCTTCAGAACCTTAGACTTGAAGGTCTTTAGTTCTGAGCTTTTTAGAGTCTGAACCTTTGAAGACTTTAGTTCTGTTTTCTTCAGAACTTTGGACTTAAGAGTCTTTGATTCTGATTTGTTCAGAATCTTGGATTCAGATGTAGTAGGTTCTGATTTGTTAAGAACTTCAGTTTTGCCTGCTCCTAACACAAAGCAAACTTTCAAACCTTTCTTAATACAATTAGAATCAGATGACTGATTGGCTTTCTTTTGTATCCTTTGTCTGACATTCTGAGATTTAAAAGGTTTTGCATAAACTGGTTTAGTATCTTTTGAAGGTTTCATAAACACAGCCTTTTGAAAATTTGAGTCTGAATTTTTCAGATTCTGAGACTTGCTTGCCTTAGGTTCTGAACTCTTTAGACTTTGAACCTTTTCAGATTTAAAGTCTGTTTTCCTCATAGTCTTAGACTTAGAACCTTTTGGTTTAGACTTTGGCAAATCTTTAGATTCTGCTTTCATCTTTCCCTTAGGTTCAGAAGTTTTGGATTCTGAGTTGTTCAGAACCTCAGGTTCAGCAGTCTCAGTTTCTGATGAATTCAGTTTCTCAGAACTGTCAGATGCAGGTACAAAGCACACTTCAGCGCCTTTCAAAATATCTCCAAAAAATGGTAGAATTGTTTCTGTTGAATGATTGAATGGATCATTCTTGAAACCAATTCCTTCTCCTCTGTTTATGTTAATATTGTAAATCATTGAAGCAGCCTTACTTATGTTGATTCCTGTTAAGATGAAATCCTAAAGAGCAATTTCTTGTTCACTTGGGACTTCATCAGGTTTCTTATGAACCATTTCTCTGAGTTCTCTAACTTCTTCATCAATCTCATTGATGTGATTCTAAAGTTGGAGATTCTCATCAGCCAGCAAGTTATGTTTCTTTTTCAAAGATTTTAATTGAATCAACTTGCTTCTGAGGTGGTTCATAAGATCCTTAAATGTATCAACAAGCTCAGAACGAGTAAGTTCAGAATATACCTCATCTTCTTCTTCAGATTCTGATCCTGACTCTTCATCAGAAGATGTTGTAGCAATCAGAGCTGCATTTGCTTCTTCTTCATCTTCATTCTCAGACTCAAATTCATTGTCAAGCTCATCCCATGTAGCCATAAGACTTTTCTTGAATCTGTCTTTGAAGTTGCTTGATTTTGAGTTGGTCTTTCTGGATTTCTCCTTTGATTTGTCCTTTTGAAGATCTGGACAATCAGTTATGAAATGACCAGTTTGCTTGCAGTTGTAGTAACTCTACTGATCTTCCTTCTTGGAAGATCCCTTGAAGTTACTGCTCATGTTAGAAGATTTCTTTTGTCTCTTCATCAAGTACTGAATTATTTTAGAAAGCATTTCCAGCTCCTCAGCTTCTGAATCTTCTTCAGAATTTCCCTCAGGAGATTCTTCATCAGATTCTATAGCTTTTGGAGCTTTTGATGACTTTCCTTTAGATTTCAGTGCTATAGACTTAGATTTTCTAATAGGTTCATCTTCATTGAGTCCTAGTTCATGCACTTTGAGAGAGCTTATAAGATCTTCAATACTTAGAGTATTTAGATCTTTAGCTTCCTCAATAGCAGTCACTTTAGGTCTCCATTTAGATGGTAGACTTTTGAGGATCTTGTTCACATGATCAGCAGTAGTATAGCTTTTCTTCAGAATCTGAAGTCCAGAAACCAGAGTCTGAAATCTTGAGAACATAGTCTCAATGTTTTCATCTTCCTTCATTCTGAACAGCTCATACTGCTGAACCAGAAGATTTTCTTTTGCTTCTCTAACCTTCTTGTTTCCTTCATAGTTAAAGCAGAGAGAGGTAAAGATGGCTTTTGCTGTTGATTTATCACTCTGCTTCAAGTATTCATTGTGGGGCAGAGAGTCCACAATAATACCTCTTACATTGTGATGCTTTCTGTAGATCTTTCTTTCAGTATCAGTAAGGCTTCTTCTGTTAACAGCTACTCCTTCTTCATCAACTGGTATAGTTATACCATCTTCAATGATGTCCCATAGACTATCATCTATTCCAATGATATGACTATACATCTTGCTTTTCCACCATGAAAATTTCTCAGGATCACTAGTAAACATAGGAGGTTTATGGTGTGAGTGAGATTTCTTTTCATCTGTACCATATTCACCACCACCACTTCTGGATGTGGATTCACCAGATACACCAGAAGACATGTTTTTCTCAGGATCTTTACTGACTCACTGTTAGGTGATTGAATATCAGAATCGGAGCTCTGATACCAACTGAAGGTGAGAAAAACACAAGAAGGGGGGGTTGAATTGTGTTGGCTTTTTCTTTCTCAAAAACTTAGGTTAGTTCAGAATCAGATATTTATCAGATTCTGAAACTATTTTCAGAGTTGTTTTGCAGCGGATATAAAGTAAATGAGAGAGAGAGAGAGAGAGAGAGAGAGAGAGAGAGAGACACAAGCAATTTATCCTGGTTCCTTCCACAACCCGGAAGTAGTCCAGTCCCCTTGTTACTAACAAGAGATTTTTCAGTATAATCACAAAGATTACAATTGCTCAAGCACACAGCTAAAGACTTCCTTGCTCAAACACACAGTATGAGACTTCCTTGCTCAAACACAAAATAAGAGACTTCCTTGCTCAAACACAAAGTAAGAGACTTCTAGTTGCTCAAGCACACAAGCAAGAGACTTTTAATCAAACACAATTACAGAGAAATTAGTTTGAGTTGAACACTTGATATACAATCAGTGGTGTTCACAAAATACAACACAGATTAAGACTTTATACTTAAGAAATTCTAAGATAAAAAGGTTTGTAAGAATTTCTAAATTATTTGATGAGTTTCGAAAAACAGAGTATTACGTTTTTCAGAATTGCAGGTCTGTAGAGTCTTTTTATTCTTCTTCAAATCTTCAATCCTTTATAGAGGAATAAAGAGCTGTTGAGAAGAGCAATCTGCAGTTCATTAAGATCAGCAATCTGTCCTATATGAGCACATCTTTCAGACTGCAGCTGGCACACAGTTTCCTTCTCAGTCTCTAATAACTTGATTAAATCTTGATTTCTGAGATACAATTCTTCATAAGAAATAGCTGGTTCCTCAATAATCAATTCTTTATCACAGGCTTCAGATTCTGATGAAGTTTCAGTTTCTGATGAAGTTTCAGACTCTGAATAGACCACAGATTTTGAACAAGCTTTTGAAACTGTAAGAGCAGCAACATGTTTAGCTGACTTACTTTCAATCTCTCCTTCTGAGCTATCCTCATCAGACCAAGATACAACAAGGCTTTTCTTCTGCTTCTTGAGAAAATTAGGACATTCAGCCTTGATATGTCCAAAGCCTTCACACTCAAGGCACTGCACAGCCTTTGATTGTTTGCTATTTTCTTCAGATTGTTGCTTGTTATTGTTGAGTCTGAGATTCTGACCTTTGGTTCTGGACTTTCTGTCAATATTCTTCAGAATCTTATTGAACTGTTTTCCCATTAACACTACAGCTTCGGATAACTCATCTTCATCTTCATCTTCATCAAGCTCTTGTTGATCATCAGCTTCAGACTTATCAGCAAAAGCTATTCCTTTTCCTTTCTTATCTGGCTGTTTACAAAAGGCAGTTTCAAAATTGAGCAATGACCCAATCAGCTCCTCAAGCTTCATAGTGGTAATATCATGAGCCTCCTCTATGGCTGTAACCTTCATATCAAATCTTCTGGGCAGGGACCTGAGGATTTTTCTCACTAACTTCTCATCTGACAACTTCTCCCCAAGAGAATCAAATGAATTTGCCATATCCAGCACATTCATGTAAAAATCCTGAATGGATTCATCTTCCATCATCTTCAAGTTTTCAAATTTTTTTGTGAGCAACTGAAGTCTGGATTGTTTAACCTTAGAGGTTCCTTCATGAGTGGTTTTCAGAATTTCCCAAGCATCCTTTGCCACAGTACATTGCTTGATGAGTATGAACATGTTTCTATCAACACCATTGAAAATAGCATTCAAAGCCTTTGAGTTTCCATGTGACAGATCATCCTCAGCTTTGGTCCATTCTTCTTCAGGCTTCAAAACACCAGTTTTATTCCCATCTTTGTCTGTAACCACAGGATGTTCCCAGCCTTTAATCACAGCCTTCCAAGTTCTGCTGTCAATGGATTTTAGGAATGCACACATCCTTAATTTCCAGTACTCGTAATTGGTGCCATCAAGTAGGGGTGGTCTGTTGACAGGGCCTCCTTCTCTCTCCATAAAGCCAGATATTATTAACTCTGGATCTCACCCAAAACACAGGCAGGGTGCCCGCTCTGATGCCAATTGAAATTCTGGCCAGGCAATAACAAAGAGTAAACAGGTTCTGAACCAAACAGGTTCTGAACTAAACTTAGCACAATTAACAACAGATAATCAGCAGAAATTAAAAGTGCAGGAAAGCTAAAGAACACACAAGGTTTGTTAACCCAGTTCGGAGTAAACACCTCCTACTCTGGGGGATACCAATCCAGGAAGGAAATCCACTATTGGAATTAATCCTTAAGACTCAGACACTGACACCCCAGTTCCTATCCTAAGCAATCAACTTCCACCTAGTCAGACTTCTACCCACGCATGAGTATTAGAGACCACTAACTTCCTATTCAAGTAACAACCCAGTTACTTGAACAACCCTTGAACTAAACCCAGTTCTGAAAACTACCCTGTTTTTGAAGAACACACTTCAAAACAAAAACTTCATTCTTGCTTAAAAGCTTTGAATGAATTACAACTCAATTAAACCTAAACCAACTCAAAACATATGAGTGGTGCACAAAACAAAGCTTAAAAAGCTTACACACACTAAGACTCTATTTCTGAATTTTCTCTCTAATTTCTTGTCTCTTGAATAGCAGCAAAGCACTCCTTATATAGCCTTCAGCAAGTCTCTGAATTTTGTAGCCAATCTTCTGAATTAGATTTGTTTATGAATTATGAATGATCCAATAAGGAAACAAATAAACCTGCAATGTATCTTTAAAAAGATTTTGCAGAAAAATACGAACTTCATAAAACTGAACCAAATCTTCATAAAATCTTCACCAAATCAACCAGCAATCTAGAAGCAATATGCGAAGATAAATCCTTGATAAATCTCGCCAAGATTCGCGCCAAAATAACTTGTAAAAATGCAGCTTCTGAAGAAGTCAACAAAAGTCAACGCGGGCATCAGACTCTCATTCCAGCTTCTGAAGTGCTACAGTGCTTCTGAAGCAACTTTCAGCTTCTGATGGAATTTTCAGCTTCTGAACAGCTCCAAATGCAATTTCTTGTAACTGAAGACTTGTTCTAAACATGGAGATGCTTCTATTCAACACATTGGATTTGCCAAAACATGCAGCCAACTCCAAAATACTCAACAAAGATATTTTCGAGAGATATATTTTTCCAGATTGGATATTTTTATTTGTGTAAATATATTTTCAAAAGAGATCTTTGGAAAATATATTTCTGAAGAATATTTGTTTCAATATATTTCTGAGAAGAATATTTGATTCAAATATATGTTGCTGCTGAAGGCTATAAATAGAAGACGCCACTATTGAAGAAAACAATGGAAGCCATCATTGAAAGAGTATTCTTAGGTTTCGAGTGTGTTAATTGTGAGCCTTTCTTGTGTCACCTTGATGCAAGCTTAGGACTGTGTTTATTGAGTTGTAATTGTGTATACCGCACCTAAGCTTTGAAGTACGGTGTGTGTTTGTGTCTGAAGGTGTCTTCGTCTTTTTATTTGAGTCTAAGATCATTGGGGTAGTGATTGATTGAGTGGGTGTGAGATGGGATCTCAGGTCTAGGAGTTCCTAGGCTGAAGTCAGTACAGGTAGTAGTTAGGTGATAAGTTGTACACTTGGAGTTTGCTGAGAACTTAGAACTAGGACTACACTAGTGGACTTCCTCCTGGCTTGGTAGCCCCCAGAGTAGGTGTGTTTGTGACCGAACTGGGTTAACAATTTCCTTGTGTCTTTTTTATTTTTTTGCCTGTTATTGTTTTGTGTTTATACGTGTTTTACTTATATCTTAACGTTGAAACATTATTCTTCACATTCCACCGTTGTTCCAGTGTTGGAACATTCGTTCAACATCAGGACACTTCTGCGCCAGAATTTCACAGACTATAAACCACGCCGCCTCCATGATAAAAGAAGCTCATCTACAATTGTGCGGTTAACTACTGCACTGTAGAAAACCGTTCGAGATTTACACCTTCAATATGGTACTAAGACCACTCTTTAATACTGAAACCAATTTCTAATATGGTACTCTGACCTCTCTATTACGGTGCTAGGATCACTCAAAATGGTTTTACCACCATTCTAACCTTTAAGTTCTCCAAAATATCAATATGGTACTACGACCACTCAAATATGGTGATACCACCATTCTAACCTTTAAGTTCTCCAAAATATCAATATGGTACTACGACCACTCAAATATGATGATACCACCATTCTAACTTTTTAACTTCTCCAAAATTAAAAAAAAAATATCGAAAGAATTTTTATATATACTGTTAAGATCATTCTTAATTCCGACGGGACATTATTATTCCAAAAGGGACTATGATCTTAAAAGTACTCTTTATTCCGAAGGGACATATATTATCGAATGGACTATGTTCTTAAGACCTTTCTTAATTCTAAAGGGACATTATACCGAATAAGGACTAAGATCTTAAGAACACTCTTAATTCTAAAGAGACAGAAAAAGGAGATGAGGAGAAGAATAGTTCGTTAACACAAGTTGGAGGGAGAAGAGAGAAAGATTTCTCGACAACTCAATAGAACTCTTTGGTGTAATTTTTTAACTGAGTGAAGTCCTCTATTTATATAGAGATTTTGTAACTGTTTTAGCTAAATTAGCGACAGCAGTTACTCTAATTGATAAGATCAAAAGGAAACTTAACCACTAATCAGTTCAACAACATTTGTGGATAGGATAAAAAAGAAACAAATTCACAAAAGTGGAGGAAACAGACTCATTGGATATGAATGAAGGAAATATAAGAAACTCAGTTGAATTCTTATTCTTATCACAAACAACATAAGCTAAATTTATGGAAAGTCATATTCACGAATAAAAATAATAAACTATTATTTTTATCTTTATCAAGTATTTAAAATTAAATACTGCAATTTAAACACTACTAATGTGTGTATTCTATTTTATGTGGGACCCCACTCTCTGATTTTTCAATTCACATCACACTAGTTCAAAGTCTTATTACTTGATGCTTAATCTTTCAATTTCCTTCCAACATCACACAAATGTTCCAACATACTGCAACATTCGCATCTACCATTTCAGCAGCTTACAATGGATCCATCACATAGATCCTGTGAGTTTCCCCTTTTAGCTCAACCTCAAAGTACCTAGTAAGTTTTTAGGTAGTAGACAACTGCAAGCAACCATCAGAAAATTCTAAAGGTAACCAACTCTTCCCCTCATCTGAAATAGTTATCAAAAGACCATGTTAAAAAAAAACATTCATAACACATATGCATACTTGCTTGCATCATATTAGAAAGTTAAATGAAATTTTGAAAAAAAAAAACAATTCAATTTATCACCAAAAAAGAAATTTCAACTTTGAATTTTAAGAGGGAATTGGATATCAAGATAGAAAATGGAAATTTGTGATTTATACAAAAATGAGTTTAAAAATAAGAGCAGTATATGGTTTGGATCATATGCCCCTTTAACACACAAACCAAATCAGCCATATTATAGTACAATGAAAATCCAAAGTGAGGAAGACATCTACTTAACCATATGTTCTCAAGGTGAGACCTATAAAACTTATCTAGAGAAGGTGTCATCATCAATAGTTTTTGTCAATCTATCTCATGTTGGTTGGGCATAACACCGTGATAATGTGAATAAATTTTTAAAGAGAAAAAGGCTAAACTTTTTTTGTAACGAAAATTAATTAAAAGATGTTTCTTTCTGGGTTTTTGGTTTTGTTTTTAAAAAAACTTAAGTAATCATCTTAAAGTTTGTTAGATCATTTTGTTAATTAAATACCACAAACTTACAAGACCTGATATCTACAATAAAATAAAAGTTCTCAGAAAGAGATTAAACCTAGGAGGACCAGTCTTCAAATGATCTTACTAAAAATACTTCAGAAGCAATATACAGCCAAACTACACAAGTTGGCTTCAAAAGTTTCAAAACTTTGTGAACATGATCAATCTTCTTCACCTTCTCATCAAAAGTCTTTTGTGCATCCCATTCAAATAATCTATATGTTAACCTGCAAATAAATGAAATTCATTTTTATTAGCTTGCAAGATAACTCTAAACAGGACTAAATCTTCAAACCAATCATAATTGAATTAACAATAAATTCACCAGTAGGGAATGGTTATGAATAGAGACACGTAAAATGTTATTATTTTTGTTATAATCTATCTATGTGGTCCTGTCCCACAGCAATAGATACATCAAACCCCTTTTGGAGTGCTCTTAGCTTATGTCCTTTTAGCAAAAGATGGCGAGCAAACTGAATAAGAATGAATGAACTTGAAACAGAGAACGCATGGTGTCAAATTTTGCATTAAGATAGAGTATATGCTTAATTAGTTCTTAAGTACCTGAGTTGAAAAACTTTAAGGGTTACTTACTTTGATATGCCATAATTTTATGAATAAATTGGGTTAATTGGATTTCCAAAATCCGCATATAGACCTTTGATAGAACAAAGCAAGAAATCAATCAACCCACTCGATCAATCAAAACAAATACTACTTAGTTTGGTATACTTATATAATAATCCTAATTGGGATATTCTAAGCACATGTTCATTGCCTTGGATATGTTGGGACATTAGTCCATGCATAGTCATTGGAGCCTTTGAAATATTTGGTGGCTATTGATTAGGAGTTGTTCAATATCCAATGACTTTAACCAAAAGCTCTCTGATTGAATGCAAAGAATTCTTCCAAGACTTAGAGCTTTAGAAACCAATTCAAAGAATTGAGTTTCAAATAGCTCATGAACAGGCACTAAATCATATATTAGACTTGAACACCAATGATATCTAAATTCTTACACATATGTGTAATTAGTGAAGCCACCTCTTGGCCGGTGTATATTGTTATAATTATTTTGTTTTAATTAGTGAAGAAAAAACATTCAAAGCGTATGTGTTAGTTTTGAAGCAAAGAAAAAAGCAGTAAGCATCATGATCGACTAAAATTGGATGCACTATCATAATGTATGAATAATATGTGTAAAAACAGTGTATAACCAACTATCATCATGTATGAACAATATGTGCAAAAATGATCCAAAAGCAACAATTAGTAGAAGAAAAATTAATAAGTTGAATACTTACATGGTAGAAGGCATCCACTATTATTGCATCATGAGTCTTTTGGGACATCAGTCAGATAAATTGCTCCTGCGCCAGTTTCAATTGATTAAGCATCACAAAGAATTCCACAAACATAATACAGTGGAATCTACATGAAATTTACCCAAATTGTCTTGAAAAAGTGTGCTATAGCGTATGTGTTGCTTTTCAATGTTTCAATGATAACAAGGACATAAAATGTGGGTGATAGGAGAGGGGCCGGGTTTGATGAGGGAGATTGGGCTTAGCCCAATTCTGGCTAATTCAGGAAGTGTATACCTAAATGGTGGTGTGAATAGCAATAGATCCAAAATTGCTATTTCATTTAGTTTAATAAAACAATGTCAATCCAGATCTTATACCATTTAATTTTCAAAATACATACACCCTCAAATATATCTCCAAGAATTTATTAAAATTATTATAGTTGAACTTTAATTTGTTTTTGAATTTCAACTTAATACTACTTCATTGTCTGGTCGGAATTTAATTATACTATTTCATTATTACACTTAATGTATCACTTCTATGACATTTTTTTTATAAATGTATGTCACTATTGATAAACAACCTTTGAATCTTCATGTCAAAACACTTCAGATGTCTTGATTTCATATCTATGGTGTAACGTAAATTTTTATTTAAGGGTGTATTGTAATTTGTAATCCTTATTTTTTTAACAAGAATTTGTACTCCTTATTTGTAAGGTTTAACATTTATTGTACTTTGTATGTTGTCTCTACCATTAAATCATCTTTAATTTTGATCTCATTATTTATTCTGTGCAATTCAAATTACATGTTTGAAAACAGATAGATTAACCTGTGCATACGCACGGGTATCACACTAGTGATTCACACTTCCATATGTCTATGGTTAAAATAAGCTCTTGTATAGTTAAGATCAAAATCATTCCAATAAATTTCGTAATATTTAAGTAGGGACTCCTCTCAAAAAAATAAGTAGTGACTATTTTCCCCTAAAAAAGTAGGGACTATTTTTCTTTCGAAAAAACATAATGGAGTCACTGCAATTTTGATTTTTTAATCAGTTAAGTAACTAGTATAATTTTTTGGGTTACATATGTTTTTGATCCTTATAAATATATTAGATTTTTGTTTAAGTCCCCAGAAAAATTTTCTTCCATTTTTAGTCTCTAAAAAAATTTCAATTTTCATTTTTGATCCCTACTTTTAAGTTAACTTATGTGTAGCCTTCATATTTTTGAATGAAAATTTTTAAAAATATTTAAAATATTATAAAAATCTCTCCTAAAAAAAGAAATTTTTTAAAACATGAATTATGAATTTTTAAACGCAAAAATTATAAAAAATTCACGGATGCTCTTTGCATGCATCTCCACTCATGAGGGGAGAGTGCGTCGACACCTTCCCAAATTAAAATTATCTATGATCTATCATGTTACAAGATAGATTAATCAATTCTTTTTATTATTTTCTTTTACAAATAGTCAAACGTCTGTCAAAAACTTTTTTTTCTAAAAAAAACTTGATTATTAGAATAGGGAAATATTAACGAGTGCCCTGGGACACTCTTTAAATACCAAAAGTAGTAAGATTTTAAAAAAGTTTGTGTATTTATTGCATTGAAAATTGAAGTCTTTAACTTTTTTAAAGAATAATTTCTTTATTAGGAATGCTTAAAAAGTGTCCCGGAGGCACTCGTTAACAAGTCTCGTTATAATATTATCATGACATTGCAATGAAAAAAATGCAAGAAGAAAAAAATTTAAGATATTATTATGAAAGTATTAATCTCTCTCTTTTTTTTAAGACAATCAAAAGTTCAAGACGACCCATGTTTAATAGTAAAAAATAGTAAATATCAAAACAAGAAAGAAAAAAAACAAGGTTGTTTAAAAGTTGGAAACTAGTGAGATGTAGTCACTTCTACTAAATCATGAACTACCTTATTGTCTTTTTTTTTCTTAGGGATCCTTATTATATATCTGCTACTAAATTTTACATGGAAGTTTCTATAATGAGAATTATAAAAAAATTTACAATGATTTAATTTAACCAAAGCTAAAGACATCATTTATGTTATTATGAAAAGCATCAATAATAATATTTTAAAGCTGACAAAAGACAAAAACATTTCCCTATTGCTATTTGTAAATAGCAAAAATATAATTTTGATTAAAAATAATTGTAACCCAAATTCAAATCCTAGCTCAAACAATCTTTAATCATGTTCTATTTATCGTCGGACCAAATTTCATAATACTTGAGGTCTTTCCCATGTATTGTAAAAAAAAAAAAAAAGAGGTCTTTCACATGGATGAGAGATGGTTAAGGAAAAAAACTCTTCTATGGAAAAATAAAAACATCAACGATGAGAAGCTTATGGTTGAGTATTTAAATAAGTCTTATGTGTAGACATTGTTTATTTATATTTTTTAATAATAGTATATAATAATTTTATGTTATTTGTATATCAATAATTCTATATCATTAAATTTTAATATTTAAACAAAGTGAGACCCACAAAAAGATAGAGTGTTTATTTAAACTATAGTAATGATATTTGTACAACCATTTTGTAACAATTTTAATGATAACTTTTTTTACGTAACAAAAACTTTTGTGACAACTTTAATGACAACTTGTTATATATATATATATATATATATATATATATATATATATATATATATATATATATAACAAAAACAATAGATATAGAAAATAAGAACACAAATAAACTATAAGAGTTCAAAAAAAGTTGTACATATATAGTTTTTTTTTTAAAACTACTAACATTCACAATAGTAGTAAAAGTAAACTAACAAAGATCTTTAAATAAAAATATCTATTAAAAACAAAGACTCTACTAAACTTATAAAGTTAAACAACTCAGGATTATGGATATCTTAAATATATATTTAAGATAGGGTAGCATATCTTAAATATAATTTAAAAACCCCGAATCTGACTGAAGAAAAACAACAAAATAGTAAAGAGAAGCAACGTGTGTACACGATCTACATTAATGTCCAATCTGAAATTAAATTAAATTCAATTCATCTGTCTACCAATCATGTAACACTGTAAAAATTAAAATTAAAAATATAATAAAATTGTAACAGTCTCTCACCCATAAGCTATCAATTTCCCAGCACCGCCACTATCACAAACACACAGATTCATTTCATAGCTTTTTCTTTATAATATCATCATCACTTTTCCTTTTACCTTTCTTTTCTTTCTTATATATATAAATAACATTGCTTCATTTCTCATGTCACTGTGTGATACATGAAAATCATCATTGTTTTCTTCCTCACACAATAATTAAGGTTGTCTTTTTTATCTCTCTTTTTCTTTCACTCTTCAAATCTCAGATCTCTCAACCATTGCTTAACCCCATTTCCATATCATCTTTAACAGATCTCATCTTTTCATCCATCATCTAAATTTTCAACCTTTTCCAAATTTGCTTAAATTTTATTAATTGGGATTTCTGATCCAAGGTTGAGATTTTAAGCTTAATTTTTATACCATAACTTGATTTTCATTAATTACTCTTAATTTGGTTTTTTGTAAAATTCCCAGTTTTATAGTTTAAGCTGGTTTCATTCACATATTTGGTTAGTTTAGTTCGTGTGTTTTGTTTGTTTGCTTGTTTTATTTTACTTTTGTGTTTTTGTGTGTAGTACATATATGAATGTTTCTGTTTTTAATGTTGGATCAATAAGAGAAACATGTTTTGTATTTATATGGAGTTTAAGCTTGTCACTGTTATGTAGATCTGAAGCTAGTTTAACACTTTTCTTTTAATAGTATGCATTATATATACTAATATACTAATTGGTAATTTGTTTGATTGCTGTAATTGAAAGTGAAAGGACATGATTTATGTTAAATATGGAAAGTGATTTTGTGATCCGTAGTTGGATAAGTTGTTTATGTACATCATAAGCTTAGTAGTTAGCTTTATTGATTTTGATGATTTATTGAAAGTATGTTTGATTTGACTTGCTTGAGATTTTTGTGCTAGATCTTGATCTGGATCATAATGTTTGGGTTTTTTAGTTTTTTTTATAAGTGATGTGTTTCTAAATAAGATTTGGTAATTTTTTTAGGTTCTAGATGGCAAAACCAAGTGCTGCTGATAATAGGACGAGAAGTTCAGTGCAGATCTTTATAGTAGTTGGTTTGTGCTGTTTCTTCTATATATTGGGAGCATGGCAAAGAAGTGGTTTTGGAAAAGGAGATAGTATAGCATTGGAGATTACAAAGAATAACGCCGAATGTGATGTAGTTCCAAATTTAAGTTTTGATTCACACCATGCTGGTGAAGTTGGTCAAATCGATGAATCCGATTCAAAGACTAAGGTGTTTAAACCTTGTGAAGCTCGTTATACCGATTACACTCCGTGTCAAGATCAACGGCGTGCTATGACGTTTCCGAGAGAAAACATGAACTATAGAGAAAGACACTGTCCTCCAGAGGAAGAGAAGTTACATTGTATGATCCCAGCACCAAAAGGGTATGTAACACCTTTTCCATGGCCTAAGAGTAGGGATTATGTTCCTTATGCAAATGCACCTTACAAGAGTCTCACAGTTGAGAAGGCTATTCAGAATTGGATCCAATATGAGGGAAATGTGTTTAGATTCCCTGGTGGTGGAACCCAATTTCCTCAAGGTGCTGATAAATATATTGATCAACTTGCATCTGTTGTACCTATTGATGATGGGACAGTGAGGACGGCGCTTGACACCGGTTGTGGGGTATGTTTATGTTTTTAATCTCAAATTCCTGATTAGTTTTGTTAAACCTCCTTGGCCCTGTTTGGTTAAACAGCTTAATTAATTACTTATAGTATAAGCTATTTCTATAACAAAGGTAAATATTGTCAAAGTGTTTTTTCATGTAAGCTATATGTTGTTTTTATAAGCTATCATTGAGAACTTAAAGAAATAAGCGGAAAACAACTTATGGATATGTCATAAACTGTTTCCATAAGCTCTCCGAAACAGTCTCACAAGTGTGTATGCCAGTAGATAAGCTCAAATTAGCCACAATCCAAACTTTGTACATATTACTTTGATTATTAGGTTCATTATTTGTATTAAGCAATGTATGTATTCGTATGTCAGGTTGCAAGTTGGGGTGCATATCTCTGGAGCAGAAATGTTGTTGCCATGTCGTTTGCACCG
The DNA here is from genome assembly GCA_018208015.1 of Medicago ruthenica. Lineage (NCBI taxonomy): Eukaryota > Viridiplantae > Streptophyta > Magnoliopsida > Fabales > Fabaceae > Medicago > Medicago ruthenica. The sequence continues at coordinate 48,360,221 of CM031378.1, forward strand.
AGGGACTCTCACGAAGCACAAGTACAATTTGCTCTTGAAAGGGGTGTACCTGCTGTTATTGGTGTTTTTGGAACCATAAAGTTGCCATATCCATCAAGAGCCTTCGACATGGCTCATTGTTCTCGCTGTTTGATTCCATGGGGAGCAAATGGTAAGAACATCAAAGTTAAAGTAAACAATGTTTTACCATGTAAAAACTATTAGCTGCAAGTAAAGAAGCACTATTTGACATTATATTTTGGTTGTTGATTTGCAGATGGAATGTATATGATGGAAGTTGATAGAGTTCTAAGGCCTGGTGGTTATTGGGTGCTTTCTGGTCCTCCAATCAATTGGAAGGTCAACTACAAACCATGGCAGAGACCAAAGGAGGAACTCGAGGAAGAACAAAGAAAGATTGAAAAGGTTGCTAAGAAACTTTGCTGGGAGAAGAAGTCTGAGAAGGCTGAAATTGCAATTTGGCAAAAGATGACAGACACCGAATCATGCCGTAGCAGACAAGATGACTCCAGTGTAGAATTTTGTGAATCCTCAGATCCTGATGATGTCTGGTATGCATGCTTACCCCCCTTTTTGTTGTTATATAATTAATATTTGTTTATTGATGTTCCTTTCAGTTCTCTCTACTTGTCATGAGAACGTACATGTGTGTGATATAGTTCTAAATTGCGATTGCGGTTAAAGTCAAACCTTTATATTGCAGAAAAATGAGATCAATTTTAAAACCATGCATCTGAGCATACGACTAAAAGAATCTGATATTGTCTAGTGATGTATTAGATATTGACACTTGTTGTATTGTATATGTTATTGATATCGTCTCTATTGATTTTTTAATTGTATAAATATGAGCAATGTTTAATGTTGTATAGAAATAAGAGGTGTACTGACTTGAAATGCTTTTGTTCTGTGGCTATAGGTATAAGAAAATGAAGGCTTGCGTTACTCCGACTCCTAAGATTTCTGGTGGCGATCTTAAACCATTTCCAAACAGGCTATATGCGATCCCTCCTAGAGTTTCTAGTGGCTCTATTCCTGGAGTTTCTTCTGAGACATACCAGGATGATAACAAAATGTGGAAAAAGCATGTCAATGCATACAAGAAAATTAATTCACTGTTGGATTCCGGAAGATATCGCAACATTATGGATATGAATGCTGGTTTGGGTAGTTTTGCTGCCGCTATTCATTCATCTAAGTCCTGGGTCATGAATGTTGTGCCTACTATAGCTGAGAAGAGTACGCTCGGTGTGATATATGAGCGAGGACTGATTGGCATCTATCATGATTGGTATGATTTCCTAACTATTCGATCCTATTTTATTCATGTCAGATCTCAATCTTTAACTATTCGATCCTGTTTTTTTTTCCTTATATATTTTTGTTGCTTTTTTATCCAGGTGTGAAGCCTTTTCCACATATCCAAGAACATATGATCTCATTCATGCTAATGGCCTCTTTAGTTTGTACCAGGATAAGTAAGTGTTCCTTCGGTCAAATGACTATTTAACTATTCGTCTTGTTAAGTTTCATAAGCCAGTTCTTATTCTGTAGGCGTAGACAACCAACTTCACCCAGTATTTCAATGGGATCTGTAGTGACCTTGTTTGTTGAGTCTCCAAACTGTTACATTGTTAAAAAGCACTTTTTACCTGTGCTTGTGTGTGTCCGTTTCATTCCCTAAATATGGTCATTATAAAAAATATGAAAAAATTACCCTCCCTACACCAGAAGAAACTCGAAATACTCTCCCCTCCCACATTTTGTTAAAACTTACACTTCTCTTGATGATAAGTGAATATGCACATTTTAATATAATCAAGATTCTTATGCACATTTTTTCTTCAATTTTCGCTCTTATTATGATTTACATATAGTTTTGAAATCTTACTAGTATCAATGTCAATTTATATCAACATATAACAATAAAAGATAAACTAAAATTTTTAGCATTTTTTCAAAGCCGATAAAATGGATATTTAAATCTTCATTTCATCTTCTAAAGTCATAAAATCAATAATAAGGTGTTCAAAATTAGTTAACAATGATATTGAAAATCAATAATAACAGCTTTTGCATTTGTTACTCTTTTTTGTTTTGTTTAATTAAGAAGCATTCAATTGTGCCTTGATTTTGCATGCCATTAGCAGAACACTTGTTTTTAGTTGTGAGTTCTCTTTTATAGTTGTGTTCTTTCTTGTGACTCAAGCATGTCTATAATGTAATTGAACGCAGATGCAATACAGAAGACATTCTTCTCGAGATGGACCGGATATTGCGACCAGAAGGCGCTGTCATAATCCGTGACGAAGTCGATGTGTTAATTAAGGTAAAGAAATTAATCGGAGGAATGAGATGGAATATGAAATTGGTTGATCATGAGGATGGTCCTCTTGTTCCTGAGAAAGTACTAATTGCTGTCAAGCAGTATTGGGTTACTGATGGAAACTCCACATCAACACAATAATCACTGAAAAACAAGTTGAAGAAATTGCACTCCTAGCCTTAAGCTGCTACTACTTTTCTATATACAAACAATAGTCACAGAGTTCATATGGTTTGATTCATCATCACAACTGTGGTAGAGAGAGGGGTCCACATAACTTGCTCCAAGTTTATGCTACAAGTCAGTTTTGGTGTTAAATTAATTAACAATTTAGAATGTTGCATTCAAGAATAGAAACACCCCTCTCTATGTGCCACTATTTTCCCTAATAGTTAATTTATTTAAATTAAATGTTTTGCTTTGTACCAAAAGAAAAAAGTAGTTATATTTCTGAATTTTAAGTTGAAACCAATCCTTTTGTCAATTGTATTGATGATAATAACTTTTCAGCATTTTTGTAAACTCTAGGTTGCTATTCTAAATTTACTTATTTTTTAACAAATTCCTTCCATGCTTGCAATTTACCATGGATTGTTCAGTGATTCAGCTTTGCCTTACTTTCAGTTGTGTTAAAAGAATAAATTATACTTCTGAAAGAAGTTTAGGGCCTGTTTAATTTTCATCAAAATTTTCTATTTTCATTTTCAATTTTTCTTTGAAATTTAAATTAATATTGGGTGTGTCCGTACATGATTGCATGTGTGTAATCATGAATTAATACATTTTTTTGGTTTGAATTTATTCTTGAAAGAATGCAGCTCTTTGTTACGAACTTTTTCTTTGAATCAATTATTTTATGTTGCTCTATAGTTATACTTCTCCAATCTGGAAGGACTAAAAGTTATTGCCCCAACTAAAAAGTTTTGAGAATTTCCATTTGTTAAGAATTTAATGAAACTCTTTGTTGTTGTTTTCAAAAAATTGGTTTTATCATCCAAAAATGATTAGCGGTGCAACTTGTCGCCCGTTTGTATGTATGTATAAATAAATAGTTGAATATCCATTAAGATAATAATCTTAAATCACAAATTTCATTAAAAAAAAACAAAAGGGCAACAGTATGAGATATACTGTTAAATGAATTTTGGACACATACAGAAAAAATATATATCTGAATCTCTGATAGTGTTGAAAATAGAAAAAGTCATACAATTTTTAAAATATGAAAACTCGTAAAGAAATAATAAGTTTGGTGCTCAAGTTTCTTCAATATTTGTATGTATTTTCATCGTTTTTTATTTTTGATTTTTGTATTTGTCATTATTTATATGTATTAATTTTTATTATATTTGCAAGTATTACTTAAAAGAAAATAATATTTTAATTTAAGACAAAATTGAGTGCAAATAAAGAATTTAAAAAAGTGGGTTGTTTAAGAGTTGTATATTTTTTATCATAGGAGGAAAATGCGCCAAGAGCTGCAAAAGTGTATAACATGATGTTGGGACCACACTTGATTTGATTTCATACATTACTAAATGTTCACTCCTTTCAAAAAAAAAAAAACAGAGAGAAAATATGTACTAGATACATATCACGTGGTTTTGTTAGAAATTTTTTAAGTATAAGCAAAATTTAAAACCTGAATACATATCATCACTATTCAAAATTTCTTATAATTTTGGCAATTTAAATTTGGGATTAAATAAAGGCATATTTTATTATAAAAAATATATTTATATTTATAGCAACCGAAACATAATTAATAGATTTAAAATAAAGTAGAAAAACGCTAAACAGCACGACACGAATTTGTCTGCAAATGAAGCAGACCGTATCTAACACGAAAGAAATCGAAAATGCTAATTCACAATCTCTTTAAATTTGTCTGTAAATTTAAAACCATGATGATTGATGAAACTCCTGTATTCAACACATAAGAATTTCTTTTTCTCTTTTGTGTTGTATGTCTAAATGAACAATCTTATAGAATCTTAGGTATCCTATTGGATCCATCCTGTGTAATAAACTTTTCTCTTGTGAATCAGTAACTTGAAAATTTTGTTTCACACCTCGGCTAGCACTGCCAAATTCAAATAAAATATTATAGAAAAAATTCTGAACCAATTTGCATCAGGTGGATCAAAAGATAACAGAATAATTACAACAGTGTTAACAAAAGAATTTGTAGGAATCAGTTGTTAACAAAAGTTTTGTTTCAAACCTTGGCTAGCACTGCCAAATTCAAGACTCATTTGCTCCTAGATGATCATTCAAAAAATGGGGTGACACTTACTTCATATACCTCTTACACCAGTAAAAAAAATCATATACCTCTTACAATAGAATACAACTATGGAAGTTAGTAAAACTATTTTGATGTGTGTATATACTCTAGCTAATCATAATCTAACCATAACAAAGTTGCAAAAGGAAAAATGATGTGAAGAGAAATAGGTGGCATTAGCAGATCGAGCATGTATCGACATATAGAAACAAAGTTACAAAATAGAATATAACCTATTTCTTCAGTGTAGAGTAAAATGAACTATCCAGTTGTCGGATAAAATACATCATCACTTTACCGATGATGGCTTGCGACTCACTCAACTCCTCATTTATAGACTAGGCATAGCACGTTCTGGATTACTGCAATAGGAGGTCTTTGCTTCTCATGGAAAGCCTATTGCAGCGATCCATAACGTGCTACGTCTAGTCTTTTGCCATGACCCTTCCCAAATCCTTGTTTGACCAATTCAGAAAGGTTGCCAATTTTTACTTCTTAGTATGTGCAGTTTTACTACTTGTTGTGGTAAACAGGTATGGTGTTCTAATCATAATTTCTGCATCAGCTAGTAAACTAGTAAACAGGTATGGTGTTCTCTTTAGTCTTATGCAAATTGAGTGTGTTAATAAACAAGTAAATTTTTTTGCTATATGTATATGACACTTTTAGCGATAATGTTTTATGATTTAATCAGGATATAGAAATGAATAACAGCAAAGTAAAAGTACATGAATGAGGGTGGGTGATGTTTTTTACTATTCAAAATGGAAACGAATTAAATTTATCAACCAAAACCAAAAGTAAACTAAAAAATCAATATGAGAGAAATCTTTGAGTTATAATGCAAGTCCCACATCGAAAACTGACTCAATATTTTTAACATTTATAAACTCTTTTCATAACACCAACTGACATCTTGGGGTATTAGGTTGGATGAGGCATGTGTTTAAATAAACCCTAAACTCTTCCCTCTATTTATTAACGAGGTGAATCATTATTTGGGGGTGTTTTACCAGTGTTTCCCCCTTGTGGTCAAAAAATTGAAACATTGATGCCTTGCACGTGCTGAGTCCATGATGAACCATTGGGAGGGGTTCGAAGGTCGGTGAACTTGCCTACATCACTCTCTCTCGAGATTATGACTCGCAGTTCACTATATTCCTCACCTCTCCCCCCATACCCCACCACACTATTTTACTCCTCATTTTATTTACAATTTTATTGTTTTATTTTACTCCTCATTTTATTTACAATTTTATTGTTTTTTGCTTTTTTGTTACAAACTTTTATTGTTCTTCAATTTGATTTGACAATCTTAAAGGATATAATATTTCATAATCTCATGTGGAATCTAATAAAATGAGATGAATTTTCTCTCCTAAAAAATCTAGTTGTGGAGTGTCATACTGAATTTATTTATTTAATATAGGTTTTTGAATTTGAGGATTTAGTTCTTTTCCATAGTTATTTCTGAGTAAAAAAATATTTTGATAAAACGTTGTTATCATAGTTTTTGAATGTATTAAAAAATAATTCTTTGTTCCTGTGAACTATATCAACTTACCTCAGTTGATATGGACATTGCATACTATATGTAATATGTAGGGGTCGGGGTTCAAATTAGGGGGTTCAAATCTAAACCGATCTAAAATAAAACCACAAACTAATCCAAAAAAACCGAAATCCGCAAAAAACTGAATATTTTTTTATCTTGTTTTGTAAAAACCGCTAGAATTGGATCGGATTTTTGATCACTTTTTCAAAACCAAACCAAACAGAACCAAACCGCAAAAGTAAATATTAATACTTATTTATTCTTTTATTAGTATTATATATTGAATTATTATGTTGCTTGATGGTTTTTAATCTTATATATTCCATTAATTTAATCTATATTATTATTACTTCGTATGTTTAAAAAATAATCGATAATTTCCATACTCTAGTTTTAATTTTTTAATATATTTTGTATCAAACCTATTATTTTACCGTGTTTGTGTAATATTAATATTTATAAAAAAAGTTATATTCATAAAAAAACTAAATAAAAAATATATATATTTTGCATTTTGGATATTAAAAAACCGATCCAAATTAAACAACATATATTTGGATCGGATCGGATCGGTTCAGATTTTTTTAGAATAGTCATGCAAACCAAACCGAACCGCATGTGATTTTTATTTTGGATCGGATGACATTTTGCCTAAAAACCGATCTAAATCGCACCGCGAACACCCTAGTTCGAACCCTATATACTCCACTTCTCCACATTTAAAATCTCACATATAAATAAGCTCAACTGTGATTTCCCTTGCGTTAAAAACGATTACGTTGAAGAAGAAACTTTGTCTCTCGATATTGATACATTTTCACTTCATAGGCTATTTCTAACACTTCTGTAACTTTCATGATGAACCTATGTAATTTGAGAAAGACTCGGTTGTTTAGTATTCAACAATTTTTTCATTCAGCTAAGGGGGATTTGTGTGTTTTCGGTTCTCAACTAAGCTTATTTATTTTTAAGTGTAAACGAAAAGTGTAGAGTATTTAACTAGAGTAGACTTGTAAAAAAATCTATAGTAGAGTTAACAAATATTGAGGGAGGTTCTGCTTCTATTCTAGGACAAAGATCGTATCTTTTTTGTTTTGTCGGCTTCGAACAAAAATTGTACCTAGCAGAATGTTTCTCTCTAGTAATTACTACCCCTCTCAGAAAGGAGACAACTCATATGGTTTTCCAACATAATAGAATTATTAATTTTAGCATCACTTATTTATTTGGTAACCAGCATAAATGTAATTCATTAATTTAGACACACACATAATTTAAAAAAGTACGAAAGAGTAAAGAATTAAATAATATATATTTTTTAAATAATTAAATATAGATATTTTAATGAGTGTGCGCATAAATGATTTTAATTTGGTGTTGTATCTATATAAGTATTTCTCCTCAACTTGCTATCCATATTACACACCAAATAGAGAAATATTATTTAGACAAAGATTTTGTTTGTCCAAATTTTGTATTTATATAATATAAAATTCCGTTTACTTTCTTCTCAAATCAAATGAATAATTATAATGGTATATTTTTTTTTGTACAATATCAAATACATTGTCAAAGTTTGATTGTTTGAATAATATTTCTCCACCAAATATGTCTAATTCCACTACAAGAAATCAGCCCATTTTCCTACCAAATTTTCCTAGGAAAGCAAGTTGTTTACCGACAAAGAATTTCGTCGGAAAGCAATTTTAGACAAAATGGGTCCCTTGTGTGCAGAAAAGGACGCGTGGGAGCAATTAATTGGTGGTGTTTACCGACGAAAAATTTCGTCGGAAACCACTGGGCCCACCCACACACATAACGGTCAAAAATGGGGACCCAGAGCTGAAAAGTGAGTTTAGCGACGAAAAAATTCGTCGGAAAGCGCATCGTTAGCGACGAAATCAATTCGTCGGAAAGCATAGCTTGAATTTCGTCGGAAAGCAATAGAAATTCGTCGGTAAGCATACGCGCTAGCTGACCGTTGAAGGAACCGTTGGAAAGCAGCATACCGTTGGAGAAAAGAACCGTTGGAAAACATTGGAATGGCAGTATATATATACATCATTCTAATTCATTTCTTCTCCATTCCATACATCATTCTAATTCATTTCTTCTCTCCTTCATTCTTATTATAATCTTCTTCATTCTTATATTACCAAACTTCATTTATTTAATTTATTTTCTCTCAATAAACTTATTATCTCAAATTATTATCATATTATACACCATAAATATCACTTATTCTCTCTATATATAACACACAATTTCTTTCTCAATCTCACACTCTACCATCAAATTCAATCATTCTCACTCATTTTTTTTTCTCAACTTCTATTTTATCATCATATTTTTATTTTATTTTACTCAAGGTTATTGTTGCTACTACTCAAGGTTGCATTTATTTTTTTGAGGTTAGTTTTTATATTTTATTTTAAATTGTTAGAAAAAGAAAGTCATGGTTATTAGTAATAAAAATGTTACTTAGTAAAAGAAGTGTAGTTTGTAAAAAATAGTTGGTAAAAATGTTACTATAATTATTTATAAAAATATTAGTTAGTGAATGTATATTTTTTTTAAAGATGATATTAATTAAAAATGGTGTTAGTTTATAATAAAAAAAGTGTTAGCTTGTAAAAAAATTGTAGTTTAGTAAAAATATTTGTTTTTTTAAAAAAATATTGATATTGATTTTATTAATTATGTTGTATTATTTTTTGTAGTTTCTTGCTTCAGATCCATTTTAAGGTTGGTGTTGTTGCTGCAGCTGCTGCTTGGTTTTTTTTTCATCCACTTGGTTCATCGTCTAATTATTTGAGGTTGGTATATATGTTCTACTTATTTTAAATTGCTACAATGGTTTGACTAGGAATAAAAAGAAATATGTATAAAATTAAGTTTGTTAGAAAAAGAAAGATGTATAAAAAATTTTGTTAGAAAAAGAATGTAAATTAGTAAAGAATATGTGAATTAGTGAATTAGTTGTTGTAATGAAATATATATGTAAAAAAATTTATTATGAAGTTAATTGATATGAAATATGTGAATTAGTTGTTGTAATTAATTTTGTCGGTGGCGCGCGGAATTTTTATCCGCGCGTAACTTTTATTTGTGGCTTGTAATTTTTATATGCGCGTAATGTTGAATTCATACAAATTTTAAAAAATGTGATGTATATTAATTAGAAAATGTTATATATGTTAGCTGTAAAATATTATATAATTTTTATGCAATTCATGTGACATATTATATAATAAATATGTTTTAGTTATAATAAAAATGCAAGTACGTAAAAAATGTGGTTAGTAAAAATGTTATTGTAGTTATTTTAAAAAAAGAAGGTTAAGTTAGGAAAGAAATATGTTTAAAAATTAGTTAATTAGTAAAACTAATTTATGTAACAAATATGTTTTAGTTAATAAAAATGCAAGTAAAAAATGTGGTTAATAAGTAAAAATGTTGTTGTAGTTATTTTAAAAAAAGAAGGTTAAGTTAATAAAGAAATATGTTTAAAAATTAGTTAATTAGTAAAACTAATTTATGTAATTAATGAATATGTTTTAATTAGTTAAGAAATATGTTTTAATATGTTTAAAAAGTTTGTTAGAAAAAGAAGATAAATTAGTAAAGAATTATGAAGTTAATTTATATGAAATATGTGTAATTTGTACGAATTTCTAAATATTTAGGTTTTTAAAAATAAAAAAAATTGTTATTTATATTTAGGTTGTACGTAGTCATTAACTTTTGTCGGCAACGCGAGAATTTATTATTATTCACGCGTTATTGTAACGAATAAATACAAACTAATTGAGTTAATATTAGTAACGCGGAAGATGGATCAATATATTTTACATCGTAGTTGGATGTACGATAGAAAATATCCGGGGAAAAGAACACTTAAAGCGGCTTTTGTGGATGGAGTTCGTGAATTTATTGCTTACGCCATGTCGCAACGTGCGTTTACATTGGAGGGAGGGATAAGATGTCCGTGTATTAAATGTATGTGTAGGCTGCTTCAGAGCCCAAAAGATGTTCTAAATCATTTAAAGGACCTCGGTTTTATGGAGAATTATTACGTGTGGAAATATCATGGTGAACAAGAGCCGACAAATGATGTTAATATGCGCGCTTCAAGCAGTGGGGCGCGTACGGAGAGTGAAAACTTTGGCATGATGGAAGATATGGTTGGTGATGCTCTTGGGATGAACCTGTCTTACAACGAGGACGAGGGCGCTGAAGAGGAAAGAATTCTGAACGAGAACGCGTTGAAGTTTTACAAAATGATGATGGAAGTAAACAAGCCGTTGTTTGAAGGGTCGTCTAATTCTAAGTTATCCATGAGTGTGAGGCTTTTAGCTGCCAAGTCAGATTGGAGTGTGGCCAAAGAAGGCGCAGAATGTTATACAAAAATGATGAGGGACGCAACTCCTATAAAGGACAATTTGCCATTGAGTTTTTATGAGGCTAAGAAGTTGGTGTCGAAGTTGGGATTGCAAGTTAAAACTATTGATTGTTGCGTTAAAGGGTGCATGCTGTTTTACGACAACGAATTCGGTAAAAATGATGGGTCGTTGGTGGAGTGTAAATTTTGCAATGCACCGAGGTATCAAGTACGTGATAATGCCAGTTCTCGGAAGCAGAAACTAGTCTCAGTCAAGTCAATGTTTTATCTGCCAATAATACCAAGATTGCAGAGATTGTATGCATCAACTCACACAGCCGATAAAATGACGTGGCATTATTACAATAGAACAAATACAGGTGTGATGCGACATCCCTGTGACGGGGTGGCATGGAAGCACTTTGACGCAGTACATCCTGATTTTGCAGAAGATCCACGTAATGTGAGGCTTGGATTATGCTCTGATGGATTTGTCCCGTATATCCAAAAGTCGGCAACGCCTTATTCTTGTTGGCCAATTCTTCTTACCCCGTATAATCTTCCTCCTGACATGTGCATGTCAAAACCTTATTTGTTTTTGACTTGTGTTATACCAGGACCTAATAGCCCATTAGATGGTATAGATGTGTATTTACAACCCTTAATTGATGATTTGAAGAGATTGTGGATTGGGGAATCAACATATGATATTGCAAGGAAGGAGAATTTTAGGATGAGGACAGCTTTGATGTGGACTATTAACGACTTTCCTGCATATGGAATGTTGTCTGGATGGTCGACTCATGGTAGATTGGCTTGTCCACATTGCATGGAAGAAACAAAGGAGTTTAACTTGCATCACGGAAGAAAGAGTTCGTGGTTTGACTGCCACCGTAGGTTTTTACCAGCAACACATGAATTTCGTAAGAAGAGGAATTTGTTTCATAAAGGACAAACAGAAAAAGATGGTCCGCCTCCTAGGACAACATCAGAGGAAGTATTCCGTAGAGTCAGTGCATTAGGACTTTTGAAATTCCCAGATGTTGGCAAAAGAGTCAGACACCCGCAATACGGTGACACCCACCATTGGACGAAAAGAAGTATCTTCTGGACCTCCCTTACTGGAAAGACAATTTACTTAGACATAATCTTGATGTTATGCACATTGAGAAGAATTTTTGTGACAATATAATTCACACGGTGATGAATGTCTCTGGTAAAACAAAAGATAATGAGAAGGCTAGAATGGACTTGCCATTGATTTGTAAGAGACCAGATATGGAGCTACAACTTCTTCCAAATGGAAAATATCTAAAACCTAAGGCTATTTATAGTCTAACTGCTGATGAAGCAAAATCTGTTTGTCATTGGTTGAAAGAATTGAGGATGCCAGACGGATATTTTTCTAACTTGTCAAGGTGTGCCGACGTCAACTCCGGAAGATTGCATGGAATGAAAAGTCATGATTCCCACGTTTTCATGGAACGCTTACTTCCAATTGCATTTAGTTCATTGCCAAAAAATGTTATAAACCCGTTGACTGAAATTAGCCAATTTTTTAAAGACTTATATGCTTCAACCTTGAGGATGGATGAACTTGTTAAAATGGATCAGAATATTCCAATCACTCTTTGTAAGTTGGAGCAAGTTTTTCCCCCTGGTTTCTTTGATTCTATGGAACATCTTCCGGTGCATCTCACATATGAAGCTTGGCTTGGTGGACCTGTTCATTATAGGTGGATGTATCCTTTTGAAAGGTTCATGGGTTATGCAAAGCGAATGGTTAGAAATAAAGCAAGGGTTGAGGGATCAATAGTTGCATCTTACGTGGTTCGGGAAACAAACTATTTCATCTCGCACTACTTCGACAACTTGATGTTGATCCCAAAAAATACACGAAATGAACTTATTGTTGAAAGTGAAGAGTGTCAGTCAGCCTTATCAGTTTTTCGTCACCACGGACGTCTTTGTCATCCAGAGAAAGATTATTGAATGAACGATGCTGAGTTGCAGTCAACGGCCATTCATGTGATGATTAATTGCATCGAAGTTGGACCATACATTGAGATGTTTCAAGGATTAAATATTGGTAACATATATACAACTTTTCAAGGATGGTTTAAACATCAGTTGCTAAATGATCATCCGACTACACAGATATATAAGTTGAGGGGGTTAGCCGAAGGTCCGAGAAGAAAAGTCAAACAACATCACACTTACTTTGTCAACGGATTTAAATTTCATACTCAATCACGGTCGGTGGGCAAAAAAACAATTAACAGCGGTGTTTACGTCAAAGGAATCAGTGATGGAGGTGAAGATGACTTCTATGGTGTGATCAAACACATATTTGAAGTAACTTTCCTATATGTAGATGAACCCAACAAAGTTGTATTGTTTTACTGTGACTGGTTTGACCCTGCATATGGGATGAGAATTGATCCAAAGTATAAAACAGTTGATGTACGAATGGATAGAAGGTATAATGCATTTGACCCTTTCATCTTGGCAAGTAAAGTTAGTCAAGTGTATTATGTACCTTATCCTTCTCACCACCGACGCAAACATGGATGGTGTGCTGCTATCAAGTGTAAACCAAGAGGTCAAATTGAGACAAAAAGTCAAGATAAAGAAGTACCTTACCATGATGATGAAATATCACATGTTCCAGAAGTGATTGAAGTTGATCCTGCTACGGATTTGGTTGACAGAGATGTTGACGGTCAGCAAGTTGATGCTGAAATGTTAGCTGAAATGTTACTTGTTGACACTGACAGTGGGGATGAGTCTAGCAACTCTATAGACAATGGGGAAGATGCAATTAACCCCGAAAACAATGTGGACGATTTTTATTAATTATGACGATGTTTAATGTACGATTTTATCATATGAATTATTTTAATCTTGCATATATAATGTGACAATATTTTATTCATTATATTAATTATTGTTTATTGTATTATGACAGGGATGTCTGGGCAAGACAAAGATAGGGGTAAGGCTCATGTTGTAGAGACCACGAAGAAGAAGAAGAAGAAAAACAAGTATCAAAACATAATAGATATTACCTCAGAGGAGACCAGATCATGGCGCCGTCTACCAGGGGTTTCCTTCCGTAGCATTGATGAAAGGACTGGTACTCCTATTCCTACCACTACTACTACTACTACTACTACTACTACTACTCCACCACCTTACCCCACTCCATTCACAACTATTCTTCCCACATCATTCCCGACCATTCCCCCCGCATCATTCTCGACCATTCCCTCGACCATTCCTCTGACATACACTACACCTGGATATGTTATGCCTGGATTCGCCTCATCACATTCGCCTGGTTTCAATACCACCCCATTTACTATCCGACAAGGCCTTAACGTACCTGTTCATCCCGTTGCTCCCAGAAGATATTCATCAGCGGAACTCATGCAAGATTTTATGCAAGATACAAATTTCTTAGGGTTATTGAATGTAATTGAACATCAGCCTCAACAGCACGAGCAGCACCAACATGAAGAGCCACAAGCATCAGCAGCAGCAACAGCAGCAGCAGCATCAACAGGATCAGCAGCATCAGCATCAGCAGCACCAGCAGCACCACGACGAGGACGACGTCGCTACATTGAAGACTTGCATTATGCGGATGGGCTGCTTAAGATTACAACGACACCTGGATCGTAAGTATTAAAAGTAGTTTAATTTTTATTTGTTTTTTAAATGCATAATTTAATTAACACTTCAAATTTGTAGGTTGGAGCCATCCAAGAGAGTGACAGAATTTATTCGAGGAGCCATCTAGATGTATTACCCGATCGATAGGTGTTGGGCCGTCTATAAACATCTTACTAAAGACGACAGGGCGGCACTTTTTAAATACTTTTCGGTAAACATAATTTATTAAATATTAAATAATTGTAATTACTTTATAACATGCTATATTTTTAAAATTTTAATGTCTAATAATCTTTTTGTTTATTGCAGGAGCGTTGTACCTGGTCTAGAGATGTCCATCTTCTTGTAGAAAAGCTCTTTCACAAGTTAGCTTCCAAACATTTATCAGATTTGTTATATGATGAACGGGAGGAATGGAAAAAACATAAGGGCAACTACCGTACACATTGGATCGGGGAAAGAGCGTGGGAAGACTTGGTTAAGTATTGGCTAGAAGATCCAAAATTTAAGAACCGTTCCAGAGCTAACAAGCAAAATAGAGCAGCTGTTATAGGAGGACATGAACACGCACAAGGATGTGTCAGTGTCCCTACCCATGCTAGATGTAACACCCTAACCCTTAACCGCCGATTATTAACTTTAATAAAAGAAAACGTTAAGGCCATAGGAAGTTACAACATTAAGAAATTCATTTTCATAAAACATCACCTTAAATCAAAAACCTATTTGATTCACAAACACAGCAGCGGAAAACAACTCAACAAAGGCTTATAATTAAGCTTGCATATATTACACAAAAAATATATACATAACATTCCCAAAAGAGGCAATTCTACAACAAGCCATTGCCAAATTCAAACATACGAGTTCAGATACCCCCCAAAATAGTGTTACAAATATCAGAGCACTAGACTCTAACTAGGATACAACACCTAGTATCAAAAAATGTAAGGATAGCTAAGCTATACCCTCACCACTAAGCAGCTTCTAGACAGCAAGCTACTCCTCTACGATAACCTCGTCAACCTGATGATCTGGATCCCCAATGATCCAGCACATAACACATAACAGAGAGTGTTAGCATCACAAGCAATAAACATGTATAAATATCATATAATTATACATAACCAAATCTCAACACATAATTGACAAAACACAACACTCATCAACAACAACTATCATCAATGACTCATCATTAACCATTATGCACACATAATTTTCCACATAACTCATCAAATAATGAAATTACCACTCACATCCATTATGCACACATAATGTCTAAAATGCACACTAATGTCAATTAGGATGCATGCCTCAAAATGCATTCTCTAATGCATGTGGTACCAAATCATTTTGGATAAACTTATATCCTTATCAAGCTCTCTTGATAACCAAGCTCTCTTGGATTTCATATCCGCTCCGGATATCATCAATTAATGTAATGCATGTTGTTTCACTTAGCAAATATATGATACTCTTATCACTACACTTGCTAACACAACTAATTATCAGCTCTCTGATAGTTATCACAACAACAACAAACACAAACAAACACAACCAATTGTCAGCTCTCTGATAATTATCACAACATCAACAACAACAACAAATATCACTACTAGGCCCTCATGGCCAAATCATAAGACACCACATGGATATACTCATCAAGTTCAACAATCTCAAATAAACTAATCAAATCACATCAACTCTCACCCATAAGGGTTTCAAAGGGAAACCCACACACTTTGATAACCCACACACACATAGGGTTTTACTCCAAAATTTTCTTGAAAACAAAATACTCTTTAGAAAACATAGGAATGGATTAAAATGGTGGGCAAAGTTTCCAAAAGTGTATTATTAAAATACAGTATCAAAAAGACATCTCCGCGCGCACCAGGACCATCCAGAACAACTCAACAAAGAAGGCCTGTTCAGGGTTGGTCGCTACAAGCGAGCTCTTGGTCGCTACAAGCGAGCATAGGCAGGGAATCATCCTGCTTGGTCGCTACCAGCGAACCTTCGGTCGCTACAAGCGAGCATGGTCGCTACAAGCGTCCAGGTGGTCGCTACAAGCGCAGATAGGCAGGGAATAATCCTGCCTGGTCGCTACAAGCGAGGTTTCCGTCGCTACAAGCGACCGTATCAGTACAGTCATAAAAATGTGATTTTTCCACCATCTTGACCCATTCATGGTTACCCAAGTTCCAGAACATGTTAAAATCAACTTTCCAACATAAAACATCATTCAAAAACAATCCCATGCAAGGATTTCATCTATCAAAGAAATTAGGGTTTAAACTCTAAACTTTTCATAACTTTTCTTATGAATTTTCAACACAATAACTTCAACAACAACATGCTAACAACATCACTTAGCATTTCAGAAATCAAAACATATACATTAACAACTTTAAACCATAAAACTTCTATCAAAACCTAGACAAAGTGTAAGAGAAGTTTGGGATGGAGAAATAGACATTCTCCCCTTCTCTTAATCACTTAGAATCATGTAATACCAACTCTCTTACCTCACAAATCCAAGCTTTCTCTTGATCTCTTGCTCTTGCCCTAGGTTTTCCTCTTGCTCTTCTCTTTCTCTTCTCCTCTTCTTCTCACGTTTCTTCACAAAGGAAAGGAGGAAATGGTACTATTCATTCACTCAAAATATCTTATAATCCAATCAAATAAATCTTGGCCCTCCATCTTTACTAACTCACAAGGGTTAATCCTAGCCCTTCAATCTAAACCAAGCTCACTACATCCATCCACATAGGATTATTACTACTCATAAGCCCAACACTATTCACCCTCTAGGCCCAAAACCTTAAAAACTCTATTACGAACTCACCCTCGCGCTAAATAATTATTCTACGATTACTAGAAATATTTTTAAATACCAATCCCTAAAATAAAATATATAAAAATATAATATACGAAAATAGGGTCGTTACAACTCTACCCCCCTAAAAAGAATTTTCGCCCTCGAAAATACCTGAAAACAACTCTGGATAAGAATCCCGCATCTTGCTCTCGAGCTCCCACGTCGCATATTCACCGGCTGGGCCTCCCCAAACGACTTTCACCGATGAAATCTCTTTATTCCTGAGCCTCTTCATCTCTTGTCCTTCAATCCTTAAAGGTACTGTTGTAACCGTCAAATTCTCTCTCACTTGTATCTCGTCCGACTCAATCACATGTGACGGATCCGATACGTATTTCCTTAATTGAGACACGTGAAAAACATCATGTAGATTTGACAACGACGGCGGTAACGCAATCCTGTACGCCACCTTCCCAATCCTCTTCAAAATCTGATACGGACCAATGAACCTCGATGCTAACTTCTTCGATTTCAAAGCCCGTCCAATACCTGTAGTCGATGTAACTCTTAGAAACACATGATCTCCTTCTTGAAATTCTATATCCTTTCTTCTCTTGTCGGCATAGCTTTTCTGGCGACTCTGCGACGCTCTCATCTTTTCTTGGATCATCTTGATCTTCTCGGTCGTTTGTTGCACAATCTCCGGTCCAAGCATCACACTTTCTCCCGATTCAAACCAACACAAAGGTGTTCTACATCTTCTCCCATACAACGCTTCAAAAGGTGCCATACCAATGCTCGAATGAAAACTGTTGTTATACGTAAACTCAATCAATGGTAAGCAAGCTTCCCAACTCACTCCTTGTTCCAAAATACACGATCTTAACAAATCCTCCAATGATTGAATTGTCCTCTCCGACTGACCATCCGTCTGCGGGTGATAAGCAGAACTCATCCGCAACTTAGTCCCCAACGCTTCTTGCAAACTCTCCCAAAACCTTGAAGTAAAACGGGGATCTCGATCTGATACAATACTCGACGGTATTCCATGCAATCTCACAATTTGCTCGACATAAATCTCAGCCAACTTCGGTACTAGCATACCGGTCTTGATCGCTATGAAATGAGCAGACTTTGTTAACCTGTCGACAACTACCCAAATCATATTGTTACCTTTCGACGTCTTCGGCAAACCGCTTACAAAATCCATCGCAATACTATCCCATTTCCATTCTGGAATAAACATAGGTTGCAATAGCCCTGACGGCTTCTGATGCTCTACCTTGGACTTCTGACAAGTCAAACAAGCAAAAACAAACTCGGCGATCTCTTTCTTCATCCCTTGCCACCAAAACATTTTCCTCAGATCTTGATACATCTTAGTAACACCAGGATGAATACTTAAGTTGCTTCTGTGACCTTCCTCCAAAATCATCCGCTTCAACTCAGGCACATCAGGTACACATAACCTTCCTTGACACCTCATCACGCCCTTCTCATCGATCTCAATGTTTACCTTTTTCCCTTGCTCGATGAGCGTCTTAAGCTTCATCAATCTCACATCATACTTTTGCTTTTCCACAATCTCTTCAAGAAAATCATTCGTCAACTTCAACATTCCTAGCTTCACGCTTCTGGTTGTCCTTTCAAAAACCAAACTGAGGTCTCTAAACTCTTCAATCAATCTCAGTTCCTTCGCCATCAGAGACGACATATGCAAAGACTTCCTACTCAACGCATCGGCTACCACATTAGCTTTACCCGGATGATAACTCAACTCGAAATCATAATCCTTAAGAAACTCTAACCATCTTCTTTGCCTCATGTTGAGCTCCTTCTGATCAAACAAGTACTTCAGACTCTTGTGATCGCTGAAAACCTCGAATCTTGACCCATACAAGTAGTGCCTCCAAATCTTGAGAACAAACACAACAGCAGCTAGCTCCAAATCATGCGTAGGATAGTTCCTCTCATGAACCTTCAGCTGTCTTGATGCATAAGCAACAACTTGTCCCCTCTGCATCAACACACCACCTAGTCCCATCTTCGACGCATCACAATAAACCACGAACGGTTCCTTCGGATGTGGCAGAATCAGCACAGGTGCAGATGTCAACCTCCTCTTCAGCTCTTGGAAACTCTGCTCACACTTGTCATCCCAAATGAAAGCTTGACCCTTCCTAGTCAACTGCGTCAACGGCAACGCCAACTTTGAAAATCCTTCGATGAATCTCCGATAGTAACCAGCCAAACCAAGAAAACTTCTGATCTCAGTAACAGACTCCGGCGTTCCCCAATCTTGCACGGCTTCTACCTTAGCAGGATCCACTGCTATACCACCACTTGAAATAACGTGACCCAAAAAACTAACTTCATGCAACCAGAATTCACACTTAGAAAATTTTGCATAAAGCTTCTTTTCGCGCAACACCCCCAACACAATCCTCAAATGCTCGGCGTGTTCTTCTTCCGTCTTCGAGTATACCAAAATATCGTCTATGAAGACCACCACGAATCGATCCAAAAAGGAATGAAATATACGATTCGTATATTCCATAAACACTCCAGGTGCATTAGTAACTCCAAAAGGCATAACGGCGTACTCGTAATGACCATACCTTGTCCTGAAAGCAGTCTTCGGTATATCCTCCGCCTTAACTCTTATCTGGTGATATCCCGATCTCAAATCAATCTTGCTGAACACACAGGCTCCCACTAACTGATCCATCAAATCGTCTATCCTCGGAAGTGGATACTTATTCTTGATAGTTGCTTTATTTAACTGACGATAATCAATGCACAGACGCATACTACCATCCTTCTTCTTTACCAACAGAACCGGCGCACCCCACGGCGATACACTCGGTCTTACAAACTTCTTCTCTAACAATTCCTCCAATTGTTCCTTCAACTTTTCTAGTTCAGCAGCTGACATACGATACGGCGCCATTGAAATTGGACTAGTGCCAGGTACGATGTCAATTGCGAATTCAACCTCTCTCTCGGGTGGTAAATCCAAAATGTCATCTGGAAAAACATCTGGGAATTCACGCACCACCGGCAACACATCAACCTCAATCTTCTCTTCCACCCTCAACGAAGCAAACATAGCAAACACGTCCTCTTGAGCCTTCACTGATCTTACCACTTCTCGACAACACATAAGCTTCGAACACAACTCTGGCTCCGGTCTTGGAAATGTAACCGTCCTCTCACCGCAGTTGATATGAACCCGATTAAATTCTAACCAGTTCATACCAAAGATAACATCTATTCCGCTCAACGGAATGCAGACTAAATCCATACCAAAGAGTCGATCATACATGATGACTGAACAATCAACACAAACTAGAGTAGTCGATACTGAACCACTCGCAGGCGTTTCAATAACCATGCGTCCCATCATATTTTCTACTTTAAGACCCAACCTCTTAACACAATCCATAGAAATAAACGAATGGGTAGCACCCGTATCAATAATAGCAGACAAAGGAGTATTATTGATAAAGCATGTACCTCTGATCAAGTTGTCCGCCTTCGCATCACCACCATCTAAAGCAAACACTTTTCCTCCAGCCGCTCTAGGCTTCTTACACTCATTGCTCTTATGACCCGCTTCTTTGCAGTTGAAGCAAACTAGACCTTTCTTGCATTGATTAGCCATGTGGTTAGGATCACCACACTTGAAACATCTTCCATCACTCTTCGGGCATTCAAAGAAACGATGACCCGGTTGTCCACACTTAAAGCAATTCCTATTACCTCCAAACTTGTTGCCACTACTCCCACCTTCATCTGGTTTCTTTCCACCTTTGCTATAAGGTTTACCTCTAGCCATGTCCTTTCCCCTCTTCTCATTTGCGGCTTTGTAGTAATTAGCCTTAGCCTTACCATCCTTATCACATATCCGGCTCTTATTCACCAACATCGGAAAATTTCTGATTTCGCTAAACCCAATCAACTGCTTGATATCCGGCCTCAGCCCATTCTCAAACTTCACACATTTGTCTTCCTCAGCTTCCACTGTGTTGTAATGAGGGGCAAAACGACACAAATCTTCAAACTTGGCCGCATATTCAGAAACAGATAAACTTCCTTGCTTGAGTTCCATGAACTCAATCACCTTGCGGTTCCTCTCGTCTGCCGGAAAATACTTGGTTAAAAACTCCCTCCGGAAACGAGCCCAAGTAATTAAAGCTCCACCAGCTCCCAACCTCTGACTAGCGTTTCCCCACCAATGATCAGCTTCATCATGGAGAACATACGCTCCTAGCAATACCTTATGCGCATCCAGACAACGCATAGCCCCAAAAATCCTCTCAATCCCTTCCAACCAAGTCTGTGCTCCATCTGGATCGTATCCTCCCTTGAAGATAGGCGGTTTGTTGTTCATAAACCTCTCAAGTCTCAGCTCATCTTCTCCGCCTCCTCTAGCTTGTTGTGCGGCTCTATCCGCAGTCCTACTAGCAGCATCCTGAGCCATGGCATCAGCCATCCGCTCCATCGCGTCCGCAAGTGCTCGTTGCGCCATATCCACACTCTACCAAACATCACATAACAGAAGTGAGTACACAGTGTTTAAGAAAACACAGGTTACACAAAGGGTATACTAAACTTAATTGATCCAATGGATCGACCTGCTCTGATACCAACTATTGTAACACCCTAACCCTTAACCGCCGATTATTAACTTTAATAAAAGAAAACGTTAAGGCCATAGGAAGTTACAACATTAAGAAATTCATTTTCATAAAACATCACCTTAAATCAAAAACCTATTTGATTCACAAACACAGCAGCGGAAAACAACTCAACAAAGGCTTATAATTAAGCTTGCATATATTACACAAAAAATATATACATAACATTCCCAAAAGAGGCAATTCTACAACAAGCCATTGCCAAATTCAAACATACGAGTTCAGATACCCCCCAAAATAGTGTTACAAATATCAGAGCACTAGACTCTAACTAGGATACAACACCTAGTATCAAAAAATGTAAGGATAGCTAAGCTATACCCTCACCACTAAGCAGCTTCTAGACAGCAAGCTACTCCTCTACGATAACCTCGTCAACCTGATGATCTGGATCCCCAATGATCCAGCACATAACACATAACAGAGAGTGTTAGCATCACAAGCAATAAACATGTATAAATATCATATAATTATACATAACCAAATCTCAACACATAATTGACAAAACACAACACTCATCAACAACAACTATCATCAATGACTCATCATTAACCATTATGCACACATAATTTTCCACATAACTCATCAAATAATGAAATT
Organism: Medicago ruthenica; assembly: GCA_018208015.1. Taxonomy (NCBI): domain Eukaryota; kingdom Viridiplantae; phylum Streptophyta; class Magnoliopsida; order Fabales; family Fabaceae; genus Medicago; species Medicago ruthenica. The sequence continues at coordinate 48,382,566 of CM031378.1, forward strand.
ACCACTCACATCCATTATGCACACATAATGTCTAAAATGCACACTAATGTCAATTAGGATGCATGCCTCAAAATGCATTCTCTAATGCATGTGGTACCAAATCATTTTGGATAAACTTATATCCTTATCAAGCTCTCTTGATAACCAAGCTCTCTTGGATTTCATATCCGCTCCGGATATCATCAATTAATGTAATGCATGTTGTTTCACTTAGCAAATATATGATACTCTTATCACTACACTTGCTAACACAACTAATTATCAGCTCTCTGATAGTTATCACAACAACAACAAACACAAACAAACACAACCAATTGTCAGCTCTCTGATAATTATCACAACATCAACAACAACAACAAATATCACTACTAGGCCCTCATGGCCAAATCATAAGACACCACATGGATATACTCATCAAGTTCAACAATCTCAAATAAACTAATCAAATCACATCAACTCTCACCCATAAGGGTTTCAAAGGGAAACCCACACACTTTGATAACCCACACACACATAGGGTTTTACTCCAAAATTTTCTTGAAAACAAAATACTCTTTAGAAAACATAGGAATGGATTAAAATGGTGGGCAAAGTTTCCAAAAGTGTATTATTAAAATACAGTATCAAAAAGACATCTCCGCGCGCACCAGGACCATCCAGAACAACTCAACAAAGAAGGCCTGTTCAGGGTTGGTCGCTACAAGCGAGCTCTTGGTCGCTACAAGCGAGCATAGGCAGGGAATCATCCTGCTTGGTCGCTACCAGCGAACCTTCGGTCGCTACAAGCGAGCATGGTCGCTACAAGCGTCCAGGTGGTCGCTACAAGCGCAGATAGGCAGGGAATAATCCTGCCTGGTCGCTACAAGCGAGGTTTCCGTCGCTACAAGCGACCGTATCAGTACAGTCATAAAAATGTGATTTTTCCACCATCTTGACCCATTCATGGTTACCCAAGTTCCAGAACATGTTAAAATCAACTTTCCAACATAAAACATCATTCAAAAACAATCCCATGCAAGGATTTCATCTATCAAAGAAATTAGGGTTTAAACTCTAAACTTTTCATAACTTTTCTTATGAATTTTCAACACAATAACTTCAACAACAACATGCTAACAACATCACTTAGCATTTCAGAAATCAAAACATATACATTAACAACTTTAAACCATAAAACTTCTATCAAAACCTAGACAAAGTGTAAGAGAAGTTTGGGATGGAGAAATAGACATTCTCCCCTTCTCTTAATCACTTAGAATCATGTAATACCAACTCTCTTACCTCACAAATCCAAGCTTTCTCTTGATCTCTTGCTCTTGCCCTAGGTTTTCCTCTTGCTCTTCTCTTTCTCTTCTCCTCTTCTTCTCACGTTTCTTCACAAAGGAAAGGAGGAAATGGTACTATTCATTCACTCAAAATATCTTATAATCCAATCAAATAAATCTTGGCCCTCCATCTTTACTAACTCACAAGGGTTAATCCTAGCCCTTCAATCTAAACCAAGCTCACTACATCCATCCACATAGGATTATTACTACTCATAAGCCCAACACTATTCACCCTCTAGGCCCAAAACCTTAAAAACTCTATTACGAACTCACCCTCGCGCTAAATAATTATTCTACGATTACTAGAAATATTTTTAAATACCAATCCCTAAAATAAAATATATAAAAATATAATATACGAAAATAGGGTCGTTACACTAGACATCTGGTAAAAAAATATTTCACTATTTCTATTTCTATACATGTATATATTAAATAAACTCAAATGTTCTAATTGCTTATACAACTTTTCGTGTACAATTAGGCAAAATCCTTGGAGAGGGATCCTTATCCAAATGAGCTCCATAGAGAGACTCATTTCAGCCAGCGTACTGATCAGTATGTCGATGCTCGAGCACGCAATACCCAGGTAAATTTGCAAATATTCGTAATTTATTTTAATTAGAAAAAGAAAGTGAATTATTAAAGAATTATGTTGTTAACTAATATGAAATATGTTAATTTCATTTATTATTATTATTATTATATAATTTTTATTTGACTTTATTTGTAAACAATTATTATTATCTAATTTTCTTTACTTTTCTTTATAGGCATCTTATGACGAGTACGTAGCACGGTTTTTGGCGCAGAATCCTGAGATTCAATCGCATGAACAAATTCCCGACTCCATCAAAATTGAATTATGGGCAAAGGCTGCAGGAGGACAACAAAGACCGGATAGAGTATACGGTCTTGGAGCGTTAGCCGGCAACGTGGTGCATGGAAATTTGTTCCGTGCTCCTGTTCTACCAGAGTCCAGCTCAGCTCGTTCTGCAGAGTTGTCTCCTGAGATTCAAGCAATGATAACCCGAATGAACGAGGAGTTGCAAAGTCAAAAGTTGGAGTTGCGAAATCAAAATGAGCTGTTGGAATCTCAAAAGCAGGCGTTGGAAGCTCAAAATAAGGAGTTGGCAAGGAAAAATGAGACAGAGAAGAAGCTATTGAAAGAAATGAATGTCTTTCGAAAATTCCTAAAGATGATGACAAAGAAGTTCATGGGTGGGAGAAAGAGTAGAAAGACATCTGATTCATCGTCGCCTGCATCGTCGAGTCAATTTTCACCGACACCTCATCAAATACATGACGACGACGATGATGATAATGACGAGGACGACGACGAGAAGGAGGAGGAGGAGGATGATGATGATAGCGAGTAATTTATGTTTTTGTCAGGTAAATTTATGAATATTGTCGTTGTGTACTCAAATCATTATTTTTATTTTATTAAATTTAACCAAATTTTTTTTTTAGACAAGACCAAGTAAAATATTTATAATGTATTTTTCCAATTTTTTCAAAAATAATCGATTTTTTAAAATAACTGTTTTTTTTTTTAAAAAATAGCATCTTTTCCTAGGAATTTCCAGAAATTCCTAGGAAATTAAAGGTGGGAAATGAAAATTGGAGAAGAGGGCAACGAAAATTTAAAATTTTTAGGGGGAAGCTTTCCTAGGAATTTTTTCCTAGGAAATTCCTCGGAAAACGTGACATAATTTTTTTCTCTATAAATAACACACTCTACTACACATTTCATCATTCATTCATTCATCTCTACTCAAACAAATATTCATCTATCTCTATATTTTCTTCTTCATCTTCTTTTTCATCTTCTTCAACAATTTCTAAACACATATAATTTTTTATCTTCTTCAACAATAATCTCTTATCATTCTTCCTATTCTCATCTTCTCTTCTTCTTCCTATTCTCATCATCATCATCATCTTCTTCTTCTTCTTCTTCTTCTTCTTCTTCTTCTTCTTCTTCTTCTTCTTCTTTTTTTTTTCAACAACTCATCCACAACAATTTTCTATCTTCATTAACACCAATTTCTTCAACAATAATCTTTTATAATTTTTTAACATTAATTTTCTTCTTCCTAATTTCTTCTTCTTCTTCCCTTTTCAACAACTCTTCCACAACAATTTTTCATCTTCATTAACACAAATTTTTCATCTTCTTCAACCATAAAATCTATTTATCTCTTTCAAAAATAATTTCATCAAAATAATTCATTCCTACATTTGTTTTTATTCAAAACACTTTTACATATATTTCTTTTTAAAAATCATTTTTTAATATATATTTTTTCGAATTTTTTTTTCAAAATTTGAATTTCGCGCAATTTTTTTCAAAATTTGAATTTCGCGCAATTTTTTTAAAAAAAATTCAAATTCTTTTGGCGCAATTTTTCAAAATTCAAATTTTTGGCGCAATTTTTGAAATTTAAAAATTTAATTTTTTTAAATTTGAAATTGAAATTTAAAAATTTAATTTTTTTATTGAAATTTATAAATTTAATTTTTTTTAAAAAAATTAATTACTTTCCTCGGAAACAATTTTAAAAAATTTTCAAATTTTTTTGGCGCAAATTTTTTATTTTTTTGTCGCAAATTTTAAATTTCCAAAATTTATTTATTTTTTTAAATAATTAATTAATTTCCTCGGAAACTAACCATTAAAATATAATAAATTTTCCTCGGAAATTGGTCGGAAACTAACGATTAAAATATTAATAAATTTTTGTCGGAAATTCGTCTAAAAACATGTGTCAGATTGCAGGAAAGCTTTCCTGCAAAAGTTTCCTCGGAAATTCCTAGGAAAGCTTCTAACCGAAAATTCCTAGGAAATTCCTCGGAAACTCGTAGGAATAGATTGAAAATTTCCTAGAAATTTTTTCGTCGGAAAATTCCTCATAAAACACCGTTTCCGACAAAATTAGGGTGTTTTCCTAGGAATTTTTTCTTAGGAAATTTCCTGTTTTCTTGTAGTGTTCATGTTAATATGAAGACAAATAAAAATTTATAAAAATATAGTTTATCAGCATTAAATCCACCTGAAAAATATGACCATGTGTCATGGCCCCTACCTACCTGACACTTGCATAATCCACTAGCCTACATATAGTGCCATTCCTTGATACACTACTCAACCAATCATCCCTTCACTTTACACTCTCTCTTGTCCATTTTCCTTTCCTCTCTCCACCTTTAGCCTTTTCATCAATATGATTAGTTTTCCTTTCAAGTTTTTTCCTTAACTACATAAACAATTGTTCCTTACTTTTCTATCCTTTTGTTCTTAAACTTACCATAATAATACTAATTCTCTTACTTCCAAGTATTGTAGTGTCTTTGCCTTATTTTTTTTATTCTCAGATTCTGTTCCTCTTCCTTGTTTTTCTATTATTAATCTTTCTTGAAATAGGTTGTTTTGGGTCATTTTCTCTTTTTGTTTGTGTACTCAACATAATTTCCATCAACAATGTTTACTTTATCTTCCACTACCAAAACCAACCTTCATCAAATGCAAACTTTCAACACTGAAAACAATAACATCCATGATGCTGTTTTCTCTCCATACTTGAATATCAAAGAAGGAAAGTTTATAGCAAAAATTGGTGAATCAAGCCAAACAATCAATCCCTTTATCAATCATAGAAACTCTCCTCTTCATCAAGTGGAAAAGGCAGAAGAAATTGGAGTATTTGGAGCTGAAAAATACTTCAATAGAGGAGAAGTTGATACTCCAAGAGCTTCTACAAAGTACCTTCCTCAGAGAAAGGAAACAATGGCTATAGAAACTAGAAAGTACCAAGTTGAGTATGGAACTCCAAGTATTAGCTCTGTATCAACATGGAATAGCCAAAATGCACTTTTAAAGAGTGGAGTGAGAAATTCTATAGGGAATAGCAAAGAAAAAGAGCATGCTAAGAGTGTTCTATCTAGTCTTCGTCTCAAATGCTCTTGTTCTGATAAGAATTCTGTTGATATCAGTGACCATGCAGGTGAAATCAGTTTTAATAGCAAAACTTCTAATTATGGTGCAGTTCAAGGTAAAACAACACCAAAAAAAGTCTTCAATCTTGGTCTTGATGATGATCTTTCAGTTAGAATAAGAAAGCCTAGCTCAGAAATCTTCATCAATAAAGATGTTTACTTTCAAAAGCAAGAGAAGTTAAGGGTAGGATTAAACAATGAAAAGAATAGTTTGGCTTCTAACTCAAGAAATCATCTTGTTCAAATGCAAAATCCATTAGATGGAGAAAAGACACCAAGAAAATCACTTGAAGTATTTGGCTCACCAAATCCAATATTGATCAATAACAAAAGAAGTTCATTGACCAATGATAAAAGGTTGATATTTCCAAAAATGGAAGAAATTGATAATGCAAACTATGATGATGATGATGATGCAAGTGATGCAAGTTCAGATTTATTTGAGATTGAGAGTCTCAAAGGAAAACCCTCCAACAACAATTTTCTTACTAGACAGACATCAGATGCTGCTTCAAGTTGCCTTAGCCCGAATTGTTACGCGCCGAGTGAGGCAAGCATAGAATGGAGTGTGGTAACTGCAAGTGCTGCAGTTATGTCAGATTGTGAAGATCAAATGTCTGAGTTTACAATAAGGAGTCCAATAAGGACACCATTGAAACCAAAGGTCGCTAAGGAGACACCGAGGCGGCGGCCTGGCATGTTGTTGGGATGCAAGAGCCACAAAGCTGTTAGAGTTTCTGGTGATGCCTTTACAACTTATGAGAAACAAAGCTTAAGTCCAAAAATTGGTAGCAGAAACAAAAACAATACTAATTCTCAGGTGGTAAGGTTTCCAGGAGAGACAAATTATGGTGCAAAAAGGCATGGACAACAACATGGTGATACCACACCACCATTGCAGGCCTCTAACTCGCCACATGCTTCAAAGTTACTATACATTTAGCAACAGTTTGCTATGTAACACAAACACTTCAGATTTGAAGGCGTGACTATATTAGTGTCGGGTGTCTGAGACCGACACATATGGTTACATTTAAATATGTCTTTTTATCAAATTATTATTAGCATAGTCGCGTTAGTGTCGTGTGTCTGGTGTCTATGTCCGTGCTTGTTGGATAACTTTGAGACTTTTTAATTGTTTTGGAATATTTGCATTGTGAATTAGTATAGTGCAAAAGGCAAAGAGGTATGGCTTCAAAATAAGTGTGTTTTTTTGTTTAGTAATAATGTTGATGTATTTTTTCTTTTGAATTTTATATAATATTATGTTTGCATTTAGTAATGGCAGTTTATGGTTAAAATGTTGATGAAAATGAATGGTTTGTAGTCATGCTTTTGTTCTCTTATAAAGAAATGGAAGTAAAAGATGGCCTCAATTGTGAATACATGAGAAGGTGTCTTTTCCAATGATTCCTTAAGCAAAAGATTGCTTCTATTGTATAATTTTGTTTTTATGCACTTTGTTGGGTATTTGGTATTGAAATGAGAACAACACCAATTAGGAATGTTCATTTAGCATACGGATTTTTAAGGAAAATTTTCACTATTACAAGTGGTGTTTCTTACTACATTTGATCGTGTTGTGGGGTATTTGAAACAGTGATTTCAATCCTACATATATAAGGTGGCATTTGATCGGAAATTAAAGTTATGGTGGTAGGATGAGTGAAAAAAAAAAACACTCAGTGGTTGACCTCGAGGTGAACCACTTGATTGTCCGATTAATCAAGCATAATATTAACAATAATTTTACAAAAATAGAGCAGAGGTTATCGGAAATAAGAAAAGAGTGTTGGAGTATGGTGCAAGATTTAAAGATGCCGGTGGATAGATAGAATAATACATCTTCATAATAGTGATTGTGGTGTCGTGTTTCAGATTTAATTCTTTCCGGTATTAATTTTGGCGGGGTAGTTTGACTATTTGAAAAGAAAAAAAGAGTGATTGTGGTGTCGTCGCTACACAAAACTTTAGTTGTGTACCATAAACATCACACCAAATTATAATGAAAACACCACTAGGGAAGAATATACACACCGCACATTTTTGTTTTAGGTAGTTCATTTTTAAATATGTATTACAGAATACCCCTGCATACTGCAACATTTGTCAACTGATCTATGTTCACATGGACATTACAATCAACCTTCTATTACATATCTATTGATGGTAGTTGTTGTTTATACTACGGAATTTTCTAGACCACCGTATCCTCTTCAAGAGACACATCACCAAAATCATGGATTATTTTGCCAAGTTATTGCATTTTCACCAAAGTACTGTATGATTTAACTTTTCAAATAAACTTCATCAATGTATATGTACTTTCACCAAAGTCCTATGTGGTTTAGCTTTTAAAACACATCTCATCTATTTAAATGTTGCACTATTCACATGTCCTTTTATCACTTTTTTCAGTCCATTCACTCTTTTCCCCTCCCTCCTCACTCTTACCCTTTCATCTATTCAAATCGGCACCATAACTCTTTCTCCATTTCCATCTCTATTCTAAAAAAAAAAATCCCATTTTAATTACTCAAGTTTCATGTTTATTCCTTTTAGGTTGCACTATTTGCACGAGTAAATATTAAAAAAATATTTATTTTTCTCTTTCACAAAAATTTATTATTGATACATAAAAGAACTGTCGGACAAATAATTAGAATCGAGAAATATATAAAAAAGATGATGGGTTAAACAATACATTAAAAACATGGGATACATATTAAAGTTAAAATTTAATGTTTTGATAAAAAAAATGCCATTGATCAATATATGAGGTCTGTAATTTTATTCATGTATTAATAAGGGTGCCTATTTTTTTTTTTGCAATTTATATGTTTCTATATTTTTACTCGTATATGATAATCGAAGTCTATTTTTTTTTTTGGAATTTATACATATACCTATATTTTTACTCATATTTTATAATAGGGCCCTATTTTTCTATGATTTATACACGTATCTATATTTTTATTCATATATATATATATATATATTGAAAATTCGGTATCCGATCTAAGAACCGATTAATTCAAGGGAACCAATCGCATCGCTCACTTGCGGGGGCCCGTTTAAAGCCAAAGCAAAGTTATGGATGGACTTACCCACCGAAATTGGCATCAAAGAGAATCGAACCTGAGACCTTAAGAGAAGCACACTCCAAGATCCCAAGTCAACCAGTAGGTCAACCCTAAATGGGTTATTTTTACTCATATATTATAACGGATTTTATTTTTTGTATTTTATACACGCACCTATATTTTTACTCATAATACAACGAGGCCTTTTTTTTGTAATTTATAGACGTGCTTTTATTTTTACTTATATATAATAACTAGAACCTATTTTATTATTTTTTAAAAATTTATACATATGCTTATATTTTTACTCATATATTAATATTGAGACCTATTTTTTAGTATTTTATACACGTATCTATACTTAGATATTGTAACAAGAGCCTATTTTTTTTTGTAATTTATTAACGTATCTATATTTTTGCTCGTATATTGATTCAAGGGTTTTTTTTTTTTTTTGTAATTTGTATATGTGTCTATTTTTACTGACTTAGTTTTGTTGGTAATTTATATGAGGCCTACAAACCCATGAAATCTTGTGATTTCCAACATTTGACACAATTATGTCATAGCCTTGAAATGGAGCGCAACGCGCGACCCCTGCTCATACAGGGATATTCTGCTAGTTGAAGGAAAAAAAAAACTTAAATTTCTATGACTTTCATATATTTGAAAAATATAAAAAACCAAGATGTAAAAATTAGTTTCGTATAAAAAACCAAAATATAAAAAAAAAAAAAAAATGATGAGATTATAGGTCACACAGCTGTCCAATAGGGAACCTTCAAGCCTCAAAAGGATAGAATGTCTTTACAGTGACACACAACTAACTATAGTGACACCAGAACATTAGCACCAAGGAATTTTCTCTGTATACATTAAATTTCAAACCACCTCTTAAATATGGTGGTCCATTAAGCTAATAATACATTTCTTTTGCCATTGATCAGTAACTCTTTTTTCGGCTGAAAAAGAATGGTAGTCACAAGACTTGATGCCTAGACTGCCCTTAAATTTATCTAGTCGCAATTACTCGAATTTGCATTTCCGATAAGTTATGGGAATTCTAAATCCACGTATTTGAAACTTCGATGATCGTTCAATCAACATTAGACGATTCAAAGATGCATATTTTAATTTAAATTATATAATTCAAAATATCGAGTGTTTTGGAATGGGTCAATTCCAAATCCACTAACGGATCGGGTTATCCTAAGTTACTTGCTCTTAAGGACCACAACATAGGCTTGCCCTATGGGCACACTCAACCAGGGCCTCTTAAGAAAATTGTCCAATCATGGTTTTGGGATCGTAAAACCTTGATCCTCCCACAATAAAGCCTAACCCATGGCTCTGGACTAGGTGCACTATATTCTAACCCTAAAATCTCACACCCACAAGCGTGCTTAATTGATCGTCAGAGTGCTTGCAAGTAAACCATCTAAATGTGGAGTTGCAGATCAACGTTCACAGTCTTTAACCCACCAACACACCTTTGGACCAAAGATCTTAAGCCTGAAAGGATCTTCTTGATTGATGTTACCGGTATGGGAGTACGAGTAGTTGGTGGCGAAGGCAATGATAATTGTCGTCGAGGCTATTACTTGACTTCATGTCTACCTGGTCCCAGTTCTTTTTGGTGCATGCATAGACACAGTTAGTGAAATAGGGTTTAGGGTTTCTTTGAATTTGGATTTGTTTGATCTTAATCAAACAATCACTTGTATTACAAATACATGAATGGTTGGAATAACAACTACATGAAAGCCTGATCCCAACTACTCAACTAGTCTTTAAGCATCATAGAATGCTTATAAGAAAGATTGTCAAACTACTCAACTCTCTTTTTCTAACATATAGAAAGTGAGTAATTAATAAACAAATAATAATTACATTTCATATAGGATTGTCCAAGTTAGAAAATGAAATCTGAAATTAAACTCAAGTCCTCACAGTCAAATTGATATGAATCGAACCTAAGAGCACTTTGATGAGATGGTAGGTGATCTCTTCTAGTTTAATCAAAGGTCGTGGGTTTGAACTTATACCAGAAAATGCAGCAGTGTTAAATATCTTAAGGGAGTGTTTTGCATCCTATTACGGTCCTATTATGCTCGACTTTTTACCAACTAATTGATTAAAAATAAAAAAAAAATAGTTAATTGTCAATTTGTCATACTGACGATAATCTGCAAGGACCATGGAAGGGTTAAGGACGAGATGATTTTTTATTTTTTTTTGTGTGTGGGGACGGGAGGAAAAACTTGATGTGGAGAAAAATGGGGATGGGGGACAATTTGAGTTGTGGGATGGGAAGTAGAGAAGTAGTTTCCACCCCGTCGTATTGACATACATCCCTACTTGAAACTAACTATTTGGTTAAGTATTACTTTTTTTTTTTGAGGGGTTAAGTATTACCTTTAAAATTAATTAAAAACAAGAGCAGTGTTATTTGGTGCGAGAATGGAATTGACGAAATTCAATGAAGCATGACTTGTTTAGTTTGTATTGGAAAGCTCAAGGGAAAATTCCGCTTTTGGTGGCACTCATGGGAAGGTGGGTGACATCAACATGTCATATAGAATTTTTTTGCATTCGTCATTTATCGTCAAATGGCAATTCGCATTTCGCACCACATATCAATTCCCTAAAAACAATAATAATAATAATTGAAAGGCAACATGTTTGACTTAAAAGAAACCATATGCTATAATAGGAGAATAAACATAAAAAGAACCTTATCGTTTAAAAAATAAAGATTTAAGTTAAATAAATAAAGTGGATAATTGAATTTATTGCCAGAGAGCATTAAGGCTTTTAGATTTGGCAATTCGTGGAGCCAAGTTAGCCTCTAAATTGTCAAAAGTTCAATTGTCGGCAATTTGTGTCAAGGGTCATATTCTAGTGTACAATATCCCAAGAAAATAATCAAGGTATTTATGTTCCTAGATAGAGGACGAATACGACCTATTCCCGATTTGAAATTTTAACCACATATTCTTGATATACATTAAAAGGGAATTTTAGTTTGTGGGTCAAAGGTTTAGATGAATGGCATAATGTTATACTCACTTCGTCCTTTTTTATAGGAGTAGTTTACAAAAAATCACGGCTATTAAGACAAGTTGTTAGAGTAACAAAGTTGTCTCAAATGTGTGTGACTATTACTCCCTCCGTTTCAAAATACATATCCATTTTAGAGAAATTGTAGTAACCAAGGACAAGCTAGTTTGACACAAAAGTTTATATTATATCCTTGTCTTTGATTTCCTCCATTTTACATTTATTTATCTCATCTCATAATTACTCCCAATACCAATACCAATACCAAAATTAATTAAACAAATTAGTCCATCATTTAAACGCCCTTGGTCATTTCTTGGGAGAGTCCAGTTGTCATTTCTTGGGAGAGTGCATGAGTAAATTCACTTAAAATTGGGTCAACATTTATTAGTAGAAAATAATTATTGTGGAGAAAATCTAGAATCCAATTAATTGGTAGACAAGGGTAAAATAGACAAAATGTATCCTTAAACTATCAAATGGACATGTATTTTGAAACGGAGGGAGTACTAGATTGTCTTTAATTAAATATATTTAATGTTAACTTTTTATATATCAAGACAAATTGGTAGTATTAATAAGGGGTATATTTGGAAAAAAGAGTAATTAATGCATCTAGGAATTTGTATACGATCTTATATTTATGGACAAAACTTTTTTGTAAACTACTCCTATAAAAAGAGACGGAGGAAATAGTGTAGATGAAGTCATAAATTAAAAGGGAATGTGGGTTAAAGAAATGAAAACTCCAAAAAATGTTAACAAAAGAAATTACAAGAGGACTTGACATATGATATGCTCAACGATTACATGGCTCTAGGTTGTATTTAGCTTGCAAGGTAATTAATAATAGTTTATTACTTTTTCTATCATATGTGTTTCTCATGCGCTAAAATACCCTTTGAATTTTAAAATCTGAAACCCCTCCAGATTTAAAAATTCGAAATCATTCAGTTTACAGCAACACTGCATGTTTTTGTGGATTCAACAATTTTTTGCAATATATAAAATAATGTAAATGACAATCAGGTTATATTTATATCAAAAAAGTTGAATTTATATCATTACACATTTCACCTAATGATATACATTTCAACTAATGATATACATTTAATCTAATCCATCCCCAGATCTATGCTACAATCATCAAGATTAAAGCTTTCATCTTTTCCAATCTTCACATCATCTTCAACCTTCTTCTCAGCAACAACATTCTCTTTAGGATCAAGATTTTCAACAATGTACAAATCTTCGTCATCTCCTATTACCTCATAACCCGCCGCCGGACATATTGCATTATACTCAACCATCTGATGGACATATCTATCAGGCCATTCTTTTGCATCATCTTGATGGTGTCGTCTCCATAGCGTGGAAGTGGGAGGAATTGGACAACCATCCTTCAAATATATCATCATAAAATGGTTGTCATTCACATGTGCCAAACACATCAATCGATCTCTATGAGACGGTTCACCGTATAACACTCTGATCCCCGAGAACATTTATAAAAGGATAAATCATACATTATCATACATCAAGGTGTCATTAGGCAACATACATCTCATATAAATATTCAATATAAAAATTTCATTGAATATATTCATAGCACAGCGGAAATAAAATCATAACTCAAATATCATGTCTCGGATCATAACATAATATCTCAACATAAATATAACAACATCAGTCTGATCAAAAGATCTCATAGCATCAAACTCAATATAAAAGAAAAATCTCCAAGTCCTAGTTCAGAGCTACTAAATCTAGACTCCTCGAGAAAGCAATAAACATGAGTAGGCATCACGCCGTCCTCATCAATACTCACAAGCAAGAGCTACTCCTCAACCTGCACGTCTACATCACAAGGATGAGGCGACAAAAGTCACTGGAGGGTAAGATATACGTTCAACATAAAAGATTAATAAACACATGTAAGTTCAGGCAAAACAACAACATCATCATCATATAATCATAATAAGCATGGTTCATCTTACAATCATGCATATAGATTTAAAATCAATTACAAGCATGTTTACCCTCATACATCAATTCAAGATTCTCAAGCATACATACATATACTCATTAACAATCAATTATTAATTACATCATCAAGTTAAGTTATATCAATACTTCAACAAGATCCTCATAATATGCATAACATGTTATTATCAATAAATAATTGTCCAAGCAAACATAAGTCAATCACTTCACAATCAATATCATCAAGTATACAATTACCACATTGATGCACAAGTTTACACCAAACATTACCATATACGACTCATCATGTTTATGCAATGCGCCTAACAACACTACATGCATGTGGTACCGGGGTTTGGATGTCGGAGTTATTTTATCCGAGGGATCCCATCGTCACTTTCATCGTCACTCATCGTCACTAGACTTGACTCATGAATGAATGCATGTTCATACATTACGACTCAACATCACATACATACATATGACTCGACACTTAACATCATCAACAATCATACATATGTTCATCGTCACTTATCAAATATCGTCACTTATCATACATCATATATCATCGTCACTCAACACATAACATCGTCACTTAACATTCATCAACATGTTATTAACATCATAACATCACATCTTCATTTAAATTCATTCACATAATTCACAACACACATCAAACCAGGTTGTATTACCTATTAACTCATCATTATTCTTCAGCATACATTATCTCATTACTTATTTACTAAGTCACATTCATTTCATAACTCAAATCAAGACAATTTATAAGTCCATCTCAAAACAATTAACTTCCAAATTTCCTTACACTTAAGTCCAAGTTAATCCCTCAATTACATCTTCATTAAACATCTATTAATCAAGTTTAAGGGTTTGGGAACCATTTATGTGCATTGGATACCTCAAAAAGTCACAAAAATTGGAGTTTCCCTACACAGCAAGGGCGCACGGTCCGTGCCACAGGGGCGCACGGTCGTGCGGTCCTGACAGGACAACAAACTTCGATTTTTTGCGTTTTCGCAAAAATACCGTTTTCAACATCGTTTTTCGATCCAATTCGCACCAAAATCGTTCCAAAACCTTAAACCAATTTAATCCGGTTAATTACACCTCAACTTAGCTTAAACAACTTATCCACAATCACTCAATTCCAACTTATTCAACTTAATTCACTTAAAACTCAATTTCATCAAAGCAACTTATTATCCAAACATGGTAACAACTCAACAGCAGCTTATCCAACTTTCTTTCAGCTTAACATAGCAATAATCACTTAATTCAATCAAATTAATCATTTCAACAACAACTTAATCATTTTCACCAACATATTCACAATTCTCATAAACAACAACAACAACTTCAACACAACCAAAATCACATAACATCATGAATTCACAAACTAAACACATACTCATGCACAAAATTAACTTAATTAAGCATAATCATCATCAATTATCATGTTCTTCATCAAATTCACCAAAATTCACAAAGTTACCAAAACAATATAACCAAACATGAACTTTGATAAAATAACAACATCAATTCATCAATTCTAACATGTTCAATTTAACTACAATAAAAGGAATACGAATTTAATACAAATAATCATCAATTCATGAAATTAAGCAATAATCACAAACACCCAAACTACCCATTTGTTTCTTAAAACCCATATGGTGAAAATAATATTCTCTCTTACCTTAATTCTCTTCACAAATGGCTTCTTAGCTTCAATCCTTCACTTCTAGAGCTTTCCTCTCTTCTTTCTTCCCAAGTTTCTTCTTCCTCTTCTATTCTCTCTCTGGCCTCCTTTCTCTTGGTTTGATGAAAATGTCTTAACCTAATTCAATAACTCACACACTTCTCTTTAAATATAATTGGGTTAGGGTTACTCACTCTAATGGGCTTAGTCACATCTCATCACATAATTATTTCTCTACACTTTTACTTCACTTAAACCTCCCATTTTACTATTTCACCACCATTCTCTAAATTCAAATTTCTAACTTCTAACATATTACAAAAATGCCACTAACCCGTAAAATGACCAAAATACCCTTAATTACCCAAAATCTACTAAATCACCAAAATAAACAATTAATAATAATAATAAATAAATCTAATAATAAAAATTAGGTTGTTACACACCGCATAGAGGGAAAAAGGTTTCCATCACCTTTTCTCAATGGATAGTAGAACAACCACGTGTTTGTATCTTTGTGCAATGAGAAAGCCCATATTCGGCATGATCATCTACTTATCCGGTGGTGCAGGACCAATACCATAAAAGTTTAGAGCGCCTAAGACATGTTTATATCACCTATCCTCCCCAATCAACCGTCGATATCGCTCATTTTCTTCACTGATAAGCTCTTTTTGAAGTTGATAACGGACCATCTGGTGATCATTGAAGTAGATAATATAGTCACAAGAAAGGGGGGGTTTGAATTGTGACCCTTTTTATAATCTAATCCTGTACTTAAAAAAAATTACTTCTCAAGTTGTTTCTTGGAAGAACAAAGTTAAACAGACTTCAGAACGTTCTGAAGTGTCAGTTGCAGAATAAGATATTTAAATTCAGTGTTGTGTGTGTGATGTGTATGCAGTAATATAAAGAGTATAGGGAGAGAAGAAAGACACACAGAATTTTATAGTGGTTCACCCAATGTGGGTTAGTCCACTCCTCACAATCTTGTGAGAGTTTTCCACTATGATGCTTGAGATACCCTCTCAAATCCTGCACCTTACAATCTTGTCCACTTGGAACGGTTACAACCTGTATTCTCTAAGCCTCAGCAGGCTCTCAACCTTCTGTACTAAGTCACACCAGACTTTGTACCAAATTACTCAACCTAGACTTTAATACCCTTAAAACTAGATGAGATTTGCTCTTTACAATTGATTGGAGAATTTAAGAAGTGAGGTTAAGAAGAGGACTTTCAGAAGAGGAGGGGGAGAGTTTATCTTTGACAAGATAAAGAGAATTGATTTACACTTGTAGTGATGATCAATTTGAGATGCTAAAGCTTCAAACACTTTGTTAATGTTTTCTTGTATGCTTTGCAATTGTGTGTATAATGCTGAGCCTTCCACTTCTATTTATAGAGTTCTTGGCCTTTTGTAACCGTTGGAGGGTGGCCAATGGTCTTGTGCCATGTGTCCTGGGCCCCACTGACTTTTACTTGAAAATCTGGGTGAACATTCTGACTTTCAGAATGTTGTTCTGTTCTTGAGAGTACTTCAGAATGTTGTTGCATTCTTGATGATATTCATCTGGGTTCATCATGTATGAATGAACATATGAATTTCTGGATTTGCTGATGAACTCTTGTTTTATGCGTGCAGTGCATCAGAATGTTGCTGTGCCAAGAGCTTTGCAAATCAGTCTTGGATTGTGTGCAGGAGAGAGGAAAGTGGAACCATCACTTCATGCCCATGCTTTAGGGGATTTTGCTGATCTGTAACAGTACCAACCCCTTAGGTGTCAAGATCTCATGGATTCTGACTTTGAGATTGTGATTTGGCTTTTTGCTTAACTTTTCCAACTGCTTTACTGTAGCTTGTCAGAATTAAAGCATGTGCTGTATTGAACATTCTGAACTTCAGAATATCCTTTTTGTTTCACTTAGGATGACTTGTAAGACTTCCATTTGATGTAATCAAATCCTAATAGTGAAACATAAATGAAGTGAGGTAGTTTGATTATCTAGGATGATATTCCCTTTTGGAATATTCCTGTTAATTCAATGTTCATAGTCTTAAATGAACATTGAATATCCTTTTTGACATTCATTTTGTAGATGCCTTTATTGCTTGATAGATCCATGCAACTCTGTTTTTCTTGGACATTTATTTATGTCACGTGTGGTATGCATGTTCTTGAATTTCTGAGTTGGTGTATGAGCAGCTTTATTGCAAGGTTTCAGAACTTGTAAACAACCTTCTGAACTGCATATCAGCTTCTGAACTGTGTTCAGCTTCTGATCAACATTGCTGCTACTGAACAGGATTTCACCTTCTGAACTGTGTTGCAACTTCTGATCTTCATTTTGGCTTCTGAACTATGTTCAGCTTCTGGACTTCATTTTTCCTTCTGAACTGAGTCCAACATTCTGAACTGTGTTCAGCTTCTGAGCTGAGTCCAACATTCTGAACTGTGTTCAGCTTCTGAACTGAGTCCAACATTCTGAACTATGACAAAGTTCTTTCTTTGATTCCTTGTATCTTGGTGTTTGTTCCTGTCTTAATTAATCACTCAAGAGCACAAATTAAATACCAAGAAACTAATCAAAGTCCATTAATCCTTTAATCATTTAGGGTTTGTTATCTTTAAAATTAATTAGGGATTTTTGCCTCAACAATCATCAGCAGTCAAGTTACGTAGGCCCGCAACTGCATGAAACGCACAATGACCATCACCGGCTACATCCACCACCTTTTCAATAAATTCATGCATGAAAGGTGGGATTTGGTCTTTGTGCGGTATGTTGACTTTAACCAGAATTGGCTTAGGAATTGGCTTAGGAGGATTGGGAGACATGTTGCTTTTCCTTGCACTTTTTTACTTGTCCCTGTTGAATATGTCTGTGAAGCATGCGTATGTGGATCTTGGGAGTCAACATGCTCCCATAGAGAAGGTGATCGCTTTGTCGACCAAATGATATGTTTCTTTCTTTGGAGCTCCTTTAGTGGTGACCTTTTTTGGCGGTGGATGTATAGAGGTTGTTTCTGGCAAAACAAACTGTCAAAATTGTTCTTTGATATGGAGCTTCATGTTGTAATCAATCTCGTTGAACTGAGCCTACAATGTGTAAAAAAAACTGTTAGGTGGAATATTGTAGAAAATCGAGAAAAAACTGCATTCAGTTCTGTGTCTGTGAGGTTTCGGATTATACATTCCGAAAATGAAAGACATGCTTTCAATTATAAAATCTGAAAACCATCAAGCACCCTAGATCATGCAACTCAAGTAAGTCTACATGGGGCTTAAATGTGAACTGTTCGTATTATATAATCCGAAATTCACATAATGAGTTCTGATTATATAATCCGAAACATACCAGCACAGAATAGAATGTAAAAAAACTGGGCAGAAATAAACACAGTTTTAAGGAGAAAATACCTGAAGCAAATCCCATTATGGTAACAAAGAGATATCTTCCTTTCTAGCATTAGGATCACCTTCATACTCGAACCTCAACTTCTTCCAGTGAGTGTGGTTTTCATCCAAACGGATGGGGGTGTTCTCTTTGATCTTCAATGCAATCGTACACGTGCACGACAATCTGTAAGTGATGAAAATTAAACAACCACACTTAGATTTGTCTGTACCAACCGCAACTGCTCGATCAGCCTCGTTTGCGAGATAATGCAAAGCGTTCATTGATGTGTTTCTAATCACCATAGACTACAACATCTTTCCTTTGAACCTATGTTGAAGCATGTTCATGGAGATCTGGAAGGATGTGTGTATTTGAATATGTTGTGACTCTAGCATGTTGTGAACAGAGTTCCAATTTGTACTTAAATCACACATACTACTAGTCATATACTTTTTCAACCGGGTCTGTGCAGATCCAGCTCTGTTTGTTGTACTATTCCCCAAATACATGACTTTATTGACCAAAAACTTGACAATCTTCTCCTTCACCGGACCCAAAATTATATTTTCAACATATTCCCAAAACTTAGGAAAATTGTCGCATACAACTTCTGCAATTATCAATATATGATTGCCCTGTATCGAAATTCACAATATCCTCCCATGCAAGCATCACCGTCTTCACCACTTCACTTGACTTGCTCTATTTCCCATCCTTTCTTATCTATCCGAGGTGGGACTAAATCCACCGAGTGTTGGCTGCTAACAACAACAACACCTTGAGGTACAACAACCGGAGGAGCATCCTCTACTTTCGCATCGCCGAAAAGAATGTCAACTTTTGATGGAGGATCCTCGGGTTTGGCATTTTCGAAATCATCTATAACTTCAAGTGCAACAACCGGCAACACATTAGGTTGTTCAATCTCAGGTGGCAATTCATTGGAGGCATCAAAAGGAACATCTATTACTGAAAACAGTGTGAAAGCATGGTCAGAAATGCAAGCAGTTTATGTACTGGTGTTGTTCGAATTATACAACCCGAAATAGATTGTTGGGTTTCGGGTTTTATATTCCGAAACGTGCCAGTACAGATTCATTGACGTGATGAAAAAGAAAACGCCTAGAAATCGAATTAGGGAGGTTTTATATAAACATTACATTTGCATTCAGACGAAAATTCGTTTGGTGATAAAGGTGGTTAAGTTCTGCTAGGTTTTGGGTGAACCTTATATATTCACACATTTTGGATTATACAATCCGAAACATGTCAATATTTTTTCCGCTTTTTTAAAGGTGGATATTTCGGATTATATATGCCGAAACGTGTAAATAATATTTATTTGGATTCTATAATCCGAAAGTTGTTTCACACTATTTTTGTCAAGGATGTCTGTCAGTCATGCTGACCTTCAGTTTCCCTCAGTTTTTTACACATTTCAGATTTTATAATCCAAACTGAGTTCGGATTATAAAATACAAACGAAGAGTATTTTTGGAAAGAAAAAAAAAAATAGAACGCGCGAGAATGCTATAGATTGGAAAAAGTAAAAGCCTTAATAATATCCAGGATCCCGATAAAACTTCCATTCCATCCCGACAAAACTCCAAATACCCTAGAGGACTATTCATTACTTCTCCACTGCCACCATCAAACACACCCATTTCGCCGTCTACACCGCACTTCGATGCAATCAGCGGAATTAACAGTGCTAGAATTTGAATTCCTATTCGCAAAGAGCTGAGGATTCACGAGATTAGTCCCATAATACAAAACACATGGTTTCTTTTATGCTTCTCAGCAGTTTCCATGTCCGACCTTGGTTTTTTTGTCTTCATGTTAGCAATGGAGATACTGACATGGAAAGGCTTTGGCACAGGCAATGGAGAAATCATTGGAAAAACGATGGGTGAGGACTCCCTCCTAAGTTTAGCAACAATGGAGAATCTAAATACAACTGAAAGCTCAAACTAAACTTTAGCAACATCAAGAGCATTTACCACTCACTCTGCGGTGTGTATAACAATTTTGACAAGCTATTCTAAGTCACATAATTTACATATCCTAAAAGAAATGGTAATTCCAAATTCAAAATGGAAAATTTGACTTGGAATGACCTTTACAACACTATAGTTCTTATGGAGATATGTGTTGAGTTACATAAAACAAAAATAAAGTAACTACTCTGTCGTCTCAGTGGATGGTTCCTCCATACCGCTGCCGCTAACCAACTGGATCAAAAAATTAGAGTCAGTAACATGCAGATGATTCATTATAAAAGCAACAAAAAGATGGGGATTGTGGAGGAGGTTCAATAATTTTTCTGTTGATAATAAAATATCTGGTATTTACCAAGGATCCTAGTTGCTCATACGCTCCCATTACTTTTGGATCTTCCTCATCTTCGTAACCGACTTGGACTATTCTAGGCCCATTTACAGACCAAAAGGCTCTTCGACCTGCCTCCTGCAAAACAATGGCAGCTCACAACATAAACTTGTTGCATCGAGAAGGAATATACCAGCATGCAATTTACAGAAAGCAGTGTAATATTTCCCAAATTTCGCTCTCTTAATCCAATCTCAAGTCGATAGAGCAATGCGTATTAAAATTCTTACCAAATATAGCATATTTCCGGAACACTTAAAATAATTATACAAATTAAGAGTGGGAGCAACCATTTAATCAAAGCCAGACTGAGGTTTAAATTTCCATTGCCAAAGGAAAAAAGTAACCACTTCCAACACCCAAGGTTATTGAACTATAGAGTCTATGTACACACGTGAAGTCTCTGTAGACTTGTAAAGTTGTGACAGTTTCCGTGATACAAGATAATAATAGCATCTGTATCAAAACACAATTTACTACATGCATAGTAAATATACATTCTACCTTGTAATAAAGTTATGTTGAAAAACAAAGCAAAACACAAACAAAATTTAAATATTCTGTAAACAGCTGATAAACTAGGCGTGGTTCATAGCTCCAGATCATAGACCTAATCAAAATGCATAAGTCATAAACATGGCATCACAGCTCACAATTAAAAAATAATAACACAACTCGGCACACAAAAATAACAAACCATTTCAACATCGATAGACAAAATGACAAATCATGAAGCTCAAAATTACTAAAAGGTGAAGGATGGTGGGACTGGATTCACCGCGTAGGGAGAGCTTTCAGTTTACAGAGTTGGTTGGGATTGTTCACCTCGTTGGAGCTGGATTCAGCCCACTAGAACTAATTTCCAGTTCATCAGTCTGTTGGGTTAATTGCAAACTTGAAATGGTATCTTTGTTCATGTTTTCTAGTTTGCGACTTTGTTTATGCTTGGAGAATATGGGCAACAATGTCCACCTCCTTTGCAGATGGGTTCACATTGCATTTGGGGGGGGGGGGAGTGGGTGTCACAGCCTATGATGCTTGACCTCATAGCTGAGGCTTATGTTTCGTGCACTTTGGTACCTTCTCTTCTCATTCATCCGTTACATTTTGGATATTTTAATAAGAACTGAACCACTGTCATTCTAGACATCTGGGGAAAAATAACCATTCCACTGAAGACTCATGGCTTAATTGGTCCCTCAAGTTTGCTGTTAACTTTGGTCTCTAGATTTTTTCGAGCAATTTTAGTTGCTCACATTTTTAATTGTTTAAATCAAGTCCTTTCATCCCTTTTCATTTATTTAATTAAAATTTACAAATGAAAATGTCAAATTGAACTAAAATTAAAAATCCCAAAGTTCTTTAAACCTTAATATCACTCCCCCACTATTACAGCCTAGTGGTTTGGCTGTGATGACATTTTATGTGGAATCCCGGGTTCGAACCGGGGTCACCACATTTCCCTCTCCATGTGTGTTCATTTGAGTATGTGTTGGCCACTAGGTCAATGGTCAAATAAAATAAAAAATCCAAATAATAAATTCTACAAAGTTCTTCAAATTTCATCAGATTTCTTACTTTTAACTTTTGTTTTATAACAATAGATGGTAGAACCATATTTCATTAATTTTAGCGGGACTAAAATCGCTCGGAAATAATAGAGGGACCAAAGTCGCACATGGCTCAAACTACAGGGACCAAATGTGTAATTAAGCCAAGACTCATTTAATTGTCCTTGAGCTCTGATTCTAGGTGAGTCTACATGAATCTACTTGAATGAGTTTACTCCATTTTATACATGATTTTTGAGCAAGTTAACTACATTACGATATTTGGAGTCATAAACTCGTACAATTCTGAGTTAATTTGAGAGAGTTCTTATACTAAACTTATGAAGTAGCGGTTATCAAATTAAGTACATAAGATGTTCTAGCTAATATCCAAAGGACAAAAATAGAAATTTTTCGATTAAGATTCTGAGAGAGACTATTGTTTCGGTGTATAATGGCCATAAGCACATATTAGAGGAAACCATTTTGTCTTCAAATCTAGTATACAGCAAAGAAGATAGAACAATTTAAGGGAAAAAAGAGTAAACCTTTTCAAATTTACCTGCAATAAGATCAAGTATATGGCTTCCAATACTTGAGTACGAATTTCTGGATCATTAACAGGTTCACGTTCGATCGATAGTGCAGTCCCAAGTTCAAGCGGCATTTTTTTTCTGTCCTCCTCACTGTAGATCTGCGTAAAAATAACTATATCAATGCAAGTGACATGAGACATGAAACAGGAAACAAACTTAAGTACTCAAGATTACATTCACAGTGAAGATTTTTTAACCTCATAACAAAACAAGGACAAACCTAAATGGACATGGGAGATAATCTATTAGGATATAGAATATTGGATAATTAGAGTAGTTAAGATTTAGTTGGTAGAAGTTAATTAGTAAGTTGATAAGTTTGTTAGGTGGTTGATAACGGTTGTTATTTTGGTTATTCTTATAAATTCTTTAAATAGTCCTAATTGGTAGGGGAAAGATAACTTTGAATAATTAAATTTTGTGACTAGAGAATTATCTAGTGTGAAAGGAGAGTGCTCCTTTGGGGTAGCCTTGTGTGCAAGGTTATCATCTTCATTGTAAACCTTTTGTATCGACTCTTTCAATCTCCCTACACCAATAATAAATCCGTCATTTGTTTGCAATCTTTATTCATTTGAATCAGTTTTTATACCATTATTCTAGAAATTCTGTCTTGCTCAAAGATAGGATCCTAAGAAAATCACAGATAGACATAAAGCAAACTACAGGCATTATCAAGTGGAAAGTGGTTAAGTTCATTATCTTGAGCACTTAAATATCTTTCAGGCACGGTTGAACAAAATCTATTCCTCAATATGCAAATGATTAATGCCTTGAGGTCAGAAAAAGTAGAGTGTATAACCTTGTTGCCGGCTACCGGAAGAAGTAATGCAGGCCAGAGAAACTCAGATACCAAAAGCAAATTCTGTAGCTGATTCTCAGCTTCAAAACAACAGTTTCGAATAGTTCCAGAGACCTGATAGCAATATCACAGCAGTTTTTAGCTAAGCAATGATCCAAGCTATTAAAAATTGGTCCTCAGTAAGTTTAGCCCATACAATTTTTAACATTGACGAAAATATAACTAACACTGTAAGCTTAGCCCTTGGTAATAATATCTGAATGTAATCACAAAAATCAATGCTATTGTATGAGGAAACCAGTAAATAACGTAAAGCCGTAACTCAAACAAATCCATTAAGTTTAAATTCACCAGGAACCAAACAAGAGTCAAGACTCAAGACCATGTATTAGTTGCACATTATATAGTCAATTTAAATAATCCTTTTCACGGGCCACAATGTTGACTAAGCCAGGCATCAGACCATCAGCAAGGAAATCTAAGAAGCAATAAATCATTTGATGACTACTTCTTTCAAAACTAGTTGAAAAATCAGATCAATTAAATATAGCATACTTCTAAAACATCACAACAGAATTCAAAGTAATCCAGTGAAACAGTAAGCATTTAGGGCGCAGTTATTTTGCACATACCCCTTTCTTTCTCAATGAACTGTTAGAATCGAACTGTCTAATTATCTGTTTCAAGAGACCCCGTTTTGGGTCAAGTAGAAGCTCCCTCCCTGCCCGCTGCTTTGTGATGTTAACAAGTATGGAACCCACATGTTCAAAAGAATCATCTGGTAAAAAATCAATTTGCTGAATCAGCATGGCAATTACTGAAGAATTCTCAACATCATCAACAGTAAAATTAAAATGACATCTTTTCTAGTAATTCTATACGCAGACTGTTGAACACCCAAGTTATATGTTTCTCTACAATCATTATCTTTGTATTTTAAACACATTTGAATAGTAATCCTCAAGTAACAGGTGCCTCAGCTGCTCGGCCTAGAGAAAAGTGTTCAGAATTCAATAACATACCACGAGATCCAACAGGCCACAATCAGTAGACATCAGTCTATGAACACGAGGTTTAAAAAATAAGGAAAAAGTAAAATATTTAAAATAAAAAAAAAACGTAGAACTTTGACGATGCTGACAAAACAATTAGTTACATGAGTTCAGAATGACATACCGTCCTTCTCATGAGTGGTTCTACAAAATGACCTCACAAGCTTCATAACATATAATCCACGCACCTTCTCATCATCGATCTGACAACGAAAAGAGAATGCTTAATTGACCGCAAGCAAGGGAAAAACAACCGAACTTTTTTTTCTCTAACACAACAAATAACATTACCCTGTCTACATTCTTTAGCTTTGTAAAATTCTATAGTTTTGTTAATTTTTTATATTTAGCTCCTCTAAAATAAGCAATTCAGTGCAAAGGATAAAAGTAAATTACATTGATTGTTGATGAACATATCAACTATTGGTATTACGCGTACATGTAAAACAAATCAACTATACAGTGAAATACAAACCGTTGATTTGTCCATTCATATTGATATTACTTACTTCATTCTACTAATCAAATTACCCAGTTCAAAAGAGCCAAATCCTTTTTTTTTTAATGTTGCCATGACCGTTAATGTATTTATAATTTACAGCAAACGTTTATTTTGATAGCTTCCAAAACTTCACTCATTTTGTTTTTCCCAATTGAATTGAAGGAACGGTTCAAATTACTTTCAAATGAAAATACAAAACAAAAGCACACCTGAAGCAAGGAATCAGTACCAGCATCAAGTTGAGTGAGATTAACCAAAAGCATAACAAGCAAACGAGTGACACAACACTCAGGCTTATACAAAACATCCATTGTTGTTTCAACAAGTCTCATCTGAACCATCTCCTCCGCAAGATTCGAATTTTGCGAAAGGTTCACAAGAGCTTCAGCAGCAGCCTCAGAAACCTCCTGAAACAACACGCCCCATCATCAACTCCAAAACAATCAATAATGAATACCCATAAAAAAAAAAAAGTGATACCATATTTTGGTATATCGTTTTTTTGTTGATTGCTTCTAATTTTACTCTTCATTTAAACTATTTTGTCTACAATTTTATCTTCTCTACTCAACCAAATAACTAAAGCACTAAACTTAGACAAAGTGCATATTGGTCCTCTTTGGATAAACAACTTAATTTGCAACTTATAGCATAAACACTTATGTGTAAGCTATTTCTATAACAAAAATATAAAATTAAATTTAGGGCCCGTTTGGATTGACTTATTTTTGAGCTTATGAAAACTAGTTTATGCAAATAAATAAGCTTTTACGTTAATTCATAAGTTCTCGTTAACGAAAATTATATTTCATAAACTGTTTTTTCGGAAACTACGTTGACAAGCTTATTAATAATATGTAAAAGCTCATTTATTTGTATAAGCTGTTTTGCATAAGCTGAAAAAATAAGTCTAACCAAATGGGCCCTAAGTTGCTCTCGTATAAGCTATAAGTTGTTTCATAAGTTATCTTGGAGGCTTATAAAAAAAATAAGCTAAAACCAACTTATGAACACTCTGTTTTCACAAATTCTCTTAAACAGTCTCACAAAAGTTTATATCAATAGATAATCTCAATTAAGTCAATCCAAGTAGATCCATAGTATTGTTCTCACTTTTTCTCTCACAAAAACAGTGTTTTTAAAGATGTAGGTTTTTCAAACCCCTATTGTATGCTCTTTTTTCGCGAAATTGTGTTTACGAGGATTGGTTTTGCCATTCGGTTTTTACCTTGGGCGCTGTTAAGAGACGGGACAAAGCCGAAATCAAGTTTTTTGATTGGTTGGCTAAGGAATGTATGCCTTCCTCAGAGCCGGTTAATCCGCGAACTATGTCAACGGCAGCCTTCGTGATCTGTAACAGTAAACAAAAAATACAATTTAAAAATAAGTGTGAAGAAGGTGTAAAATTGAAGTGGAATGAAAAAAATGATTGATTACCTGTGGTGATGGAGAAGATAAGAAGCTCACCAGTTCTTCAAGCTCCGTCGCCATTCTTTCTTACTACTCTTACTCTACCTCCCTCGCCGCAACTATTTATTTATTTTAGGCCTAAATGCACTTTTGACCCCTTATGTTTGAAAAAGTTATGATTTTGGCCCCTTTTAAAAAAAATGGATTATTAGACCCCTAACTTTTGCCCCTTTTGCGAAAGGCTGATTTTGACCAAGTCAACACATACGTGGTAGGTCACTTAACTGATTTGGCAGACAACTGTATAATTATGAATTAAAAAATAAAACAAAAATCCACGCGTGTAATTATCAAATTAAAAAAAATCAAAAATTGGATTTAATATATAGTGTCACGTGATATCTTGTATTTACATTTTTATCCTTTTCAGAAACTAGGGTTTCAAACCCCTTATCTTCCCCAATTTCAATCGTACCTTTTCCAATCTCATCTCTTTCAAATCTGTACAATTTAATAAGCAATTTAAGAAACAATTTAATAAGAAAATGTTGAACAAATTGAGAGGATTGCAAGCTTTCACAGGGAGAACCAAAAAAACACCCTTCTTTCATTTGTTAAATAAAGTTGATTTTGCAACAAAACTCACTGCTTGAGCCTGAAGATTTTGGTTGTCTTCCAAGAGTCTGTCATATTCAAGCAGTAAATCTGCAGCTTGTTTTTGGAGGGAAGCAACATGAGCTTCAGCCGTCTCAACTCTCTTGTCTTTCTCTTTGGATTCCATCTTTACCTTTTTCAAACCTTCTAGAGTTTAAAGTTCTTTCTTCAGCTGTGTTATTATCTCCTTGGGAAGCTTTCTCTTCTCTTTTCTTTGAGCTCGACAGTTTCTTTTTGAGGTTCCCCACTTCTTCTTTTGAAGCTCTCATGCTACTCCTTAAATTAATAAGCTTTTGGAGGTAATGGTGCATTAAATTGTTGGACTGGTAATAAGCTTTTAGAGTTGAAAGTCCTCTCAAAATTGTTTATTAAATTGTTTCTTCCAAATTGCAGTCCTCTCAATTTGTTTTCATTTCCATCCAATTTTTTATTTTTTTTAATTCATAATTACACGTTGGCTTTTTTGTTTATTTTTTAATTCATAATTGCACAAGTGTCTGCCACGTATGCGTTGACTTGGTCAAAATCAGTCTTTCGCAAAAGGGGCAAAAGTTAGGGGTCTAATAATCCATTTTTTTTAAAAGGGGGCCAAAATCGCAACTTTTTTAAACATAGGGGGCCAAAAGTGCATTTAAGCCTTTATTTTACAAAACCCTTTTTGTTTACTTGTTGCTACCAAGATGGAAAAGTTGCTAAAATGCCCCTTTATTTAATTGCTCATAGGTCCTAAGAAACTCATAAATGCTCCTCTTGAAACTTACGAAGTCAGTCGGGACTTAGGAAACGATCCAATGTTCGAGACTTAAGCCATATGAACACCATCCTCCTACGTGTGACACGATACTGAGTGGTCGATTTTGTTTCTTCAGCAATTTGTTGCAGAGTATCATATAAATCCTCGTACATGGTACTATTTTCCATCTCATCCAAGCAAATGATTCTAACGCTCTCGACTAGCTGCAATGTATCCAAAGTATCTTTGGTATGCTCATTTTCTATCTGAACCTCTACATTGTATGGTCTAGGCGGATCTCCCTTGACTGCAAGCACTAACTTCAAATGAGATATCCTATAGAACCAGGCAGTGTAACCTGTTACGGACTGTTAGGGAGCCTCCACTAATAGACCTTGTATGTCTTCAGGTATAACTTGCACAAAAAAAATCTTGGAATGCTTGATCTATCTGGAACACATTCTGCTCTGGTAGGTCAGAGGGATGTCGTAGAATGGTCTGAATACATTCATACCACCTCATCACATGCCCTAGGCAAATGCTGATAAACTATTAGTTGGCATCATTTTATCCAACCGAAGTACCAACATATATCGTCGAACGAACGCATTTTGTAACAACCCGATTTTTAGGATTTATTATTTAATTTTTTATATGTGT
Organism: Medicago ruthenica; assembly: GCA_018208015.1. Lineage (NCBI taxonomy): Eukaryota > Viridiplantae > Streptophyta > Magnoliopsida > Fabales > Fabaceae > Medicago > Medicago ruthenica. The sequence goes on from CM031378.1 coordinate 48,411,483, forward strand.
TTATTTGTTTATTTTGGTGATTTATTGAATTTTAGGGAGTTGAAGGGTATTTTAGTAATTTGAGAGGTAGTGGCATATTTGTAATATAATAGAAGTTTAAAATTTGAATTTAGAGAGAGTTGAGGTAAGTTAGTAAAATGGGAGGTTAAGTGAAGTAAAAGTGTAGAGAAAATAATTGTGAGTTAATTGTGACTAAGCCCATTAAGAAGTTTAACCTAGTTCATTAGTATATAAGAGAAGTTAGTAGTGGTGAGCGAATTAGGTCATTCATTATTATCAAAACATTTTGAGAGAGGCAAGAGAGAGAGAAAGGGAGAAGAGGCTTGGAGAAGAGGAAAGCTAGAGCATCAAGAGGAGAAGGGAAGATTTCATAGAAGTAGCAAGAGAAGTGAAGAAATTAAGGTAAGAGGGGAGATTATGATTAACATATGGGTTTAAGAAGCAATTGGGTGTTTGGGAGCTTTTAGCTTATAGCTTAATTTCATGAATTATGATTAATTGTGTTGATTTTCGTGCTCTTTGTTGATGACTGAATTAAGTATATTTTAAGTTGTTGATTTCATGCTTTTACTTCATCAAAACTCATGGTTGATTATGTTGTTTGTGAACTTTGTGAAATTTGGTGAAATTGATGAGAAACATGATAATAGGTGTTGATTATACTTAATTGAGTTGATTATGAGTATGATTATGTGTTTGGGTTATGAAATCATGAAGTTATGTTGATTGGGTTAAGTTGGAATTGTGGTTGTTGTTGTTTATGTGAAAATTGCTTAAATTGGTGAATTTGGGTGAATCGTTGATATAATCAGTTTTGAGTTGATTCATGATGTTAATTAAGTGATTATGAACATGTTGATATGATTAGAAAGTTGGAATTGTTGATGTAAAGTTATGTTTGGGATTTTAAGTTGTTTTGGGAGAAAGTGTGTTTTTGAGACGAACTTTAAAAATTTACCGAAAAACCTTTGGAATTCATGTCAATCGATGTTTCCTTGTGTACCCATTATTCAATTTAAGTGTATTGATCATGGTTATTGTTTGTAAAATGATTTTGGGTCAATTGGGATGAAAAATGGGATTTTTGGGTGAGAATTGGAATATTCCCGTATGCAGTACCCTGTTTTGCTTGTTTTCCCTGCTGTCTTGCCTTGCTGTAGCGAGCTACCCATCGCTGTAGCGACCACAGCAGGAACAACATCAGCTGTTCTGCGTGTTTTGGTCCTTAGGGGATGTTTTCAAACATCCCTGGGCATTCCTTTTGTGTTGTTTTGATGAATTAACCATAGGCTTTGATGGCTTGCATTGAAATGAATTGAATTGTTGATTTTGAGGTGAAAATGTGAAGTTGTGAAATAAACATGAAAAACCTATTGAGTCATAAAAATGTATGCAAGATTGTTGAATGTCTATGATGATACGAATGGTGTTGTAACATGATTTAAGAAGTGAATTAACGATGTTTGGTGTAGTTTGTGTGATTAAATCATGAAACTTGAATTATGAGAATGCTGAAGATTGTAAACACTTGATGTTGTGATGGTTGTGATGTGTTGTTGTTTACACATGATATTGATGATGATGCGATGTTTGATTTCTTGACTTGTTGATGTGTGGCCTATTTGATTTGACAATGCAATTGGTGATGAATTGGTGATGTATGTTATATGATGGTGTAAATTGTATAACAATGATGAATTTGCTGGTGAGCATTGTCGACTCTATATGTTGGTCCATGCATTCATAGTCAGTTAATGGTGCTCGGTTTAAGATCGAGAATAAAATTATGGTGCTCGGTTTAAGATCGAGAATAAACTTTGGTGCTTGATTTAAGATCAAGAATAAAATGGTGGGTGAACGGTACCGCATGCATATAGAATCGTGTTAGGCGCATTACATTCACAAGAGTCGTGTTTGGTAATGTTTTGGTGTGAACTTGTGCATTAAGGTGGTAAATGCTAATTGGTGATTGTATACAATTATAATCGAAGTGTGAATGAATTGATGATACTTGATGAATCCTGAGTGTTCGATATATGATTGGAGATTGCGATTAAGCTTATAATTGAATATGAAGGTGATATGTATGTTGAGTTATGTAACCAGTCTTTTTTTTTTTAGATAAATATGTGATGATTGTTGATGTTTCTTGCCTGACATACATGCGTTTATTATTCTCTTGTGTTGAGCATATATCTTACCCTCTAGTGATTTCATTATCGCCTCATCCGTAGGTTCAACCCTTGTGGATGTAGACGTGCAGGTTGAGGAGTAGCATTTCTCGTGAGTATGTCGAGGATGGCTTTGCCTACTCGAGTTTATCCACTTTGGAGTCTAGCATTAAGAGCTCTGATTAGGATGTGGGGATTTATTTATTGATTTGATGTCATGTAATCTTTGGATCAAACTTTGTTGAGATACTACTTTGATTTGTATGCTATGGCCGAGACATGACATTTATGAGCTGTTGATGAATTTATTCCGCTGTGCAATGTTATAATTGAATTGATCTTCACGTTATGTTATATGATGAGTTGTATGTTTGAGTATTAATGTCCCGATGTATGATTGATGCATGATTCACATGTTTATTTATATTCTCGGGATCAGGGCATTACAATTTGGTATCAGAGCAGGTCGGTCTAGTCCGGGACAACACTTGATGATTATCCTGTTGTGTGCGACATGTATGTGTATATATTGTCGACGTTTTTCTTGTCTAACTAGATGGTGCTTGTTGTTGTGTAGAGGAGAGATGACATGTAGGAACGATGCTGTGATTGCTGAGGCGATGACCGCGATGGCATAGGCACTAGCCCAAACTAATGCTGCTGCTCACGTTCATCATAATCATCAGGGAGGAGCTGATGAGTTACGTTTAGACCGTTTCTTGAGGAACCAGCCGCCGAAGTTCAAGGGAAGTCACGACCCTGAGGGAGCCCAGTTTTGGATGATGGAGATTGAGAGGATTTTTAGTGCGATGGTCACTGATGATGCTTAGAAGGTGCGGTTGGCTACGCACATGTTTGCGGTTGAAGCTGAATTCTGGTGGTTGAACGCTCAGCAGAGGATCGGGGCCGGTGGAGTCGAGATTTCATGCGGAGTCTTCAAGGAAGAGTTTCTTGGGAAGTATTTTCCGGAGGATGTTCGAAGTAAGAAAGAAATTGAATTTTGGAGTTGAAGCAAGGGAATATGTCGGTAGCAGAGATTGGGTGAAATTTGAAAGCCTTTCTCGTTTTTTCCCACATTACAATGCTTTTGGAGCGGAGGCATCTAAATGCATTAAGTTTGAAAGTGGTCTTCGTCTGGAGATTAAGATACTTATCGGTTACCAGGAGATTCAGGTGCTTTCCACTTTAGTGAACAAGTGTCGTATACTTGACGAAGATAGCAAGGCTAAGTCAAGTTATTACAAGAGCTTGAACGAGAAGAGAGGAAAGGGAAGCGATCGTGGGAAGCCTTATGGTGGAGACAAAGGGAAGAAGAATGCTAGTGGTGGAGCTACTCGGAGTGGAGGTGAGTTGAGGTGCTACAAGTGTGGTGGTATTGGGCAATCGTATTGCTGGAGTGCACTAGTGTTGCGGTGACTTGCTACAAGTGTGGGAAGGTGGGGCATAGAGATGTCGAGTACAAGAGCAGAGAGGTGGTATGCTACAACTGCAGTGAAGCGGGTCACATTAGTACCAAGTGTACTAAACCAAAGAAGGAGAAGGCGAGTGGGAAGGTTTTTGCATTGAGTGTGGAGGAAGGAGCTGAGCCAGACAATTTGATCAGAGGTATATGTTTTATTAACAACACTCATTTGCTTGCTATTATTGATACTGGTGCGACACATTCGTTCATTTTGCTTGATTGTGCTAAGAGGTTGAATTTAGTTGTGTCCCCTATGTCGAGAGGAATGGTCATTGATACTCCAACTAATGGCTCAGGTGACTACTTCCTTGGTTTGTGTTGGTTGTCCTGTTAATTTTGGTGGTGTGGATTTTAAGTTGAATTTAGTTTGTTTTCCATTGGAGCATATGGATGTGATTTTTGGAATGGATTGGTTGCTAACTTTTGGTGTTAACATTAACTGTTTAACCAAGAGTGTGACCTTTCCTAAGCCGGAGGAGCGGGAGGTAGAGGAGTTTTTGTCTGCAAGACAAGTGGAAGCGTCGTTAGGCGGAGAAGCTCAAGTGTTTGTTCTGTTAGCTTCGTTGAAGGTTGGAAGTTAGGTACAAGTTGGTGATTTGTCGGTAGTGAATGAGTTTGCGGATGATTTTCCAGATGACATTACCGACTTACCACTGGAGAGAGAGAAGTAGAGTTTGTGCTCGATGTTGTACCTGGAACTAGTCCTAGTGTAAAGTTGTATCGGATGTCTGCTTGTGAGTTAGGTGAGCTGAAGAAACAGTTGGAAGATTTGTTAGAGAAGAAGTTTATCAAGGCCGAGTGTTTCGCCGTGGGGAGCGCCAGTGTTGTTGGTCAAGAAGAAGGATGGTAGTATGAGGCTGTGTGTGGATTATCGGCAGTTGAACAAGGTGACGATTAAGAACAAGTATCCTCTTCCAAGGATAGATGATTTGATGGATCAGTTGGTTGGTGCTGAAGTGTTTAGTAAGATAGATTTGAGATCCGGATATAACGAGATAAGAGTGAAGTCGGAGGATATGCCTAAGACTGCGTTTCGAACGAGGCATGGACACTATGAGTATTTTGTGATGCCCTTTGATGTGACTAATGCACCTGGTGTATTCATGGAATACATGAATAGAATTTTCCATCCTTATTTGGATCAGTTTCTGGTGGGGTTTATAGACGATATCTTGGTGTATTTGAAGTCTGAAGAGGAACATGCGGAGCATTTGAGGATCGTGTTGCATACTTTGAGAGATAAGAAGTTGTATGCCAAGTCGTCGAAGTGTGAGTTCTAGCTGCGAGAAGTGAGTTTTCTTGGTCATGTCATTTCTAGAGGTGGAATAGCAGTTGATCCGTCGAAGGTTGATGCTGGTGTTGCTGTGGGAGACTCCGAAGTCGGTTTTTGAGATTAGAAGCTTTTTGGGTTTGGCCAGTTATTATCGGAGGTTTATTGAAGGTTTCTCTAAGTTGGCTTTGCCTTTGACGCAATTGACTCGTAAGGGACAAGCTTTTGTGTGGGATTCTAAGTGTGAATAGAGCTTCCAAGAGTTGAAGAAGAGGTTAACGACTGCACCTGTTTTGGTTTTGCCAAGTGCGAAGGATCCTTTTGTTGTGTATTGTGATGCTTCAAAGATGGGTTTAGACGGTGTGCTTATGCAAAGTGGTCAAGTGGTGGCGTATCATCGAGGCAGTTGAAATTTCATGAGAGGAATTATCCGACTCATGATTTGGAATTAGCGGCAGGCAGTGGTGTTTACGCTTAAGATTTGGAGGCATTATCTCTTTGGTTCGAAGTTTGAGGTGTTCAGGTTATCATAAGAGTTTGAAGTATTTGTTCAAGCAAAAGGAGTTGAATATGGGGCAGAGGCGTTGGATATCCATCTGACTCTTTCAAGTCTTGCTATAGGTGCATATACTTTTAAGTAATCAAGTCCAACTTTCTACATAAAACCTCAAACAACTAACCTTGCTTTATGCTTAGCTATGTCACCACTTGGTTTCAATTTCTGCTTGAAAATCCATTTCACATCTATAGCTTTCTTATTTGCTCGCAAATTGGTGAGCTCCCGATCTATTGTTTCTGTTTATAGCTCCTAACTCTTCAATCATAGCATTTTTTCAAACTTAGTAAGACATGTGATCCTAATGAATAATAGTATTCTCGAACAAGCTCATTTTTTCTTAGACCATTGTTAATTATTAATATTTTAGGAGTCTCCACTTCTTGTTTAGTTTCTTTGTAGTTATTCTTTTGGATTTAGCTCCTTATTAAAAAATAACATTAAGAAACAATGAAATTACAATTAAAACATTCAAGAAAATAAGAATGAGATTTTACATGCATTTTTAGTTAGGCCTATAAATTTAATTAATAATCTAATAAATCAAAGTTAAAAAGATTACATAGTCCAATAATATATTATGTACTAGATTGAAATCAATTACTTTTAAATTACACAAAATTGGCTCCACCAATCATCATAAACAAATAAAACATACATATATAAACAAACATGATGACAATAAGAATTATAAACAATGTCTTGTTTGCCCAAACCCATTTGTATATATTTACCGCTTCATATTATCTCTTTCTATATGTAATGTCTAAATTTAGCCAATTGTTAGATCGTCACAATTTAAGCTAATGATTTAAAACTAACTAAGCCCTACTTCTTTCTATTTTTAGTTTCTCTCTTAAACGAGTGAGTCCCTTGGCCAAAGCTTAACACAACAACTTAAACAAACTTCCAAACCTCAAACAATCACTAACAAATTTAACCTATATTATCACTTTCACACACCATTATTCTCCAATATAAAAACCAAGCAAACCTCTTGCTTCTTACCATTCCTCTCTTCTCAATAACTCAATTAGTATTATAATTAATTTAAAAACAAGTATATATAGAATCATGGCTTGTCATCAAGTAATCAACTCCGTGTTTTGGTGTTTTATTTTACTTGTTGTTATGCTCACATTTTTTACAACGAATGCTATTTCTACCGAGAAAACTAAGATAGAAGACAAGGAAATGAATGTGATTGATCAATGTTGGAGATTCAATCCTGAATGGAGGAAACATCGACAACAACTTGCCGTTTGCTCAGTGGGATATGTAGGGAAAATGACAAACAATATTGGTAAGGACTTAATCCATTATAAAGTTACCGATCCTAGTGACCACCCTTTAAATCCAGCACCATGGAACCTTGAGATATGGAGCATCTAGGATTCAAGGCAAAGTTTGGATCACATTCAAAAGGAACATGAACATTAAGCTTGTGAAACCCCTTCTCATAAGTAGTTTCACCACCATTGACGGTCGAGGCGTCGATGTCCACATTGCAGATAATGCGTGCCTGATGATATATAAGGTAATAACTAATGATAAGCTAAAAATTACAAAATAGTATTGAATTTGAAATCAAAATTATAGATGAAACAAATGGACAATTGGAATGTCTCGTAGAATGCAGCATTGTAGCAAAAAAATCCATGTAAAAAAATGCTACCAACGCTGGACTAGTTAAAAAAATTGATATACCATTATATAGTAGAATATTATCTAAAACATTAAACGAATACATTTTGATTTTATTATCGTCTCCAAAACTTATACAACATTAAAATTTGAGATAAATTCTATTATTTTTCTCTAACTTTTGTCCATGATTTCTTTTTCATTCAAGTTTGTACAATCATTAATATAGTTAATTTCATTTTATTTTTTAATATTTCAATCAACATCTACTACTTCCTAACTTATAATGACACATTTGTTATCTGTTATTAGGCAACCAACATAATCATCCACGGAATTAGGGTTCATCGTTGTCGACCTCAAGCTCCTGGAATGGTGATGGGTCCCGATGGGAAGATAATTTCATTAGGCCAAGTTGATGGAGATGCAATCAGATTGGTTTCTGCTTCAAAAATTTGGATCGATCATAACACACTTTATGATTGTCAAGATGGTCTTCTAGACGTTACACGAGGTTCCACTGATATAACGATCTCCAACAATTGGTTTAGAGAGCAAAATAAAGTTATGCTTCTTGGTCACGATGATGGATTTGTGAGAGACAAAAACATGAAAGTCACCGTTGTATACAACTATTTTGGACCTAATTGCCACCAACGCATGCCTAGGTAATTTATGATTGCAAAATTATTAGTTTTTTATACAATAAACAAAATTAAAAGTAAAAAAAAAATATTTCCAAATTTATTCATAAGTTTTATCATTCATTTATTTATTTTTTACAGAATTCGTCATGGATATGCACATGTTGCAAATAATTTGTACATGGGATGGGTGCAATATGCAATAGGTGGAAGTATGGAACCAAGCCTTAAAAGCCAATCAAACCTCTTCATAGCACCCGTAAGAGGGAAAAAGGAGGTAATTATTTCAAGCAACTAATACACCAATCTTTTATGATTGTTTCGTTCATAAAATGAGTACAATGCGCTAAATTAAATATATAATTGGTGTAGGTGACTTGGAGAAAAAGTAGTAATGGTATTGGAGATACGTGGGAATTTTATTCAGTTGGGGACGCTTTTGAAAATGGAGCATCCTTCGTGGAAACAAAAGGTGGACAAGTGACAAAACCAAATTATAGCCTTGAACAAAATTTTAAAGTTGTTGATGCCAAATATGTAAGATCATTGACAAGTTCATCCGGCGTGTTACAATGCAGTAAAACCTCAATATGCTGAGTTAAAATTCGTAAAGAAGATGTGTTTCACTCTCGTGATTTTAACATTTGAGAGATTCATTTTTACTATCAACTTATGGAGATCTTTTTTAGAAAAAGATACAATAGATTCAGCAAAGTGGAGTGTGAGCTTTCATGGAAACTCACCCCCTCCCCAAAAAAAAAACTATGGAAACTATTTTTTTTGTTGAAAACAATGTTAACTTGTAACATACCTTGAGGTAGAAATAAGATTTGATGTATGATTCATAAATAGGAAATAAAATTACACTAATGAGGATGGCATTTGATATCCATATGAGTAGTAGTACAATATATCATGTCTCGATACAAATTGAATGTTGAGTTCATTTGGGAAGGGTAAAATACTGCACTTATTAGCGAATTTAGAAAATGAATCAATAATTCATTTAAGTGTAAAGTTAGATTAATGACATTAAACGTAGTAACTGAAATGGACTTTTTATTTAAGAATAAAATTGAAATAATGACAACAGATAAACCTCAACTAATTGGGTATGAGATTCAAATTAATAAAATAAAGGAAGAAAACAATTTCCTCAATCTATTGGAACTCCATTGTTTTTTTTATATAGAAAACAGTGTAATGAGTATGTACATTTATTTAAATTTAGGCTTGTAGCATACTTTGGGAGGTGTAATCTGGGACGGGCCTGAAAGAATTGTGAAATAGTCATAAATAATTATGGGAACGTCTACCATGTCGTCGGCTTGTAACTGTCCGTAACTTTTGATGAAAAACACTTAAAATCACTAAAAAATGATTTTTTTGAAGGAAGATTAAGAATAAACTAAAATAACACTAACTTCCTTTTTTTTCCCTCTTAAAATCACTTTAAATATTGTTTACTATTTAATAAAAAAAATTTGTAACACCCATAGTGAGATTGTCTAGGATCTCATACAAGCGTTAAATTTCGTACTGGATACATTAAATTACAATATATAATTTAAGTCTGAAAAAGTACATATGCATAACAATGTCAATACAACAGTCACATAGTACAAAACATGTCTGGAACATAGTATTACAAAACACATTATCCGAGTACATAACATTCTAGTACAACAAGAATCGAGACATAAAACTAGCACGATCAGTCGGTAGCCTTCTCCTTACCCTTACTGCGAACTACCTGAGTACCTGAAACCAAAAGGATTTGGATGAGACATAATGTCTCAGTGAGCTCCACCTATCCTAGGCTGCTGGCAACCTCCGGGGAAAACCTACGATTGCCATGCTCTAAACTCAATCCGTTCCAGGGTTTATACGTGTTCGTGCCTGCTACACTGAGTAGTCACTGAAGACTAGACTACAATCTGCTAACTTAGTGATCAAGGGGAAAACTAAGATCACAATCTGGTAACTGATATCTGTCTTATCATAATAAAGTATTTTTATGATATTACTAGGTTAGTGGGTTAGGGTGTAACAAACAATTATTGAAATTTCTGGCAGGTCCTGATCCTGTTCGTAAAACAGAGCAGAACAGAGTACAAAGTTGCAGCGTAAAATAGTAGTTCAGAAGCAAAGCAAAACAGACAGAAAGTAACAGACTGAAAGTAAAAGACACAGGTGATTTGTTAATCCAGTTCGGTGACAAACACACCTACATCTGGAGGCTACCAAGCCAGGAAGGAAAATCCACTAGCGTAGTCCTAGTTCTAAGTTCTCAGCAAACTCCCAGTTTACAACTTATCACCTAGCTACTACCCGTATTGATTTCAACCTAGGAACTCCTAGACCTGAGATCCCATCTCACTTCCCTCAGTCAATCACTGCCCCAGTGATTATCAGACTCTAATAACAATCAACGTAGGAGACTGTCGTGGTGATTTTCGGAGATCAAGTTATTTATTAGCGTTGACTCACTAATTTTATTTCACGACTGAACTTTTAATTTTCAGAAGAAAAGTGGAAAAAAAAATTCTAAATTACCACATTTTTAAAGATTTAGGGTTCGGTGGTTAGTTACGTTTAGGGAAGGTGTTAGCACCCTAACCGTTCGTAGTACTCTACGAGAATCTCTTGATTTTATTTATTTATTTTGGCTATAACTTGCTTATTTTTTAAAAGAAAAGAATGAATTAGAGTAGTGAGGAAAAAAATAATTTTTTTTTTTATTTTTTATGATTTGGAAGGACAAAGTCCTTTGCCTACGTACCCGTGAGGGATCAAAACCTCGTAGTTCGGGGTAAAAATGCCGATTGATTTGTTTTTGTATTTTTTTATTAGTTTTGAAAAGGTTTTAAAGATAAAAATAAAGCCAAGTGGTAAAAATGAGATTGATTTGTATTTTTTATTTTTTGAAAATGATTTAAATGTTATTAAAATGGATTAATGATTATTTAAGAAAATAAAAGAGAAAAATGGGCACTTGATTGAAAATCAAGGTTTGTTTAAGAAAAAGATTTTTTTTTTGAGTTTTACTTATTTGCATGTTTTTCAGTTTTTTTTAATAATTAACTGAGACTAACAAAACATAACTAAGAGCTAAACGCGAGGAATTTCCGTGGTGACGTTGGATCACCACGAAATCCTTTGGAAATTAAACTAACCTAATAATTTTTGCATTTTTTGTGTTTTTGACGTAAAGCGGAATAAATAAAGAAAATATAGACACATGCATGATTCTTCTCATTTATGATTTACATTGGCCCTAAGATACATTCTAATAGCACAAATGAAAATAAATAAAATGACGAATGAAACTAAAATGATAAAAATAAAATGCATGAAATAAAAGAAAAATAAATAAAAAAATGCATGAAATACTGTAAGATAAATGCAATGAAATAAAATGCATGAAAATAAATAAGTAATTAAAAAATAAAATGCAAGAAATGATAAAGAAAATAAAAAAAGAAATAAGAAGGAAAAGGGGGGGTGCTGTGAGCAGAAAGGGGGTGTAAAGAGTAAGAAAAAAGTCAAGAAGGGGAAGAGAGAAGTGGGCCGTGTGGGCTTAAGGTTGAAGAAATAAAAAAAAACCAGACTGGTCCGGTTCGAGAGAACCAGACCGGTTCAGCGTTTATAAACACCAATGGGCCGGTTTTAAAATCATTTCTCAAAAATTTTCTCTTTCTTCTCTTCTTATCCTCTTCTCTCCCTTCTTTCTTCCCTCTTCACTCACCCGGCCGGAGCAAATTTCCAGCGCGGTGGTCTGCCAGCCCAAGGGGCGGAGCCGCCGCGCCGGAGTTCTAGAACTCTCCTTTTTTTTTAAAAAAAAAAAAACGTTTTCAAACCCCTTTTTCTTTCCTCTCTTCGGAACTAAACCTATTTTCTTTGAAATTTTCGAAAGAAACTCAAGATCTATTTTTTTTTTAAAAAAAAGGAACTACCTTGGTGGAACTTTTGGTTTGGTTGTGTTGTCTTTTGGCTTGGCCGAAAGGTATATGTGGTCTGGTGAGGTTTGGCCGAATGGTGTTAGTGATTTGGGTTTGTGACTTGTTTGTGGTATGATTTTGTGGTTCTGGTTATGATTTAGTTGTGGATGGGCCGATTTGTATTTGGGTGGTGTTTGGATTAAATGATTTTGTGTTTCAGATTTGGTTACGGTTTGCGGATTTGTGGTTCTGATTCGTATGATTGTGGTGGTTCTGGTTTGGTTTAGTGGTGGCTTGTGATTGTTTGGTTGCGTGGTGGCTTCTGATGACTAATTGTGACTGTGGTTTTTTTCGGTTCCTGGTTACTGATTGTGTTTCGATTTGGGAGTTTTATGTTCGAATAATTTTAGGTGGGTAATGGTTTCGGGTGAGTATGGTTCGGCCTTGGCTTTGTGTTTGAGGTGGATTCGAACCGTGCCGTGTTTGTTTGTGGGGAGAAGGTGGTTCGTGGGTTGTTGTATGGTGGTCGTGAATGGGTTCTGTGATGATTTTTTGTGTTGGCTTTTCTGTGCTGATGGAATTGGCTTTTACTGCTTCCGTTCTGTTTTTTTTTTGTGCTGCCTTGCCAGTGTACTAAATACACTCATTGCCATCACTGACCATAATACTCAATAAAAGACAATTAAGTGACAAATTAAAACACATTAAGTTTATGAAAAAAAGTCTTCTCCACAAAGGTCAGACTGTAAAAATTAAAAAAGGTAACTAGTAAAAAAAAAGGAAGAAAAAAGAATAAACAATAAAAATGCTAAATAAAATAACACTAAAAATATTTAAAAGAATAAAAATCAAGATAAAAATAATAATAAAAACAAAAACAAAAAGACGGACCCGAATGAAACCAAAAAAATGAGGTATTTTAAAATACCTCTCTGCCGAAATTTTGTTCGAGACGACGAAAAATTCCGCGAGTAAAAAGAAAATTTAGGTCAAAAATTGGGGTATGACAGATGCCCCTATTTAAGTCTCTTCGTCCGGAGATTTAAAGATAAAATCTTTGATTCGGCGGGTCGAAGGGACTTAAATACAGAGTACGCCAGTTTTGGACCTAAAAAAAATGTGAAATGCTCGTGATGCAAATGCAAATGCAAGACGGCGAAGATGACCTGACTGGGGGTAAAACAAAACCAAAGGATACCGGAGTTTGTTAAAGCAAGGGATCCGACTCCACTGGGGGATAACATAGTTTCACTGGGGAAGGGATTGTCTACTATCGCACTAATTCAGAACGATAGTCTAACAAAGACAAAGACCGATGTTACCTACTATCGTGTAAATGATAGCTTAAAAAAGGTAACAGAAGGAGACACTGTCTACTATCAACAAAGATGATAGCTTAAAGAAGACATATGACATGTATTACCTACTATCGTGTCTTGATAGCTTAAAAAAGGTAATATAAAATGAAAAGACCTTGCCTACTATCGGTGGGCGGATAGCTTAAAAAATGCAGACAAAATATTTTACCTACTACCATTGTGGGGGTAGCTTAAAGAAGGTAAAATGTAAATGTCAGCTGTTCGGGATGTTGCCGAACTGCCACTGACGACAAGAAACAAAGGTAAATGTCAGCTGTTCGGGATGTTGCCGAACTGCCACTGACGACAAGCAAGAAAGGTAAATGTCAGCTGTTCGGGATGTTGCCGAACTACCACTGACGACAAGGATAGAAGGATAAATGTCAGCTATTCGGGATGTTGCCGAACTGCCACTGACGACAAGGATAAAAGGATAAATGTCAGTTGTTCGGGATGTTGCCGAACTGCCACTGACGACAAGAAATAAAGGTAAATGTCAGCTGTTCGGGATGTTGCCGAACTGCCACTGACGACAAGGATAAAAGGATAAATGTCAGTTGCTCGGGATGTTGCCGAACTGCCACTGATGACAAGAAATAAAGGTAAATGTCAGCTGTTTGGGATGTTGCCAAACTGCCACTGACGACAAAATGAAGTAAAGACATGCACAAGCTGTTCATTAAAGGAACTGCCACTTGGCGAAAAGACAAGATAAAAGACATGCACAAGCTGTTCATTAAAGAACTGCCACTTGGCGAAAAGACCGCACAAGCTGTTCGTTTGAACTGCCACTTGGCATAAAAAGGGTGGCATCTTTGGACCAGACACACTGGGGATGACACTTGGGGAGAAGGAAGGTTAAAAATTGTTCATGATTGATTGGTGTAAAAAGATAGTTAAAGCAAGACTCAGGGTGGTCAATGCAACCATGTATGAATGATGTTATGTGCATATTGTGTATGCATGAATGTGTATATGCATGAATGTATGAATGTATGTAAGACAATACGATTATATGACGATGTCACCGTATGACTGTGTGAAGGATTGACTTGTATGATTGTATAACTGATGGACTTGAGGAGACAAGACTAGACAGGTAGGATGGAAAGTGGACCGACGCCGCAGTACAAGCACTCGGCAATCTTCATTGGGGATGATGCCACTAGGGACATATCAAAACATTGACGGGGTAAAGCCGCAACAACTGATGGGGAATAAACACTTCCTGGGGTGATCGTGCTAATCCAAAAAACTAGCAGAAGAACTGGTGCTTCTGTGGTCATGCTTATCTTTTATTTTTTCATTCTTTTTGAATCCCTAACTTTTGCCTGGACCGCCCTTTCGGGTTTTCAGTCCACCGGGAATATGTTCTTTTGTATGCCCCTAATTTTTGCCTGGATCCACCTTTTCAGGTTTTCGATCCACCGGGACGCTCATTTTTGCTTAAGCCGCCTTTTCGGGTTTTCGACTTACCGAGCTTTTCTTTTTCTTTTTCAGTTTTCTTTTTTTCAAGCAATTGACCATGTTCAGCCTGCAAAGTTTATCCGTTCTTAGGACAGATGTTGACGCACACTCACTTATTCATGAGTTCAGAGAGAAGGTGTTTGTTGTTTATGCTTTCCAAAAAATAAAAAAAATTATGATTTTGAAAAAAGTTTTGCTTCAAGTATTACCATAAAAAATAGAAGGAGTTTTATAAATGAGAATAAATGAGAATTCCAAACAAAGGCGCAGGCTCAAATTTATTTAACAGAGTGGTGGCCTGCCAATGGCGTGGCTCCATGGATCTCACAAAGTTTGGAAAATGGTAAATATAAGGGGAAGGTACTATTGAACACAATAACCGCTATCATCCCTAACAACTTTGAATCCCACTGTTTGGATGCTTCAGATTCAGAGTCTCTTTGACAGCTAATGTGCTCCAAGTGAGTCATAGCCAACCTGATGCTGTTACTTTGTCATGATCCTTAATTTTGCATAGATCGCCCTTTCGGGTTTTCGATCCTATCAGGATGATTATTTTTCTGTT
Source organism: Medicago ruthenica (assembly GCA_018208015.1). Lineage (NCBI taxonomy): Eukaryota > Viridiplantae > Streptophyta > Magnoliopsida > Fabales > Fabaceae > Medicago > Medicago ruthenica. The sequence goes on from CM031378.1 coordinate 48,426,561, forward strand.
TTATGTCTCTAATTTTTGCCTGGACCGCCCTTTCAGGTTTTTCAGTCCACCGAGACGCTCATTTTTGCCTAAGCCGCCCTTTCGGGTTTTCGACTTACCGAGATGTTCTTTTATTTTTTAGACAAAGTATTCCTTGACTGCATCGGCATTCGTAGGACGGGGAAGCTCATCGCCATCCATACTCGTAAGAGTTACCGCACCACTGGAGAACGTTCTCTTGACAACATATGGGTCTTCATAGTTAGGCGTCCATTTGCCCCTGGAGTCCGGTTGAAAGGATAAAATCTTTTTGAGCAAAAGGTCTTCTTCTCGAAATTCACGGGGATGAACTTTCTCGTCAAAAGATTGTTTCATCCTCTTTTGGTATAACTGTAAGAGAATGGGGTTGCCCTTGCTGATGTGCGCACCGAAGTACGATACAATGCAAAACGAAGGGAGCATTTCATGCCAATCCTTGTAGGTGACCACCATTTCTGCATTATCTTCTTGATGTATTTTTCTCTTTTTTTTGTTTCTTTTTTTTTTGCAGCTTCAATGGCACCATTCATCTGGGATTCGACCAGGAATATTGTAATGGCAGTTCTTCGGAACCCAAGTTAATCCTTTCAAATGCTTCTTCATGAGGCTGAATGGCTTTCCTGTCATACTAATAACCGATGGATCTTTACGGGAATCCCTTCATCCTCCTCCTCTTCAGCTTCGTAAACCGGGAACTCAAAGTCCGGAGAGAAGCATAGGGTTATAGTGTTCAACAGGTTCATTGATGTTCAGTCTACATATGAGTGATGATTGATTTTAGAAAATGAGTGAAAAATGCAGACCTTTTGAAATTGATTGAGAATAAAATAAAATATTTTTTGGGTTTTTTGTGTTACCATTTTCTAGAAAAAAGCAAAGAGTAAAAGGACATAGTCGGGGACAAAACTGACTTTTTATTTGATGATGGCAATGCATAAAGCAAAAAGGCCTACAAAAGTTCACTTTCGTATCGGGCGGAACGAAAGGATTTATATATATATATATATATATATATATATATATATATATATTTAAAACGAAAAGCGAAAACAACAAAATGTTATTTCGAACAATGAATAGCGGAAGGGACGTCAACAACGACCCAAGTTGCGGCAAACTCTGCCATGTGTCACAAAACTAGCCGCCACCTTCTCAAGATTGTCTTCAACTGGGTAAGCCTCTGAACAAACTTGCACCATATTAACAGATGCAGTCCCATGATCCGGTAGTGGATTAGCTTGCACATTGGGGTTCAAATCTTTGAAGGACAGGATATTACCCTGGATCAACTTTTGGACTTCAGCTTTCGAGGCGTAACAATGCTCAATGTCGTGACCGGGTGCCCCTTGATGTAAAGCACAAGAGAGATCAGGTCTATACCCACATGGCAACCTTTCAGGTACCCGAGGGGGTGCCTTAGTCTGAACTAACTTTTTATCAAGCAAAGCGGGAAGCAACTCTGCATACGCCACAGGAATTGGATCAAACTGTGATATCCACTGGACCCGATTCTGTTGGGTGAACTGTTGGGGAGCCTGTTGTCGAGGCTGTTGTTGATACTGTTGCTGAGGCTGAGGCTGATAACTTGGATTCTGGATAGCACTAAAGGCAGGTGCGACAGTGGCGACATGTTGATACCCTGGATACTGTTGCTGAGGCTGCCCATGAGCCACCATACTTACCTGTTGCTCTCTCTTTCCCGAGAAGCCATTCCCAAACTTCTTTGTATTGCTGGCAGCAAAAGCACTTTCCATAACTAAACGTCCCTCTCGGACTCCTTCCTCCAGACGCATTCCCATATTAACCATTTCAGTGAAATCACTAGGCGCACTTGCAATCATCCGCTCGTAATAGAATGAACCAAGAGTATTTAGGAAAATCTTGGTCATTTCTTTCTCCTCTAGAGGTGGGTTAATCTGAGCAGCAACCTCTCTCCATCTTTAGGTATACTCCTTGAAAGTCTCCTTGTCCTTTTGAGCCATGGCCCGGAGTTGGTCTCTGTCTGGGGCCATGTCCAGGTTGTACTTGTATTGGCGAACAAAGGCTTCTCCCAAGTCATTGAAAGTTTGGATCCTAGTGCTGTCCAAAATCATGTACCATTTCAAGGCGGCACCAGTCAGACTGTCTTGGAAGTAGTGGATGAGTAGTTGATGATTATCCGTCTGGGTAAACATCTTCCTAGCATACATTATCAGGTGGCTTTGAGGACAGGTGTTCCCCTTGTACTTCTCAAATTCAGGGACTTTGAACTTGGGCGGGATCTTGTACGTTCGACACTAAACAAAGGTCGTGGGCGTTTTTCCCAAACAGATCTTTCCCGCGAAGGGCCTTGATTTCCCGTTGCATCTCAGTCAAACTTTTCTTGGAAATCATCCATCCGTTCCTAAGCCCCTACACTTTCTGTGTGAAAGATAGGTTCATTGTCATATGGGGTTGTATGAATAACTAGAGCTGAAAAGGCCACAGTAACATCGGGTTGAGGAACAGGAATCGCTTGATGTGTAGCAGGAATAGGGACCAATCCTTAACCGAAGCTGAGAGGCATGCCCCATGGATATCCGTCGGGCATGGTGTATTGTGGAGCACTGGTGTGCGCTGTCGGAGCCGGAGTAGTAGCAGTCGTCAACTGAGCTAGAGAGCCAGGGGGAGGAGACGGTGGTTGAGTCTGTGTAGCTGCCAGCAGTTTCACTAACTCTTTTAATTCCTCGATCTTGGACCGCATGGATGTCATTTCTCCCCGGAGTACCTGATTTTCTTGTTCCAAATGTTCCATTCTTTTTCTCTGATATACTCTAGTGTTGTACGTGTAAGTCAGTTTCTGCTGAGGACGTCGGGCCACTTTCTTGGACTTCGGCAGATTAACCTTTTGTGGTGAAACAAAGGATGAGACTCGATTCGGAAACCTATGAATGCAGTATGATGCATGATTTATGCTTATGCAAAAAAAAAAAAGAGACTTGTTATCGAAGGACTTTGTTGAAGTAATTGTAAACATCATGGTTGAACATTCTTTTGAGCATTAAAACATTACAAAACAGTTCCCTTTTTAGAAACCAAGCCAAGGGACCAATTCAAAAGTCCTTTAGTGGAAGCTAGATTTTATTAGAAAAAATCTAAAGACTCCTAGCTTCCTTAAATTCAACAAATCAGGGCTCTTGAAGGTGTACTTCCTAGTGCTCCTCTATGATGTTCACAAAAAAAACTTGTTTAAGTCCTTCGACAATTGGATGAAAAAATGTTTATGACTGAATGCATGCATGCATGGTTATGCTAAAGAACGGAGAAAACATGGTGAGGTTTAAGTTCATAATGTTGGAGTCAAGGGTAAACACGCCATTTGGTAAGGACTATGGTTTCATATGTACCTGTATCACGGGTTCTACCAAGTTCCCAAAGTCATTGACAACTTCCGAATATTGTCGGATTACGGGACTACTCCCGGTCCAACGACGTTCGTAGGAAAGTCTCGTTTGAGTGTAGTATCGCGTATCAACCAATTCAAGACTACTCTTGATTAGCCACCGCACTACGTCTTAAAAGGCCAAGATGGGTTAAAGGTAACTCTAAAGGTCCTCAACTTCATAGGCCACTTAAAAATAACAATGTCAAACACGACTACTCATGTCGACATAGTATTACCCTTAAGAGACCTCCATTGAGTGGGGTTATATCACATGTACCAAAACCCAAGACTACTCCTGGTATGGCACTTTGACTATACCACCATCCTATCTTAAGATTTCCCTCAAGTCCGGGTGTAGGACTTATCTCACCACTCACACAAAAGAAAGAAAACACATAGGCACGTATTTACACTCTTATTTTTATTTTAAGCAAGTTATAACACAAAATAATTAAATAAATTCAAGTTAGGCTCAACCCTCTTAGGGTGGTCCCCAGCGGAGTCGCCATTTCTGTCGTGGTGATTTTCGGAGATCAAGCTATTGATTAGCGTTGACTCACTAATTTTATTTCACGACTGAACTTTTAATTTTTCAGAAGAAAAGTGGAAAAAAGTTCTAAATTACAACATTTTTAAAGATTTAGGGTTCGGGGGTTAGTTACGTTTAGGGAAGGTGTTAGCACCCTAACCGTTCGTAGTACTCTACGAGAACCTCTTGATTTTATTTATTTATGTTGGCTATAACTTGCTTATTTTTTAAAAGAAAAGAATGAATTAGAGTAGTGAGGAAAAAAATGTTTATTTTTTATTTTTTATCATTTGGAAGGACAAAGTCCTTTGCCTACGTACCCGTGAGGGATCAAAACCTCGTAGTTAGGGGTAAAAATGCCGATTGATTTGTTTTTGTATTTTTTTTTATTAGTTTTGAAAAGGTTTTAAAGATAAAAATAAAGCCAAGTGGCAAAAATGAGATTAGTTTGTATTTTTTATTTTTTGAAAATGATTTAAATGTTATTAAAATGAATTAATGGTTATTTAAGAAAATAAAAGAGAAAAATGGGCACTTGATTGAAAATCAAGGTTTGTTTAAGAAAAAGATTTTTTTTTGAGTTTTGACTTATTTGCATGTTTTTTCGTTTTTTTTAATAATTAACTGAGACTAACAAAACATAACTAAGAGCTAAACGCGAGGAATTTCTGTGGTGACGTTGGATCACCACGAAATCCTTTGGAAATTAAACTAACCTAATATTTTTTGCATTTTTTTGTGTTTTTGACGTAAAGCGGAATAAATAAAGAAAATAAAGACACATGCATGATTCTTCTCATTTATGATTTACATTGGCCCTAAGATACATTCTAATAGCACAAATGAAAATAAATAAAATGACGAATGAAACTAAAATGATAAAAATAAAATGCATGAAATACTGTAAGATAAATGCAATGAAATAAAATGCATGAAAATAAATAAGTAATTAAAAAAATAAAATGCAAGAAATGATAAAGAAAATAAAAAAAGAAATAAGAAGGAAAAGAGGGGGTGCTGTGAGCAGAAAGGGGGTGTAAAGAGTAAGAAAAAAGTCAGGAAGGGGAAGAGAGAAGTGGGCCGCGTGGGCTTAAGGTTGAAGAAAAGAAAAAAAACCAGACTGGTCCGGTTCGAGGGAACCGGACCGGTTCAGCGTTTATAAACACCAATGGGCCGGTTTTAAAATCATTTCTCAAAAATTTTCTCTTTCTTCTCTTCTTATCCTCTTCTCTCCCTTCTTTCTTCCCTCTTCACTCACCCGGCCGGAGCAAATTTCCAGCGCAGGTGGTCGGCCAGCCCAAGGGGCACCGGAGTTCTAGAACTCCTTTTTTTTAAAAAAAAAAAAAACGTTTTCAAACCCCTTTTTCTTTCCTCTCTTCGGAACTAAACCTATTTTCTTTGAAATTTTCGAAAGAAACTCAAGATCTAATATTTTTTTTTTAAAAAAAGGAACTACCTTGGTGGAACTTTTGGTTTGGTTGTGTTGTCTTTTGGCTTGGCCGAAAGGTATATGTGGCCTGGTGCGGTTTGGCCGAATGGTGTTAGTGATTTGGGTTTGTGACTTGTTTGTGGTATGATTTTGTGGTTCTGGTTATGATTTAGTTGTGGATGGGCCGATTTTGATTTGGGTGGTGTTTGGATTAAACTGATTTTGTGTTTCAGATTTGGTTACGGTTTGCGGATTTGTGGTTCTGATTCGTATGATTGTGGTGGTTCTGGTTTGGTTTAGTGGTGGCTTGTGGTTGTTTGGTTGCGTGGTGGCTTCTGATGACTGATTGTGACTGTGGTTTTTTTCGGTTCCTGGTTACTGATTGTGTTTCGATTTGGGAGTTTTATGTTCGAATGATTTTAGGTGGGTAATGGTTTCGGGTGAGTATGGTTCGGCCTTGGCTTTGTGTTTGAGGTGGATTCGGACCGTGCCGTCTTTGTTTGTGGGGAGAAGGTGGTTCGTGGGTTGTTGTATGGTGGTCGTGAATGGGTTCTGTGATGATTTTTTGTGTTGGCTTTTCTGTGCTGATGAAATTGGCTTTTACTGCTTCCGTTCTGTTTTTTTTTGTGCTGCCTTGCCAGTGTACTAAATACACTCATTGCCGTCACTGACCATAATACTCAATAAAAGACAATTAAGTGACAAATTAAAACACATTAAGTTTATGAAAAAAAGTCTTCTCCACAAAGGTCAGACTGTAAAAATTAAAAAAGGTAACTAGTAAAAAAAGGAAGAAAAAAGAATAAACAATAAAAATGCTAAATAAAATAACACTAAAAATATTTAAAAGAATAAAAATAAAGATAAAAATAATAATAAAAACAAAAACAAAAAGACGGACCCGAATGAAACCAAAAAAATGAGGTATTTTAAAATACCTCTCTGCCGAAATTTTGTTCGAGACGACGAAAAATTCCGCGAGTAAAAAGAAAATTTAGGTCAAAAATTGGGGTATGACAGAGACACACTCCAAATACATAAACAGTCACTCTTGCTTAAAAGCTTCAAGTGAACTACAATTACAACTCAATAAAACAAACCAACTCTAAACAATTGAGTGGCGTACAGAAACAGAGCACAAAGCTCACAATGAACAGACTCAAAACATAAGTATAACTCTCTCTATAATGGTTTCGGTTTTGATCAAGTTTCTTCAATAGCAGCGTCCTCTATTTATAGTCTTCAACAGCAACAAATAACTGAACCAAATATTCTTCAAAGATATTTTTCCAAAATTCTTTAGAAACATATAGAAGCAAATATTTTTCAAAAATATATTTTCCAAAGATTACTTTGAAAATATATTCACAAATAAAAGAAACCAATCTTCAGAAAATATCTCACGCAAATATTCTTCCTTCTAGAAACATCTGGAAATACACGAAGCTTGGAGAACAAGAACATGAATTCTGCAATTAAATCTTCAACAGATCAGGTGAGAAAATAAACACTCCAAGTGCGAAAACAGAACGCCGAAAACCAGCTTCTGAAGTTCTGCGTCTGAACATTCAACTTCTGAAGGTTGCTTTTGCGTCTGAACATTCAGCTTCTGAAGGTTGCTTCTGCATCTGAAGTACTGTTCAGCTTCTGAAGTACTGTTCAGCTTCTGAAGACCCAGCTTCTGAAGTTCTTCTGAGGTCCAGCTTCTGAAGACGCACATCTTGCTTGTATATTTGATTTTAGCAAACATGAAGCCAACAACCAAATATCCAACAATCTCCCCCTTTGGCAAATTTTTGGCTAAAATCAAACTGATATACACAAGGCAAGTTCTTCACTCATAAAAGGACGCAATCATGAAGAATTTAAACACAGCCACCAAAAAACAACAGAGTCAGCAGCGGCACAAAATAAATAAACTCCCCGTGAAACATATCAATCAGCAGCAGCTTCTGAAACATACACTACTCCCCCTGAAACAGATCAGCTTCTGACAGGAAACACATATACTCCCCCTGAAACAGAGACTCCCTCTGAAACAGATCAGTAGCAGCTTATGACACACTTATTTCTCCCCCTTTTTAGCCAAACAATTTTGACAAAAATAACCATGCAATCACCAGGATTAGAAAGACAGAAACAACAGAGGAACAACAAAGGGAACACACCCAGAAATTTATTCAGAGGTTATAAACACCCATCACAGCACCACACACAGAGCCCACATCAGAACCATCAACAGAACCATCATCAAAACCATAACAGGATCAGAATCGCAAAAACATGGTACCCACACACAAAGTCTTCACAGAAGAACAAAAACAAAAGAACACAACTGCAGAGTATAGTCCAAATTTGCAGACCAGAAGCACAAAATGCAATCCAAGACATAGACAAAAAAAAATGACAGTCTTTAGACTCAGCATCAAAAGCTGCTTCATCATCAGACACAACATCAGATGCTGCTTTGTCATCAGACTCTGCTATAACTCTTCAAAAAAGACAAATGCCCAGTTGACCCCTCAAATTTTCAAATTTCTTGGCATCTAAGGCTTTTGTAAATATATCAGTAACATCTTCATCACCCTCAGCACACTGAACATAGGGCATGATGTCTTGAACATCTTTCTCAACATTATCCTCAGACTCACTAGGATCCACTTCCTTTATTTTTAGTGTCTTCTTCTTTGGGACAGGGACCACCACCTTGCTCCAGCCTTTAGATGGTCCAACAACAACACTCTTCTTAGTAACAGGAGCAGGCCTGCTGGCAGCAGCAACAACCTTTCCTTTCCTATTCTTCAGCCTCTTGCCAACACTTTGGTCAAGTATTTTACCAATGGGTTCATCATCAGACTCCAGATCATCTATATTAACAACAATTGTAGATTGATCCTTTATCATATCAGTACTAACTTCTTGAACTTCTTGATCAGACACAGGTTCAGACTCTTCTGCATCTTTGTCATTCTCACAGTTTACTGACTTGTCCTCTGACACAGTATCCTGGGAATGCTCATCAGTCTCCTTCTCTTGTGAACTGTCAGAAGGTGACACAGCAACAGACTTGCTGGCAGACTTTCCAGGAGACTTTTCTTGACTGGCTTTCTTCATTCCTCTTAGGTTTAAATGACCAAGCTTTTGGTGCCACAGCTTAATCTCTTCTCCTTTTGATGATGCTTTTAGAGAGGTGTGAGCTATAAGACTAGTATCAACAACCTTGGGTTTCCATTCTTTTCTAACTTGAACACATGTATGGCTGGCCTTTGGTTGAACATGAGGTTGTGGATATCCATACAGTTTGAAACAAAACGGTTTAATATGCCCCTTTTTTCCACAGTAATGACATACCCAAGGATGAGATTTCCTCCTGCTCTTAGATCCCTGAGGTTTGTTCTGATGTTCCATCTTAGGTTTGCCCATCCTTGGATCAAATGTTTCAACAACTGCACTGACCTTTTTAGTTGGTTTTTGCTGTTTGTTCAAGGTCCTATAATCAAACAGTAGTTCAAGTTCCCACGTAGCTTCACCGTCGGGAGAACCCTTCCAAACCACCTTAACGATCGGAATTGTTGGTGTAAGCCCTAGAGGCCAATGGTTTATGTTAAACTCATGTATCGTGACTTTTATTATTAAATAAAATATGGCGTTCTTTATTACACTTGTTATGAGATTAATAAAGTCCCTAGAATAGTTGGTTCATGTGATGGAATATTAAGTGTGACTTAATCATGCGATTACATCAACAGAAAGAACACTATTCTTAAAAGTATCCGTAGTCAAGCTTTAATATAAATCGGGATAATAATAAAGCGTGGAGACTATTATGTATGTAGACCGATGACCATATCTCATGGGTCATGAATTTGAGATATTAAGTCTATACATAGGTATGAGTATTAGGAGTAATATTTATACTGGATTGACCCACCGCGAGAATACTACAGAGTATGTTATGAAATCGTCATAAGTTATTCTGATAATGATAATGGTGTATACCACTCTTAGACCTGAAACCATTGTGATCCCTAGATGTGGACTCAAGTGTTTTATTTCCATTCAAACGTTATCTGTAACAAGATAACCATAACGTTGGTTAATGGGCACTTGACGAATCATGCTAAGGGACATGAGTGTCCTAGATGGGATTTGTCCCTCCTTCATAACATGAGATATATCTTTAGGCCTCTTGATGAAATATTACTTTAAAAATGCATGGCCATGCCGAATTAAGTCAATATGAGATATTGGACGTATTCATTATTTAGTATATTTCGGGATCAAGAAATATAAGTATTGAGCTATACAAGGGTGACACAATCTGTGCCTTGTGTTCAATAAAGATATTAGGACAAAGGAGTAATTGTACACATAGACATTATCATGGAAAAGGTTTCGTCAGATCACTTGACATTCTTGTCACTTGGGTAGCAGTGATGTGTTGCTAGATACCGCTCACTGTTTATAATATTAAATATAAGATTTAATATTATTGCCAGCGTTACAACAACCAATGGGGTCACACACAATAGAACGGTCAAAATGAGAAATATAAGTAAGACTTATAAGATGGGGTGCGTTTAGCAATTGACGCTAATTAGTTAGCGAAAGCTAATGGGCTTACGGAAGCCCAATAGTGATTGCTAATTTCAGAACACACAAGGAGCTCTATAAATAGAATTCTTGTGCTGAAATCAGTCACACATTTTTGAGAAACCCTAAAGGCTAAAATCAAAACCCTACTTTTCTCTCAAACCTCTGATCGCTTGGCTAGCACCGGGAATCAGCAGAGAACTGTTCGTGGGAACAAGTAGAGACTTTGCTATCTTGCTTGGCTATGATCGAAGAAATCGTTTCTGCACTTCAAGAGGTAACAATTCCATCACTGATTCATGTCAAATTCATAATGATCTAAGGAAAGAAAATCGAAATTTTTTTAATTCCGCTGCCTTTAAACATGTCGATTTTCCTACAGGAATCTCTTTGTTCCTCAAGGATTTGACATCACGATCAATGATCTGTTCCGGTTCTGGCTGAAACGTCAAGTTCGACTTCAAATCTAAGCTCTCCAATTCTACTGGCTGAAAAGGATCGGGAATGAATCTCCTCACTTGAGATACGTGAAACACATCATGCAACCCTGACATGGCTGGTGGTAGTGCTAACTGATATGCTGCTGGACTGATACGCCTAAGTATCTGAAATGGCCCAACAAACCTCGGACAAAGCTTCTTCGTCCTGAAAACTCCACGTAAACCCAACTTAGGTGTAACTTTCAGGAACACATGATCCCCTTCTTCGAACTCTAAAGGCGTTCGCCTCTTATCTGCATAACTCTTCTGACGACTATGTGCAGTCCTCATCTTATCTTGAATAGATTTAATCTTCAAGGTAGTCTCCTGAATGATCTCCGGTCCCAAGATACTCTTATCTCCGACCTCAACCCAACATAACGGAGTCCTACACTTCCTGCCATACAAGGCCTCATAAGGTGTCATCCCTATGCTGGAATGGTAACTATTGTTGTAAGAGAACTCAATCAAAGGCAAGTGATTATTCCAACTTCCTCCATCTTCTAAAATGCACGCACGTAGCATATCCTCCAACGTCTGGATAGTCCTCTCGGATTTTCCATCCGTCTGAGGATGATGAGACATGCTCATCTTTAGTCTCGTTCCCAAAGCCCTCTGAAAAGCTTTCTAGAAATGAGAGGTCAAGATTGGGTCTCTATCCGACACAATACTAGTAGGAACGCCATGCACTTTCACAATCTTTGTAATAAACAAGTCCGCATACTGGGAGGCTCTGTATGTGCACTTAACCGGCAAAAAATGAGCAGACTTGGTTAACCGGTCCACAATTACCCAAATTGAGTCATGCCCTCGCTGGGTGCGAGGTAGTCCACTCACAAAGTCCATAGTTATCTCTTCCCATTTCCACTAAGGAATCTCCAAAGGTACAAGCATCCCTGCAGGCCTTTGGTGTTCAATCTTCACTTGTTGACACACAATGCACCGTGTTACAAACTCCGCAATGTCGGTTTTCATACCAGGCCACCAATAATCTATTTTCAAGTCTTGATACATTTTAGTGGCACCCGGATGAATACTGAAACTGCTCTTATGTGCTTCTTCCAAAACTAGCCTCTTCAGATCTGCATCATTTAGAACACAAATCCTGCCTTCAAACAGTAGTGTGCCGTCTGATGCCATAGAAAACATTGAATGACCAATTCTCCTCTGGAGGTCCACATCTATACTCTGAGCTTGTTGATAGACTTTTAGCAAGTGTACTAAAAATGCATCGAAGTAATAAAATTTATAAGTTCGTCTCCACAGGGATTGTTACAATCTCAACTCGACAATTTAGTTATAATAAGGATTTAACAAATATGTGGTATGTTGACATATATTTGAGTTTAATAGAAAATAAAAATAAAAATAAATTGTTTTGGAAAATAACAGAGAAAAAGTGATCAGGTCTTTCGAATCAATTAATTCTCGCTGTTTGGTAAATTGCACCTAGTCTCTACAATTATTCTTCTAGTCTCACGACAAATTAACAAAATAGTTCTGATCAATTCCTTGATTCAGAACTCTCTTCTCGAATTACAACACCCTAATTCCTTAGGTGAGTCTGTAACCGTTGAAGGTTTTATATGAGCGTTAATTTCTATGTCATAACCTAACAATCATCTATCCCTAGACTGACCTGTTAGATTAACCAGAATTATTAGGTCCAATTCAATAGCTAGTGTCAATAGTCAATTGATATTTGAAATCATTTTATATATGATCAGTATAGAAAAAGTATTAAGAACAAATAATTCTGAATAAGACTAGGATTGTAATTGCATTGAAAAGAGTTTATACAATCACATGGTTCAAACAGCTCAAATTAAAATCATCTAAGACCTAATCAAAGAAATTAGCTAGACATGATCAGAGAATTAAACAACATGAATAAAAGAAATCACAAACAGGTTTATATGCTCGTGAAGTTTTCTTCAATCATCGATGCCTTCAATCTCTCGGTTGCATTCTGTAGCTTTTGACTCTCCTTAATTCCATTTCGTGATCCTCCCAAGTCCCAAAACCGTGATGTCACCAAAAACGTGAATAATCCCTTTAGTTACTGTGCGGCTCCTCTTTATAGTAGTGTCATGCCTAATTGGCTTTCCAATTCCCTTCCGTTTTTTTTTCCTCTTGGATCAACATAACCATATCAATTCATATGAATTATTAATTCCATTGCTTTTTGACACCTCCTGTTTTGCTCTTCTTTGATCATATTACAAATAATCATGATAACAAACACTAATTTTAACCATTTCACTACTTGACTCAATAACTCTAAAACGACAATTTATTTAAAATGACTCAAAATTAAATACTAAATAAATAAAAATAGACTAAAAATTTAATTAAAAGTGACTCTAAGAATAGTGTATGACTGACTGTCATCACAACCCCAAACTTGAACTGTTACTTGTCTCAAGGAACAAACTTGTTAGATGAAAAATGACAGTAAAATAACAGCTTACCAACCAATGATATTTCGTATTATTCAACTCCTGACTGGTTTAATGATGTACCAGATGCCTTGCTTAAACCTCCTTATCCACAACTCCTCGCACAAATTTGAAAAGGGTTCCCACAGTCGACATGCAGGTCTGCCATATTACCATAGGCTTGAAACATTTCTAAACTGTCAATCAAAATCATTGTCAAGTACACACTTTTAAGGACTTTTTGGGTTATAACGGGGCTTAGGTATAGGTGGGATATTTTTGGGAAAGTAGTGTTAAACAAATAATGGAGTTAAGCTCATTCTACTTTGTAAACTGTGAAAGAGAAATCAAATCAAAATCCCTCCAAAATATCAACAATTGAGTGCTAGAGAACTTTTTTTATTTTATTTTTTCTGAGACATATAATCACAAGTTAGTCTCATAATTTTTCTTTTCTTTTTTTTTTTCTGCACAATTTAAGTGCTTTTTTTTTTTCATTTTTCAAGAGACATTTTTTTTTTATCTCTTAGTTCTCTAATACCCCTACCCCAAACTTAGAATGTTGCTAGTTCCAACAGCAACCCCAAACTTAAACATTTCACACAACCAAAACAGCTTAACTCCAAAACAAATTTGGGTCATTTACACTTAAGGTCTTCTAGGTTTGTAATGTGGTTAGTCACCGAACAATGGGGTCTAATCCTAAAGGCTCAATTTGGCTTCACAAAGGATAATTATAAACATAAAATTCAAGGTGAGTTCAAAAAGGCTCTAGGTAACAAGCACTTTGCCTTAGTGTGTACAAAACAAGACCAATCAACAAATAGAGAAACATCGCAAGTTCTAGAAATGACAGTTACATGGAACACTCATATATGTAAAATTGAAAAATAAAAAATTTGGTTATGAACCTTACAAGTTGAGTTTTCTGGGAGTTGTGATACCTAACTTTCTCATTGCCGAACACTTCCCATTGAAATTCCATGCAAGCATCACCCCCTTTTGAATTTTTGAAATATCACTGGTATAAGCATCTGTTATGAGACTGGAAAATTTCAAGAAACAAGAAAATTCATTAATAATAAACAAGCAAGCAATAAAAGTTTTTGAAAAATAGAATCAAACTGACACGACTGACATCTGACAGAGATGAGTTATTGAAAAAAAAATAAGAACTGATGTGGACTTTGATTTTTTTTTTTTGCTTTCTTTTTTTTTTCGTCCATCTTTTCACTTTTTTTTCTTTCTTTTTTTTTTGTTTTTTTTTAATAGAAATACCTGCAAAATAAACAAAATTAGAAAAAGGATGGGTTGTCTCCCATCAAGCGCTTTCTTTTACGTCATTAAGCTTGACGATTCAACCACTGTTAGGGTGGCAAATATGACAGAAAGAATACATCATCCTTCTTCTTCCTCTTTTTTGGTAGGAATTCCATGAACTTCATACAAAGAAGCAGATGTTTCCATGCTCCCACCAGTAGACTTCTGGAAATTGAAACCTTCCACCTTAGAGAAGAATGAGTCTCTTTTTCCAAATGAATGTTTTCTTTCATCCCTGTTGATTGAGTCTCCAAATCGACGCGCCTCACCCGTGGCTTTTCTTCTATTTTGCTACTTTTATTTTTCAAATGTTTAGCTTGCACCATGATGGCATGTCGCTTCATCTCAATATCAACCAACTTCTTTCCACACTCATCTGTTTTCTCAACAAGATCACCACACTGAACCTCAAATTTATCAAATGAAACTCGATTGGACATCAAGAATTCATCTAAAAAGTTGACAAGCTCAGAGTTATAATCAATATTGATCCATTGTTGCCCTTCTTTCTCTATACAATGCTCCTTGCAATGGTCACCATGAGAATTCTTACCACAAAAACCACATCTCACCTTTAATCTTATATCCAAATCTTTTATACGGAGAGATAACTTAAACTTTTCATAAAGAAGGGTAATTATCTCTTCGGTATCTACCAATAGTCTTCTACCCCACATTGCTACAAAACTCAGATAAACATTTTAGTAGCAAAGCACAATGATAAAGACTTAAAGATCACAATGTTTTTTTTTTTATTTTTTTTTATAATAGAAAATAAAATAAAACAAAATAAAATAAATCCTAACTAAAATAAATTGCCTTGTCAAAATTAATCAACAATCCCCGGCAACGGCGCCAAAAACTTGATAGACTTTTAGCAAGTGTACTAAAAATGCATCGAAGTAATAAAATTTATAAGTTCGTCTCCACAGGGATTGTTACAATCTCAACTCGACAATTTAGTTATAATAAGGATTTAACAAATATGTGGTATGTTGACATATATTTGAGTTTAATAGAAAATAAAAATAAAAATAAATTGTTTTGGAAAATAACAGAGAAAAAGTGATCAGGTCTTTCGAATCAATTAATTCTCGCTGTTTGGTAAATTGCACCTAGTCTCTACAATTATTCTTCTAGTCTCACGACAAATTAACAAAATAGTTCTGATCAATTCCTTGATTCAGAACTCTCTTCTCGAATTACAACACCCTAATTCCTTAGGTGAGTCTGTAACCGTTGAAGGTTTTATATGAGCATTAATTTCTATGTCATAACCTAACAATCATCTATCCCTAGACTGACCTGTTAGATTAACCAGAATTATTAGGTCCAATTCAATAGCTAGTGTCAATAGTCAATTGATATTTGAAATCATTTTATATATGATCAGTATAGAAAAAGTATTAAGAACAAATAATTCTGAATAAGACTAGGATTGTAATTGCATTGAAAAGAGTTTATACAATCACATGGTTCAAACAGCTCAAATTAAAATCATCTAAGACCTAATCAAAGAAATTAGCTAGACATGATCAGAGAATTAAACAACATGAATAAAAGAAATCACAAACAGGTTTATATGCTCGTGAAGTTTTCTTCAATCATCGATGCCTTCAATCTCTCGGTTGCATTCTGTAGCTTTTGACTCTCCTTAATTCCATTTCGTGATCCTCCCAAGTCCCAAAACCGTGATGTCACCAAAAACGTGAATAATCCCTTTAGTTACTGTGCGGCTCCTCTTTATAGTAGTGTCATGCCTAATTGGCTTTCCAATTCCCTTCCGTTTTTTTTTCCTCTTGGATCAACATAACCATATCAATTCATATGAATTATTAATTCCATTGCTTTTTGACACCTCCTGTTTTGCTCTTCTTTGATCATATTACAAATAATCATGATAACAAACACTAATTTTAACCATTTCACTACTTGACTCAATAACTCTAAAACGACAATTTATTTAAAATGACTCAAAATTAAATACTAAATAAATAAAAATAGACTAAAAATTTAATTAAAAGTGACTCTAAGAATAGTGTATGACTGACTGTCATCACTTGTGCAATCCTGGACCGCAGGTCACACGTGATTTCCAACTTATGTAACCAAATGCCACCATCCACCTCGGTGACATAGAGATTAAGATCCTTAAATTTCTCATACAAACCACATGTATGCATCACCACCTCTGTCTTAGCTAAAGCCTTTCGACTTAAAGCATCTGCCACTACGTTCACCTTTCCTAGGTGGTACTTCAAATCAAAGTTGAAGTCTTTCAGATATTCCATCCATCTTCTCTGCCTCATGTTTAGTTCTCGTTGGTCACACAAGTACTTCAAGCTTTTATGGTCACTGAACAGGTCAAATTGCGCACCATATAAATGATGTCTCCACACCTTCAAGTGTGAAGACTGGTTGCCAACTCGAGATCATGAATGGGGTAATTCTCCTCATGCGTCTTAAGCTGTCGGGACGCATATGCTATCACATTATCTCCTTACATGAGTACAATACCTAAACCCTTAGACGATGCATCGCAAAAGACGATGTACCTCTTGTCGGGGTCCGATATTGCTAACACAGGTGCCTTAGTCAATTTCTTCTTCAAGGTCCTAAAACTCTTCTCGCATTCCTCATCCCAAATAAAGGGCACATCCTTCCGAGTATGACGCGTCAAAGGTAGAGCGATCTGGGAAAACTTCATAATAAACCTTCGGTAATAATCTGCGAGGCCTAAGAAACTTCTGACTTCCGCCACATTCCTGGGTGTATTCCAATTAAGGACAACTTCTACCTTAGATGGATCTACGGTCACTCCTCCTCGAGAAATGACTTGTCCCAAAAACTTAACTTCTAATAACCAAAATTCACACTTACTGAATTTGGCGTACAATTGCTTCTCCCTAAGAACATTCAAAACGATCCTCAAGTGTTGGGCATGCTCCTGAGGGTCCTTGGAATAGATCAGGATGTCGTCGATGAAGATCACTACAAACTGATCCAGATAAGGTAGAAAAATCATGTTCATGTAGTCCATAAACACGGCTGGAGCATTGGTTACACCGAAAGGCATAACCAAAAATTCGTAATTCCCGTAGCGCGTCCTAAACGCCATTTTGGACAAATCAGAGGACTTGATGCGAATCGGATGGTAACCGGATCTAAGATCAATCTTAGAGAAAACTTATTCTTGATTGTCACCTTGTTCAATTGGCGGTAGTCAATACATAGCCTCATACTACCATCTTTCTTCTTAACTAGTAAAACTAGCGCACCCCAAGGGGATACACTGGGTCTGATAAAATGCTTCTGAATTAATTCTCCCAGTTGAGATTTTAGTTCCTTAAGCTCTGAAGGTGACATCCGGTACGACGCCACTGACACTGGCTCCGCTCCAGGAATGAGATCAATGGAAAACTCAACTCCCCTATCTGGAGGCAAATTAGACACATCAGGCGGAAAAACATCGGGGTACTCATTGACAATTGGAATGTCACTGGGACTTAGTTTCTGATTCTGAAGTCACAGTAAGCAGGACATAGAAATCCTTATCCTTGGCACAAATGAACTGGATAACTGATGGGTATGATTAATCAATTCAGATAAAAGCCACACCTTTTGTTGTATCACTGGTAGGCATGTAAATGCTCTTCTTGGAACATCCAATGTACACATGGTTAGCGGAGAGCCAATCCATGCCTAGAATCACATCAAGTTGCTCCATAGGAAGACCCACTAAATCTACATAGTATGTCTTGCTGGACACGGTGATAGGGCAGTTTTCACACACATAATTTGCTACAATTCCACCATCCTGTAGCGGTGGATACCGTCATTGGAGGAGTCAATGGTGACAAAGGTAGTTGCAGTGTTTCTACACACTTGTATGAAATAAAGGAACAAGTCGCACCACAATAAAAAATAACTTTAAATGGGTTTTGACCGAGATAGCACATACCTACTATTAAATCCTCATTAGCCCGAGCCTTCCTGCCCTCGAATTGTTCTACCAGTCATTAGACATTCGGTTTGGTCCTGCTAACTCCTACACTCAATTCCATGTTCTGAGTAGTCATAGTTCCAGACCATAGACTGTGGGTAATTTCCAACTGTTGCGTCAATTCTTTATTTTCCATTTCTGATCATCGAGTTCAAGGTTCCCGAACTTCTCAACTACATTGCCTCCGAGTATCATCAATCTTGTTCCTGATTAGTATACTCTTACTTAACATCAGCTACCAGGCTTGCCAGTTCCTAATCGATACTTCAAGTCCCAAAATAAAATCTTTCAGGTGCAACATTTACCACATGTTGCCTCATGCATAACTCTCTTCTGGCTAAACCCACACTTCAAGCCCCTTGAAGTTACTGAACCGAAAATCTAGACTACTGAACTAGCGATAACTCCAACCACTTAGACCTAGCGAGGTAGGAACACATCCGTTTAATTCTTACTACGTTCTCTCAGGCTGCTTCTTATTTCTATTACTTACAAGTTTTGCAGTTCGAAGTATTCCTTAGCTTGTCCCTTATGATTTCTCATGGGCTCATGGTGTCCTTAATTTGCTACTACTCGCCACTACTCCATGTCATAAGAATCGAGCACTGCATGCTTCCCATGTGATTCATATGGCAAGAACTCCACAACATTCTTGTCCTCAAAGGTTCAGCTTCGAATCGTCCACTACTTCATCCTTGACTTATTCTCCGCTGCGCAACTCTGATTCTAATAACTCGCTCTGGGTCGGGGTGCTAAAATTATCAACATCGTATGAAATCTCATTCACTTAACTTCTTTATAACTTCGCGACCACTGGGACATGACCACCTTATGGTCCAACACTTATTCACGATATCATCACTGCATGCTTATCCATTTATCATAACCGTCATCCAGAGTTTACACGCCAATAATAGAGAGGTTAATTTCGCGTCGTACTGTTTCGAAGCACGCCTTATATTACTGACAAGTCATCTCCAGATATTGCGTAATCCTTTAGACACCTACGACAACTTGTTCTCATAAAGCGATTTCTTGAATACTTTCCACATTCGCATGATTCGTATATTAATACCCACTGACGGATCAGGTCTCGTTCCATTCGTTTGATCCTTATCTGCAAGAGATTTCATACTCATAATCTTTTTCCGAGACAATTTTGGTTTCCAAGAATCAATCATGTCCCTACGTTACTCTTCCCGGTTTTTCCAAAATTAATTACATAAGGAACATCTCGACTGAATACACATAATTCTCTGCGTCAATTTAATATTTCTGTTATATCTTATTAATGGAGTTCCACATTACCTGTGCATCAACTCCTTAAAACCTGGCCGTTCACTTTCCACATCTTACTTTCCGATCCCGTCGAAAAGTTACGCATCACCTTATTCCATATGCCGAGATCTCATTCACCAACTGCTTAACAACCTACTTTTGTTCAACGATGTCTTAGAAACTCTTACTGAGAGGCGGCAGTATAACCCACTTTCACCGTGCACAGTCTTCGACTGAAGTTAGTTCCTTATTAACTCCCTAATCGTCGATAGCACAGTCAAACTGCTTTCTAACCTATGCCTAGTCTTGACTCTACTACACACTCAAATCTCCAATCTTCAGAATTGCATAACAACTTTTTCTTTTCGTCCGTAAACATGTTACTTACAACCCGGAAGGGCGTTTGACCGAATGAAGCTTGACTAACTTGTGTTGCGTGTTCAATGACCATCGTTGAGAGATTAACTTCACCCGTTCCGAAATCGTTCACTTGATTCATCGTTACTTCTCTCAACTGATTAAACGTTGAAATCCTTCTGGCTCATACGTACGAGTTCTTCGATTCTTCTATCTTCCACTTTCACCAAAAGTTTAGGGGTTCCAACAATCACCTGGAACTTCCTCGTTCCAAGTTTCTTGGTCTGGTCCTGCAATCTTACATCTGTACCCAGAACTATTACTTTAGTCTACATCTCACTTCCGCTTCTCATTCTACGGTTCCCGTCAAG